>OY728131.1:1518325608-1519575608 GCA_963277665.1 Viscum album
ATAATTTGTGGAATCCAAACATATTCTTGATATAGATCCCACAATTTATGTAAGGTAATTGATAAAGTAGTTACTATAGAATCAGTTTTGGAAAAGGAAACGATCTCTAGAAAGGTTGTAAAGTGAGTACTCTAAATTGTGAGGTAGTTAGAGAAAGAACATGAAAAAGTATATGAAAATTTTCAGGAATGATATAAAAAATAAAAAGAAAAGGAATAAAAATAATAAGAATATGAATATGAAGAAAAATAATAATAATAACAGTATGTTGATGAGAAAATAGAAATAGATTAAAACAAAAAATAAATTACTAATTATTTAAATTCATCAAGATAATCATCACCACTTCCATCATTACATAAAAATGGATCCTAACATGGGAGGTTAACATGAAGAAAAGTAATCATCAATACATGAATAAATGTCTTCAATAAAACATGAATTAATGTCATATTATAAAACTGGAGAAGAATATCAAAAATCAAACACCAAAGTTTCAAAAAAGATTTTAATCTATTAATTTTTTTAAATTAATAGAATTTTTTGAAGATAATAATGTTTACAAAAAATGAAAAGTGAAAATAAAACCTAATGTTGGTTCCCCTTGACATAAACCTCCAAACGTTTCTTCTAGATCATTAGACTCAGAAGAAACTATTTCTCAAAAAGTATTTGATTTTACTTCTCAATCATTGATAAAATTAAGTGATACCTTTCCATATTTTCCTAATATTAATGAATGGTTTCTAATTAGTCAGTATAGTCTCAAAGATAAATTTTAATCTATCAATTTTCTCATTGAAACTATTGTTAACATTTAAGGAAATTTGAAAACATTTGAAGAAAATTACAATACTCGGAAAAGATTCTATAATAAGATTTTGAAGTGGTATAATATTGTGGATATTGATAGCAAGGATAATTAATTTTAGTTCAATGATGTAAAGAAAAAATCTCTGTAAGTGGATCATTATTTTTCAAAATATATCAATAGATGTATCTTAATTTATATTTACTATTGAATAATTCAGGGATACAAATGATTAAGGGAATAAGAAAGTAAATGTTCTAAAAAAAATCAACAACTTGGAGTTGGATAATATCATACTATGAATGTGAGAAGATGAGATTTTTCTTGTCAAAGAATAAAATAAGATGTTCTCTGAGGAACATGACATGCTTAATTCAAAATTTTAGAAGAAATAGTGAATGGATGACCACATTGTAAATATCCAATATTAGAAGGAAGAATCATGTAATAGCCATGATGAGTTAAAAAAAGATGATTTTAATAGTGAAAATGATGATGAAGAATGATTAAACATTTTTAATTTTAACATTTGATGTTATATTATCAAATATTTTATTGATTGTTGAATGTGAATTTTTTTTATCCAAATAACTTGTATTTGAATATTTTCTAATTATTGTGAATAATCATGTACCCGAGTGGTAGAGGTTCCTTCATTTCATCCTAGAGACCCAAGATTAAATCGATATGGGGATTAATTTCATGGTTATTGTATCAATACATTAGCAGTTACTGTAGTAGACATTGTTCAGTATTATAGCAGTTGGTACTATTCATTCTATTTGATCCTTCAAGCCCCCGATTTGGGCTAATGGGTCTCAGGGCCTTCGGGCCACCAATGGCTATTGGTCTAGTGAGCCTTTAGTTTTTTAGGGACTTTGGGCCCCAAATGGAATTTAGGATACCAATGGCCTTCAGTCTATAGGGATTTTATGCCTAACATAAAATAAAGAGGAAACTCAAGTAGACCACATAGAAAGATGGATCTTGAAAGCTCACAATGATCCAGCATAACAGAAAGTATGACATCATTTTTTAGCACCATTACAATGATAATTTTAATTCTTTTTTATAGAGTAAAATCTATTATACCTCGATTATTAAAATTGGATAGTTTGATAGAAAACCTTAATTATAGTCAATATGATTAACTGAATAATGGTCAATTTGAGGTATCAGTACTGATTTTGTCTGATGGTCATGACTTTTTTAATCAGATATAAAAATATTCTAACCATTTATCTTAAAATAGGTTGATACAATGTACCAGATGCACCTTAAGAACTATTTTTATTTTTAATAATGTTTCCAATTGTAATTTTGATCGATGTATTTTGGGGGTAGGAATATGGTGAATCCAATAAATCAAATCAAGGGATTTTAGGGCCAGAAACACAAAGTAAAATCATAATATTGAGGGATTCAAGGGATTAGAAGATAGATCTACTAATCATCATATCGAGAGATTTCCTAGTATGTAAAGACATACATTACAGTACGTATAAAACTATGGATACCTTTATTCAGGGTTTTTGACTACAATAAATCATACAGTTAAAGATTTAATTTTTTTATTAAACGTTATAATTCATTAATACTTTTATAATGTTTTTATTTTTAGTTGCTTTTACAAGTCAATATTTTTAATTGTTCATATATTATAAGGTTAGTTTGTATACTTATCAGTATAAAAATTTTATTTTATCGGTCTTTCTGTGTTATCGATAAACATATTCTGATATAATCAGACTGGTACTAATTATAATTCTAAAACTATAATCATTGGACAATACTGAGTCCAATATTTTTACATAATGAGTAGTTTTTTTAGTTTAAATTTTTAAAACTACAATTCACCCCCATATTTTATCCATCATAAACTCTTATGATCCAATAGGTATGTCATTTAACTCCTATATAATAAACTTAATTAATTATTTACCTATTGAATAACATTTTATAGGTTTATTAATTTATCAGTAAACATGTTTTTTCATTTATTTCAATTAAAATATTTAATTAAATAATCAATTATGTCCAAATTAGATGTTTTGAGGTCATTCAATTTGTAATTGAAAATTTAATTTGGTATGTCGACCATTGTCAAAGGGGTCATCATTACATAATCTACCGAATAATAATTATGACATAATTATTATATTTATACATCAAATAAAATTTTTGTGTCGTCCATTAAAACTGTTCCTTAAAAAAATACAACATCTCGAGAGGTGATAGATCACATGTACATAAGAGTGGTGTTTTTAATTATCATTTGATGGAAAATAACGAAATAAAAATAAATATTATATTTATATAATAATTACCATGTTATAAACATAAAAAACATCATTAAATCCATCATCATGGCCATCCACGTGAGGTTTTGTTTTTTGAAAAATGTAGTACATTCCTACATAAAGAAGGTAGTAAATACATATAGATGTTCGATGATTCGGTTTTTTCAAATTTTCAATGGTATTAAAATAGATATTTTATTTCTATAATCATAATTATTTCAGGAATATGTTATATATATATATACTAAATTTATTATAGTAACCATCCATGAAATATGATGATGAGAAACTAAATACATCAGTTTCACATGATGAATGTATGTACATACGCACGAATGATGGATATGTTTTCCATTTTAGGAAAAATTTGGATAATATGGTCATTACATGAACATAATAAAAAATCAATACGTGGTAGATAAATATGTTATCATATTTTATTATTTATGATATAAAATAAGTGTGTACAAGAAGTAGTAAAATAAAAACACTCAGTTAAGCCGATTACCACCACTTTGAATGACCTACATTAGACCTCTCTTTATAGACCCTAGGGATGATATTTAATGAAGAAAAAAACTCTATAATGTATCTATGGATTTAATGAAGCATTTTTTTAGTGTTTGGTAGTGAAAAAAGAATATTTATGGTTTATGAAGAGAGGATGGGTGGTACCATTTTATAAGTGAGGGGATGGGATCCTTTGAATTAGGTAAATTATTAAAATAATATAAATTAATTTTCACTAAAAAGTGGGAAAAGGTATTCATTTTTAATATGGTATAATTATTAGTAAAAATCCTTTAAGCAAAAAAAATTATACAAATTTCGGTGATTTTATAACCCTTATCTCTTAGTTTTACCCCCCCCCCCCCCCCCACAACCCTTTTGACAATTTCCAGTACATCAAATTTTTATAATCATTATTGGTGATGAAAGTAGTTATAAAAGGAAAGGTGACCCCAATGTGTAAAATGGGTGATACGATGAACCATATCCATTTAATTTGTCCAAAGTTATGATTTTAATTAATTTTAAATCATTTAATAAATTATTACTTAACATAAGTTATCATTAAATTCATTTCTAGGACTATTCACATAGTATCACATTAATGATTAAAATATAGTAACAGAATTTTAATATAATTTTTTGAAATATCGATAATGTGTTATATTGGACTAAAAAATTCATAAAATATAGTATTTCATCCATGTATTATTAATTTCAATGTTTTTAATATCAATTAAATGATTTTTATACTAATTTCAGGAGAATTGTGTTGGTATTTCATACAAGTTAAAGATAATTCCTTAATCACTAAAATATAAAAATAATTTACCGAAATAATATTTTTATCATCAGAGTAACATTATATAACCATTCATAACTTGTTTTTATCTTTGTAAGAAAATGTTATAGATATTAAAACAAACAGATTTATATTTTTTATTTAATCTTTTCATTAAATATTTTTATGTCCATTATCAAATAAAAATGAAACCATTTTTCCATATATTTGAATATTGGATGTTTATTTTTGAATTAATCACATAAAATTGAAATATGGAAGATGTAATATTGTTTATTAATGTCTTATAACCTTATTTTTAACCTTATTTACCATATATAACCTTACTCAGGTGATAAAATTTACCATAATTACTTTTCATAATGAAGAAAATTAAAGGGACATGTCATGAACCAAATCGGGTCGACCCTGAACCAGTCACCCAACCTGGTCCACGACATATCCCAAAGAGTTTTCGCAATCACCATGAGATGCCAGCTAGTGTCAGTCATCCAAATTTTAATCATTGGGAATGATTTGGCCCATGAAAAAAAATAAAAAATAAACAAAAAACTGACGATAAGAATAAAAAATTGTAGCAGAAAGAAATAAGAAACCACACATACCTCCACAAGACCTTCCAGGTCACCACCCAACCAAAGACCAACGTTGCTCCAATAATGATAATCTCAGCTAATAAAACCTATGAGAAGGAAATCTGCAACCGAAACGAAAAAAATAGGTGTGAGAATTAAAAATTCTTAGTAGGGTTGACAATATAAACCACATAATCAAACGTCTCCTTTCCCAAAACAATCTATTAACACATTTCTGAAATAAAAATATAGAAGTGTGGTTTTCACATTTTAATATAAGAAACATGTTTTTATCATTTAAATATCCAAAACAAGTGACATACCATTTCTAAATTCAATTTAATTTTTATAAACTAATATCAAAACTAAATATACCAATGCGAGGATATTGTAGAACAAGTAAACAATGCTTGCTCGAAATAAACGAGTATAACGGAAAGTAAATAAGTAATGAAAATAATCCAGTAACTAGTGGTGATCTTAATAATCCCTAAAATACCCCTAGATGTACTCAGTTTTGGAACCATATATTGGCGTATGATAAAATCTTAAGTGTATAACCAATTGGTAGCCCTATAATTAACCAATACAGTGTCCAATACCACATGTCCTAACAACCAATCTAGGTTGTATCAACTGATGTAATTATGGTTGATTAGAAACCATCCATCGATCATCTAAAATACGCTAAAGAAACCATGTTGGTTATAATAATCGTGTCTGTGTAGGAGGCCCTCATAAGCATGACCCATCTCACTGCACTTTCCTACCCCATACATGGAAACTCCATATGATAACCCATAAAGGATATCCCCCCTATAGAAGTGCCCCAAAAATATATATACATCATATCATAAATGGTGAAAATTGGGGTTCCATGTCATGAAATCAATAAAACCATTTGTAACCCTTTCCAAAATATTAATGTTCTTAAATGGGAATACTATGATCAAAACCCCATCCTTTCAAATCTCAATAGGAACATTACACTAAAGCTTAAATTTCAAAATGGGTCGTCATGTCACATCGATGTAGAAACCATTTTTCTAAATACGAATAAAACTATTACTAGACACACAATTTCATAAACCACATCCTTTAATAAAATCGTATTTAACAACACCATTTAAGTTCAAAAATCCAAATGGGCCCTTGGATACCAACCACACCCAAATGTTTCATATTTTTTAAATGGGACCTTAACCATTATAGACACACACCAAAACATTTTTTATGTCTAAATGGGCCTAATCCACGAGAAATACATTTGAAGTCATTTAAGGTAACCACACCAAAACCAAACCTCATTTAGAAAAATAATAATTATTTGGAAACCCAATGATTTAAAGAAACACCATTCCCATGGTTCCATTATCATTTGTGAGCACATCCATGTGTGAACCTACTAAACCCATGGGTTTTCCAAAATCCAATGGAACAATAAATAACCAAAGAGATATTTCAAGTTAATTTCCACCAAACACCAACTGCTTTAAAACCAAAACCTATTGTTCTCCTCATTTATGAAAATTGATGAATTCCTCCTTTAAAATAATTAAACCCTTCCCAAAAAATTTTGACACACATGCTAAGATATGATCTTACCAATCCATACACAGCAAACTCATTTTTCAATAAACAAAATCCATTTTAACATAATAATGGATATACATTTCATAAAACCCCTCAATTTCACCTTATTAGAGAACAGAATTTTATACAATATTTTGAGATCATAGGAACAAAAAAAGATTTTTTGAAACCAGCATTATCGAAATTGCAACCCACATACAAAAATTTAATTAAACAATAATGAGAATTAATCAATATCCATTAGAATTGATGCAGATAAAAATACTTAAAGAAACACACAAAAACATTTATTTTAAAAACATCTAATAGTTTAAAAAATACATCATATCAGACCACATTAGAGAAAAAATGAGTTATTTAGATAAAATTAATAATTTGAAGAATTTAAATGTCCAATGGAAGAATAAGAAAAGAATAATTCAGGATTATACTACATCAAATAAGGCACGGATGCAACAAAACCTAGATGGAAGGAAGATAAATCCTTCACAGACCAACACTGCTTGATAAATAGTGAGAAAAGCACATGCCACACAACCTGCGATGGAATTATGATTTATCCAAATTAAATAAAGACAACATGTATTAAATTAATGGAACATGTGAATAAATTAATTAATAAATAAATTAATAAATAAGTGAATAAATATAATAGATAAGCGGTTTGGCCTGTATAATGGGTAGGGTGGTCAGAGAAGGGTGGAGTAGGATCACCAGTGTGAGTCACTAGATTGAGCTGGGGGACTGGGTGTATCACTAGATAGAGAAAGGAAGTGTAGGGTGTCAGTTGAAGCAAAGGGAGGCGAGGGGAGTTTGGATGGGGGGTGGCTGGCCAGAAGTGCGTTGAGGGAACTGATGGGTGAGGCTAGAGTGGTTGGAACCCAGGAAGAAGGTCAGTGTTGGGGATGAAGGCTGGAGCGAGGGTTGGAGCGGCTGGAGATGGAGGTTCGGGACAGTGGACGGAGGGCTAGGCAGGGACATGCAGGGGGGTGAGAGGCAGAGGGCCGGGGACATTTGGTGTTGGTTGACAGGCCTGAGGCCTGAGGGGATTATAAGAGAGCGAGAGGGCCTATGCTCAGGGTCCAAGTTGTGTGGCGAATCTAGTGAAAAGGGGTGGTTGGGGTGTGGCGAGTGAGACCAGGAGTAGACTAGGGGAGGCATTAGGGAAAGGGGATATAGAGGGAGGATGGGCGGATGAGGCGTGGTGGCTAGCCTAGTGTGCACATGAGGTGTCCTATGGGATCTTGTTGGGTCGTGCTATGTGGGAAGAAAAAGGGGGGTCGCGACCCCCCCCCCAGAATTTTGAGCATTTTTATCATTTTACTATAATAATAATAATATAATAAACAATAATAATATAATGAAACATAAAAGACATAATAATAATATAAGATAATAAAAAATTTAATAATAATAATAATATCAATAATGGAACAATAATAATCATAACGATAAAAATATCCCTTAAACAAAATTTATTTCTTTCCTTTAGTAATAAAAATATTTACCACCAAATATTAAAGTGATACTAACAATATCAATTTAGCCAAAAAATTGAAACATTTTATTAATATTATTATTATGGTTATCTACACAATATTTTTTTTATTATTGTATTTTAAACATTTCACTTAACTCATTTACATAAACTATATTTATTTCGAACGTCAGATAATTGCACGTGTCATGACATGTCAAGCGCGCGGTTGAGCGAACCACACATGAATTGAGCCACCCAGTACTGACCGCCTACAAGGATAAGCTGTATGTTTTCCATGAAATTTTAAGACTCGTGTGTAAGCCACACATCAACCGGGTCTGGGCATGACAATTCACCCCACCCCCAGATACATTTGGCCCTTAATAAGTCACCCTATCAAACAACAGATAGAACAATAATCCATGCCCAGTTTAAACTAAAATAAACAACAATACAATAGAATATGAGAATATGATAGGGTTCTTCCCACCACATGAACTCAACTAGTATGAAAATTTTACATCAAAACATATCACCATGGGATGGGGGTTGAAGAGGGAACACCCAACCAATCCAAATAAACTTCTAAATTATGAGTGAACCAAGACCACCGCAGAAACATGGAACTATCGACTCATACCCAAAACCCCCAACACTATAGGAAAACCTCCTTGTTGAACATGACCCAAGCAATGAAACCGAGCATATCCAAACACATAGATTCTTACATTGGCTCTTATATCTACAGAAACACATCTTAACCAAGATCAGCAGAGATAAGGGCCAAACACAATTTTATGAAAAATACACGATTTAGAAAATCTTAATCAGAAACATAGAAAATGTTGGATTATAACACAACATGTACATTATAATTTCAGATTGAAATAATGAACCTACAACAATGTAAAATGTTTAATAGCAGAAATACAATAATGAAAAACATTAAATGTTCCCCCACCAACATGGAACACACAACCCAAAAAGAGGCATCACACACCCTAAAAATCCTAACTGCACGCGAGTTTCACCACTAGACTCATGGTTAGGGCTCTAATGGCTGAAGCATCTCCTTCCTCATAGTTAGGCACTGAAATCCTCAAATCATAGAATCTTCTTCCAGAAAAACTTCTTCAAAACTTATCTATATGACATAGACACCCATAATGATGGAACGTCTTCGAAGGGGTGAGACATGATGAATTTGTGAGACCTAAATGTCCACACTGATGGAACACCATTAAAAGGTATAAAAAACTTGAATCCAGAACAACTACATATGACTCTTTAGAAATAGGTCCCTCTGGAACACCATGCTTTCCATATGGGGAATGTTCACGAGCAACAGGATATGCTGGATTTTCAAAAATCTACACTCTGGAGACCAACATATCTAAGAACACCTCATCCACCATCTACTCAAAGGGATGGTCCCTATAAGGGAGGACCTTCTCCATGATCTCTGGATGAAGACCCCAAATGAATAGATAATTCTTCATCAAATCCAATAATTATACCTCTAGAGAAATGGACACATGTTCCTTGAAATGGTCAACATATGTCATCAACGTTCATTGGAATTTTTAAATTCGCATGAGATCTTCCCTTTTCTTTGTCTTCACCTCTTCAGGTATAAACTGTTAGAAGAAGACAGATTTAAAGACATTCCACAACATCCTAACATGCATTGATGGCATGGTACACAATTCCCATTCGTCTAGAGATGCAATGTCGAACAGACCCCAAACAGAACGCACTCTAACAGCTTTGTGAGTTCCCAATTCCATGAAGACTTAGTAAAACACTTCGATCCACTCTACTAACTCGAATAGACCCTTGTCACCATAATGTACAAGAAACATCTAACAAAGACCAAAAACTGAGCATGAATTATTAGAAACCCAGGGGACCTTTCTATGTGGCATTTTTTAATCAAAAAATAAAACAAAAATCTGAAACTGATATAAACTCAAGGTATAATTAATGGTAACATCCTGTGGCAAAATGACCACATAAAAATCCAAACAAATAAAAACACAACCCAAAATTTCATTTTTTAACATCATCTTTTAATTTTAGATATCAAAACTACCTTCTTTGAAGTCCAATTTCGAAATACCAAACCCACTTTTCAAATAAAATTCATCCAAAATCATTTCCCTTTTAAAATCACATTAGAAAAACAAGGTCAAGACATTAATTCCAAGTACATACCCCAATAATCCCATGAACCCTTGCACATGTCTTCATCTTCTTTCATCCTTACACTTCAAAACAGACTTCCCATGCATTCCATCACTTATGAGAACGATCATATAGAGTACGCCAGGTAGCACCCAAACCATTTATCTACCAATTCCAAGAAAAAATCAGATTTGTAAAACAATATATTTTTGTTTTAAAACTCATTTCATGGATTTAAATCCATTTAAAATATATAATTATCATTTAAAAACCCCTTTTTCATTTTTAGAAGTACACTTACACCAATGGGAACAATAAAGAAACTCAACATGCATAAAACTACAGGAGTGAGGGACTAGTATTCATGATTAACCTGGCGACATTGTATTAGGTCATGCTGAAGTAAGCTTCAACAACATGGAGGAACATAAACCATGTTCTCGGACACCATATGGGTCACTACTTCATGTGAAATCATGATGAAACATTGACTTTCCTTGGTTTTCATCCCTCAATATAAAGAAAACCATAATGAGACAAGGACTCAATTCTCGGACTACCCCTCAAGACATGAGGTTAGGAACGAGTGAGGATTCATGACGTCCTTCCTGTACCTAAATCTTAGTCCCAAAATTCTTAATATCCCTCTACCGGACACACAAAATAAAAAGGGCCTCCTTTAATAGCATTTTTTTCAAAAACCATCTTGGGTTGATAATGAATCGGTCACCTCAGTCGGTCTGTGACATGTCCTGAAGGACTTTCTTGATCCCCACGGGATGGAAACTAGTGTTGGGCATCAAAAATTTAATCATTAGGAATGATTTGGCCCTTCAACAAAATATAAAATGATAAAAAACTGAAAATAAGAATAAAAAATTGTAGTGGAATGAAAATGGAACTGCACATACCTCCATGTGACCTTCCAAGTCACTACCCAGCCAAAGGCCAACCTTGCTCCAATAATGATAAAATCATCCAAGAAAACCTGAGAATAAGAATCCTTGAACTGAAATCATAAAAATAGGCTTGAGAATTAAAAATTCTCAGTAGGGTTTCCAAGATAAATCACAAAATCCAAAGTCTCATTTCATGAAATTTCCCATTAACACAAGATTGGAATAAAAATTTAAAAGTTTTTCAAATTTTATAATAAGAAACATGTTTTTCTCATTTAAAAATGCAACACATGTGTCATACCATTTCAAAAATAATTTTAATTTTTATAAAATATAATCAAAACAAAATATACCAATGCAGGGATATGTAGAACATGTATATATTGAAAGCTATAAATAAACTTGTATAACAGAAAGTAAACAAGAAATAAAAATAATCCATTAACCATGGGTGGTACTAAACATCCCTAGAAGAACCCTAGATGTACCCGGTCTCCAAACCAAATTTCATAGTATGGTGAAGCTCCTAATTCTATAACTGACTGGCCTCCCATTAAATAAACAATCTAGTGGAAAAGCTCGCCTAACCTAACAACCAATCTAGGGGGTATCAACCCATCTAATCGGGGTTGATCAGAAACTGTCACTCAACCATTTAAAACATGACCAGGAACCCACAGTGTTTATAATAACACTATATAATTATGTGGGCCCCACATTCCAGACTCATTTAACCACACTTTCCTACCCAGTACATAGACACTCTATACAATGACCCATAAAGAATACCCCCCTTTAAAGGTTCCCCAAAAATATATATACATCATATCATCAATGCTGCCAACCAGGACTTCATTTCATAAAGTCATTAAAACCAACTATTACCTTTTACAAAATGTTAATGTTGTTAAATGGAAATACAGTTTTCAAAAATCTATCCTTTCAATGAATCAACACAAACATTACACTAAAGTTGAATGTGCCAAACAGGTTGTCATGTCACATCCATGTCGAAGACATTTTTCTAAAAACATTTACAACTCAGCCCAGACACACAAAATTTTAGAAACCACATACTTTAATAAAATCTTAGTCAACATCACATTTTTTGTTCAAAGTGACAAACCGGACCATGGATACCAACCACAACCAAATGTTTCATATTTTCGAAACGAACCTTTATCCTTTTCAAAAACACACCAAATCCATTTTCAATGAATAATGGGACAAATCCTTGATAAGTAAATTTTATGTCATTAAAGGGAACCACATCAATGAAACCCCCATAATAAAAAATGAATTGTTTAGAAAACCAAGGATTTAAACAAACAATATTTCGAAGGTTCCATTATAATTTCTGAGCACATCGATGTGTGAACGTAGTGCGCCCATGGATGTGTCAACATCCTATAACATGATAATAAACCAAAGACATATTTGAAATCTAATGCCCCCAAACACCAATGGATTTAAAACCAAAACCGATTGTTCACCTCATTTAAGAAAAACATAAACACCCACATTAAAATCATTAAACTCTTTCTAAAAGATTTTGACACACATCCATGATACTTTATTACCAATCCATACACACCAAACCAATTTGTCAACAAAAAAAATACATTTTATATAATAACATCTATACTATTCATAAAATCCCACTATTTCACCTTACAAGTGCAATGATATTTTATCCAATATTTTGGGATCATAAATACATAAAAAGTTATTTTTTGAAACAAACATAATCGAAATTAAAATACAAATAGATAAATTTATTAAAAATTAATGTGAATTAATAAAACATTGTTCTCATTGGTGCTGATAAGAATATTTAAAGAAACAGACTGAAACTTTTTTTAACAACTTTATACAATTTCAAAAAAACATCACAACAGACCAATTCAGAGACAAAAATAATGATGTGATTCAGATAAAATAAACAATTAGAAAAATGAAAATGTCAAATAAAATAATTAGAAAGGGACAAACTAGGATTCTCCTACCTCAAATTAAGCTTGGATATGACAAAACCTCGACGGACAAAAGAACAATCCCTCGTGGACTAACCGTGCATGGTAAATTGTAAGAAAAGAACATAAAACAAAACATGTAGTTGTATTAGTATTTTCAAAAATTTAAAAAAGACACTAAAGATGAAATGAAAGTAAAAAAGTGAATAAATAAATAAATAAATATACTAGTTTAGGGGTTTTCTGTGCACATGGGGATTGTTGTTGGAGTAGGGTGGAGTAGGTTCACTGGTGTGAGTCTCAAGATAGAGTATGGGGTCCGGGTGTATCACTTGCCGGATCAAAGGAGAGCAGGTGGTTAACTGGATCAATGGACAGTGAGGGGATTTTGGTTGGGGGTCGGATGACTGAGAGTGTGGTGAGGGTGTTGAGTGGTGAGGCCAGAGTAGTTGTAAAATGGGAAGAAGGTTGGCACTGGGGATGAAAACTAGAGCGAGGGATGTAGCGGCTTTATGTAGAGGGTCTGGATTTCACACATAGGGTGTGGTGGGGACCTGTATGGGGAGAGTGATGGAGGGCCAGATATGGCTGGGGCTGGTCTACAGGCTGGAGGTGCGAGGGGAAAAGAGGTGAGGGTGAGGGCCTGGGCACAAGGTCTTGCTGGTGTGAAGATGCTAGCGCAAAGAGGATGTCAGATGTAGAATGTGAGGCTAGGAGTAGACCAAGGGAGGCGTAAGGGTGAGGGGACCTGGAGGGCGGACGTACTGACAGGGTGAGGTGGCCGGCCTGGTCTACATAGGAGGTGGTCGAAGGGAGCTCGTCACACCACATCGTTGGGGAAGATGAAGGGGGTCACACCCCCCAGGGATCCAAATCTTTGTATGTTTGTTTTTTCATTTTACTATAATAATAATATAAATAATAATAATATAAACAAAATTAAAAATATAAAGTATAATATAATATAATAATAAATTTAATAATAATGATTTGATCGATAATAAAACAATGATAATCCTAATAATTAAAATACTCCTATAACACCATTTATTTCATTTAATTAATATTAAAAATATCCACAATGAAATTTTAATTTTATACTATTTATATCAATTTTGATGAAAACAAATAATTGAAACCATTTAATAATAGTAACATTATGATTATCTAAAGAGTAATTTTATTATTATTGCATTTTAAACATTTAAATTAACTCATTTATATAGAAATATATTTATTTTAAATATTATATAATTGCATCGGTCATGGGAAATCAATCACACGGTTGAGAGAACTACACTCAAACTGTTCCACCATGTACTGACTACCAACAGGGTTGTGTTGCATGTTTTCTGGGCTATTTTAAGACTCGCGTAAAGGTCCCGCTTTAACCAGGTCAGGGTGTGACATGACGTATTTAGAATATTTAAATCTAGTGGATCCAATTATATAATATGTTTTACTAAATTTAATTCGTATAATTTTAAAGCATCAATTAATATAAATTCATAAAATAAAATGAAAAAATGTTTTCAGTAAATTATTTTTATCCTAAAAATAACTTATACCAAAAAATTATAATGATGATTACTATGTAATTAATTATATTATATGAAATTATAGGATAATTATATTATATTAAGATCATTTTTCAATCATAATGTGACTTTTATATTTAATGATTCATATATAAGAAATTATAGTTTTATTGTAAATATTATTTTTCACTCTTTGATGAAAAATAAATATTCTTAGAAAAATCCCAAAACATTCGTCCCAATATAATTTTGATGTAATGATTTAAAATATTATATAATTATTGTCAAAAAAATTATAAATGTGGTATAAATTAATTATAATATTATCTCACAAGAAGCAATAAAACCCATTTTTGAAGAAGATATTCTTTTAAAGTAGGAAATAACATTACCAAAAATTGAGAGCTAATTTCCTAAAAATAAATCACAACCTTTGTATTTATCAATCCCTAAATAAATATTTTCATAATTCATTAAATCATATTTATACCTGTAAATTCAATTACATGGTTATAACTGTCATATTTAAATAATAATATTATTTCATGGTTCGTTTTAACTTGGATTTTTCTATCATGTATGATATTGAACCTAAAATTATTTTAAAAAATTTAGGTATTACATACCCCCCCCATACACACATGGATAATTAAATTTCATAACCAAAATTTAATCTCAGGATTGTTAATTCAAGGTTTAAATATTTTAAATTCCCTTTGTTGAGAATATGCATCTTAGAAAGTGTTAATAAAACTTCCTTAGAAATGGGGGAGTGGGAAACATAATGGTAACCTAAAATAATATATAATTTTTTTTCTTCATAATGTTAGAATTAATAATATATGAAAATATGGAAATGGATGAGATAGAATAACATATAAAAAATTATAAAGAATGGTTGAGAATATGATCCTGAGGATGTTATTGACCACAAAACCATATTTCAATAATATATTTATAAGACCATAAATTATTAATATATAAAGGTAGTCATATAACCTTTTTAATTTATGAGGTGTTATTTTATTATCCTAACTAATAACATTGAATAATACAATATTTTGATTTTATTAAAATCACTAAACACAATTTAATCATTGTGTTTAACATTTTAACCTGTCTCAACCTATGTATCCTCCTATATTTTCATGTATGTGTATCAACAATTAATATTTCTCAAGAATAAATATTCATATTTTAGAATATCGTTGAATCCTTTGCTTGATGAAATTATAATCCTTCTATATTATCTAAATCCAAAATGGTTATAATAATTCATGATAATATCAAAAATGAATAAACCTTAATTTGAGTAAATAACACATTTACCTCAAAAATTTTCAATATAACACAATGGTTCAACTTTTATTATTCCATAAATAAATAACAATATATCCAAATTAACCTTAATAACATCAACATTAAATAATATTTTTTCCTCAAAGGATGTATCATAAATTTATGTATACATCCCATAGAATTTAATAGCATTCTTCTCAAACAAACCTTTAGGTTAAACGTAAGGGTTATACATACCTTAATCAAATAAAATATATACCAGGATATCATTAATCACCTTAAATTCACATCACTTAAAACCACAAAAGGGTTGTCTATACCTATAAACTTATGATAAAACTTAAACATAAAAACCAGTGATGGTATCCATAGATTGAATGGCCCAAAGGCCTTATTTTTATTTTATAATGGATAATCCTCATTATAAGGGTTTAAGGGGAACCTGTACATGACCCATAGGCCCAAGGCACAAGACCAGACATGACCCTCAATACATGACCCAAAGGCCCAAAGCTATACCATGACAATTTCATTACCCGTAGGCCAAACCCACATGAACTTCCCATATTGAGCATCATCATAGTTGATCGTCGTGCTCCCCACCTTGAATTGCTGGTTGATAAGAATTCCCCCGCACAAAGCTACATGGTGACTGGTCCCGATGGCAGTTTCCATACCCTTTCATTCTTCCAATCTGGTTAGCTCTGCATCATGTGACTGCTACTCTTATTGCTTTGATTCTCTTCTAGGGCATGGTCTGTGTGAACTGGGCTACTCTATGGTCTATTTGTTCTTAAGGCCTTGTGGCTCGACATCCTCGATGACCTGAAGGCCCTTGTGACCCATAGGGACAAACCGGTGGCCCTAAGGCCCAAATCAGGTAAATAGTTCCAGCTGCAATAGTATCAAATAGTGCCTACTTATCTAAGTACTATAGTACTTCTACAGTACTCCGAAAATTTAAATCCACCAAATTTTGAACATGGGTCTCTTTGATGCCAAGAAGGAGCACTTACCACTTGGGTACAGGCTCTTTGGCCCATGATGGTATCCATAACTCTTAATTATAACTCACAAGAAATCATATTAATATCCCATTTTATTTAAATCTTTCTATTATACCATCTTTAATATCCCCAAACCACACTCTCAAATCCAATGTTAAAACATAATATTTATATTTTAGGCTTTAATACTAATAATCATAATGTAATTTTATCCCTACAAAACATATATCATCAAATAGAAATATTATATCCCTTACTTACCCAAGGACCATTTATGTTCGATTTTTTAGATAACTAGGAAAAACTCTTACATGACAATACTCATATCTTCATGTGATAATTGTTTTCTATTATACCTAGATTTTATTATTTTATAATAAGTCTTAATCATTTTCTATAAAATTAATTATATGTGGATGATTTATTGACATAATAATTTTAACATCAATCTTTATATTATATGGAAATGTAAAGCACAAGAAGGGTAGGTATAGATGCCCAGTAATGGTAAACATAAAAATTAACAAATGAATATCTTATTTGATCATAAAATAAGTATAAGGGTATGGAGATGTAATCATCATTCTAGATAAAAATATAAGATACCACATACACATAAAAACAAGGATCATAAAACAAGATACATGGTATAAATTTTTAATATATGTAAAGATTCATATATGTCAAAAATAATTATCCATTTAAAAATAATCCATTAGAAAGGGATCTATTAGAACTCATGGATAGCATTGAAAAAATGTGACAGAACATCATAAATTCATCATGCAACTAACTAATGAGATAATTATTTTATCCCTTCTGAGTAACTAAAAATTGAGAAACTCTATATTCTCAAAATAGTATGATAAAATAAATTTAATTTTTCATATCATAGGAGTAATTTTCACCTTGTTAACTCTGTCTCATTTCCTAGTGCAATAGAGACATATAAATGAATGAACCATCATATATTAAAAAAATCCATAAAGGATTTCTGTACACTCCACAATCCTTATTTCATTAATAAATTCATAGTTCTATATCATGAAAAAATCACATGGATTATTTCATTTCATCAAAACATTCATAGCTCTATTTTGCCAGGAAAAAAGAAACAACTTTCGTGGGAATATTTTTAATACATATTCATAACCCATTGAGAGAAATGAATGTAATAGTATATTAAAATAATATCCCCAGTTATTGCAATGATTAATTAATTGATGATTATATAGATAATAATAATACTTTTAAAATGGAATTTAAACTTTCTCTTGGAAAATTTGGGAATATACGTAATTATTTTAGTGTATTTAAAAGCAGAAAAATCATTAAATATTTAGAAAATTGATTTTATTGGAAAATTACCATAGATACCTATAAATTAATACTAAATAAAATTAATAGTTATATAGGTGGAAAATCTGTTCATGTTGTAAATATTAACATTAATCATTATTTTCAATCTTTTGTAAAGAGTGTGAAAAGTTTTTTCTATGGAAAAAATGAAGAAATTTTTTATTTAATTATATTAAAATAATGTTAAAGATAATTGAAAATAATTTTAGAAAATAATTTATTTTTATAATATAACATTATTTAAATGAGACAAATAGGATGGAGGATGAGTTCTGATAAAATTATTCAAAACATTTAGAATAAAACTTTTATATAAATCCTATTTACATCCATTGAAACCCAAAATTTCTTTGAAAGAAAGAAAATATTTTCGATCATAAATTACTATGATTACAACAAATTTCTGGAATTTATATTTCTAACGTCATTATATACACCATATTAATGAATATAGGTGAATCAATCAAAACATTTCTCACAACATGATGTTTGAGATGAGAAAACATTACTACGCTGGTAATTCATGAATAAAAAAATTAATTTAATAAATGTAATGAACATGATTATGTAAATCCATTATGATATACGAAATAAAATGTGAAACCAAATTCATTGGGAAATTAGTAAAAAATATAAAATAAAACATAGTGAATAAAATGAATTATTTCAAAAAAAATTAAAATTAAGAGAATGAAATCATTCGTAACAATTTTAACATTTTAATCAATATCTCATGAAAGAGATAACATTAAAATAAAATTTTATATAAACATATAATATTCAATTATTATATATTTTCTCAATATACAGTATATATAGCTTATAACAATAAGTATTTGTAAATTACAAGACATGTATCAATGAAATAATATTTAAATATTAGTCTTTTCAATGATTGTATCCCTGATATTAATATTAATAAATAAAGAGATTATGTGTAAAAATTCTAAAAAAATTAAATATAATATAATAAAATTATTGGTCAAGTAACATATAATGATAACATTAAAAAGACAAAGAAGAATTGTTATAACTAATATAATAGAAATTGAGTTCATCAACACCTTACCTCAAGTCAAGACTTTTATATATTTCCATTTATTTATGTATAATAAAAATATACTTATTTTATAATTATTTTTTTTACAAGTTTATTAATGATAATAATGTAACGCGATATTAATTCTAAAAAATATATATTTTATTCAATAGATTATACGACTCGAAACACCAAGCATGGAAATAAATATAACATATTTAGACTTTCTGATATATTTAATATTTTTAATAAATTATACATATTTTTAAATTCATGAAAAATGGATTTTATCTTCTGTTACACATAATAACAAGTTTCTTTGATATCTTTTATTACTCGAATGATTGAGTTTTACTCAACAAAAATATACTATTATTTTTATTTTTATTTAATATTATAGTTACCACCTATCTATTGGAATGTTGTGTATGAATATGATTAAAGAAATCCTAAAAATATATATTTTACACAGATTTATTGGTTATCTACTAATTATAGATAATAATAAGAATCATTTAAATGAAAAATAAATGATTTCAGAAATATAGTATATTCCTAAAAAAGTGATTGATTCTCACTTAGAAAACATAATTTAAAATTAAATTTTAAAACATATATAAAATTTAAATTAAAAAATAATCCATTTTTAAAATCAGAATACCAAAATTATATTTGGGTGGAATTTGATATTTTTTCTATGAAGTTAAATTTTTTAGTAATAGTGAAAAATATTATTTTAATTAAATCCCAACTTTTAGTTTCAATAATTTATAATGTTAAATAATATTTTCATTTTTATAAAGTAAATTTAATAAATTAAATAGAATATTATATTTTTTAATAAAATTTAGGTCATTAGAATAATTTAAATATTAAATTTAGATAGAATAACTTTTTGTACATTTCAATATTTTCACTTTAAAAGCCTTTTTTAATCACATATGTGGGATTAATTTGATATTACATTCAACCACATATGTGAATTGAATTTTGAAAAATTATTTCAATATTTGGAAAAATCATAATTTATATTATATAGTAATGTGAACATATTTTTCTACCATAATGATTAGTGAAAACATTTAAAATTAAATATAGTGGCTAAGGTAAAAACGACTTTACTTAGTGGTTAAAAAATAATTATAATAGTAAAAATGACCTAAAACATTAATTTATTTTAATTTAATGAGTTTATTTCGACATTTTACATAAAAGTATCTAAAATATGAAAATTTAGTGCCACTTTATACTGAATGTGACCCAAATAATAAATCAAGTAAATAAAAAAGAAAAAAAATACATTTTTACATTTAAATATCTATAAGTCGTTTGGATGAGGAAAAGTAAACATTTTTTCAT
Organism: Viscum album; assembly: GCA_963277665.1. Taxonomy (NCBI): domain Eukaryota; kingdom Viridiplantae; phylum Streptophyta; class Magnoliopsida; order Santalales; family Viscaceae; genus Viscum; species Viscum album. The sequence goes on from OY728131.1 coordinate 1,518,346,337, forward strand.
TTATTTATATTATTTTGAAATATAATTGAATTTATTTTATCATAATAAATTATCATTAATATTATGAGATAAATTATTAACCTATATTTTTTAATAAAAACCAACACCGTGATTATTTAGTTAATAATTAACTAATATAAATGATATTATAAATATGAGTAGATAAATAAATTGAATGAATTATTGTATTAAATTAATTATATAGATTAATATAAAACATTAAAATTATGTTAACCAAATATATTCAATTTAAATAAATTTATTTATATTTTATAATAAAAAATATATAAATAATGTTAAAATTGACATTAATGTTATTTTATAATGTATGATATTTTATTAAATTGCTTAAAATCACTAAAAATATATCCTATGAAAATTGATTTGTAAATGATAAAAAATATCAAATATGTTACTTTAAGGGACAATTTCATCTTTTATAATGATCATATAAACCCCTAAAAAGTAGATACTTAGTTAGTATGGTTAGGGTCCAATCGATGTTTTTTTGCGTTACATGCGCTTCTATTAATATTAATTTCAAAAACACATGGGTTTTTTATTTTATAAATTTTATATCATATTTAAAATTTGATGATATAAATTTTCTAATGTTTATAACTTTAATTTAGTATAATGGAAAAATTACCTAGGTTAAAAAATGTGTTACCATAGTGAAACCCCAAAGTGGTAAAATTAAGGAATCCTACAAGTAAAGTGGAAAAAAATTAAAACAAGTGTTTAATTGTGTGTTTGAGGTATGAATTGGAAATATAATAGCTACCAACCATAAATTATCAATTTTATATCCTCTTTAGAAAATATTGACCTATCAATACTAAATTATTTTGAGTATTTACTAGAATTCCACTCATCAACTATAAATGAGAACTCACTATCGTCGCTTCTTCACAAATCTCAATCCATTTTTCTCTTAAAAATCCTTACCAAATCACCTTAAAGATTTACTATAATCATCCTTGAATCCTTATTTTGGGCATAAATCTATCTTTTTAAGGATTTATTGCAAACCTAAGGAGGATTCCCAAAGGTGATGTTGTATTCCTCAACAAGCATCCTTCTTTAATTTCATTCTCTTCCCCCATAAATTCTTTTAAAAACATTATGATATAAAATAATAGGTATATTACATATAATAATAATATTTTATAATGAGCGTATGATGTAAAACTTCACACACTTCTATCAAATCAGTTAGGAAATTATCATTCTTGTGTACGGCGGACTACCGCCTCACGAACCAATGTAATTTGGTTTCCATTTATACATCTCAACGATGGGTACAATGATGGATATAAAGTATATATATGATATTTAGAACATATTTATAAATATTTGGTCACTATATCATACATATATCTTTAAATTCCATTCATGCAGGAGATATGATAGTGTCGCCCTTATGTACGGCGGATTACCACCTCGTTAAGCGATGTGATTCGACTTTCACTAATGCATCATGTAGAAGGAGATAAAGATAAAGTAAATGGTTATATGTTATATAAATAGAATAATTATGATATAAATTACATATTTATAATTTTTAAATATAATATATACCATTTTATCTCTTTCCATTTCACTCGCGTAATGGTGATAACTTAGTTCATGTACTTGTGGACTACTGCCTTCAGGAAGTGATTTGAAAATATTTTAATCATCACACCACATGAATTATATATATATATATATACATATATATAACTATTTAATATTCTGTTAATGATATTATTATCATTATTTAATGATAAAATTTTTTTTACTTCTTTTCAATAATGATAATTAAAAATTCAAAATGTTACTCATGTGTGTATGCGGCATACCATGTCCAAGATTGTAACATACATAACTTTTAATAACCATAATTCAATATTAGTTTTAAAAGTATGATTGATGAATAAATATGATAATTATTTAATGAATATTATTATGTAAATGATATAACTATATAACATGTGAAAGAACTAAATCTCTCATAACAAAGCACACATGAGAGAATAAGCCAATTCCCATCCAGAATAATGAAAATAATGAATGACTATTAACAAATGAGTGATAATATGAAATAAAATGGGAATATGTGATATTATAAATTTTAATATGATTTTTATTAATTTGATGACATTATAAATGCCATAATATATGTGGTGGAAGGATTTTCACCCAAAATAAAACATGTCATAAGGGATTTTTCCTCAATTTTATTTCATTGAGGCATATCATAATGTTGTGCACCTAGTTTCTTTTATATAGTGCATATACTAACCCTTTGAAATGTAATATTATAACTAATTCATTATTAATGGTATTTTATGTTTCAAATTTAATTATTTCACCTCATGGTATTTGAATTAAAAGTCCCCAAGTGGTAAATAATTTCATAAATCCATTTTCTTTAATTGGGTTATATTACTTCTTCGTTATCATTGATGTTATATGATTATGTGTATAATGACTTATGATTATATTATTAGGTATTTACACATTTTAATGTGTATGAACAACTAATACTCATAACTAAATAATTTACTAATTCTCACATCAATGTTATCATCATTATAAGGGTTTACTTCACAGTCTCATTCTCACCGAGATTATTTATACATAAATTCCAATTTAAGGAAATCATCTAATATTTTTTAATAAATAATTTAATTTTATTATATTATAGTTATTCATGTTCTTTATCAAATTAAATTTCCACTTTCAATCCATTGGTGATTATTATTATTGAATTTGTTTTATGAAAATCCAACTTCATTTCTCCCATCACAAGGAAATCAAAATTCTTCCAAAAGCATGTTTTCTTAAAAATATTTTCAAATTTAATTTTAACCTTTAAAAATTGATTTATCAAATTCAGTTTCACTAATTTTAAATCCTTAGAAAATGTATTTAATGTAATCTTATATCATTTTTAAAAAAATTCCCATTTGGATTTTACTAAAATTTGAAAGGATTACTCTTTTCATTTTCTAAACTAGCCATGTTCCAAATAATTTTTCAATAAAAATTAATGTTTTATTTACTTTTAAAAACAATATTGAATTACCCACCATTATGAACATAATTTCATTGGATATTAGTTATTGATTATTTAAAGATATTTTTAATATAATTTTTTAATGTTATCTTCAAGAAAATGGATTTTCAAAATGATTTTCAAAAGGATTTTCAAAATAAAAAGTCTATTTTCCTAAATGGTGTTTTTAAATATATTTTTAGCATATTCATCAATTAAAAACCCTTTAGTTTTTACATAAGCGAAATAACTTATTTTTAAATCATCCCTATTATTCCTATGAATGATTTATAATCATTTATTCTATGGAATGTATTAGAATTCACTTCCCAAAATTATTTTTGTAGTCAATAACTTTCCATTAAAATGTTCACATTATTATGATCTTTAGACATTATATTTACCTCAAATATCCATATTATTTTTCATAGATATGATTATTTCCTAAAATTTATATCATTTTTTTATACTTTGTATGATATTGAAAGTTATTTATCATTTGGGGAAATATTTATAAATTATTATCCTTTACGCAATATGGATACTTTATGATAAGGCATATTTTTTATGAATTAAATCAATTTTTTGATGTATATTAATTGATTAAGATAGTTATGAAATGGGTTCAGGACTAGTTAATAAAATCCACTTGATGCATTGGTCATCTCATGAGATAAAATTAGTTGGCCAAACCCTATCTGTTTGTGCCCAAATGTTTTAAATAGTTTTGGGGATATATATTGGTAGTAGATATATAGATTGGAAAACCATATTGGTTTCTACCTTGATTTTTAAACTATATTTATAATATATATTGATTTTAAAGGAATTATGTTTTTTAAAACATGATGCCCAATAATTAAGAATTTCCATAATTGACAATTTTTCTTGTTACTATTGTTTTTCGTGAGATTTTCCCTATGATATTGTACATGGATGAATTTGATTATCATCTTATTGATTAAATGGAATGTTTTATCAGTTATTTTACTTTATGTATTCGATATTTCTTATCTTATAATTGTATTAAAGACATTTAAATGGAATTTTTGTTTTTTTTATTTAACTTTGCATCATAATTATTCTTATTGATTCATGATATCTTCTGATGGACTTAACAATTACTGATCATTTTATCTCATCCTTATATGGTTTTCATTTCCCATGATTCAATGAAAAATTATGTTTTTGATATATAAGGATATGTTATAGGGGATATTTATAATATTGAAATAATAAAAAAAAATTGTTTTTGTTTTATTATGGAATTATAATCAAGACTCATAGATGTATCTCGTGTAGCAAGACTGCTAAATTATTATATCCTTCAAGACGTGATTCCTTGTATACTATGTCAATGTAATGGTAGTAGATAATGGATCTAGATTTATAAGGTCCATGTCACTATAGTTGGTATAAAATGATTGTTAATATTAATCAAGGAAACTAGATGTAAAAAACTTTTATTAGAAAATATAAACCAATGATATAAATTTATGGTAAATATATAAGAACGTCATAATGTTTTGGTAAGGAAGAGATAATGAGGGTCTTCATAAAATTTCATCTCTGTATGTATACTACATGCAGGTTTGGTTCTCACACAAATGTACCTAGGTGTGATAACTCAAAAAAACAGAACATTGGGTTATACCATATAGTTACTTGGATCACGACAAAGGGCCTTACAACTCACATAGTTTGACACTACCACGGGATATGATTAGGATAATTCACATTTTCATTAAAAATTTTATAAAATATTTTTATAGTTAATAAAAATTAATAACCAAGGTTATGAATTAGTCTACGAAACGAGCTATATTTAAATAAAATTGATTAAGTATTAGGATTCAATAATTATATTTCAAAACTATTTTTCAATAGGTATTTTTTTATAAGAATCATGAATCATATAATGATTATTTTAAATACTACAAGAACATGTTTGTTTATTAACATATGATTTATAAATACCATAATGATTTTTTAAGATTAAGGTTTATCATAAGATTAATGTTTTAAACCCCCTTCTTAGGTTTTATGTGATTGGATTCTACCTGGATTATGATCATTTTAGATAATTTATGTAATGGGTCAGAGAAAATTTTATATGAGGACTAGTGTCTTTATATATTTTTGACATATGTTTCATGGTTTCGATAACCATTAAGGTTAATATGTAAATTATAGTAAAATTATATTACTATATTTTAAAATCAAATATGTTTTTTTAAAAACCTTAGTACAATTAATATTTATTGATTACATTAATTACAAGTATGTTCATATTATTTTTGGTCACGTTATGGGAATTATATTAATATAGTATCGAAAAAGGATAACCCATATACTAGGTGCAACCCATCATGTCTGAAAATTCCTTGGTTCTTGAACCCATGATCAAATGACAATAAAGGGTTTAGATCCTACCACTGGAATACCCAATGTATTTGTTAATATGTCATTTTATTTAGGCAAACTATTTAAAAAATAAATATTCATGATGAACCAGTGGAATTAATTTTGAGGTTTAGAGATTAATGTTTTAACCATATTAGTTTTTGAAAATATTTAGAGATATGCCGAAATAATTCTCACTCTTTTATAGATATTATGATATGTTAAAAGTGAATTTTAGTGCTTCGGTCATAGAAAAATCATTTTTTGATATTCCCTTCTTGGAGAAATAAATGAATTGAAAATTGATCGAAGCACAACAAAGGGATCAAATTTTCATTATGAAATATAAATGGATAACGTATGTAAAATAATCTTAAAAAAATGTTATCATATTACCTTCATATCAGATGAATCAGATGGAATTTTAAATCATCAATGATTTATGCTTTTGATGACCATAAAATTCCATTGATCGCTAACTTTTTTGTGATCAATATCCTCAATAAGTATATAAAATTATCATAGATTTCCTCCTTGTCCATATATTATCTTTACACCAATTTTCCCTTATGTAGAAACATGGTTATGGTTTATTCAATATGACCTTTTTTACTTCCCTTTTTATTATAATAGTGATAAATTTTATTGACCTATATTATAGGGTTTTAATAAATTAATTTTAAAATATAAAACCATTAATTAACAATATAATGTTTAAATTTTTAGGATGAAATTTGTTTAATGTTGGAATTATATAACACCCCTAAAATTCTAAAATAATAATATTTTACTCTATAGCATGTATGATACAAAACACCAAGCATGGAAAGGAATATAACATCATGTGACTTTATGATATATTTAATTTTTCTAGTAAATTAAATATATTATATATTTTTCATTTCAAATATCACTAATGTTATCTTTTGATGTACAAAACAATGAGTTTTTTTTATTGCTTTCATTGCATGAAATGTCGGGTTTTACCGAACAAAAATATACTTTTAATACCAATATTTAATATAATTTATGTCGTATAACTCTTGAAATGGTCAGAATGAATATCGTTTAATGAAATATAATGTATATATTACACACATTTATTGGTTGTATATTTATTATAAATATTAATAGAATACATTTATAATAAAAATAAATGTTTTCAGAAAAGTTGTATTTTCCTAAAAGATGGTTTAGTAAACCTTGGTGCACATAAATTTAAATTTATTTTTAACACTTTTGAAAAAACTACTTTAAAAATATAATTAATTTTATAAATAATAGTACCAAAATTATCTTAGAGTAGATTTTGATATTTTTTCTGAGAAGTTTCATTTTTTGATAAATAGTGAAAAATACTTGATTTTAAATTAAACCAGCCTTTTCATTTAAATAATATATCACTATTATTTATATATTGAATTGTTTTAAAATTAAAATATTTAAAATTTTATATAATATAATAAAATTTATTTCGTTGGAATCATTTTTATATTGAAATTGTACATTAAAACATTGTAAGCATTTGAACATTTTCACTTTAAAAACCCGCTTTCTCATCACATGTGTGGGATTATTTTTAAATTAAATTATTCAAAATACGTGACTTGAGATAGAATAAATGGATTCCATATTTTTAATAATCATAATTTTTATTATCTAATTCACTTAACATAATGTTTTAAAATAATTATTAGTGAAAAAAGTGATAATAAATAATAGTTGTTAAGGTAAAAACGAGTTTACATAGTAGTTAAATAGGAATGATAAGGGGATAAATGACATAAAATATTATCTTAATTTTATTTAATAATTTTATTTGTAGATTTAAAATAAAATTCTATGAAATATTTCTATTACTTTCCACTTTACTTTGAATGTGACCCATGTAATATGTTAAGTAATGAAAAATTACAAAAAATATACATTTTCACATTTTAATATCTATAATTCTTTAGGATAGGTAAAAATTAATATTGGTTTGGTTATAAAAACTTATTTAAAAAATAATTGAGTTTTTATTATCATAATAATTTTATATAATTTTTATATATGAATTAGTTACTTAAAATTCTTAATGAATTCCAACACATTAATTATTTAGATAATAATTAACTAAAATAAATGATATTAAAAAAGATAAAAGTGGATTAAAATAATTGATATTAAAAAAGATAATGTTGACCTCTCAATGGTGAATACATTTGAGTATTTATAATAATGTCACTCCACTTTAACTACAAAAGGGCTCTGACTCCCCTCAATTCATCACACCTGTCATTCCATTTATATAATCCAAAACCTTCCAAAATAATTTTAAAAAATACATCCCCAAATAATATAATACCTAATTAATTTATAAATGCAATCTTTGAAGGATTTAGTGCAAACCTAATGAGGATACCCGTAGGAGAGGTAATGTTCTTTAACAAGTGTCTTCATTTTATTCCCTTATCCACCTCCTTTGATTATATTCAAACCAAATGTATATAATATCCTAAGTATTTACCATATACTAATATGTCTTTATGTTATGTTTATGACCTGTAACTACACACACTTCCATCAAATGTGTTACGAAATCATCATTCATGTGTATTGAAGGCTAACGTCTCGTGAACCGATTCCATTCATTATTCAATTTCCACCTATCAAGGATGGGTATGATGATGATTATAAAGTATATATATGATATTTATAATATATTTATAATAAGTTGGTTACTATATCATATATATCTTATTAACATCCATTCTATTGGAGATATGATAATCTCACTTGTGTGTACGGTGGGCAACCACCTCACGATGCGATGTGATTGGTATTTCACTAACACTTCATTGATAGGTTATAAACATATATTTTACGGTTATAAGTGATAAAATTTTAATAATTATGCAATTAATGAAATATTTATCATTGTTTAAAAATATTATATATCAATTTCTTTCTTTTTTCACATACATAAAGATCATAACATCATTTATGTACGTGTATACTATCTCCTTCGCTAAGCGATGTGATAATATTTTCATAACCACAAAACATGTAGGATATATATAATTATATAAATTTTTTGTTAATAATTTAATGATAATTATTTAAAGTTAAAATATTACTTACCTTCTTTCCAAAATGATCATTGAAAAATGGGAAATGATAATCATATGTACGTACGGCCTACCATCTATATAATCGTAACGAACTTTATTTTTCATAACCATAAATCATGATTAGTTTTAAAATTATTACCAATATATAAATATAATAATTAGGTCTTGAATATTTTACTTTAATGGATATAAATATATAACATGCTCAATAACTGGATCTATCATAACAAAACACGTATGAGAAAATAAATCAATTAATACCCAAAAAAATTAAAATAATGAATTTTTATTAACATTCAAGTGGTAAGGTGTTATAGAAATATTATATATTATATAAAAAATATTAATAGGATTTTTTAATAATTTAATAGAATGATTAAAACCACTCTCTAGGAGTTTAAATTATGTCCATCCGAATGGAAATGTGAGGTAAGGGATTTCATCTAAATTTCATTTCATTGAGGCATATTGTAATGTTATCCACATTGTTTTATTTAGATGGTGTATATACATCCCATGTGATAAGTAATATGATGAATAAATTATTAGTCATTTTATTCTAAGTATGAAATTTAATTATTTCATTTAAGGGTATTTGAATTAAATGTTACCAATTAGTAAATATTTTCATATATCAATTTCATTTTATTAGGTTACATTAATTATTCATTATAATTGATATTCTAAGATTATGTGTAATCTTACTTTTGATTATAGTATCTTTCAATTATAAAAACTATGTAGATTTATAGCTAATATATATAACTAATTGATTGAATAATTCTCACTTCAATGTTATAGTCATTGTAAAGGTTTATGTAACAGTATCATTCTCATTTAGATTGTATATTCATAAATTAATGTTATGGTAAATCATTTTATAATATTTTAGTAAATCATTTCATTTTATTATACTAGAGTTATATATGAACGTTTTCACATAATATTGTTGTTCTTTAAATCATTGGTACTAAAAATTATTGAGAATACATTTTTAATAAAATTTATGTTCATTTGTTTCTTCGTTTAGAATTACTCTTTCAACTAAAAGCATGTATTCATAAAAATTTTCAAAAAAGGTTTTAAACCTTTAAAATCTTTTATTGAAGTAATTTTCACCCATTTTCAATATTTAAAAAATTATTCAAAGTGATATTAATCAATTTTCAAAAACAATTGTTTGGATTTTACCGAATGTTATGAACAAACCCTGGTCAAACCGGAAACATCCACCAGGGCCGGTCCATGACAAGCCCCAAAGGGCTTTCATAATCCCCAAGAGCAGGAAAATAGTGTTTTGAATCAATATAAATCTATTTGGAATTATATTTCCCATAAGATAAATAAAAATAAATAAATAAAAACTAAACGATGAAAATAAAAATCTAGAAGCGGTGAGAAAATAAAATTGGACATACCTCTATGTGACCACATGGGTAACCACAAACATCAACCCATCATCACATTGCAATGGCCTAATCTAAGAAAGAATCAGAACCCAAAGTTAATACAATGATAAACTATAGTTTTTAGCATTAAAAACTCATTAGGTGCACCCAAACATTCTATCCCCGGATGAATTTTCTTTAAATAGATGATCCATAAATTTCATGTTTTAAATAAAATACATAAAACAATGTTTTCACCCATTTTCTTATATAAAATAAATCATGGTCCATTATTCTATTTCCTATTTAAAATTGGTTTCTTCTTCATAAATAAGACATTATCATTTTATAGAGAACTAATGTTTTTTCACTTAAAATGATGAAAGAAAGTGAAAAACATTTCTATGTTATTTTACATAAATGTTTTAAAACCATCGAGTCACTTTCTCAAAGTGGTTACAACACACAAGGACGTAGAGACAACAACCATGCAACAACAGAAATTGTAAATAGAGCACATGAAGAAAAATCCAAACAAGGCTCCAAAATCATCAGCTACAAACAATTATGTGCCAAAATACATGGGAGATCCTTGGATCTTGTGAATAATATAGAAAATAATATACATGTGGCTCATCCCGATGGAATTACCTTCCTGATGATGTCATAATTCCCAAACGCTAGATCATCTCCCTGCCTGGACTAACAGAGGGGCCCATTCCAATGGCGATAATAAGAAAACATCAACCTGTTATGGGCCACTAAATTGTGTGTAATCAAAAGTAGTGGAACAATCATTCAAGTAAAATTATCTTATTATTATATTTTCCCATGTTTAGACTAAAATGGGAGTAATCCAACAATTTCAGGCAACCAATCCATCACATATACATGCATCACACACAAGAAACACATGCAATGGTTACCCTCGAATCACTCCAATGGATTTTACCCCACATTACATCAACCATAAACATAAAAAGGATGTCACATCCAAGGACCACCCATTCACGTCAACATCCAACAAGGTAAGGGATGCATACAAAAGAGAGTTTTCAAAGCAAATTGTTTTAAAAAAGTTCAAAACGGGCCTCAACCAACCATTTGACACTAAATCATTTCCAAAGAACAAATAAACATCACTTTTAAAACCAAAATCCACATAGATTTTCTTTTAATAAACTGAAGTCACCATTTTAATTCTAAAACTCATTTACAAAGTCCAATGAGGCATTTCATCATTCATATGATGTAAAAAATGCAATCAAACCATTTATGGAAATATATTACATCAAGGAAACCACTACAATTTAAGATGTTAAATTTTACTAACATTTATATATCAATAATTAATATAAAAATAGGTGTGAAATTAAATAAATAAACAATTATTAAATTTAAACATTAGTTCATAGAGATACTACCTCAAAGAATGTCTAAGACAAATCTTTCTATCTCAAGTATCTTCCTACACAGACGCACGCACTTCCATATATATATATTTATCCTTAAACGGCTGCACCTGTTCCATGTGCCATGAGGGAACACACACACCATTGATACCGATCATAACTCCCCCAATAAATCCATGAGACTCATAAAAAAATCAGATCTAAAATAGAGATTGAAAACTAATAAAGGGTTTAGAAGATTACCCCAAAATGAGTATTTCCAAACATTAGTAAAAACATGCAATTTTTATAAAACATGACAAACATTCCCTATATTTTAAGTCTTAATTTATTTTAAAATAATATGTAAACATACACAAAACACTTGATGGTACCAACCAGTCTATCACTTCATATTTCCCTTCAAGTTGTTTACAAAAATTTCCCAAATTCAACACAAATGTACAATTCGATGAATGTAATTCCAAGGATTTACAACACCATGATTCAAGGCCAACCCGGAAATACATTAATGAACTCAATTAAAAAACATTCACTAAACACCTCAAGATTTCTAAAACAAGACCAAACATTCCATTTTGAAGATGAGTAACATTTAGGAAAACAAGAATTCCAGAAAACAACAACTTTAAGCCCCGTCTTCATTTGAGGGCACATCCATGTGTGCATCTAGGGCTCCCATTGATGTTCCACCATCTAATGGTACACCGAACATCCAAGATGACAACCAAAAAACTATTACCACAATACTATAATTTTCTTTAAAATCATATCCAACCATTAATGTCATTAAGTGAACACAATCCATCCCAATAAATCTATAAAACCCTTTTTCAAAATAATTTTAACACCCTTATCCAAATATACCATCACAAATATACACACAACTCACAAAGATCAAAAAAAATATTAACAAAACATCATAAGGGATAAACAATTCATAAAAGATCCAATTCCAATTTAAATGCCCAAAATCATTTCAAACAAGCTTCATAGGTGCTGTAAACCTAGTCATTTCACATGAATCCCATTGGAAAACTATTTTTGGTCAATTCAAACAACAAAAAACCAACATTCACATCAATCCATTGTAATCTCAGAGTTGTGAATAACATTTTAAATTAAAATGAAAACAAACAAGTCATTATGGAATGTTCTAGAAAGGAATGATGGAAACTCCTACATCAAATCAAGTGAAGAATCAAAAAAAAACATCAACAGAAGGAAGTGTGAGATGCCGTGATCCAACCACACACCCAAATTTTTTTGAATAATACCCAAATAAAAACCCCATGAATATGTTTTTTCCTAAATTAATGAGAACCAAAAAATTTGAAAGAAACTAAAACACTGGAGAAGGAGGACATTGGAGGAGAAGGCATGGGTATATATGTTCAAATCACTATGGAAAAGCACTTTTTTGTTATGTAAATAGGAGGAACACATACACCAAGTGCCTAAATTATCAGATATCAACCAAGAGATCCTAATTTACTATTTTAATACATTTAAAAAAATACATAAATTATTATAATTTTATTTTTATTCATGAGGTATTTATTAAATAATAATGTTTCACCTAGGTTCATGTTCAAATTTCATGTTCTCATGAATTAATCTAAATTCCACAAAAATATCTCACATAACACACCATTCACTAGTTCTTAAATAAAAAATCCATAAAATTGAATGAAAAAACACTTAGAAATCACACTATTATAGAATATTTAGAATTAGTGAAACCCTTTAAGTAAGAATTATATTATCAACTAGACAGTATGTAATGGTTTTGATTTTTCTTTTGTGGGTTATTTTTTATACTTCTTTGGATTCTATTTACAAAATACTAAAAATGATTCATTTATAAGAGGATATTTAAAAAAATTAGGGGTTTTAATGTAAACTAAATTAATGATAAGTTCATAAAAATTAAATCCCCTCCCCCACACTTAATTCTTAGCATTTCCCCAGTGATGAGTCTCAATGTGAATGAAACATGTCAATTAATTTGGATCAATCAAATATAGAAACTACGAATTGTGAAATGAATGTTATTGGGGTTATAAAAACCTAAAAATATTACTTCGCACTACAATCAAAGACAAAAAATTTCCAACGATACAAAAAGGACACTACATGAAGCTTTCTTATAATCAACCACAAAAAATTATTTTCAAAAGTCTTCATGTTATAAGTGCGTTCAATTTTTTTTCAAAAAAGAATAAGATAAATAATATTGTGAATTTTTTCTTCAAATTGAATACTACTCAAATATTCTTAGTAGTTATAAAGAATATCTAGAAAGAAGTATTCTAGACATGACATTAAGGAAAATATAATAAATGAATTCAAATATAAACATCTAGATGGAACACTAAAAAATATTTAAAATATTTAAAAAAATTAAACCCCCAATTTTTAAAATATTTTAACTTTGATATACATCAAATGTGTAACCTCTATATGATGAATTAGTTCCCTAGTTTCTTGTTCATGTTTCATCAAAATGAACATATCACAATAACTTTTAAAAGTAAATACCATAGTTAAGGTCAATGTTTATCTTATCCTAATTTATCCATTATAATACCCTTCTAGGATTGATGTTAAAAACCCTTAATGATAGTAATTAATTATTAAAACAAACTGTACCAACTTCATATGGTCACATAACTAACCTCACACCGTCTTGTCCTCGAAACATCACTTGTCATACACTACTTTCACCTCATGATCAGTAAACACCAACATTTTCAAATGAACAAAGATAAAATATTGGGTTCAAAAAATTAGGGATATAGGCAATGAAGAAATGATAATATATTAAAAATTTAATTAAAAGAGAAAACTTGAGAAAATGGGTTACCTCTCATATAGTGATGAATTTTAATTCAATAGCAAGACTCACCCAGAAATTATGATCTGACTATGATCATTCAATGGTATTATTTATTTATTATTATGAGTTTATTAATATTATTTCATGTGTTTCTTGGTTCTCTCAGGGTCTCAATAACTCCAAATTACGCTAGTACATTCGAAAAAAAGACTAAAATTTCAGAATTTATGTGCTTATATAGAATTAGTTTTATTTTATTAGTCTCAGTAAGTGGGTCAAAGATTGACAATATCATCCAAGATACATTACCATGATTACCATGTGAATTTTGAAAGTTCCCCTCATACTTAATGGACTAAACAACTGAATAAAAGGTGAAATAATTTCAAAAACTATATCTCAATTTTCAAAAAAAAATTTGTAACTCTAACAAAAAATAAGATTCCCCCCAATAAGAATCAAATTTATCTTCGATCATGTAACTTTTAGAATCTGTGAATGATTCAAAAGAGGTGAATTTTGAAAATATGTTTTTAGATTAGAAAGAAAATATTTTATCACAATAGTTGAGTGACTCTCTAGAAAAAACATGTTCAAATTAAAATCATCATGTTTTTTAGTTGGTTTTAAACCAAAAATCTGTATTAGTGAATGAATTTTCAAGAATTCAATTTTAAAAGAAATACTATCATAAAAAGGATCAGAAAGATTAGAAAATAGTTGTGACTCAAGATAAATATTGGGTTCCAGGGAAAGAATCTCCTCATTAGTATGGGTGAAAATAATAGTAGGTTGGGGAGTCAAAATCTCTATAATATCAAGATGAAAAGAATCATACCCATATTTAACCTCTAATTTGATTCATTGATTCTCACCAACATCAATCGGGTTATATCCAACCTCAAGTATGTTTTTTTCAAAGCCCATAATCTTAACCACATCATCCATAGTAAAGAGTGTAAATTTTCCTTTGGAAACTTCATTGAATGCATATCCAGTTTTAGGGAATGGTCTACCCGGGAGGATTGGGACTTTTTTATCGCACTCTATATCAAGAAGTTGAAGTTTTTTTGAAAATTATGCATCCATAAACTGACTAATAAATCATCCACCCTTCCATAAGGATGACTGAGTGAACTATAATCAAGTACAAGACACACTAAAGATTATTTTTTATACTGTTGGCCAAGAATCTTAAACATGGAGTATGGTATAAAATTAATGCCTTCTCCAAAATCACCCAAATAATTCAGTTTATCAATTCTCATATACATCATTGAATAAAAAACTAATAGATTTATTTAACATTGGAGGTATCCTTATCAAAAATACAACAATACACTCCCCATTCAGATTAATGTTATCCAATTTCATCTAATCAATTTTGTTTTCCAAAAACCATTTACTGAATTTAACATATAATTTTATTTTATTAAGGGACTCCAATAATGAAATAATTATGTTGAATGTTCTAATAATTTTTAGAAATATCATGTATTGAGGTTCATCACACTTTTAAACTCTTTCATAAAAATGGATGGGAGGGGGAAATAGTTTAAAACTAGTTGATGAATCACCTTATCCCCAAAGCCAACTATCATTATTCATTATTTAATCAATTCCCACTTAATTTTATTTGGTTCTTTAGATTTCTCAGGGGTGGGGTAATTATTATTTTTTGGGTTAGACATTGTTTTATATACACCTGGATCATTTATTTTCTAGGTTTTAGTTATCAGGTTCTTTCAAATCCACAATTTCACTTTGATCAGGATGCACTGTAATTGGTACTTAAATTTTCAAGAAACTTATTGTGGTAATACCCATGATATTATTTCTTGGGTTAAAAACAGTTGTACATGGAAGCTTACCCTTATCTGAAAAAATTATATTGTTCCCTATTTGTCTCAATTGAGAGAGCTGATTGTCTACACTTGACTGTTGGGAATCAATTTTTTTATGATCTACATAACATGTTCCTCTAAATGATATTTTGAATTTGAAGGTCCGACCATGTTTTGTGCTTGATTCTATGGTTGATTCATGTATCCATGTAAAGCAGAGGGTTGTCTGGCATCCCCTTTATTTTTCCCAAAAAAAATAGTTTTTTGTAACTAGTACTAAATTGATTTGAAAATGGGTCATTAGATGATCGGTTTTTCCTATAATCATTGAACTGAGTTTTCTACTCCAATGATATATTAATATTAATGTTGGAAAAAAAATTCTATGACCAAACATCCAACAATGATAGCACTACTTCATAGGAACTCTATCATCAACAATAATAGCATGAATTGTTATTTAATCTATATAAATTGTTCTCTTCGAAGTGCAATTGAAGTGATATTTTTGAGACAGTTTTCCAAACATTTCTTTATGTTATGGAGTTGCCTTATAAAAAATTCACATGCAAAAAATTGATCCAAAAGATTATGATTATATTGAAAGATAATACTTGAAAAAGTTTCCATCAGAAGATGGATAGTAAATTGGTGGTTGGTGAATTGAAGAAGTATGACTTTAAACCTATACCATGTCTCATGAAATATCTCACCCCTATATTAGAAAAGTACAATTATTTTTTGTCTAATATATATGGTGGTGTTCCTTGGCAAACAATTTAAATGAATCTGTTGAAAAACTAATCCCAGGAATCAAATGTTTCCTCATATAAATTCTAGGACAAACACCTCTCATTTCCCTTGAGATAAAATGAGAACATAATCGATCTAATATCTTACTTGCTCAACTCATGGAGGGGTCATTGTTCTTATGAATTATATAACACTCTAATGAACTCAAGTGGATCCTCACTAGGCTAATAAATTAATGAAGGTGGTAAAAAAATATGTGACTCTATAGGCTTATATTTATAATACATACGAGAAATCCTTATGTAGGAAGGATTGATGGACACTGAAGGAAATAATAACCCCCGATGACTAGGAATCATAAGGCTGGATTTAGCGGTTGTGTTGGATTAAAATCCCAGTTTTAATTTCCAGCTTTGTGAATTACCAGATTCCTGATTTCAAATCAATGTTTTAGAATAATAATTATTTGAATAAGTTTTTATATTTACTAATTATTTTTTTTATTTTTTATTTTTTTTATGTTTTTGTTATATGTTTTTTTACTTGGTCAGTCATACCTTCTCTATAAGGGATCCCAAATATTATTCCTTGTAGAAGTTTATTTTAATTCCACAACTAAAAATTAATTATTTATAACCTACATAATCTAGTATTTTTGTTAGAAGGGTCAAACCATAGATAGGATGACCAATGTGCCGAACAAATTGAAATAAAAACTAAAAAACCATAGTGAAAACAACTAAAAAAAGCAGTGAAGATGGATGTGAAATTGAAAATGGTGGAAATGGTTTGTAAAGAAGAAATAAATCATAGAGATAGAATAATGGATTAATTTATGGTTCACTGGCTATTTTGAACTCATAAAAATTATTTTCTATTGTTCTACTCATATTAATACCATTATTCAGTGCTTGAGAAAAGCTGGAGATTCACTGAGTTGTTTCTCTAGTGAGTTTCCATAATTCAGGGAACATTCATCTGTTATGATCTCTTGAAATAAACATTCGAACTAATTTTGTCATTGTGGAAAATAGATTCCTATTCCTTTTCTAATTTTCAGTACTTCGGTTGATGGTAAAGGGTGAATTGAATCATTATAATTACTTAATTGTGCTTAATCTGTGTGAAATGATGCTCATGATTTAAATGAAAATAAACTCCAAACGGTGAAATTCATTAAAAATTTATATTAATAAAATTAGAATATATTAATGAAAATTATTCCATCCCATGCCAATGCCCCTAATAAATATAGTTATTTATTAAATAATAAACATGAATGAAATGATCTATAAGAAGAAGATGATGTAAAATTTTTGGTCATATTGATCCCCTCCTCTAACTCCCACTCTAGAGATGATATCACTTCACACCCCATCATGTGTTTCCATCCCTCTATGATTTTTTGTGTTTTAAAGGTTTGGAATATTGGGAATGCACCACCTATATTATCATCAGTCTCTCTCTCCCATGGATAAAAAATATTTATTCATGAATGTGTTCACATTCACTCTCCAATGCGTGGAGTGATTTGGAATGCTTTTCACTAGCTCCAAAGGTAGTATTAGTGAAATTAGTGAAACTTTAGTTACCACCTCTATTTACATTTGAAAATTCACGTGTTATAGAATCCATGATCCAACGCCTGGATTATTTGAACATGGAAGGATCAATGATCATGAAAACTGAGTAATGAAAATCAAATCTCCCATCGATTATTTAATTCCCATGAACATCTTTAATTTCAAAATTTTTTCTGTTACATCCAGAAATAAGAAAAATTCATAGTTCACTACATCTCCAAATTGGGAAATTATATTCCCCAATTACTAAATTTTGGAAGTAGTCCATCTTGAAATAATGATTTGGGACTTTCACATCCTAGCTTTGGGGTCACATCCTAAATCCAATTTGTTTGTATTAGATGCTATGTTTAAACATTTATTATTATATATATATATAAATAATTTATTTACTATTATTATTATTTTTAGTATTATATATATATACACACATACATTTATATACATACTTATTGTTATTATTCTCATTATATTTATGTGTGTGTGTGTATATATATATTAAGTAGCCACTCATTGTGGTTGCATCTTTCATCTGGGGTGGGATACCCAGCACCACCAATCCCCTTTTCACTCCCTATAAAAGGTAGTTCTACCCTCCATCAAAAAGATTATACCAATATATAGGATGTTCTTTTATCATCAATAAAAATATTTTCCTTTATTTTATGTTCATCTTTAACTCCTATTCAAATATTTAAGACTTTTTTTCAAAAGTTAATTTTCATAAATGATAATAACGAAGAAAGGTGTTTTTTATTCTCACCATATGGTTGGATAGTTCTAATTATTTATTCTTTTTATCTTAAATTTACCACCATATTGAATGGTTTATGTGAATTATGTTAATTTCCACTATAAGGGTCAGTTTTCCACCTGTTTGGACAATATATATTTATTTATTTTATTCCACATGATCGGATGGTATAATTAATAAATCATTACACACAATAGTTTTTTTAATGAGTTATTCAATATATTGATGTATTTATTATAATTCCCCATTTGAATGATTTATTAAACTATTTTGGTGGGATATATATATATAATATTAAATGATAATATCAACCAGATTTTAATGTTTTCTAGTTATCATCATATCAAATATTGTGAATCTAAAATTCACCACTCTTGACATTACATGAAGTAATTATATTCCATAGACAATGGATATGGAAATGCATCTGAAATTGATGGATAGCATGGAATTAATTGAAGAAAAAAAATATAAAAACCCTCTAAAATAATGAAAAGGCAGTGATCTTCCTTAAAAGACATCTTGATGAGGGGTTTGAAATGTGAATACCCCACAAAAAGAGATCCATGCATGATCTGGAAGAGTTTTAAAGAGATGTATGATCATAATAAGAGTTTTTTCTTTGAGTAACCTATGATAAATGGAATTCTTTTTGCTTTCATGAATTTAAAAGGGTCAGTGATTATAATTCATCCATTTATTGAATTGTATCACAACTCAAGTACTATGGCATTGGGATTATAGATTCTAATATTCTTGAAAATACATATAAAACATTTCATACATCTCACATCCCCATATAGAATAAATATCACGTGAAATGGTATTTATAATATTCATATCTCATATCATAATTAATTGTAGAAAAGAAGTATAGTGGTATTTTGATTATAAATCATCAGTATCATCCTACTGGTTCAGCGGTATTATTTCTAGCAGAAAATACAATATTTCATGAAAATAATCACAGAAGAAGTTAGGGATGTGATTATCATGTTGTATGTGGTTTTGGAGGTTGACGCAGTCATGAATGTTGTCGTAACCATGTGTCTTCTCGAAATGAATATCAAAATCAATTAAATATCATATCAATCACATTGATGACTCCTAAAGATTCTTCCCATAGGTGTGGTTCATAGGGACATTAATCTAAAGTTTGTTGAACTCCATATCTTCTTTGTAAGTTCTATAAAGTATCTCTTGGAGTAATGAATAATAAAAAACACTTTTTTGAGACATCCTATATAGAGAAATAAAAGGAGGTGAATTTTAATGAGAATCACGATCCTTCAAATGATGATTTCACTTACTCTGAAGCTAGTGAATTAACTTGTGAATATGATGACATGATAATAGGAATTTATTAAAAAAAATATAGTCGTTATGATATATACTATTTTTTTCTTTTCATGTTTATATTTAGATGTATTGTTATTTTCATTTTAAAAGATGTTTATTCCAATATTATTTCCTTTACTTTGAAACATTGAAATGGATTACTAAAATGGGATAGATATTTTCATACCAGATAGTATAACAACACATAGAATTATTAATTATAAAAATATTGTGATCCTAAATTAACAATACCAATTGTCAATACTATATGTGGTCATGTAGATCTGATAGAAGGGACTGGTAAAGGTAGTTTTTTTACCCATTGAGACACAATTTTTTATAGAAGATTTATTTTTTTCAGAATTCCAAAAGAAACATGATTTGTTTCAATAATATATGCCATCATGGGTATGATACTTATACTATATCTGAGAGAAATTAAACACCCAATTTCATTACTATTAATAAATTCAGTAAGATTCATGTACTAGAATAACTACTAGAATTATCATGTGTATTACATTATACATATATAAGTCAAATTGAAACACATATGGTAGTAAAGAGTGGACCACAAATCTTTAAATTTTTTCATGACCAATTAGGTTATCTTGGTTTAGGAATGATGTGAAAAATAATTGAAAGATCTCATGGACATTCAGTAAAGCTCCAATAGATCTCTCCACTAAGAAATATTCCATATGAGGCTTGTTCACATAGAAATATGATCATGAGACCATGTCTAGAAAATTTTAATGATAAGATTTTAACCTTTATTGAACAAATTAAATGGGTTATGTGTATACTAATTCATTCATCTTGAGGGACACATAAATATTGTATGTTATTAATTGATGCATCTGATATATGGTCTCATGTATGGTTTCTCTCAACATGAAATGTTTTATGTTTATGTTTTCTTTCTCAAATAATTAAATTGGGTGCACAATTCCCTGATCATTTCATCAAGAAAGTAAGGATCGATAAAGCTAGATATTTTTAACCTTAGGATTTCAATGATTATTGAATGGGAATGGGGATCACTATGGATAATCCAATTGCCTATGTTCATACACAAAATGGTTTAACAGAATTATTGACCAAACACCTACATCTTATTGTGATAACATAGATAATGAGAATAAAGTTGTTGATTTATCTATGGGTTCATGAAATATTTCATGCCTTGGTATATATTTTCATCAAATCAGGTATATATCATAACTAATCTCTGCTTCAATTGGATTTTTTCTAAGATCCTTACAAATACCACTTTAGATTCATTGGTTGTGTAGTATATGTATCAATTTATCACCCAAAACGTACAAAGACAGCACCTTAATGGAGGATGAGAATATATATAGTATTTGAATCCTTATTCATCATCATAAATCTTGAACCAAAAACCTGTGATGTATTTACATCAATTTTTTCTGATTACTACATTAATGAAGAAGCATTCCCAACATTATGGGAGAATAGAAACAAAGGGGTGAAATTTTTTGGAATGTGAAAATGTTATCTTCTATAAATTTTCCATCTTAGTAGTGTGAGATGGAAGTGAAAAAGATTTTATATTTTTAAGAACTAGAAAATCATGTGCCCGAAGCATTTATTGATTCAAAGGGTTTGACTAAATTCCATCTACTAGCTATAAATTTACTGACTAGAATTTATTTCTCAAAGACACAATTACATAATGATGTTTCATAAATCTCCAAAAAAACACCTAAATCATGGAATACAAATTAGATATATGGATAGAAATATAATTAAAAGAAAATGGATGAGTATAATTGACAACCCCATTATGGAGGCATGTGTTCTAAAAGAAACATGTAATTTAAGTATTCTTCAATAAACACATCATGAGAATCATAAAGAGAATTTAGAATATAAAGGAAACCCTAAATTTTTTAAAATAATAAAGTCTAACTTAATCATACCACTACAGGTGATATATGTAATTAGATTAATATGGAAAATATTGATGAAATATTTTCATATTATATGTTATGTGGTATAGAAAATGAAGACATTGAACCAAGGTCAGTTATGGAATATAAAAAATAACCAGATTGGACTAAATGGAAATACTTGATACTAGTTGAATTAAATTCACATAATATGAGAAGGTTTTTTTTCACAAATCATGCTCACAACAGAAGAGGTGAAGCCTATAGGAAATAATTCAGTTTTTATTTGTAAGTGTAATGTGAAAAATGAGAATGTAAGATTCAATTCTCATCTTGTTTCATAAGGTTTTTCTCAGAGACCTGGAATTGACTTCGATGAGGCATATTATCCTGTTATAGATGATATTAATTTTTGATATCTAATCATCATTTTAGTAACTAAGAAGGATAAAATTCATCTTATGGATGTTTTTATAACTTGTTTATATAGTTCACTTGATAATATTATATATATGATAATCCTTGAAGGATTCAAAATTCCCTATGTGTTGAAATCAAAACCAGAATACCTATATTATATTATATTATATTAAATAAATCCATATATCGATTAAAACAATCTAGGAGTACATGGTTTATTATTCTAAGTTAATATTTACTAAATAACCGGTATGTAAATAACCACATATGCACATGCATTTTTATTAAGAAAACAAAATATTGAAATGAAATCATTATAATTTATGTCAATGATATAAATATTATTGGAACTCCATAATATATCAATAAAGCTATAAGAAACATAAGCGATGAATATGAAAGGAATGACCCAGGGGAAACCAAGTATTTTCTTGGATTAAAAATTTAACAAAGGCCAAGTAGTAAATTTTTACATTTTTAAAATTACACGAAAATGGTCTTAAAACACTTTAAAATGGTTAAAAATAACCCTTTATGTACTCCAATGATTGTTCAGTCATTAAATACCCTAAAAGATCATTTTTGACCCTATTAATAAACTAAAGAGTTTTTTGGTTCAAAAGTACCATACTTAGTGCTAACAGTGAACTAATGTGTCTTCTAATTTTACTCATACTTATATATCTTTTTCTACTGATTTATTGGAATGATTTAGTTCAAACTCTACCCAAATAAACTAAATGGTATTAATCATTTTTTTGTTATCTTTGTGGGACTATTAATTTGAGTTTATTCTATTCTAGTAGATAAGAAAGGAAGATGGGATGTTTTATATATATATATATATGTTTTTTATCTTTTCTACATAATAAGTAATCACAAACTGGTTGTGTTAACAATAAAAGGTACTTCAATATTTTTATAATCACCAAAATATTCAATCATTGCAGCATCATCAAATCACTTAGATTTGATAGCATTACATGAAGCATGTCATGAATCTTTTTGGTAATGTTCTATGACTAAACACATTTGAGTGGAAATTTGACTGCCTATGGATAGTAGAACATCAATTTTATTCAATGATAATACTATATGCATCACAAAATTAGAGGAAGGAATAATCATGAATGATCAGACAAAATTCATAGAGACAAAAAAATTCTCCATCACACAAGTGTTAATGAATAATTGGGTTATAAACATGAAATATGCCTGATCCAGCTACAAAATTTCAGATTTATATACAAAGTCACTATCATCCATTCTGTCGAGAATGTTTATACATAATATAGGTATGTTTAGATTGAGAAATTTGTAATGCATTGGGACTTTGATGGGGAGTCTACATGACTTTACTATTTCATTTATTCATGTTTTTTTCCCATGGGTTTTTTTTAATAAAAAGGTATGTAATGAGTCATTATCAAAATATGTATGACATTGTAAGGTGTCACACCCCGACTATAGGTACTCCTCATATTATTCATTTATTTGTCTCGAATCTTTTGGATGAGGATTATGATTTATTCCTAGTCAAAATTTTAAAAATTCAGGATGTGTGGGTGAAAAATGGCTTGTCCACAAGCACTGAATGGTTAGTAGATACTGTTTGGTCATCCCAGGTACCAATGCAACAAGTCCAGGAATTTCATAGAAGGTATTGCACAGTTTTGGAATCGTCGCAAATACTCTGTGGCCTGGTGGTGTGGTAGGTCTGGTAGCTTAGAAAATGTTACCACATAGTTTTCAAATTGTCACACAACCCGTGTTGTTTAGTTGTACGATAAACCCTTCCACGGGAAGTGTCTACCAAACAGATGGCACAGAGTTTGGTAAACCATGGATCCAAAATGTACTATTGTTCCATGTCATTAAAAACTTGAAACCCTATTTTATCTCCCCCTTCCATTTATACCCAAATAGAACCCCCTCCTCCCTCTCAGTTTTGGCGCATGAAGGGATACCAATACCACTATCCCATGTCTCTTCCTCTCTCTCTGGTGCATCCTCTTCGAATCAATGTTAATTTTTAGGGTTTTGGGTTAATTTCATCTCCCCATTTCACATCTTCGTTGATTTATGGGATTTCAGTGTGGGGGTTCTCCTCGACCAAACCCTAATGGCTAGTGTTTGTGTGTCGGTTGTGTTTTCTTCTAATTTAGGTCATGTGGTTGATCCATGAGGCCTTATTCATACTCCCAATGAAGCTCCATCAAATCTAAACCCCTTTGAAGTAGTCATTTTCATATTTTTCATTTTGGATTCATTCTTTTGATTCTTTTGAATTTTCAATTAATTTTTAAATTTAATTCTTGCATGTATAAGGAACATAGTAATATTATTATAGTGTTTTTCCATTTGTATAAATTGTTAAAATAGACTTTTAAATTATTCTATGAATATTACTATGTATTTATGCACCCATTATGATTGGTGAAATGTCATGTGTTCTTTAAAAGTGAAATAAATCCTTGTTAGATTTTGGATGATTATATTTAATTTTCATATTGGAGGAATTTGGGATTTAGATGTCTTTCATGGCTTGAAAATTATAGTGGGATTATTTTGAAATGATTCTCATGGTTTTCAAAGATGTTTTTTATACCTTCACAATTATTTGAAATTTATGGGTTTGTTCCGAAATTTAGAAGATGTTTATAAAGATAATTTTGGGTGTCTCATTGAAATTAGAGCATTCCATTGGATGTTGGAACATCCATTGGTGCACAAGGTGCACACGTGGATTTAAAATCAAATGAAGATGGTACTCTAAATTCCATTCCCATAAAACTTCCTCCTTCCCTCCTTTTTCATAAAATAGTTCTATATATTTTTAAGTGATGACATTTGTTACATCTAATGATATGATAATGTAATTATTATTGTGTTCCTTAATGTTTGTCCTGAATGGCCTTGAAATGTGTTTTGGTGAATGCTGGGACTTAAGTGCCCATTTTTCATTTTGATAATAAAAAATAATGTTTTGTGTTGACTTTATAATACAATGTTAAAGAAACATTGTAAAATAATTTTTTTTATATGTTTATGTGTTGGTTGGAACATTGAAATATTGGGAAATAAATGAGGTTTATCCAATGTGAATGCCCGGTTAGAAACATCATGTGTTTTGAGTAATTTTTAAAATATTTATATGATATTATGGCTCAGTTGGAACCTTGTATGATGTGATATGAATATATATAGGGAACCTCTATAGGAGGTATTTCCCTTTATGGGTTCTCATATGGTGGAGTCTGTGTTTGGGGTATGAAAGTCTAGTGAGAGAAGAAATGGTGAGTCATGTGGTGGAGGGGATCCTACTTACACAGTTTAAGTATATTTACCATGTGTTTCTTGGGTGTAATTTTTAGGATTAAATGACAATATATTTCCATCTCTGGTTAGATGTCTTGGTACCCCCATGATCATTGAGAGTATAGGAGGTTTGTTCCACTGGATTGGTAGTTGTGGGAGGCTAGTTGGTTAGAGACTTAGTAGCTTCACCATATTCCATAAGGTGGTTCCGAACTGAGTACATCCATGGGTCTTTCTAGGGATGTTCAGGATGTTCCATGGTTACTAATTATATCTGATTAATTGATTTCAACTGCATCTATTTCTTTTCAGTTCTTATTATCTAGTTTATAGCATAGCATGATATATCCATGTTTTTAGTTTTGGATTCAAATTTTATCCTTGTTCTAAAAATAAATGTGGGGTGTGTGAGTTTTCAAAAATGGAAAAATATGTATATTTCTTAAAAATGTGAAAACCCTATTTTTATTAATTTATTTCAAACTAGTGTAAATTTAATGTTTCACATAAAGGAAAATAATAGATTTTGTGGTGCATGCCTACTAATCTGTGAAGACCACCCACTACTTGTACCATTCGGTGTCGGTAGACTTGAACTATTTTTTAGGATTTCATATTGGTTTGAGTTTTTTTGTTTGAGTTGGCACTTGGAGAAGTTCAGTATTATGGATGGCGGTAACCAAGGGGTTATATGGAGATTATGTGGTGACAGATTATCTTCGTTTTTATTTGATTTTAATTTATGTATTAGTCTTCAGCTTTTTTAGTTTCATCTTGTAATTAAATCTATTTGTTTATCTATATGTGATATATTTGTCAGTTTTTGACTTCTTTTCCTATTAATTTTTGTTTTTCCTGGTATTTGGGAAAAAATAATTCTCCTTGTAATGTTTTGAGTCCCATAACAAGTTATTCTCTTTTGGGGATAGGGATCGCCCTTTGGGGCATGCCATGGACCGGGTCGGATGTCAGGTCGGATAGGATCTCGGGCTTATTCGTGACAAAATGGTATTAATGGAAAACCTTGTTTTTGGCGGTGTCATGTAGGTTGGTGTCTAGGAATGTCTAGGATCATGAGGTAGGTTATGGGTTGGTTCCTGATCACCACCACTCATGATGAGACCAAAAATTCTAGGGGTAGTCCAAGAATACATTCATTTTCCTTCCTTGGTTTTTTATGTATTAAGCAATGAAAATGGATGTGAGCTAATGTTATGTCATGAAATCACATGGGGTAGTGAACCATGTCAAGTTAGATTACTTGGTTCAAATACCTTCTAGTTGTTTATGCATTCTTGGGGAATATACCACTACAATTACATTGGGTTATGCATTACTACAAGTTCCATATTTCGATGGTTTGGTGCAAGTGTTCTTTCGACTTGGTCTCAGTTGGTGTGTGTATGATTTCAAAATGAAACTTGTTTATAAATACAAAAAATATTTATTTCAAGTGGTTTTGAAATTAGTAAAATGGATTTCAAAATTTAATGTGTTTTGGATTTATAATTTGAAAAAATCTTGGTTTTAGTGATGTAGTGGTGTGTGAATTCCATATTATTCTTTATGAACATGTTCACATGTGAGGGTATGTGTATGGAAAGTGCATGTTGGGACAAGTGGATGAAATTGAATGATGACATGTGAAATTGTATTTAAGATGCCATAGGTGTTTGTTTGAGAATAAAGTCTTGACCTCATTTTTGCAATGTGATTTTGAAGGAGGAAAATGATTCTGAAATTTGGTTTTTGTTTTAGAATGTGGGTTTCGATTTGAGAAACGTGTCCTTGAAAGATGGGGGTTCTGAAAAATTAATTGGAAATTGGATTTTTCAAAGTATTATTTTGGTTGTGTTTTTAGTTTTTTGGTTTATAATCTTGCTTTATTAGATCGACAGGTTATTTTTTAATATTCTTGGGTTTGATGTTGTTTTTGGTTTTTGTTTTCTGTGTTGTATAGAAAATGATGCCTAGAATGGTTTCCATATTTTCTAAGGATTCATGCCCAGTTTTAGATTCTTCTCAAGTGTTGCCTATTTGTCATGGTGATCAAGGTCCGTTAAAGGTAGTGGAGTGTCTTGAATAGGTAGAGTGTGTCTTTAGATTTTTGGTATCTTCCAAAGAAGTGAGAGTTTGAGCTATCTTGAGTTTGTTTAAGGATCTATACTTGGACCACTATATGTTGGTTTCACCACCATTGATTCAATATGAGATGATGTGGTGTTTTTTTATGTCTATCCTGGTCTGATGTTTCATACGTAATGAGGTAAATAAGAAGAATAGGGGAGATCTCATGTGTGTTCAACAAGTCCAGCAGATGGTGAAGCCATATGTCGACCACTTCAAAGAGATGATTTATATTTCTCCAAAGGTAGGTTCATAGGATCCATTGAACGTCTCCCATTTAATTCAAGGGAATTCGTCCATATATCAAGTAGTGTGTCCTCTCTTCCAAGGATCTTCATTTCAGGAAGCTGGTGTATGAAGCATTTCTAGCCAAGTAAGTTTATGAGTGCACATGGGGGTTGGCAATATGGTGTCTCTCATTTCTCTTGAAGGTTCCCCACATGGAGAGGAGGTCATGTCAGAGGAACATTTACTTGAGGAGTCTACTTTATTGGTTATGGATTCTAGTTTTTTAGATAGTTATCTTGTGTGCCACCGGTGTTGCCGGTTCTGACATTTGAGGCCATCTTGTTGCATCCCTCCAAAGACATATCATTTTTGCGGTTGTCTAGGACATCTAAAAATGTGTTGAATGAAGTTTCACCCAAATAAGACATTCTGATCAGGGGATGATAGTTATTTATTGTGAGGTAAGAGATACTTTATCTATCATATCCCCATCCACAAATCTCAGGGTGAAGCTTTCTCATAGTTAGGAGATGTTGGGTGTGTGTGAAACCTTGGAACGATTAGTATTTTTAGCGTTGGGATGGAAATTTTTAATGCTTACCTATTCTTGTTTCCTTAGTGCTGAATGTTAATCTTTTTTTATAATGGTGTGATAAAAATGATCTATTAAAATCAATGTAGTTGTGTCTGGTTGAATATGTCTTTTTGAATCGTTTATTCTCTAAAAGTGTAATCACTCCTTATGTGGGATTGTTTCAATTATAGTTGCAATCATTTGGGTGTGATTGGCATTTTTGGTTCAATTATTGTTACAAATTTATCATTCATGGATTTCACCTTGTCTTGGGGTTTCTGCGGGTGTTAGGGGAGTTTCTAGTTTTGGAGGTTTTTTTATCCTTGTGTGGAGGGATGTTGGTTTTTATAGAGAGTTACCTAGTTATTATATGTGGGGAAGGTGTTTTTTGGTTAATGTGGGAAGGTCAGGCTAGTTCTCAAGATCTCGATTTTCT
This sequence comes from Viscum album, assembly GCA_963277665.1. NCBI lineage: Eukaryota > Viridiplantae > Streptophyta > Magnoliopsida > Santalales > Viscaceae > Viscum > Viscum album. The sequence goes on from OY728131.1 coordinate 1,518,375,826, forward strand.
GGGTTACCTCGTAGTGGGATTCCAATTTAATTTCTGGTGGTTTTGGTTGAGTTTTTAAGTTTTTGTGTTAGTTGAGTTTTTGTGGAGGGGAGAACCCCTTCATATTCTCCCCTCATTGTGGTGTTGTGGTTTTTTTGATTGTTTAGGTGTGACTTGTGGAGTGAATGGTCACCTAAAAATTTACGATTTCTCTCAGTTTTGATAGGGCATGGATTTGAGTTTTGATTATCATTCGGTTGGGTGACTATCTAGGGGAAAATTTATTAGTGGTAAAGATAATTGTCACACCACAACATTGGATACTACTTTATTTTATTATTTTATTTGTCTTGTATCTTTTTGTTGAGATTTGGGAATGAGTCTCGATCGAAATTTTCCAAATTTGGGAATTTCGGGTGAAACATGGAATGTGCACGGGCACCACATGGTTAGTAGAAATGATGTGGTCATCCCACATACCAATGCAAATTTTTCGGTAAGTGGACAGAAGGTATCATGCAGTTTTTTCATATTAGCACAAACCATGTGGCCTGGTCAATCGGTAGGTCTGGTAGTTGGCACTAGGTACCCCTTGGTTTTTGCACGATCGCACAAACTTTGTGGTTTAGTCATGTAGTCAGTCCTCTCGAGGGTGGTTTCTACTGCATGGTTAGACCATAGTATGGTAAACTATGCGGCCAAACCGTGTGGTTGTTCCAGTTCATTAAAAACTTGAAACCCTGTTTTCTTTATCCCTTTATTTTATTCATTAATTGAAACCCCTCCTCCCTCTATGTTTTGGTATATGAATGGGTCCCAAGACTCCTCTCCATTGGATCATCATACCTCATTGGTGGTTCCTCTTCGAATCCAAGTTAATTTTTATGTTTTTTTTATTAATTTTATCTCCATATTTTCCTTTTTCCTTGATTTATTGGTTTTCGTTGTGGGGTTTCTCCTTCGACGGAACCCTAATGGTTAGGGTTTGTGTGTGGGCTTTCTTTTCATGTGATTTAGGTAATGTGGTTTGTTTAGGAGGCCTTGATCTTCCTCCATTTTTAGCTCCATCAAATATTTACACCATTGAGGTAATAGTTTCTACATTTTTCAATTCTGACACATTCCATTAATTCTTTCCCACATTCAATTAATTTTTTAATATTATTCTCACCTCTATAAGTCATGTGGTTATCTTATTGTAGTGTTTTCACATTATTATAAATTCTTAAAAATAATCTTTGAAATGATTCTTTGAATATGCCTATGTATTTATGCACCCATTGTGTTTGGTGAAATTTCATTTTTTATTTAAAAGTAAAATTAAGCCTTGTTATGCTCTTTAAAATTATATTTAATGTGTGGATTTGAAGAATGAGTGATTTAGATGTCTTTAATGGCTTGAAAATTGTAGTGATCTAATATTGAATGGATTATCAGGGGATTGAAAGGGTTTTTTGTACTTATACAATTATATGATATTGATGGGTTTGGTTTGAAATGGAAATGATGTTTATAAAGATAATTTTGGGTGTATCATGGATATTAGAGGGTACCATTGGATGTTGTCACATCCATGGGTTCATAAGCTGCACACATATATGTGAAATCTAATGAAGATAGCACTCTAAATACGTTTCCCTTAAAATTTCCTTTTTCCCTCCTTTTTCTTAAAATGGTTCTATGTTTTTTTTAAATGAGAGAAGTTGTTGCTTCTTGTGATTTGAAAATTTAATTCAATGTGTGTTCCATAATGTTTGGCATGAATGGAATAGAAATGTGTTTTGGTGAATGTTGGGACATAAGAGCCTGTTCGGCATATGTATAATTAAAATAAATTTTTTCCGTTGACATTGGATAATGATTTCAATGAGTATTTGTATATTAATTTTTGTTTTATAAGTGTATGGTCTCGTTGGTACTTTGAAATATTGGGAATTAAATGTAGTTTGGAAAATGTGAATTATCGGTTAAAAATATCAACTGTTTTAAGGAATGGTTTGAATGTTTATATGATATAATGGCTTGGTTGGAACATTTTATGATGTGATATATATATATATATGGGACCTCTATATGTGGGATTTCCCTTTATGGGTTATCATATAGTGGGTTCCATGTTTCGGTTGGAATGGGTGGTGATGAATGGTAAAGTGAATCACTCTTACAAGGGCCTCCTACTTACACAGTTTACATATATTTACCACAGGTTGGTAGACATATTTTAGCAGACCATGTGATTGTAGCTTGAAATCCCCGATTATATGGGTTGGTTCACCCAGATCACTGATAGGCTAGGTGGGATGTACCTCTGGATTGGTCAATTGAGGGTGTCCATTTGGTAATAGACTAAGGAGCTTCAGCATACACCGACAGGTTGTTCCAAACCAACACTACTACACATATGGCCTTTTAGATCATGAAAATTTTCCTTTAACAATGCTAAAAAGCGTTTTTAATCATAGCGGTGATGAAGAGGGTCCATTATTCATGCTAAAAAATGTCAATAAAGGATTACCCACCTGTAGTGTGTTGTTTATATAACATCATACCTAGAAGAAAACATTCAATTTAAACAGTATGCCTAGAATAAAACCTACTCTATACATTTAATTAACATCATGCATATAAAATGTACACCCATGGTATATAGAAAAATACACTACTATTTATCTTTCAAATAGAATCTTTAATATAAGTACATTTACATTTGCCAAATAAACATTATAAAACATTAATATTCCTTATTTTGAAGCCCATTATACCCTCTAAAAAATGACTTCCCATGATTTTAGGTGCCGAAAAAAATCATCTCAACACGAGAAAAATACAACAACTATATAAGAAAACAAATATTATGTTAGTAATACTATAAAGAAATAAATTAAAAATTAATATGAAAGAACTCATTAATAAAATGTCATTCTTTAATAAACATGACACATTTGGAGTTATGTTGGTCATATAATGCATCTTATTGAGGTGCGGTTGTTTCTTACACATTACAAGTGAGTTATGGATAATTTCCCTAAAATGTAATAGAAATCTGAATGTGTTTGCTCAGTTTTGAGAATTTCACTTTTTATTTTACAAAAAATAATGTCAATTTTAAATAATGACGTGTTTGGTGATATAATGGCCACACCATGAATCATATCAATGTGTGGTTGATTCCAACCTATCAAAAATTACTGATGGATCATTTTCCTAAATATCATAGTAATCCAAATTCATTTCTTGGTTTTCAGTATGTTAGTTGTGTTTTTACTAAAATGTCATTTCAAACTAGAAACACTCATTTAGAGTCCTTCCAGTCACATTATGCATCATTTTGACCTGATACTGATTCATAAATGTCAAAAATGACTTATGAATCACTATCCTAAATTATCAACACAATCTGACTGTGTTTTCATAGATTTCATTATGTTATACATTTTGAACTAAAATGTTAATTTTAAACTAATAAGAGACACTCTTAGACATACTTATCACACCATAAATCATATTGAGGTGTGTTTGAATCTTACACATTAAAAATAACTCATGGATCATTTTCATAAAGTATCAAAAAAATATACATTCATTTTATCATTTTTCAAAATGTCACCTGTTGGTTTTACTTGAATTAATATAAATTTTAAATAAAAAGAGACACTTTTAGATATATCGGTCACACCATGCATCTTATTGATTTTTAGATGATCCATAAACATCACAATTGATTAATAGATCATTTCAAAATAATATCAAAACAATTTTAATGTGTTTTTATAGTTTTCAATATGTTACATGTTGTTTTTAAATATCTTAATGTGAATTTTAAATAAAAATAGACACTTTTAGTGATACCTTCCACAAAATGTGTTGTATTGAGGTGATTATGATTCCTACACCGTACAAATGACTAATATATCATTTAACTAAAATATCAAAATAATAATATTTTTCTCTCCATTTTAAGTCAATCACTTTTTTTTTAATTAATGTCATTTTTAAATAAAAAGAGACACTTTGAGTTTTACCATCCATACTGTACATTTTATTATGCTTCAGTTAATACATACTTGTCAAAAATCACTAATATATCATTTTTACAAAATATCAAAATAATACAAATGTGTTTTATTAGTTTTCATTTTTCCACTTTTTGTTTTTAATTAAATTAAGGTCAATTTAAAATATAAAGAGAGATTTGAATAATATTGACCACATCGTGAATAGTATTCAGTTGATGATGATCCCAACACATTAAAAATGACTAAAATATCATTTTCCTAAAATATCAAGACATTCTAGATTTGTTTTCATAGTTTTCAGTTTTTCATTTATTGTTTTTACTTAAATTCATGTCAATTTCAAATATAAATAGACTCTTTGAGTTATAACAACCACACCGTGAGTCGTATTAAGGTGAGGCAAAGGATTACACATAAAAATTACTCATAGAAAATTGTACTATATATCAAAATAATAATAATTTGTTTTCTTGGTTTTTAGCATCTCCCTCTCTCTTTTTACATAAATGAATCTAAATTTTAAATAAATAGACAAACATGAAGTCATACCGGTCATAGTGTGTGTCGTATTGAGGTAATTGTGCCTCCTATATTTCTCAAATGACTCATGGTTCATTTTCCTAAAATAAAAAAAATAATAAGTTGTTTTCTATGTTCTCGATATGTCACTTTTTGTTTTTACTTAAATTGATGTATATTTTTAATAAAAAGTTATAATTTTGGTTATGTCAGACACATCGTGTGTCGTATTGAGGTGAGATGGGTTCCTATAGGTCAAAAGTGACATAAATATTATTTCAACATAGTTTCAAAACAATAAAAATATTTCTTCTTATTTTGCAGTTTGTTGTTTGTGTTTATTTCCTATAATGTCATTTAAAACTGGAAACATGCATTTTGAGTCATACCGGTCGTATCTTGCATCACTTAGATGTGATACTACCTTATACACAGACAAAAATTACATCTGAATTACTATCCTAAATTATCAAGACTATCATAACATTGTTTAACGGTTTTTAGTGAGTGACATGTTTGTAATTAAAATGTCAATTTTAAACTCATAACAAACTCTTTTAGTTGTATAATTCACACGATTCATCTAATTGATATGTATATGACTCCTACACATCATAAATAACTCTTAGATTGTTATACTGATGTATCAAAAAATAAAAATCTATTTTAATGGTTTTTAGTATGTACGATGTTATGTTTTCTCAATTTAATGTCAATTATTATAAAAATACACACACAATGTCATACTGGTCACACCATGCACCAGATTGGGTAACAGTTGATTTGCACACATTAAAAATGACTCATGGATCATTATTCTAAAATATAAATACAATTATAATGTGTTTTCTTATATTTTAGCATGTCACTTGTTCTTTTTTCTAATTTTTTTGTTAATTTAAAAAAAATATCCACACTTAGAGTGATACTAGTCACTTGTTATTTTTTGTCAATTTTAAGTAGGTCTATTTCTATGATTCAAACTATTTTGACCCAAACATTCCATATATAGATATCAAATATTTGTAGATTAATATTCCTTACATAACATAATGATCTATTCTAGAACAGTATAGGTCTAGTGCTTTTGGAAACATGAAAACATAAAGAACTAGTCTAGAATAGTCTCTTATTAACTTATTCATTACAAGAAACCTTAGTAGACATATGATTTCTAAAACCATTATTAATAACCTAGGAATAAGAAATATAAGAAAGGGTGATCTTATATGTTCAGTAAGTGTAAACAAGTGAGATATCAATGATCATATGAGGATAACATGATCATAATTATGTTAGAAGGTGATAATGACATTCAAAATTTATACCCTACATAAAACAGATCATAATAATGATTCATGGATAATTGAATGGTAGTTTATAAGAATTTAACATTAAAGGTTCAAATAATATTATAATCTAAAATCATACAATTCGAGTCATAACAGGAACACTGTGTATCAAATTGAGGTGTGATTGATTGAGATGTGGATTATTAGTACATTGTTTGGGAAAATATTCATGATATATCTTTTGGGAAGTCAGCTTTTTCATTCAACTACTGATAAGTAATACTTTAAATTCAACATGTTCATTCTTTTTTGTTTATTGTATACAATTGAAATGAAAAGTATGAATTCCCAAAAAATTTGTAAAAAAGATTAATAAGTATTTGAAAAAAATGGTAAGGACATTAACATACAATTGTTAGATAAAATGATGACATAATTAATTAATTTAAAAAGTAATAAGAATTCTCATTTATATATTCATAACCCATTTCCTTGTTTTTATTATCTAATTTACAGCTTAAAGTCCAATCTCTCATGAGAATGAGTATCTTTGAACAAACCCCCTAACTCAAACAAAAGAATCCACCTATATAAGGAAACATTATTAGGTGAGTAATAGTAAAAATAATTAAATTAGTCAAAAATTTGAAATAATCTTTTACTTCTATGGAGGCCACATCTTCATGTTATTTGTGTAAATTCTGTCTGTCAGGTATGTTTCCCATTCATTTAGGAGCACATCTATATCATCTTATGAATATGAGTCTTTTCAATAGTGATAATAGTACTAGAAAAATATAAATACACATAGGATTTATAAATATTTTAAATTATATAGTAATTATCTTAAAAAATACCTCTTCAGGGATGCTAGTTTGTTCATGAAATATGATCTCTCTCATTAATTTTCAAACAAAATCACCATAATATTTTCTATTGGTTTGTTTTTTAAAAAAATAAAACATTGATTAGATTATGTTATTTGTCTTGATATGTGTTTGGATAGTGAATGATTATTATATATACCTGGATAATATTCTAGTCATAGAACTTTTCTTCTACATTGTTCTTATCCCCTTTCCTCATTCCTTATTTTTTGGTATAGTGATGCACCCCTCTATCAGAACCAAATCCTTATTAGAAGTTAATATAAATAATATAAATTGATGTTTAGTTAAAAATTTAGGATTTAGTGTATGCAAAATTGAAAAACACCATCATCTGTAGATGGTTTTTTGGATAACCATGCATCGAATCCCATAAATAAATCTTTGGGGTATCTAAATTTACTACAATGAGCATCTAATTCTGCTTAAAAAAAAGAAATATGTAATGAAAGAAATGAAAATAAATTTGATATGATTTAATTATAGAGTCTTAACCCTACATCACTGGTGTTAAATAAATTTTTTCATCCAAAAATTTTCTTTTAAAAGATTTGATCAGACCATGCACTATTTCAACTGTTATTGAGTTATATTTTGTCTTGTTCTGTAGAGGTGATATGAGGAATAACGATTCTGAACATTTTATCATAGGAATAACCCTTTATTTTTTCATATATACCCTTGCGAAAAATATGAAATGTATTTAGGAATCGTTAAAACAGTATATCTACTTTTAGAAAATCAAATCATGAAAACATTCTTCATATATACATTTACAAATAAGCCACTTTTCCATTAATAGTTGAGGATTTCATTTGCACTATCAACACCAATGAATTATTGATCTTTCTCTCTATACACATTTTCATCAAATTAGACTATGTGGTTGAGACTATCATTTAACTTTGTATCCATGTGATCCTATAATGATTGTAAATGTAGATTATAACGGGTAGGGTTTTAATGATTTGGGTTGATATTTGTTATCAGATGGTTGACCATTTCAATGGTTTTTAGGTGGTTTTTCATTTCATCCCTTTGTCTTTGTCTGTATGTAAAAACATTCATCGATTTAGTCAGTTTTCATTAATGATTAAAGGTTTGTATTGAAATGTAAAATGGAAATAAATACCTCCATATCGACATATTTTTTTACAAGATTTGATTTCCATCGTAAAAAATGTTCCAGAAACTCTTTCGACCATAATAATATAATCATCACAAATTGGAATAGGTAGTTCTATTCCTAGATAATAGACTACACTAATCAAAACTCGTGCATGACTTTTCAGAAGTGGTATTTTTTTAGCATATCCATTTTAATATTGAACAAAGTATCCCTCACCACAAGGCGATATGTGGTTGTTTCTAGATATAAATCACAAACATTAACACTCTATATAATATCATGACAGTAAAGGTATAATTGTCTTTCTGATTCACATTTAATAGAAATTTTTTTGAGAATATTTATTGCATCTTTTAAGACATCTTTTTAAGGGGAATTTCTAGCCTCATAGCTGGTGTGGGGTGGGGTGGGATCTCTACATGGTTGTTATTCTTGAGTTGCTTCTTCTCTTTTTCTTTAAATTATTAATGTTTCAATCATCTCTCTCTGCCAAATTAATTCTCCTTCAAGGGTAGATATTCATTCTCTTATAAACTTTATTAATTCACATTGATCATCCCCTTGTTTTTTTCTCAAAATATATTTTGGGTGTCACCCCAAAACTCACACTTCTGACATGGCCATAATGTTTAAGCGACTTTAAGGCCACTGAATTTTTTTCATCTAGAACATGTGTTTTTTATTATTGTGATCATTTCAAAGAGAAAATATTGTAATATAAGTTATCATTGTTATGTAATAGAGATTATAGAAAATCAAAATTTTATTATGTAATACTTACACATGTTTCCAAATTTTTTTGTGTTTTCATCTATTATTGTCCCAAATTTATTTACACATGCCTCCTTCCATAGCACATTGAGTTGGATGGAAGTGGATTTTGATTTTGAGCCATCAATATTCAATTAAACATTAGAACATAATTATGATATTTTTTCATGTCACATAACAGTATTATGGTCAATTTAAAATACATACCAATTTTTTTCAAGTGAAGCGTATCCCATCCTTACATTAAAATAGGGTTACACTTGTTTTTCTTCCTGTTCCTCATTTATCAGAATCAATTTTTATTTCATAAATAAAAAAATATCAATAAATGTAATGAATATACATATTGTCAAAAAATTTATTACTGGCCACAATGTACCAGAAAAGACACATATGTATGATAGACAGTAAATGCATCCCACACTTCATGGGATATCAAGTGTGCGTAGATAACTGGTGGGTGAAATTTTATTCTCCCTTCAGCATGATTAGGATGGGTTCTTGTTTGAAATGTGTGAAATCATCAGTGAATCCTTCCAATAGGAATTAATACACACTTCTTGTTAGATTCATATACTATAAATAAACTCGAAAATGGATGATGAAGAGTAAGTCAATGTTTATTTATTTTAGTTTTTATTAAAATGAAGTAATGATATCATAATGTTACTGTAATATCTTACCACATCAATATCTCCAGCCCAAACACAATAAGGTTCCATGAATCTATGTCAATCAGGATGCATTGATTTGTAACAATTTCAATATAACTGCTGATCATGGCATTATTGTGGTTAAAATTCTAACCCCATAAATTTCATCCCACCAAGAATTTGATTCCTTTTACTTTCACCTTATGAGTTTTCTAACACTGTAAAACTTTGATACCCTTGTTTTTTCTGTGATATCGGTCCTTTATCACCTACCATATCCCCGAAATCAACATCATTAATATTTTCCTCATGACTGTTATCATTTTCATGTGAATTTGATCATTATACATCAACACTAGGAGAAATAGTAGGTTGAGAAACGTACTGTTCCTCATGAATTGGAGCATGATCATGTGTAGAAGGTTGTTACTCTGCACTTTGAGCAGTAGTAGGTTGACAGACCTAGTGTTCCTCTAGATTAGGTGTACTTGAATGTGGGGAAGTCCTTATCTTTATAAGTAGTATAAAATATAGTTAAGAATGCATAAATTCATCTATAAATGGATAATAACATGAGATAACATGATGCATATTACCAAAAAAACTCTAACCTGATTATTGAACAGACTTTTTATTTTTTAATGGTTTAAGGGATTTGAACCCTATATCAATGATCCAAATACCATCATTGTGTTCTCCTCTAACATACAAAACGCCGTATTTGTAGAGACCCAATGATTTATGTACATCGACATTACATTAATTTTGCGGAATATTTAATACATAAAAAACAGACACCAACATTACATTACTTTTGCGGAATATCTATTAAATAAGAAAAATAGACACCAAAAGACTGTAATAGTTTAGTGTCTTTGGAAACTCTGAATATAATCTTCTAATCTTGGTGAAAGATCTTCAACATCTAACATAAAAATCATCCTTCTTTTCTTACCTAAAACCTTTCTTTATATCCAGGGGAAAAGAAAACATATAAAGGGTGAGCTCAAATGCTTAGTATTGGTAAGCATGGAGAAAATAAAACAAACAATATACATTTGAACTTTAAAAAATGAACATAATATTTAAACATCAAAATCACGAGCAATGACATAAAACATGGCATTACAAAAGGCATAGATCATAATGGATCATAAATAATGATAAAATAGCATGGGAAGAAAACTTGTAATTGTGGAAACCATTAAGCACATGTTATGATTTCTATAGTAGCCAAGGCATTGCTTCCAAGACCATCTTAGTGGACAAAGTCCCATTCTGAATCGATTTCACTCCTCGTTCCAGTCCTGTAACACTAAACCAGATTAACTTACCATTCCAGTCATGTCTATCTCATGAGATATAAAACTTTAACCAATGCATTGGAGGGAGATATAGGTCCCACCCATCTCATAATAAAATCATTATAACATGTGCCACAACATAAACATAAATCATTAATCATAACCCAAATAATAAAATGGGTTTGATAAACATCATCCCATCATAACAAAATCCATATAAAAAAATGGATATCATTTCATAATTAGAAAATTGTAAACCATGTAAATAATTGATAAAATTATAATTGAAACATACACATATGAAATAATTTCATCTTATATGGAAAATGGATTTGATAAAACACTTGAAATGAATTCTTGAGGAAAATATAATTTCTTTTTCTAAATCATTCTCTTTTCAAAAAATTCCATGCAATTTTCAAAGGAAAGGATTTTTTGAAAATAATCATGAAATATTGTGGAGGAAGAGTCATGAAAATGAGGATTTATGAAACCATATAAATCTGTTCATGTCATATAAGTTAAAAAACATTCTTCTCGTACCTTTGATGGAAAAGTCAAAAAGTACCTCGTATGGTAATCAAAAGAGAGATTCCTTCCATACGATGTGGTAAAATTAAAAAAGTGTAAAACTGACTTTAAACATACATGGGGGAAAAGTAACCATTTTATGAAAACATTTTGAGAACATATGGATGTGGATAATAAACATAACCCCAGTAAATACGTACAAATAACAATCTCGGATAAGAATGAGATTGGAATAATTATCCCTTACCTTAGGTCTGATACGCATTGTATGTATCCAAAACTCATGTATAATGATTTAAATAATGTTATTGACTTATTACAGAATCATATTCATTGTTATGATATCATATATGTTTCACTTATGACTTTATGTTACCCATTCTTTTGTAAGTTCCGTGTTAAAGCAGCATTTTGGGTAAAATCGTTTTATTTATCGTACGTGTTTGGACTTGATGTTATTGATATTATTATTAATTATATCATTATTTACATACTTCTATAATTTAAATCATGATTTATATATAATATATATATATTCAATATATATACATAATAGATATATAAATGAAATGAAATACACCGTTCATGGAAACGGTAGGTCGTACTTATGCATGAACGTTGTTTTCCTTTCTTTATTGACTTGAATGGAAGTAAGTAGATGAAATATATATATACATAAATATAGTAGCTTTATCATGTCATATATTTCATTAATATTCATACTATATACTTTATAATCATTCTTGAATGGTTAACATTGAGAATGAATCTCATCACGTCGTGGAGACGGTAATCCGTACGTACGTACGAGCGATGATATCATTCCCATAATTATTGAATTGAATTGGACTGGATGATTTAATATCACATAATCAGTATGATTATATAATAACAATATATAGTAATTATTAAAAAAATTATACCCATCCACATAAGGTGGTGGTGGAAAAACAGATTACACCACGGCATGGAGACGGTATTCGGTACATAAGCACGCGCGGTGATTTCTTTTTCCATAGGATGGATGGAAGGTGAAATAGGGATATTTAATATTTATAATAGCATATCAGTATATTATTGATACTTATGTTATTACTATATAATGAAACTACTAAATAAGAAGAAGTTTAAGAAGAAATAAAACGTGAAAGAATCGGTAAAAGAGATTACCTCTTCTTTGACACACCACTTTTAAACTTCTTATGGCACTAGAGTTGGTCTTTCGAGAAGACCAAAACCACTATGATATAACTAGAGAGGTTTAGAAGAGGAATTGGTAGGGTTTGGACGATCTTCAAGGCTTAATAGGTTTTGAAGAAATGAGGAAATGGGTTCCCTTTTTATAAGGGAGAAGAGGGGCACCTTTGGAAAAACAAAAAATATAATTTTATAATAAAGTCATATTCGGTTTTTAATAGATCAAAATTTATTTATTTAGAAGATACGGTGGGGATTCATTTAAATCCTCTCAAAAAATAGGTTTTATAAAAGTTTAGGTTACTATTTTAACCTTATTATTTAGATTTAACTCTAAGTTTAATAATTTAACTTTTACCGTGTCTTTTTGTTTTCTTACACTATATGGTAAATAAACATACTATAACAAGCCAAAAAATATCCAAGTGGTTCCTTATTAATATATATGACCTTATCTAAGTCATATGGCCGAACCTTATATTTTTAGGAATAGAATAACAATCAATAATATAATATTTGTTTTAAAAACTATTTTATGTCAATTTTGATACTATTTTGTACGTGATTTTTGTGAAAATCATAAAAGCATGATCAGTTGGAAAAAAGTTAATTAAATCAATACTAACATGTCATATTAACAATGAAAATTAGTTTAATTCTTAAAAGTCTCAAATTACATTTATTTGGGTGTTTATAACATCAATTAAGATAATATTTCATTAATAAGGTAATTACTACATCATCATTATGTCATAAATAAATTATATTATGTAATGTATAAAAATTATAAATAAAATACATTATATATGAAAACTATTTATATTTATAATGAATATTTATAGTCAAATTTATATTATTTATAACCCCATATTAAAAATGTTTTAGTTATTAAACGTTGATTTTAACCATTTTAAATCTTCTTTAAATAAAATAATAGTAAATATCATAATCTAATCCAAATGGACCTAATGGGTAATATTTTATTTTAAGTTTGTTTTTGGTTGAATTAAACTTATCCAATAGAATTATGACATGTATTAGGGTAATAGTAATATAATGTTAACCCATAATTACCCTATTTACTTTTAACTATGGTAAATAAAAGTAAATAGTTACTATTCGCCACAAATTATTTTTATCTTATTGAACCAAATTTTACTCCATGATATTAACTATGTCTCTCGGAATTTAAAAATTCCACTCTCAGAAGTGGTAAAATTATGTTTTATGTAAATTATCAAATTCACCTATGAGGTGGGTAAAAGACGGTGAAAAATTCAATAAAATTTTTATACATCTAAAATTATTATAAAATTACTCTAATGAATTACATTGAACCTAAATAGGTATTATGTATCAATTTTTACCTAAAATATATTTAAATTAAATAAATAATTTTTTAAACAAAAAGTCGGTTTTTAAATAGTAACCAAGTGTTTTCACTATTCATCAAAAATTGAAAGTTTTTAGAAAAATACCAAAAATTAACCCTAGGCTAATTTCGATATTCTAAATCCAAAAATAAAGTCCATTTAGAAAGGTAAAATTTATAAAATGTCAAAAAGTGGGTATTACTATTCATAACGGCTAGTTGATATAACATATCATTGTTGAGTGAAACTCGGTATTGCGTACAACACACGCTATCATGGAAGGTCGTGATTGCGTGTAATGCAAGCCAAGTCAGGGATCTGTGTAGTGAAATATCCTTTTGGTGTATTGTACAACACAAGACATCAATGAAATTAAAAATAATATTTTTTATAAAATATCACTGTGTTACATTCTACACCCCTTAAAATTAATTTTTCCCTCAAGATTCGTTGGGGTTAAAATGATTTACTACTCGAAATTTTCTTTAATATAAACCCTCATCATAAAAATGAAAACAAAAACTTATCTTTAAAATCTAAATTATGAAACATGACGGTTACCCAAATTAACTAATCACTAGGTTTCCACATAGGAAAACATAAGTGAAAATATTGATATGGAAGAGAAATATAACCGTCATTTTCTGATGGAGAGTGGTGGAGAACCTGGCTATGAAAAATCCCACAATCACAAAGCCATAAATTTTTGATGATCTAAGGTACCATCTGATTCATCGGATATAAGGGAACTAGGACGCCATTTTTGGTTTTCATGATCATTTCCCTAAAGTTGAAGAATTTTAATTAGAAGAAATACTTACATTATTTCGCTATAATCTCACTGTTTTTCGTGCCTTGAACAATTTCTACTTCATCTTTTAAAGGAATGAATTTGAATTTGTCCTTCACAAAGTTTTAGCAGATCATGTGATAGAATGATAGGTCATTCCATCAGTTTCTTTCATAAATAGTTTAGAAAAATTTATTAAATATACATAAGTCCATCTATGTTGATATTAATCATATATGGTTGCTAAAATGGAATTATACTTCATCTATCATAGTTCTTAATAAAATAAAACTAGCTTATACTAACCAGGAACTTCATATAGGCCAGTGGTAGGAGATAAATGCTTGTCGCACTTCGGTTGTGGGTTCGATTCCCACAACCTTGTCTGATGTGACGGGTTGTCACTCATCTTATGGGTTTTCCTTTTTCTTTAACTAAATTATTATAACATTCCATCAATAATATGGAAAAATTTTGTAGCCTTAAAAAACATAACTTATGTCCAACATAATCCATTCGAATCTTTAGGCTTATCCAAAATAATTTTGTCTAAGCTCATAGTACAATGAAAACAATTTCTAGAAATTTCATTTACTAAGAATGTGAGTACCATCATTTATCTCCCATATAGAATATGATATATCTTTTTGGTCAAATTACAAACATGTGTGTAATGCCCTGACCCTAGTTACCCAGAGTCGGTGCATTATTACAAAACATTGGAATTATCATAAGAAAGATCAAGTCTAGAAAGACTGATTAGTATAGTAGCCTTGGAATAACTAGATACATTCATAAAGGTTACATTACAATGTAAAATGAAAAAATACAACAATATATTCTCAATAGTCTACACTCTTATCCCCTCATACTATCCCTATAGGTCCTTCATAAAATAGTTCATCACATCTTGTGAAAAATAGAACATAGAAAGGGGGGAGCTCAATTGCCCATTAAGGATAACAATATAGCGGAAACATTCATAAATAAGGATAAACATTGAAGGCAATGTATAACTAAAATATAATCCTTTTAAAACATGAACTTCAGTATAATATAGAAGAAATAAAATGAAATAATTCCATATACTTATTCACATGGATATTCTACTAGTTGATTAATCACATACAATATCAATAACCACTTTTATAATGATGGAATGCATAATTCCAGACTATCATAACCACATAGTCAAGGCATTGTGCCAAGACTATAAATAAAATTTTGTCAAGGACTTGTGCCAAGACACTAGTTTTTCTCATGAGACCTACCGATGCATCAAGGAGCAATAGCGAGCTCCACCAGTCACTTATTAAGTCCAATGCATTCCCATATGAAAAGGTTTAAACATAACCTAAACATTTATATTAAAACTAGCATACACAATGTAAATACATCATCCATAAACCATGAATGGTATAAAAATAACACATCCACATTCAAACATATCACAAAACATTCAATACAATATAGAAGTTTTGTATCATAATAAATCAACATCAAATAAGCTTAAAACCATCAAAGGATGTTGACATAGATGAAATCAAAACTATTTGAGAGAAATATCAATTTTTTTTGAATTCATTTAAAAGTCACATAATTATAAAATAAAACATTTACTTTTAAAATTTTCTTATAAGCTTGTAAGGGAAGCTACAAAGATTTTATAATGGCAGAAAATAGCTGCACCCACAGTATAAGTTAAAAAAACTTTCTTACATTAATTCTTTCGAAAAGGATAAAAAGGACCTTGTTTGGAAAATGACGGAAATATTCCTTTATAAACCTCTTATAAAAAGTCAAAAAAGTGTATAAATGACATTAACCCATATTCTGTAAAATAGTACGAATTTTTTTGAAATAAATGTTTAAGAAACATGGATGTGGATGATAAAGAGGAACCAGTAGAAAATTACATATAAACAACCTCAGATAATGAAGAGATTGTGAAATAAACCCTTACCTTGTACTTTTCCTTAGTCGATGGTTTGTTAACCTGCTGTATAATAGTTAAAAAATTATTATTTAATTTTAAAAGAACCATATACATAATTATGATATCATTTATGATCTTTTAACATTGATTTGTTAATAATATCTTAGTATTATCATTGTTTCTGTTGTTAACTTACTTGTTTTCTTTTATATGTTTTGTTACATAAATTGTGTTTGTCATGGATATGTTGTATATTATTCATAACCAGAATGATATCATGTCCTTAAACATTATTTATAATCATTAAATGAGAATTAGTCTTGAATGGATACGATGGGGAATGAATCTCATCGCGTTCGTGGAGACGGTAGTCCGTACGTACGCACAAGCGACAATATCATTCTTTTGATATTATAATAATATATAATTGGATTATATATCCTATATATATAATCATTATCATGTTATATTTATTATTTACATGAATTACACATCATTATTATACCCATCCAAATAATAATATATTGAATAACAATTACACCACGATGTGGAGACGGTAAGTCGTACGTACGCACGTATGGTGACATGTCATTCAAAGGATGTATAGAATACTGAATACGATTATACCATATTTATAATAACATCTCAGTATATATAATATAGTGGATTTATTATTTTATAATGGTAATAACAAAGAATGAAGAAGTTGAAGAAGAAAGGAACGTGAAAATGGGTGGTGAAAACATTACCTCTTCTTCAGTTTCTTTCTTTTGATTTGATGAAAAGGAATACATAGGATGGCTTTCTGATCAAAATTAGGCCTCTAGGTTGTTGTGATGGACGTTGATAGAGTATTCGGGCAGGGGTTGGCCGATCCATAAGGCTTTGAAAGTGTGAATAATTGGTTAGAATTTGTTTCCTTTTATAAGGGGGAGGAGGGGAACCTTAGAAAAATATAGAAATATTATTTTATAATAAATTCATATTCAGAATATAATGGCTCCAAAGTGGATTATTTAGAGATTAAGGTGGGGATAGGTCAAAAAAATGTCAATCAATAGAATCTTGATAGGTTTGGGTTAATATATTAACCTTACATTTTAGTTTTAACTCTTAGTTAATTAGTTTGACACTTACTATGTCACTTTGTATTTTTATATTATATAGTTAATAAACATAATATATACCTCCAAGAGACCCCCAAGTGGTCCATTAATGATACAACTATCATTATATAAGTCTCTTGTCTGACCCTTATATTTTTAGGAATTGAATATAAATTAATAATACAATATTTTTTTTTAAAACTCTTTTGTGTCAATTTTGACACTATTGGGTATTTTGTTTTTGGAAAATTCATAACAACATTATTACATGGAAAAAAATTTATATAAACAATCCTTATATGTCACATTAACCTATAGAATTAGTGGAATTCATAAAGAGTCTCAAATTACATTGATTTTGATATTTACAATCTCAATTATTTTAATATCTCATTAATTAGGTAATTACAAAAATCACCATTGTGTCATAAATAAAATAAATTATATAACGTATAAAATTGATAAATAAAATACCATTATGTAGAAAATAATTTTATCTTTCTACTGAATATTTACAATCGAATTTATATTATGTATTACAATGTATTAAAAATGTTTTAATAAATAATCTTTGATTTTATCTCTTTTAACTCTTCTTTGATTTAAATAATAATAAATGTCCTAATCTAATACAGGTGGACCTAAATGATTATATTTTATTTCTATGGTTGTTTTTAGTCAAGATACACTTGTCCAGTAGAATTATGACATGTGTTACGGTAATATTAACAACATGTTTACCCTTAATTACCCTATTTACTTTTAACAGTGTTAAATAAAAGTAAAAAGTTACAAATCACAAAAAATTATTTTCATCTCATTGAACCACGTTTTACTCCTTGATATTAACCGTGTCTCTCATATTTTCAAAATTCCACTCACAGAAGTGGTAAAATAATGTTTTATGTGAATTTACAAATTCTCCTAGGAGGTGGGTAAAAGACGGTGAAAAGTTCAATATAATTTTTATATATCTAAAATTATTCAATACTAACTCCAATGAATTAAATTGAAATTATATAGGTATTATGTATCTATTTTTACCTTAAAAAAATTTAAATAAAATAAATAATTATTTAAATAAAAATGCAGATTTAAACTATAACTCAGTGTTTTTTTCAGTATTCATCAAAAATTGAATGTTTTCAGAAAAATACTAAAATTTCACCCTAGGATAATTTTGATATTAAAAATCCAAAACTGAAGTCCATTTTGAACGATACTAATTATAAAATTTCAAAAAGTGGGTATTAATATTCATAACAGCTAGTTTGATTGGTTGTGGTGTGTGTGTTAGAACTCAACGTTGCGTACAATCCACGCTACTGTATTGTTCAAAGGGAAGCATACCATGGAAGATTGGGTTGTTACATTCTCCCCTCCTTCAAATAATTTAATCCAAGAAATTTCTAGAATAATACCACATGAAAAGACTCAGGTGGTTCTTCATCATAAGTTCCTCGGGTTCCCACGTTGCCTCTTCCATCTTATGGTTTCTCCACAAAACTTTTACCAGACGAGTCATCCGGTTTCTCAGTACTTGTTCACTCGTATCAAGATTGCTGGCGGGCTCTTCACAATAAGACAGATCGGGTTCTAGTTCTAATTCCTCATAGGTGATTACATGCGTTGGTTCAGGCATGTATTCCCTCAATAGTGATACATGGAACACATCGTGAACTTTGGAGAGACTTGGCGGCATTGCCAAATGGTAAGCTACAACCCCAATTCGTTCTAGAATTTCTAAAGGACCGATGTACCTGGGACATAATTTACCTTTATTTCCAAAATGTATAACTCCCTTCCATTGAGATATCTTCAAGAAAATGTGATCTCCCACCTGAAATTCCAAATCCATTCTTCAGTTGTTAGAATAGATCTTATGCATACTTTGAGCAGCTTTAATGTTGTTTTGGATTACCTTCACATTTTCCATCATTTCATCCACCATTTCTAGGCCTACAAGTTTTCATTCACCATCATCATCCCAACAGGTTGGTGTGCGGCATCTCTTTCCGTATAACGCTTCATATGGTTCCATTCGAATACTTGAATGGAAGCTATTATAATAGTAAAATTCCACCAGAGGTAAATATTGATCCCACATACCCTGAAAGTCAAGAGAGCATGATCTCAACATGACTTCTAAGGTTTGAATAGTCCGTTCTGATTGTCCATCTGTTTGAGGGTGTTAAGCAGTGCTCAAACAAATTTTTGTATCCAATGCCTTCTGAATAATTTTCCAGAATCACGATGTAAAACGGGGATCACGATCTGAGACAATCGATAGGGGAACTCCATGAAGTCTCACATCATCATTAAAATATAGTCATTCTATACGTTCAAGTGGTAGATCTTATCTTATAGCAAGAAAATGTGCTAACTTGGTAAGACAATCAAAAATGACCCATACTGTATTGTTCCTTCTAGGATTATTTGGTGGCCCCTTGATGATGTCCTTAATAATATTGTCCCATTTCCACTCCGGTATGGGAAGAGGTTGCATGAATCCTCCAGGATGTTGCCTTCCAGTTTTCACTTGTTGACAAACCATACATCTTGACACAAAATAAGAAATCTCTCTCTTATGTTGTCCCACCAAAAATGTTCATTCAAGTATTTATACATTTTGGTGCTCCCAGGGTGTATAGATAAATTGGAACTATGAGCATCGTCCAACAATTTCCTTTTCAGATCAGGTATATTGAGAACACAAAGCCTCTTCCCAAATTTCAAAATTCCATCTTCCTACCCAAACTCATTCAATCTCCCATCATTCACAGCTTTAATATTCTTTTGAAACTCTTCATCACCGTTCTGAGAAATATTTATCCTTTCTAGTATTGACGGTTTGGAAAACATTTGAAAATGTATTGATGTTTCACCTTCCATGGTAATTCCCATATCCATCTTCACTAGATCCATGAAAATAGTATCCCTTTAAATTATCATCATGTTCAAAACTCCATGATCATTTCTGATCAAAGAATTTTCCACCTTGTTTTACTTCCCCGGGTGGTAGTGTATCATGCAATCACAATCCTTGAGTTGTTCAAGCCATCTCCTCTGCCCATGTTGAGTTCTTTTTGTGAGAAAATATATTTAAACTCTTATGATCAGTATAAATCTCACATTTTTCCTCATAGAGGTAGTGCCTCCATATCTTCAAATAAAAGATCACAACTGCTAACTCGAGATCATGAGTAGGATAGTTTTTCCCACGAATTTTCAATTGTCATGATGCATATGCAATAAACCTATCATTCTGCATAAGGACACAACCAAGTCCTTTCTTCGATGCATCACTATAAATAACAAACCAATCATTCCATGATGGTAGAGTCAATATAGAATCATTGACTAATAATCTCTTAAATTATTGAAAACATTATTCACACGCTTTTTTCCAAACAAATTTAACCCCTTATGTGTGAGCTTTGTCAATGGGTTAGCCAATCGGGAAAATTTCAGGACGAAACATCGATAATAAACTGCTAAACCAATAAAATTTTGTACCTCAGTTATACACATAGGTTCTAGCCATTCTTGGATTTCCTTGGTCTTATAAGGATCAACAGATATTCCATCATTAGAGACAGTATTTCCAAGAAAAGAAATCTCCTAAAGCCATAATTCCCTCTTGCTAAACATCCCAAATAATTCATGTCTTATCAGAGTCTTCAGGATAATGTGAAAGTGATTTTCATGATCTTCATAGCTTTTGGAGTATACCAAGATATCATCAATAAATACCACCACAAAATCATCGAGATATTCCTTGAAAACTCTATTCATTAGATCCATGAATACAGAGGGTGCATTAGTTATCCCAAAAGGCATTACTGTAAACTTGTAATGCCCGTACCTTGATAGAAATGTTGTATTTGGAATGTCTTCCTTCTTCACACACAACTGATGGTATCCAGATCGATGGTCAATATTTGAAAGGTATTGAGCTCCATGCAGTTGGTCAAATAAATCATCAATGTGAGGTAGGGGATACTTTTTATTTATTGTTATTGCATTGATCTCCCTGTAGTCAATACATAACCTCATAGATCCATCATTATTTTTTACAAAATGAATAGGGGATCCCCACCGAGATATCCTAGGGTGAATAAATCCTTTATTACTCAATTCCTCTAGTTGTTTCTTTAGTTCAACTAATTCCACAGTGGCCATTCTATAAGGGGTCTTCGATATAGGCCTTGATCAAGGAATTAAATCAATGGAAAACTCAACTTCTCGTTCTGAAGGATGTCTAGATAAATCTTCTGGAAACACATCTACATATTCATTCACAATAGGTACATACTCTATTTGAACATTCCTTTCCTCAACCAAAGTCATTTCATTCTCTTCCTCCCCAATAATTGAATTTAGTTGAACTACAGGGGGTGGATCTAGATAAGAATTTGGTGGTGACGATTCCTCTCTAAAGATATGGTGTTCCTTATCATCATCTTCAAAAATCATAACCTCCTTCTTCTTACAATAAATATTCTCATCATGGTCCAAAATCCAATCCATATCGAGGATTATATCATACTCAATCATTGGTATGACGATGAGATCAGCGGATAAAGAACATTTATATGCTCTAATGGGGACTGATTCATAGAACATTGTTGCAATGATTCTTCCCTTATGAGTTTTAACTGACAACTCCCTTCTTAAATCAAATTGGAAATATCTAATTTTCATAGCAAACTGCTATGATATGAAACAATGTGTTTATCCAGAATCAAATAATGCATTTTCTAAACTTGAGGAAACCAATAAATTACCTGCCACCACGTCTTTCGTAGCCTCTACCTCATCAGTAGTGATAGCATAAGCTTGGCCTTGATCCCTTCACCTTTTCTGAGGTAATTTCCCCTGATGCTTAGGACATTCATTTTCATAATGTCCCATCTCCCATCAATTGTAGCATTGGACATCAGTAGCTTCCTTCTTCACCTTGAAATCACGAGCTTGGTGGCCTTTTTCACCACACTTTTAACAGACTCCCATTCCTTTTAAGCAAGTACCAGGGTGATTCATCCCACATTTACTTCTAGATGGATATAAAACATTTCCCTTCATCCCCTTATTTCCATTCCCAGATTCTTCTGCATATCACATCTTCTATTACTTTGCTTTAAAGTCATAAGACTTGGAGAATTATTTTTCTGTCTTGATAGCACCTGTGACAATGTCTTCGTACGACGAGAAGGATTTTGAGACTAATGCTCGATAGGGAAATGGTTTTAACCCATAAAAGAAACGATCAATATTACTTCTTGGGTTACGTATACAGTCTCCATCATACATTTCTAACCATATAAAGATAGCCTCATACATTGTGACATTCTTATCCTCCTTTTGTCTCGGACATAGAAATTGTCTTTCCATATCTTCTCGATGGTCACGAGGAAAGTATTTTTCTAAAAATAGATCTTTGAACTCCATCCATTCCATATTTGATGCTTCATCATCTTCCATCATGTTTTGAATCAATGAGCACCATTGATCAGCATCTCCGATGAGGAGGTAAACTACCATGATAACTTTTTCCCTTTCACTACTTCCCAAAGCCAGAAATATTTTCTCTAGGGAACTTATCTATTGCTCTTCTACTAATGGATTTTTACTCCCATTGAATTTTGGTGGTTTCTGCCTCATGAAACGATCTAACATTGATCCATCACACTATGGATCAGGGTGCTCCATACGGGTAAGGTAATTATTCGTATCCTGAGTGAGTTGTCCCATTATGGTGATTAGTTGATCAGCACTAGTTGCATCACCATCTCCACTATAATTATATTGAGCAGGAGGGAAATCCCTATACAGAGTGCGTGCATTGATACGGTTTCCATTTCTTCCACTAGGCTCTATTTCTAAACAATAGCATAAACTAGATTAGTTTATGAATCAAAATACATAATTCCATACTTATAAAGCACTTAACATAAATTAAACTATTTATGGATATAATCCATAATCATAAAAATGTTTTCATTGAGGACGTATATACTCATAAACCCTCTATAATGATTTGTAAAGAAAATAAGAGTTATCCTAAGAATATCCCCTGGGAGTGTCGTAACCAATAGTGCAGTAAGGGCCAACGTCATGCACTAGTTCCAGTTCGAGTCTAGCTCAAATTGGTGTTTTCGGGTTTTACCCCTAGGTAAATATGTGCCAGAGTCGCCTCTACCTGCTCGTATCCAGACAGGGATGTATTGCTCGGAAAACTCACAAAATCTCTACAATACCAAAATTCTAGTATGTTCTTTTATACTAATCCTCAAAGTCCATCTTATGTCTATGTCCTCTAATCAGAGTTCATCTAAATCTAGCTTCCAAGGTTTGTACTAAAATTCCTATGATACCAACTGTAATGCCCCGACCCTAGTTACCCAGAGCCGGTGCATTATTACATAACATTGGCATGATCACAAGAAAGATCAAGTCTCGAAAGACCGATTTTTTTAGTAGCCTTGGAATAACTAGATACATTCATAAATTTTATATTACATCATAAAATGAAAAACTACAACAATATTGTCTCCATATTCCACACTCTTATCCCCTCATACCATCCCTGCAGGTCATTCATAAAATACTTCTCCAATCCTGGGAAAAATAAAACATAGAAAGTGGTGAGCTAAAATGCCACGTAAGGATAACAATATTGCGGAAACTTTCATAAATAAGCATGAACATTTAAGTCAATGTATAACTAAAACAAAAGCCTTTTAAAACGAGAAATTCAGCATAATATGATAGAAATAAAATGAAATAATGCCATATACTTATTCACATGGATATTCTACTAGTCGAATAATCACATGCAATATCAATAACCACTTTTATAATGATGGAATGCATAATGTCAGACTATCATAACCACATAGTCATGGCCTCGTGCCCAAACTACAAATAAGATTTTGTCAAGGCCTTGTTCCAATACACTAGTTTATCTCATGAGACCTACTGATGCATCAACGAGCTATATCGGGCACCACCCGTCACTTATTAAGTCTAATTCATTCCCATATGAAAAGGTTTAAACATAACACAAACATTCGTATTAAAAATATCATAGAAAATGTAAATTGTAACACCCGAGACTTTTATGTTATATAAACCATCAAAGGAATTTTTTTCTACACAACACTTGCTTGGCTTGCTTTACACGCAATCACGACCTTCCTCGATAGCTTGCGTCGTACGCAATACCGAGTTTCACTAAACAACAATATGCTATTAAAACTAGCCATTATGAATAGTAATAACCACTTTTTGAAATTTTATAAATTTTATTTTTCAAAATGGACTTCATTTTTGGACTCAGAATATCGAAATTAGCCTAGGGTGAAATTTTGGTATTTTTCTGAAAACTTTCAATTTTTGATGAATAGTGAAACCACTAAGTGGTAGGTTAAAAACTGAATTTTGCATAAAAATTAATTTTACCGCTTCTGTGAATGGAATTTCAAAAATCCGACAGACACGGTTGATATCAGTAAGTAAAATGTGGTTCAATGAGATAAAAATAAATTTTTGGTGAATAGTAACTTTTTACTATTTTTACCGCGGTTAATAGTAAATAGGGTAACTAAGGGTAAATATGATATTAATATTACCCTAACACATGTCCTAATTCTATTGGAAAAGTGTAATTTGACCAAAAACAAACGTAGAAATAAAATATGACCATTTAGGCCCACTTGGATTAGATTAGGACATTTATTATTAATTTATTTAAAGAAGGGTTAAAATAGTTAAAATCAAAGTTTAATAAGTAAATCATTTTTAATATGGGGTTATACATAAGATAAATTCGACTATAAATTTTAATTAGAAATATAAAAAGATTTCCTACATAATGGTATTTTATTTGTAATTTTTAGACATTAAATAATTTAATTTATTTATGACACAATGATGATGCAGTAATTATCTTATTAATGAAATATTGACATAATTGATGTTATAAACACCAAAATAAATGTAATTTGAGACTTTTTATGAATTCCACTAATTTTCTAGGTTACTATGATATATTAATGTTGATTTAATCAACTTGGTTCGAAAATATAATTCTGTTATGACTTTCACAAAAATCATATATCAAATAGTGTCAAAATTGACACAAAATAGTTTTTAAATCAAATATTATATTATTAATTGTTATTTTATTCCTAAAAATCTAAGGTTCTGCCAAATGACTTAGATAAGGATATATATATTAATAATAAACAATTTGGGGTTCGTTTGTCATGTTATAGTAAGTGTATTAACCATATATTGAAAGAAAACAAAAAGACACGGTAAAAGTTAATTTAATTAACTTAGAGTTAAATCTAATTGATAAGGTTAAAATAATACCCTAAACTTGTCTAAATCTTATTGGTTTATAGGATTTCGACCCATCCCCACTTTAGCTTCTAAATAAGTCCCTTTGGAGCCATTATAAACCGATTTTGACTTTAATATAAAATAATATTTTGAGATATTCCTAAGGTGCCCCTCTCCTCCCTTATAAAAGGGCACCTCCTCCCCCTCCTCCTCACACCAATTTGAGCACTCAAGCTCGGCCAACCCCTGACATTTTCCCTTCTCCACTTCCCTAGAATAATCCTAGAGGTCCTGGTCTTCTCCAAAGACCAATCTTAGTTCCTTAAGTGGAGGATTCAAAGAAGCGTTCCAAAGAAGAGGTAATATCCATTACCGATCTTTTCAATTTATTTCTTCTTCAACTTCTTCTTCTTTAGTCGTTTCATGATAAAGTAATAACATAAGTATTAATTACATACTAATATGTTATTATAAATATGAAACAACCCTTATTCACCTTCTATCCATCCTACGGAAAAAATGAAATCACCGCGCGTGCGTACGTACGGAATACCGTCTCCACGCCGTGGTGTAATCTATTTTCCACCATCACCTTACAAGGATGGGTATAATGGTGTAATGAGTAACTATATATGATTATTATGAAGTAATATTGATACTTAAATAATATATATATATACTCCAATACAATTCCACGATCATAGGAACGATATCGTCACTCGTGCGTACGTACGGAATACCGTCTCCACGATGTGATGCGACTCGTTCTACATGATCTTCATTTCATAATGATTATATAAATGAATTTAATGAATGAATATGGTATATACTACACTAATACCATTCTATAAATGAATTATCTATAACCTAAAGATAAGAATAATAATTTATTCAACAAAACACGCATAAGAACAAAAAGTTATAATGACCCGAGTAACAAGTAACAATGAAATATTACTAACAAGAAGCTAATAATATGACCATATATGATATCATATCAATATATATGATTCTGGAATAAGTCAATAACATTATTTAAACCATTATACAGGAGCTTCGGACACGAACAATGCAAATCGGACCTAAGGTAAGGGAAATATCACAATATCATTTTTTATCCGAGATTGTTTATTCATAAGTATTTACTGGGGTGTATTTTATCATCCAAATCCATGTTTCATCAAAATGTAATATTATTTCCATCCACCTACAATTGTTTAAAACCATTTTTACCCTTCGGTGAGTTTTTAGTAATATGTATGAAAGGAATCTTTTGTCGTACGAGGTACTTTTTGACTTTTCCGACAAAAGTACGAAGAATGTTTTTTTTAACTTATACGGCACGAACGGATTTCTACTGTTTTATAAAGCCTTATTTTCATGAAGCTTCCTCTAAAAGGTTTCATGACTATTTTCAATAAAATCTCTTTCTTTTAAAATTGCATGATGTTTTGTGAAAAGAAATTGATTTTGAAGAAGAAAGGATATTTTCCTCAAGAATTCAATTCAAGTGTTTTATCAAAATTATTTTCCATCTAAGATAATAAAGGGTTCTGTTTCTATCCATATTTTTACATTTATTTGACTATGTTGTGATGGAATTATGTTTATGAATTACTTTATCTTATATGAATTGATTTATGATGTCATGATGTTTCAAGAATCCCATTTTTGTTACATGTGTTATGCGATGATGTATGTTTTATGATTATGTGGCACACATAAGAAAGGATTCATTATCAGATGGGTGGGACCTATATCTCCCTCCAATGCATTGGGTAATGATTTTATATCTCATGAGATAGACATGGCTGGAACGGAAGGTTATTTCGGTTCAGTGATACAGGACTGAAACGAGGAGTGAACTCGGTTCAGAAAAGGACTTTGTCCACTAAGATAGTCTTGGCAATGAGTCATGACTAACAAGAAATGATTTTCCATGATTATGTGTGCATGCCACAAAGTTTCAAGTTTTATGTTATGATTATGGGGATCTCATTTTCACTTCTATGATTTATTCCATGTTAAGATATTATTATCTCTTTTGCAGGTTTTGATTTTCATAAAGATATGATATGATTTCTATTTCCTTTATTTGCCCTTGCTGAGCATTTGAGCTCACCCTTTTATGTTTTCTTTTCCCCAGGTCAGGAAGATGGATATTAAGTAGAATATGCTAAAAGGGACCCTAGATATGATGAAATAAATGGGAGACACTGTAGAAGATTTATGAACCAGTTGTTTATGTTTCCCAGTTTCTAAAGACACTATACCTATACGGTCCTTTTTGGTTTTGTCATATGTTGTAATAAGTGTGCTTCAATTTAGAAGTATTAACAATATATGTAAAGTATGGGTCGTTATAGTTGGTTTCAGAGGGAGGTTATAGTCAACCTTTGGAAACTAGGATGTGAAAGCCTTAGTAAGAACCCTAAGGATAAGTCTAAGCATAGAACACAATCTTAGTGTTTTAGAAATGTCCTTGAATAACCTAGGATAAGACCTTAAGCATGAAAATTTTATTCTTGAATTATGTGGTTTCCTATTATAATTAGTGTTGCTCACACTATTCTTCTTGGTTTAAGTCAATGGCTGGAACCCGAAGGAACCGTGTTAATGCGGAATGCGATGGGCAATGCAATGATTGTCCCCCGGAGCAACCAAACGATATGGGAGCTGGAATGAAAAATCATGTAGCCATGCTCACCCAACTTTCTCAAGCTATGAATCATGAAGGATTTCCAAACGAGCAAAGGAGGGAGCAACATTCTGTTGAATCCTTCCTGAGGCAGCGTCCACCTTCTTTCAGCGGGTCTTCTGATCCATTAGTTGCTGAACAATGGATTAGTACTACTGAAAAGATATTTTCAGTTCTTCAATGTTCTGAGCATGATAAAGTCATCCTAGCAGTGTATCGTTTGGAAGGAGATGCGGATCAATGGTGGAATCTTGTTAAGAATACGAGTCAAAGGGATGAAATTGAGTCTATGGAATGGGACGAGTTCAAGAACTTATTTTTCAATAAGTACTTCCCTCGTATTCTCCGAACAAAGATGGAGAAAGAGTTTCTTGAACTGAAGCAAAGGGATGATGAATCTGTTAGTACCTATGAAGCAAATTTTACAAGACTTTCAAGGTACGCTTCTAGTATTATTATCCAACCTGAGAGTAAGATCGATTGATTCTTTAGTGGCTTAAAACCAAGTCTTCGAAGGGCGTTAGCCATAAGGGACTTCAATAGCTACGAGGAAATCGTTCGATGTGCACTCAAAGTCGAGATGGAGATTGGAGTAACCCATCAGTCGCATGGGTTTGATAAGAAGAGGAAGATGGAATTCAAAGAAAAATCTAAAGAGCACACGGAAAAGAAGATGAGCTTTTCCTTATGCTCAAAGTGTGGAAAGAAACATGGAGGGAGTTGTCTTAAAGGGACAAGTAAATGTTTTAAATGTGGAAAAGAAGGTCATCGGGCATTTGAATGCCGTGATAATGGGAAGAAGATGTCTAATGACGCAAACAAAGGAAGGGATACACAGAATGAACCTACTACACTTCAATGTTTCAAGTGCAAGGAGATGCGGCATTATGCCAATCAATGCCCAAATCCAAGGGTTGATGATGATGGTCGACGTCAACAAACTCTTAAGGCTAAAGACAAAGGAAAGTCACATGCAATTTCTATCAGCGATGTGGAGTACGATAACGATGTGGTGAAAGGTACACTTACCATCCACTCTAAAGTAGCAAATGTTTTATTTGATTCTAGATCCACCCACTCTTTTATTTCTGAAAAATTTTCTAAGGGTATCACCGTATTACCTCAACAATTAGATGTTGAGTTATCTGTGACAACACCTAATGGCACATCAATCGCATCAAAAGTTTATAATTCTTCTCCGATCGAAGTTTGTGGGAAAGTGCTTCCTGTAAATCTTGTGATCCTTCCTTTAGTGGAATTTGATGTGATTCTTGGCATGGATTGGCTTTCTCTACATGGAGCTCATATCGATTGCCAAAGAAGGGAAGTCACATTTCATATTCCAGATCAATCTACGATCGTATACCAATGCAAGGATGAACATAACCTTCCAGTGGAAATTTCTTCCATCTTATGGGTATTGATTCCACTAAATGAAGGTTATTTATCTCAAATGGTTGGTGAGAAACTCACGATTAAGAATATGCCCATTGTACGGGAGTTTGATGATGTCTTTCCGGAGGAATTGCCGGGTCTTCCACCAAATCGTGAAGTTGAGTTTTCAATAGAGCTCGTACCGGGTGCTTTGCCTATTTCAAAGACACCATATAGAATGGCCCCAATTGAGTTGCAGGAATTGAAGAAGCAACTCCAAGAGAATCTTGATAAGGGATTCATACGCCCTAGTGCGTCACCTTGGGGAGCACCTGTTCTATTTGTTAAGAAGAAAGATGGATCAATGAGACTCTGCATTGATTATCGAGAACTTAACAAGATCACTATCAAGAACAAATATCCTCTCCCACGCATTGATGACTTATTTGACCAACTACGCGGAGCTCAATACTTTTCCAAGATTGATCTTCGTTCAGGGTATCATCAATTAAGGGTCAAAAGGGAGGATATACCAAAGACGGCTTTCCGTACAAGGTATGGACACTATGAATTTATAGTGATGCCATTTGGTCTTACTAATGCCCCTGCTATCTTCATGGACCTAATGAATAGAGTCTTTAGAGACTATCTTGATCAATTTGTGGTAGTCTTTATAGACGATATTCTTGTCTATTCAAAGAGCAAGGAAGAGCATGAAGATCACTTGAGAATTATATTGAAGACCCTGAGAAAGGAGAAGCTTTATGCCAAATTTACCAAGTGTGAATTTTGGCTTCAAAAAGTTGCATTTTTGGGTCACATAATCTCAAAAGAGGGGATATCTGTGGATCCAGCAAAAACAGAGGTTATCGAAAGATAGTCAAGACCAACCACAGTAACTGAGATCCGAAGTTTTCTTGGTTTGGCTGGATGTTATCGACGTTTTGTAAAAGATTTTTCACGATTATCTAATCCACTCACCAAGTTGACTCGGAAAGGAGTTAAGTTTGTCTGGACAGCGGAATGTGAAGAGAATTTCAAGGAGTTGAAAAGAAGGTTATCCAGTGCACCTGTGCTCACACTGCCTTATAGTGGAGAAAGGTTTGTGATCTACAGTGATGCATCCAAGAAGGGATTGGGGTGTGTTCTTATGCAAAATGATATGGTGATAGCTTATGCCTCGCGACAGTTGAAAATCCATGAGCAAAATTACCCAACACATGATTTGGAGTTGGCTGCGGTAATCATTGCATTAAAGATTTGGAGGCATTACCTTTATGGTGAAAGGTGTGATATTTATACTGATCATAAAAGTTTAAAGTATATTTTCACACAAAAGGAGTTGAATATGCGTCAAAGAAGATGGTTGGAGATGATTAAGGATTATGACTGCTCAATCCATTACCACCCTGGGAAAGCAAACAAGGTGGCAGATGCATTAAGTCAACAATACCATGCTAGTTTATCCATGATGAGGATCACAAAAGATCCAATATTTATGGATTTACAAAGGATGGATCTTGGAATTATAATGGAAAGGGAAAAATCTTATCTTTCTCAAATGAATGTTCAACCATCTATACATGTGAAGATTAAAGAGGCACAGAAAGAAGATGCCGAGTTACAAAAGAAGGTGAGAAATGTTCCTGAATTCAACCTTGATTGTGATGGGATAATAAAGTTCAGGAATCGGGTTTTCGTTCCTCCCATCCCCGAATTAAAGAATGAGATGCTGGATGAGGCTCATAGTTCATCATTCTCTATTCATCCTGGAAGCACGAAGATGTATAGGGACCTGAAAGAGTACTTCTGGTGGGATGGCATGAAAAGAGATGTTGCTGAATATGTCTCTCGATGCTTGGTTTGTCAACAAGTTAAAGCTGAGAGACAGAAGTCTAAGGGGATGTTACAACCATTACCCATACCCGAATGGAAATGGGAAAACATCACTATGGACTTTGTCACAGGACTTCCTAAAACATCCAAAGGAAATAATGCTATCTGGGTCATAGTTGATCGTCTTACAAAGTCTGCACACTTCATTGCTATTAGAGAGGATTTCTCTCTAGATCAGCTTGCCAGGATATATGTAAAGGAAGTGGTAAGATTGCATGGAGTACCACTTTTTATTATATCTGATCGGGATCCGAGATTTACCTCGAAGTTTTGGCGAAGTCTTCAGCATACTCTGGATACAGAGTTGAGTTTCAGCACTGCTTATCATCCCCAGACAGACGGTCAGTCTGAGAGAACAATTCAAACCCTAGAAGATATGTTGAGAGCTTGCTCTATGGATTTCAAAGGAGGTTGGGATCAACACCTACCTTTGGTAGAATTTTCTTATAATAATAGCTTTCACTCCAGTATTCAGATGGCTCCTTATGAAGCTCTCTATGGAAAGAAATGCAGGACTCCAACTTGCTGGGATGAAGTTGGGGAAAGAAAGCTATTAGGACCTGATCTTGTTGATGAAATGGCAGAAAAGGTCAGATCTATTCAACAACACATAAGAGCAGCTCAGAGTCGACAGAAAAGTTATGCCGACAACCGAAGAAAAGACCTAGAGTTTGAAGTGGGCGATAAAGTGTTCTTACGAATATCTCCCTGGAAGAGGGTTATGAGATTTGGAAAGAAGGGGAAGTTGAGCCCTAGATATATCGGTCCTTTCGAAATACTGGATCGTGTTGGGAAGGTAGCTTACCGATTGGCGCTTCCACCTAATCTCTCTCAAGTTCACGATGTGTTCCACGTATCTCTCCTGAGAAAGTACATACCAGATCCTTCACATGTACTCAGCTCAGAAGTTGTACCGCTGGAGCAAGATCTTTCTTATGAAGAACAGCCGATAGAGATTCTGGATCGTAGCGAAAAAGTCCTACGAAACAAGATCACTCGCTTGGTGAAAGTTTTATGGAGGAACCACCAACTTGAAGAAGCTACATGGGAGCTTGAGGATATGATGAGGGAGAAGTATCCTCATTTGTTTGTTACAAAGTGACGAATTTCGAGGGAGAAATTCTTTTTAAGGGGGGTAGAATGTAACACCCGAGACTTTTATGTTATATAAACCATCAAAGGAATTTTTTTCTACACAACACTTTCTTGGCTTGCTTTACACGCAATCGCGACCTTCCTCGATAGCTTGCGTCGTACGCAATGCCGAGTTTCACTAAACAACAATATGCTATTAAAACTAGCCGTTATGAATAGTAATAACCACTTTTTGAAATATTATAAATTTTATTTTTCAAAATGGACTTCATTTTTGGACTCAGAATATCGAAATTAGCCTAGGGTGAAATTTTGGTATTTTTCTGAAAACTTTCAATTTTTGATGAATAGTGAAACCACTAAGTGGTAGGTTAAAAACTGAATTTTGCATAAAACTTAATTTTACCGCTTCTGTGAATGGAATTTCAAAAATCCGACAAACACGGTTGATATCAGTAAGTAAAATGTGGTTCAATGAGATAAAAATAAATTTTTGGTGAATAGTAACTTTTTACTATTTTCACCGCGGTTAATAGTAAATAGGGTAACTAAGGGTAAATATGATATTAATATTACCCTAAAAATGTCCTAATTCTATTGGACAAGTGTAATTCGACCAAAAACAAACTTAGGAATAAAATATGACCATTTAGGCCCACTTGGATTAGATTAGGACATTTATTATTAATTTATTTAAAGAAGGGTTAAAATAGTTAAAATCAAAGTTTAATAAGTAAATCATTTTTAATATGGGGTTATACATAAGATAAATTCGACTATAAATATTAATTATAAAGATAAAAAGATTTCCTACATAATGGTATTTTATTTGTAATTTTTAGACATTAAATAATTTAATTTATTTATGACACAATGATGATGCAGTAATTATCTTATTAATGAAATATTGACATAATTGATGTTATAAACACCAAAATAAATGTAATTTGAGACTTTTTATGAATTCCACTAATTTTCTAGGTTAATATGATATATTAATGTTGATTTAATAAACTTGGTTCGGACATATAATTCTGGTATGACTTTCACAAAAATCATATATCAAATAGTGTCAAAATTGACACAAAATAGTTTTTAAATCAAATATTATATTATTAATTGTTATTTTATTCCTAAAAATCTAAGGTTCGGCCAAATGACTTAGATAAGGATATATATATTAATAATAAACAATTTGGGGTTCGTTTGGCATGTTATAGTAAGTGTATTAACCATATATTGAAAGAAAACAAAAAGACACGGTAAAAGTTAAATTAATTAACTTAGAGTTAAATCTAATTGATAAGGTTAAAATAATACCCTAAACTTGTCTAAATCTTATTGGTTTATAGGATTTCGACCCATCCCCACTTTAGATTCGAAATAAGACCCTTTGGAGCCATTATAAACCGATTTTGACTTTAATATAAAATAATAGTTTGAGATATTCCTAAGGTGCCCCTCTCCTCCCTTATAAAAGGGCACCTCCTCCCCCTCCTCCTCACACCAATTGGAGCACTCAAGCTCGGCCAACCCCTGCCATTTTCCCTTCTCCACTTCCCTAGAATAATCCTAGAGTTCCTGGTCTTCTCCAAAGACCAATCTTAGTTCCTTAAGTGGAGGATTCAAAGAAGCGTTCCAAAGAAGAGGTAATATCCATTACCGATCTTTTCAATTTATTTCTTCTTCAACTTCTTCTTATTTAGTCGTTTCATGATAAAGTAATAACATAAGTATTAATTACATACTGATATGTTATTATAAATATGAAACAACCCTTATTCACCTTCTATCCATCCTACGGAAAAAATGAAATCACCGCGCGTGCGTATGTACGGAATACCGTCTCCACGCCGTGGTGTAATCTATTTTCCACCATCACCTTACATGGATGGGTATAATGGTGTAATGAGTAACTATATATGATTATTATGAATTAATATTGATACTGAAATAATATATATATACTCCAATACAATTCCACGATTATAGGAACGATATCATCACTCGTGCGTACGTACGGAATACCGTCTCCACGATGTGATGCGACTCGTTCTACATGATCTTCATTTCATAATGATTATATAAATGAATTGAATGAATGAATATGGTATATAATACACTAATACCATTCTGTAAATGAATTATCTATAACCTAAAGATAAGAATAAGAATTTATTCAACAAAACACGCATAAGAACAAAAAGTTATAAAGACCCGAGTAACAAGTAACAATGAAATATTACTAACAAGAAGCTAATAATATGACCATATATGATATCATATCAATATATATGATTCTGGAATAAGTCAATAACATTATTTAAACCATTATACAGGAGCTTCGTACACGAACAAAGCAAATCGGACCTAAGGTAAGGGAAATATCACAATCTCATTTTTTATCCGAGATTGTTTATTCATAAGTATTTACTGGGGTGTATTTTATCATCCACATCCATGTTTCATCAAAATGTAATATTATTTCCATCCACCTACAATTGTTTAAAACCAGTTTTACCCTTCGGTGAGTTTTTAGTAATATGTATGAAAGGAATCTTTTGTCGTACGAGGTACTTTTTGACTTTTCCGACAAAAGTACGAAGAATGTTTTTTTTAACTTATACGGCACGAACGGATTTCTACTGTTTTATAAAGCCTTATTTTCATGAAGCTTACTCTAAAATGTTTCATGACTATTTTCAATAAAATCTCTTTCTTTTAAAATTGCATGATGTTTTGTGAAAAGAAATTGATTTTGAAGAAGAAAGGATATTTTCCTCAAGAATTCAATTCAAGTGTTTTATCAAAATTATTTTCCATCTAAGATAATAAAGGGTTCTGTTTCTATCCATATTTTTACATTGATTTGACTATGTTGTGATGGAATTATGTTTATGAATTACTTTATCTTATATGAATTGATTTATGATGTCATGATGTTTCAAGAATCCCATTTTTGTTACATGTGTTATGCGATGATGTATGTTTTATGATTATGTGGCACACATAAGAAAGGATTCATTATAAGATGGGTGGGACCTATATATCCCTCCAATGAATTGGGTAATGATTTTATATCTCATGAGATAGACATGGCTGGAACGGAAGGTTATTTCGATTCAGTGATACAGGACTGAAACGAGGAGTGAACTCGGTTCAGAAAAGGACTTTGTCCACTAAGATAGTCTTGGCAATGAGTCATGACTAACAAGAAATGATTTTCCATGATTATGTGTGCATGCCACAAAGTTTCAAGTTTTATGTTATGATTATGGGGATCTCATTTTCACTTCTATGATTTATTCCATGTTAAGATATTATGATCTCTTTTGCAGGTTTTGATTTTCATAAAGATATGATATGATTTCTATTTCCTTTATTTGCCCTTGCTGAGCATTTGAGCTCAACCTTTTATGTTTTCTTTTCCCCAGGTCAGGAAGATGGATATTAAGTAGAATATGCTAAAAGGGACCCTAGATATGATGAAATAAATGGGAGACACTGTAGAAGATTTATGAACCAGTTTTTTATGTTTCCCAGTTTCTAAAGACACTATACCTATACGGTCCTTTGTGGTTTTGTCATATGTTGTAATAAGTGTGCTTCAATTTCGAAGTATTAACAATGTATGTAAAGTATGGGTCGTTATATAAATACTTAATCCATAAACCAAGAATGGTATAAAAATAACTCATCCACAGTCACACATATCACAAAACCTTTTATACAATAACGAAGTTTTGTATCATAATAAATCAACTTCAAATAAGCTTAAAATCCATCAAAGGATGTTGACATAGATGAAATCAAAACTATTTGAGAGAAATATCTCCTTTTCTTAATTCATTTAAAAGTCACAAATTTATAAAATAAAACATTTAATTTGAATATTTTTATATAATCTTGTAAGGGAATCTTCAAATATTTTATAATGGCGGAAAATAGCCGCACCCACCGTATAAGTTAAAAAAACATTATTACATTAATTTTGTCGAAAAGGATAAAAATGACCTTGTTTGGAAAACGATGGAAAGATTCCTTTATAAACCTCTTATAAAAATTCAAACAAGGGTATAAATGACTATAACCCATAT
The DNA here is from genome assembly GCA_963277665.1 of Viscum album. Taxonomy (NCBI): domain Eukaryota; kingdom Viridiplantae; phylum Streptophyta; class Magnoliopsida; order Santalales; family Viscaceae; genus Viscum; species Viscum album. The sequence goes on from OY728131.1 coordinate 1,518,412,818, forward strand.
TCTGTAAAATATTATGAAATTTTTTGAAATACATTTTCATGAAACATGGATATTGATGATAAAGAGGTCCCAGTAGATAATTACGTATAAACAACCTCGGATAATGAGGAGATTGTAAAATAAACCCTTACCTTGTACTTTTCATTAGTCGATGGTATGTAAAACACCTGTATAATAGTTAAAAAAATGTTATTAAATTATACAAGAACCATATACATAATTATGATATCATATATGATCTTTTAACATCGACTTGTTAATAATATCTTAGTATTATCATTGTTTTGGGTGTTAACTTACTCATTTTATTTTATATGTTTTGTTACATAAGTCATGTTTGTCATTGATAGGTTGTATATTATTCATATCCAGAATGATATCTAGTCTTTAAACATTGTTTTTAATCATTAAATGAGAATTAGTCTTGAATGGATACGATGGGGAATGACTCTCATCGCGTTCATGGAGACGGTAGTCTGTACGTACGCACGAGTGATAATATCATTCTTTTGATATTAAAATAATATATAATTGGATAGTATATCATATATAAATAATAATTATCATGTAATATTTATTATTTACATTAATTACACATCATTATTATACCCATCCAAATAAAAATATATTGAATAACAATTACACCACAATGTGGAGACGATAAGCCATACGTACGCATGTATGGTGACATGTCATTCAAAGGATGGATAGAATACTGAATATGGTTGTACCATATTTATTATAGAATAAATTTATATATAATATACTGGATTTATTATTTTATAATGGGAATAACAATTAAATAAGAAGTTGAAGATGAAAGGAACTTGAAAATGGGTCGTGTAAACATTACCTCTTCTTCGGGTTTTTACTTTTGATTTGATCAAAAGGAATCCATAGGTTGGCTTTCTGGTCAAAATATGGCCTCTAGGTTGTATTGAGGGAAGTTTAGAGAGTATTTGGGAAGGGTTTTGATGAACCAACACGCTTTGATAGTGTGAATAATTGGTTAGAAGTGGTGTCCTTTTATAAGGTGGAGGAGGGTCACCTTAGGAAAATCTAGAAATATTATTTTATAATAAATTCATATTCGGTTTCTAATGGCTCCAAAGTCGATTATTTAAATTTTAATGTGTTGATAGGTCTAAAAACACTCAAAAAATATAACTTAGACAGGTTTGGGTCATTATATTAACCATATGTTTTATTTTTAACTCTTAGTTAATTAATTTGACACTTACCATGTCACTTTGTATTTTTATAATATATAGATAATAAACATAATATATACCTCCAAGATACCAAAATTGGTCCATTTATGATACAAATATCATTATATAAGTCTCTTTGACGAACCTCAAATTTTTAGGAATTGAATATAAATTAATAATATAATATTTGTTTTAAAAAATATTTTATGTCAATTTTGTCACTACTGGGAATTTTGTTTTTCAAAATTTATTACAACATTATTACTTTGAAAAAAAATTATATAACCAATCCTAATATGTCATATTAACCTAGAAAAGTAGTTTAATTCATAAAAAGTTTCATATTACACATATTTTGTTATTTATAATATAAATTATTTTAAAATTTCATTAATTAGATAATTACTGCATCACCATTGTGTCATAAATAAATTAAATTATTTAATGTATAAAAATTATAAATAAAATACTATTATGTAGGAGATATTTTTATATTTTGAATGAATATTTTCAATCTAATTTATCTTATTTATAACTCTATATTAAAAATATTTTAGTAAATAAAATGTTATTTTAACTCTTTCAACTCTTCTTTGATTTAAATAATAATAAATGTCCTAATCTAATCCAAGTGGACCTAAATGATAATTGTTTACTCCTAAGGTTGTTTTTAGTCGAGATACACTTGTAAAAAAGAATTATGAAATGTGTGAGGGTAATATTAATATCATTTTTAACCTTAATTACCCTATTTACTTATAACCTCGGTAAATAAAAGTAAAAAGTTACTATTCGCCAAAAATTATTTTCATCTCATTGAACGACATATTACTACTTTATATTAACTATGTCTCTTAGATTTTCAAAATTCCACTCACTGAAGTGGTAAAATTATGTTTTATGTGAATTTCAAAATTCTCCTAGAAGGTGGGTAAAAGATGGTGAAAAGTTCAATAAAATTTTTATATATCTAAAATTATTCGGAACTAACTCAAATAAATTACATTGAAATTACATTGGTATTATGTATCTATTTTTACCTTAATTAAATTTAAATAAAATAAATAATTATTTAAATAAAAATTATGTTTTAAACTATAACTCAGTGTTTTTTCAGTATTCATCAAAAATTGGAAGGTTTCATAAAAATACTAAAATTTCACCCTCGGCTAATTTCAAAATTCCAAATCCAAAAATGAAGTCTATTTTGAACGATAAAATTTATAAAATTTAAAAAAGTGGGTATTACTATTCATAACGTCTAGTTTGATTGTTTGTGGTGTGTGTGTGTTAGAACTCGAAGTTCGGTACAACACACACTACTATATTATTCCAAGGGAAGCATACCGTGGAAGCTTGGGGTGTTACAATGTGAATAACTTAATCATGTATTCTCTTGAAAAATAAATACCCATTGAACCTTACTGAAAACATGAATTTTGTCAAATTTTAACTCTTTCCACATACCAATATTCCCAAAATTCTATATACTCAAACCATAATATCACATAGTCTTTATATCAGTCATGATCTCATGAATACTATCAAACATCTAATTATCTACTTCTCCCTTCATTATGCTCATATAATCTACTTTACAAAAATATCTGAATAACCTTTCATGGTTACCGGTACCATTCAACATATACTTTCAAATACATTAGGGAAAAAATAGTGTAACAATCCTTAGATGTGTCTTTATTCCATAGTACCATTACCCATACAACATAACTCTTGATAAACATAAATATTTCCACTACCTTCTTAAACCAATGACATAGCTTCAACAATTATTTTATCTCACTTATCGTTTTTAGTCTCTTCATCATCATCAACATAAATACTACCCATACAACCATGATGATTCTCTTCATGAGACTTTCCCTTATGGAATTGATTTGCATAATTCCCACACATTCCAAATTGAAAACATTAAATCATTGTTGATGTCATAGAAATACCATTATCCTTGTCAATGGTGTAAACTGAACCTTTTCCTTTGAACTTACTGGATTTGTGTCCTTCTTTTCCACACCCAAAGAATCTTCATGTTCCTTTGAAACATTCTACCCGATGCCTCTTCCCACATAATTTATATGAGGGAAATTGAACATTCTTTCCACTCTGATCATCATGAAACTCCATCTTTCTCTTATTAGATGATTTGGGATACTTACCAATATTGAGATTATTGATCATATTATGAGATTTCTGATTAGGAATAATATATATGTTTGGACTTCCAAATCCCATTTCATTTGGTTTCTCATGAAGAATATCATTCAATTGTCCATGATATCCTCCATTATCATGAATCTTCCTGTTTCCATCCATTTTCTAAAACCCCAAAAGTATAGTGTGAGAGGAAAAAATCATGCTATGGAAAACAACATAGTAAAGGGGGATTACCTTCAATATATAACCTCTTAGGTTAAATTCTATGATCGTTACCATAATTCTAGGACTATAACCTATACGTATACTTATCCTTAGGGGAATCCCTAGAAATAACATTGAAATATATATAGGGATGTCACTAAAGTTTTCGCGCCCTTGTTTCCAAAGGTTGACTAAACCTTTCCTCTGATACCAACTGTAGATACCCAAAGCATGACATACATAGACATTACATAACTTTTTTGGAATATCTAATACATAAAAAATAGACACCGAAATTACATTACTTTTTCAGAATATCAAATACATAACAAAAACAGACACCAAATGACCGTAACGGTTTAGTCTCCTTGGAAACACGGAATATAATCCTTTAATCATGGTGAAAGATCTTCAACAACTCCAATAAAAATCTTCATTTTTTATTACCTAAAACCTTTATTTATATCCTGGGGAAAATAAAACATATAAAGGGTGAGCTCAAATTCTCAGTATGGGTAATCATAGAGAAAATAAAACAAATCATATACATTTGAACTTCAAAACATGAACATAATATTTAAACATCAAAATATTGAGCAATGACATAAAACATGGAATTATGTAAGGAATAGATCATAATAGATCATCAATCATGATAAAATAGCATGGGAATAAAACATTTAATTGTGGAAACCATTAATCCCATGTTATTATTTCCATAGTAGACAAGGCATTGCATCCAAGACCATCTTAGTGGACAAATTTCCATTCTGAATCGAGTTCACTCCTCATTCCAGTCCTATAACACTGAACCGGATTAACTTACCATTCCAGACATGTCTATCTCATGAGATATAAATCATCACCCAATGCATTGGAGGGAGATATAGGTCCCACCCATCTCATAATGAATTAATTCTAACGTGTTCCACAACATAAAATAAATCATTCATCATAACCCAAAGAATAAAATGGGTTTCATAAACACCATCCCATCATAACATAATCCATATAAAACAAATGGATATCATTTCATCGTAAGAAAATTGAAAACCAAGTAAATCGTTGAGAAATAATACTTGAAACATACACATATGAAATAATGTCATCTTATAGGGAAAATGGTTTGGATAAAACACTTGAAATTAATTCTTGAGGAAAATATCCTTTCTTTTTCAAAATCATTTTCTTTTCACAAAATGCCATGAAATTTTCAAAGGAAAGGATTTTGTTGAAAGTAATCATGAAATCATGTGGAGGAAGATTCATGATAATGAGGCTTTATGAAACCGTAAAAATCAGTTCATGCAGTATAAGTTATAAAAACATTATTCTCGTATTTTTACTGAAAAGTCAAAAAGTACCTCGTATGGTAAACAAAGGAAATATTTCTTCCATACGATGTGGTAGAAGTAAAAAAGGGTGAAAATGACATTAAAAATTCATGGATGAAAAGTAAGCATTTTATAAATACTTTTTGAGAACATATAGACGTTGATAATAAACATAACCCTAGTAAATACTTGCGAATAACAATCTCGGATAAGAATGACATTGGAATAATTATCCCTTACATTAGGTCCAATATGCTTCGTACGTATCCGAACCACATGTATAATTATTTAAATAATGTCATTGACGTATTACAGAATTATATTGATTGTCATGATATCATATATGGTTTACTTAGTACATTATATAACCCATTCTTTTGTATGTTCCATGTTAAAGAAGTGTTTTGGGTAAAATCGTTTTATTTATCGTACGTGTTTGGACTTGTTGTTATTGATATTATGATTAATAATATCTTGATTTACATACTTCTAGAATGTAAATAATGATTTATATATCATTTATATATATTCAGTATATATATATATATAATAGATATGTAAATGAAATGAAATACACCGTTCATGGAGACGGTAGGTCGTACTTACGCATGAACACTGTTTTCATTTCCTTATTGACATGAATGGAACTAAGTAGATGACATATATATATATATACATAAATCCAGTAGCTTTATCATGTCATATATTTCATTAATATTCATTATATATACTTTATAATCATTCTTAAATGGTTAACATGGAGAATGAATCTCATCGCGTTGTGGAGACGGTAATCCGTATGTATGCACGAGCGATGATATCATTCCCATAATTATTGAATTGAATTATAGTGGATGATATAATATCACAGAATCTGTATGATTTTATAATAATTATATATAGTTATTATTTACACCATTATACTCATCCAAGTAAGGTGGTGGTGGAAAAAACAGATTACACCACGGCGTGGAGACGAAATTCCGTACGTACGCACGCCCGGTGATTTCATTTTCCATAGGATGGATATGAGGTGAAATGGGGTTGTTTTATATTTATAATAAAATATCAGTATATTAGTGATACTTATGTTATTACATTATAGTGAAACAACTAAAGAAGAAGTAGTTCGAGATGAAATAAATCATGAAATAATCGGTAGAAGAGATTACCTCTTCTTCGACGCACCTCTTTGAAACATCTTCTTAGGGAAATAGAGTTGGACTTTTGAGAAGAACATAAGAACTATAATATAACTAAAAAGGTTTATAAGAGGAATTGGCAGGGATTGGATGAGATTTAAGGCTCAAAATGTTCTGAATTGAAGAGGGAAGGGGTGCCCTTTTTATAAGGGAGGAGAGGGGAACCTATGGAAAAACTTAAAATATTATTTTATAATAAAGACATATTCGGTTTTTAATATCTCCAAATTGATTTATTTCGAATCTAAGGTGGGTCTGGGTCGAAATAATCTCAACCAATAGGTTTTATACAGGTTTAGGTTACTATTATATCCTAATATTTTAGATTTAACTCTAAGTTAAATAATTTAACTTTTACCATGTCTTTTTGTTTTCTTACACTATATGGTAAATAAACATACTATAACAAGCCAAACGAACACCAAGTGGTTAATTATTAATATATATGACCTTATCTATGTCATTTGGCCGAACCATAGATTTTTAGGAATAGAATAACAATTAATAATTTAATATTTGTTTTAAAAACTATTTTATGTCAATTTTGACACTATTTGGTATTTGATTTTTGTGAAAATAATAACAGAATTATAATTCAAAAAAAGTTAATTAAATCAATACTAACATGTCATATTAACCTAGAATTTTTTTTTAATTCATAAAAAGTATCAAATTACATTTATTTGGGTATTTATAACATCAATTATGTTAATATTTCATTAATAAGGTAATTACTACATCATCATTGTATCATAAATAAATTAAATTATTTAATGACTAAAAATAATAAATAAAATACCATTATTTAGGAAATATTTTTAGTTTTCTAATTAATATTAATAGTCTAATTTATATTATTAATAACCCTATATTACAATTTTCTTTGTTATTAAACTTTGATTTTAACCATTTTAACTCTTTTTTAAATAAAATAATAATAAATGTCCTAATCTTATCCAAGTGGATCTAAAGGGTAATATTTTATTCCTAAGGTTGTTTTTGGTCGAATTAAACTTATCCAATAGAATTAGTACATGTATTAGGGTAATAGTAATATAATTTTTACCCTTAATTACCCTATTTAATTTAAATTTGGTAAATAAAAGTAAAAAGTTACTATTCACCAAAAATTATTTTTATCTTATTGAACAACATTATACTCTTTGATATTAACCATGTCTCTTGGGTTTTCAAAATTCCACTCTCAGAAGTGGTAAAATTATGTTTTATGTAAATTTTCAAATTCTCCTAGGAGGGGGGTAAAAGACAGTGAAAAGTTAAATAAAATTTTTAAATATCTAAAATTATTATAAAATGACTCCAATGAATTACATTGAACTTATATATGTATTATGTATCAGTTTTGACCTTAAATAAATTTAAATAAAATAAATAATTATTTAAATAAATAGTCGGTTTTTAAATAGTAACCTAGTGTTTTCACTATTCATCAAAAATTGAATATTTACAGAAAAATACCAAAAATTCACCCTAGGATAATTTAGATATTCTGAATTAAAAAATGAACTCCATTTTGAAAGATAAAATTTATAGTATTTCAAAAAGTGGGTATTACTATTCATAATGGCTAGTTTATATAACATATCGTTGTTTAGTGAAACTCAGCATTGCATACAATAAACACTATCGTGGAAGGTCGCGATTGCGTGTAATGCAAGCCAAGTCAGGGATGCATGTAGTGAAAGCTCCTTTTGGTGTAGCATACTACACAAGACATCAATGAAATTAAAAAGAATATTTTTCATAAAATCTCAGGGTGTTACAATTTATATTGGGAATACTATGAAATGATTGTGACCTCCCAATGAAATAGTCATCATCAGTTGAATTTTCATCTGACCCAGTACTGGTTTTTGTCGATAACTGAACAATTGACCACTTTCAGTTTGTAGGATCTGAAACATTAAATAATTCTACATGCTATGATTTCATTATAAATGGTTCTTCTGTGTACCTTTCCTTACTAAAATCATCTTTCATGAATCCCAATTCACCTATTTTAATAGAAAACATGTTATCAACCCAAAAGCATTGAAAAATTGGTACATGGAATGTTTTATAATCCAACTCCCATAGTTTTTTGATGATTCCAAAGTATAACATATTTCTGTATATAGGATTTATGTCCTTAGTATTAGAAAGTTGAATGACTTAATCTATGATTGTAACTCTACTATTTTTCAGGGTTCAATATTCATTATGCTCATTTGTATAGAACGTATAACTGTTAATTTCATAATCATAGTAAGATAAAACATACGAACATGATCCTCCGACTAGACATCAAATTTGTTCTAAAATTGAATCTAAATTTTCATCTAACTCTTTTAAAATATAGTCTCGAAACCAAACTATAAATTATTGAATATATTATTTTATATCCATCTTTCATCCCTTGATGGATTCAAATTACTAAGAATTTCTTTTTGGGTTTCAACATATGGGACAAACTATAAACTGTTTGAAAAATATAAAGGTGGGTCAACTTTCGATCTATAATATTGATTATGAAAACATCTCTTCTAGAAATTCATTTACCCACAATCCACCCAGTGTGATGAGATTTCGGTAGATCAACTACTTCCCCACTGGAGTAGTATTTAGTATATAATTCAGTATATTTCTCAACAAAATATAACTCTACAATACAACCCTATAGATGACTTTGATTTTTAACATACCCTTTCAAATTATTCATATACTATTCAACGGGGTATATCCGTCTATATTATATTGGACCACATAGTCGAATATCTCTCACCATGTGAACCATCAAACGAGCAATCATATCAATGAATGTTGGTGGGAAGAAAATTTCCAATTCATATAATATGAAGGAAATTTCTCTTTCCATAGTCGGAATTTTCTCTGGGTCTATAACTTTGTTTTATATTTCATTGATGAAGAAATAGAGTATGGTTAGTGTATGATTGAAATTCTTAGGAAAAATGAAACATAAGGTTATAGGCATTATATCTTTTATGAAGAAATGTAATTCATGTGATTTCAGACCCTTCAACATTAAATCGGTCGTTGACATGATGTTATTGATATTCAATGAATACCCCTCTATTGCATTTAAATCATTTAAGATGGTTCAAAACTGATATCTCTATTGCCTAGAAATAGTGTAAGCAACGGGAGGAAGAAATTTTTTCTTTACACCCTTCACTGGTGTTAACCCTTCTCATATTCCCATATCAACCATGTAAAGCCTAGCCTTAATTCCATTATTTTTTTACAGGTGCATTTAGAAACGTGCCAATGACACTATCACATAATTTTTTTCATCATTCATAACATCAACAAAATATCTAATGTACAAACAATTCCAGATCGGTAATAAAAAAACCGGCCTTTTTTCCAACTATTTTTCGTAAGGGTTTTTAAAATTGGTTTATCAAAATCAATGTCTATAAGTTGTAATTCCCCAAATATTTTATCACTTGGTTGTGTAAATAGTTTTGTACATTATTCTGAACTTCCATCGATTTATTTCATCCAATATTGGTACTTATTTAATCATGGTAGAAATATATGATATCCTAGAAACATGATTTTTTATTAATGTTTCAAACTAATTGACTATGTACCTTTTTCATAGATTTGACATCCCTGAGTTCCTTTAATTCTATATCGTAAAAAATTTCAATAATTAGTAAAGACATTTATCATCCATAACACATGGAACATAATGTGAAATCGTTATATCTATAAGTATCATGCAACAAGACAACTAAACCGACAATAATTTCAAATCCTTGATCAATAGATCCAAATGAACATCACTATCATTACTCAGTTGTTTCTGTCTAAATATAATCATATAAAACATGATTAATTTTCATTTTATTTATAACCATTGTGGCATGTTATAATTTTCCAACATAACTGGCCAGGTACTATAAGTGCTACTTTGAAAACCAAAAGGAATCACTCCTTCTTAAAATAATGAAAGGCAAAGGATTATCAGCTCATCTGCAAATTCAAGATATTCATGATCAATTATCTTATACTGAGAAGAGTCTATATAGTGACATTGTTTCCCATATTTATTTCTTTTTTTTGAGTTCCAATTTAATTTCCATGTAGTCTCCTCACTTCTATATAGGCACCCAAACCTTTAAGTGATTGTAAAGTACCATAAAACTTTTGTAGAACTAGAATCGTCATTCTTGTATCAAGAATCACCACACATTGGGAATTATATAAGTAATTTTTGGTCATTGAGAAATAGTATATAGTCATTCATGCAGGAATGTATTCTTTCAAAGATCATACCCATCGAGCGTAGCATTCATTTGGTGTCATATGATGGGAATAACAGCTCGTTATCTTCTCGTAGCATGTCATTCCAGAGATCATGTAATTCCATAAAACTGGAATCACCCCATATGTTACCTAGTTTAAAACTATAGTACATCAGTATGGCTAACAATGTTTACTATTTAGTGAAACCACCATACAATTGTTTTGTACAACTCTTTAACTGCTCAAACAATTTTGGGCAATCACAATGTTCTTCTTCGATTGTCTATGTCATTTCCTCAATATGATATTCATCATCATTCAAATATGTAATAACATCATATATATAGTGTTATTCATTGTCCATACCTGTAATCATATCAGATGATCTGTACAGTGTACTGTTATCCTAGCCACTACCTACATTCTATTTTTTTATGATTATTCCAACATTTATTACTTTGATCTGTTCCATGATAGATCTGGTGTTCTTACAACACCTTTGGATTAATTTATCTTGAATAAGAATATTTTATACATGGAAAAAGGATTTGACATGGGTCGTATGCATGATCTTTTGCAAACATGATGAACTCTCTCACTCCATGTTCATACTCTTTTGACAAATTATTGACATACATCAATTATTTATTCATATCCATCCTATTTTATAAAGTGATATAAATATTTAACAAATTAAATACACAAAATGGTCCTTTAAAATGAGGGTAACCCATCATTTTAATGATAGTTATTACATTATTTCATTTCATAGGACATATCCCTTTATAATATATCACCAAATTCATTTAAAAACTATTTACAAAATCTCACATGAAATCCCATTAAAATAACCAACAATTTAAAAAAATATAATTTAAAATAAAACTCTGTTTTTAAAAAAAATCTAAAATTAAATAATCTTTCAGAACATTTACACCCCTTTATAAAAGTTAATCGGGTGTGTTTACAAACACTTGGCATGCAACCTAAGTCAATGTAAAGTGTTCATATAATTTTAAATCTATTTAAAACAAAAAATGGTATTTTTAACAAATATAATTTTTTAAGAACCATTTCAAAACACTTGAATCATTTTAAAAGGGCCATAAGGGAATTTTCACAGAGGCATAAATCACAAGAGAGGTACTTTATAAGGGTTACTTGAATAAAAAATATCCAACATTTTATAAAATATAAATTTATAAAAGTTTTATCATGTCTCTCATGAATAAAATCCATGAATCCTATAGTTTATACATGTAATACTACTTAGGGGTGAGTAAGTGATAGATAAATACATAAGTTCCACTTGAACATAAATTCATGCCTCAGCAGAGTGGGAAACCATCATCCTTTTGATGCTTCAATCATGTACCACCTAAACATGATCCATCAAATAATGTACATTATAAAAAATGTTCCTATTATTGATAATATACATTAGGTCAATGTTAAAAGACTATAGGTACCCAAATCATCTCTGTAATCAATGGTTCTTTTCAATATGTTTTTAATATATTTCAAACAATTTTTAGTGTATTCTAAAAATATTCTACCCAAAAGATAATACGAATAACACCTCACAAAAATAAACACTATTTAGAAATCTATTAAAGGATTTGGGGTGTTTTTCATATGTCTCTTTACCATTTAAGACCCATAAGGAACCACATTACAATCATGGAATGGAACTTTTCAAATATTTACACATGATACATTACAATATAAGCCAAACTCATTACCCAACTCATTATTTTTTATGATTTATTTTTTCGTCAATATCCCATTAAGTTATTAGAAGGACCTATCAGGAACATATATAACCAAAGAAACCATACCACATTCTTTGTTAAGGACTTCAAAGCACATCCAATAAGGAAAAATTCGGACTAATCCTATGGTAATAATTGAAAGTTACCAACAAATTATACAGTGACTGAATGACTCAGTATCTACTCTCAAATCTCATTATGGTGGGTATTCAATACTACCTTTTATCGTAAAGTATTACCATATATGGATTTAGGTTTTTGGGTGATGCATTGATTGAAACACCATAACTAGTGAATTAGTTGGAGAGATAGATTAATCATCACCATAAACCATCCAAAGATAAGATATGGGTTATAGGATGCTTCATCAGGGAGGTGAAGCATATAGATTGTCATATTCTCATTTATGACCTTATAAACCTAGAATAAGATGGACTTATTCCAAATATTAGTTCCCATAATTATGAATATATAATAAAAATTACATTATTGACCAATGATTGGGTTGGGCATTGAGATGGTGTCTACACCCTAGAGGTGTTTCCGAAATAGATTGTGGTTGGCCATTAAAGTTTCAAAAATCGTACATATTTTGATATAAGCACAGGGTACTTGAGTTATATGAATTGTAATAGTTATCATAGTATTTCATTCCCTTTAATAAGAAATTCATCTCAAATATAATTAGTAATTAGATCATGTAAATTAACATATTCCACCTGGTGCATGAAGTGGTAAGGATAAGCTTCAATGAATTTCTTCATCATTACATAATTAATTTTTTCTTTATTTTTCTTCATATATCCATTCGTCCTCTTCTTCCTTTTCCTTTTTCTCCACATACCTCCATTTTCACAATTTTTCAGTGTCCTATTTTTCATTATTCAACTACTCTAAATCTTATAGATAATCTTTTTCTTAGGATGGGGTTGGTGGAATTGTTGATGATTGAATATTACTATATGGTGTAATTCCTTTAGATGATAACTAATCTTGTTAATTACCCAAGGCTATAATGATATCTATAATCTACCCTTCCAACATGGACTTGATATTTGATGATTATGGGTGATATTATGATGATATGTGGGTGAATGTATAATGACCCAATATAAAAATAGATGAATTAGTTCACTACTACCCCAAGAGTGTACCTCAATTCACTAGGGATGGTTCTTGTCACATAGTGTATTTGTTAGATATGTGGGGAAAAAATTTCCCACATTGAATAAATTGATAAGCTATAATCGAAATATCCTATGAAATGACATGACACATTCATATTCCATAAATTATAAAGAAAATTAAACAATACATTGCTCTATAATTGAATAAAAAAATAAAATAAATACCAACATCACTATATGAATTCAGTTAGAAACAATAAACCATATCTATATGTAAACAAACAATGAAAAACATTTGAAACTACATAAAAAAACATAACTGTTGACACTATATATCAATTTTAAATGATCATTAGGATCCCTGTGGATATTTCCAAATACCATGGCGGAGTTTTATGAACTTAAAAGGAAAGCTATATCCACCAACTATCTGCACAACCAAGATAAGCGACAAACCTGTGCGGCCATGCTACGTGAAAAACCTGCATAGCCAAGCTATACGACAAACCTATACAGCCGATCTACGCAACATTTTGGTTTATCTGTGCGTAAGACCTGCATGAAGGTCCTACTCGAAGGACCTACATAGAGAAAACATCCATCGACCAGTCCCATCAAAGCCTAAAAATAGAGCCCTTGGGCTCTCCATTTTAGGGACTGAAAAAGTTGATAGACTCTCTAATTCTCCCATTGTGTAGATCATTTTCCTAGATCCCAAAAATTGTCTTAGGTATCTCTCTAAAACATGATAGAAGAGATATTAAAGTAGGATAAGAATTTTTTGAATGTCTTTTACAATTTTATACCTAGGTATAGTTCACCTATGTGAATCACATTCTCCATTCATCAGTCTCAACTATGCAGCATACCAACGTGACACACCCGCACTGTAAACCAGCATAGTATATCAATGTGGGGTACCTACGTGACATAATTGCATGTGGTACCTACGTGGAAGAGCTTGGTATAATGGATATGTACTAACTCAATTACCCTCCTTAAAATCCATTAATGGTAGGGTTTCTCCTTCATTGGTTCACTTATCTGAAAGGGACTAAGTTGAAGCCTCCATAAAAACCTCTTAACTTATCAAACCATTGGGAAAGGCACATCAGTGTGTCTCCTATTTAGGATTGTATTTACAAAGTCAAATGTTTACAATAGTTGTTTTATAATGGAGATAAGATACATGGAATGTATGTGGGTTTTTATATCCATTGTCACATGGACCTTTCTCCCAGGAACAGTGTCGGGATGTTCCTTGTTTGAAAGATTATGGTTTGGGTTATGTACTCCACTTTTCGTCTCTATGATCCGGAACCATAGGTAACTAGTAGGGAAGATATGGTTCCCACATGATGTTCCATATAATAAAATAAGAGGTCTTCTTACCCTACTATGATCAATTTTAGAGAAACCATCCTAGCATAATCCTCTACTTTTTATTACAAGAGGTATCATCACGTCTCTTACTTTCTTCAGTTCCAATGACCAGAGGGGAGATGGGCACAGGGACTCTTGTTACCCTTTCCCTCTCTCATTTGGCTTTGTCAACATGGGTAGTCATCCTGGTGTAATACCATAACCTTCATCACTTCTTCTTTCAATTGGACCCTTGTCCAATGTGAAGAGATCAAAGGGATGGCTTGTCGCCTCTCCCTCTTCCCGGGTCTCCTTGCCCTCATCCACGGTCACCACCGTAGTCTTTCCCTCTTACACTTGTAGAGGAGGAAAAATTTGATAGTTCATTTTTTGAATATTTGACATCCTCTTGTTTCTCACACCGAGCATGACTCACGTGGTCTTAGATATCTTTCATGGTCACAAAATTTTTACAACCAAATGAATCACAAGAAATCTGATTCCCACTATAATCATGATACGTAAGATGCCTTCTTAGGGCCTGAGCTCACCGTATATCCTCATGAGGAATCCACCCTTAATTTCCATAATTTTGGGATCCTATTTAGGAATATGCCCCATATAAAACCACCAAGTTATCAAGGCACGTTTTTCAAAAAGTAAGCCCAAAATCATTTCTGTCAAAAGACTATACTATCTTATGAGACTTATCGAACTATATGGGATTTTATTCCCATTAATATGGGTTACATAGGAAGCCTCCATGAGGTTAACACTCAATCCATTAAATCAATCATTTTCTCTTTGGTCCATATTCCCAACAGGGTCTGATCCTACTTGGAAACGCATATTCGTTCCAAGTTCTATGGGTTGCATCAGCATAAGTCCCACACTATGTTTTTACTAAGCATCTTATGCATAGATTTCTATACAACCTGACATTAAAATATATGGATAGGTCCTTATCGAATGACCATAAAAGGTATGATTTGTACCATGCAGTGGAACTGAACTACAAGGGTTCTTATTCCTTTTACAAGGATACATAGTTAGACCATTTTATGAGCATTATCCCAAGACCAAACCAATCCTTCATCTTCTTTGATGACAATAAATTACAGAGTGCCCCATTGAGGGGGTTATAAACTAGTATCAATATAAAGATGATTAAAAGAATCTTTGTGTATTATATGAGAGGATACCATAGATGGAGAACCTCAAATACATACATATATCACCATTAATGAGTAACCTTTAATACATATGGATGATTTTAATATTTTCACATGAAAAATATGTTATTTAAAATTCCAAGGGATATGTATGGTATACTTGGTGAATTAATAAGGATTGATGAAAATATCATAAATTACAAATTGAGTACTAGATTAAAAAATAATTCCCCCAAAAGGGTTTGATGAGTCCGACCTCCCATCCTATTGACCAATTTATGTTCTAATTTATCGTAATGTCCAAACATAACGAACACCTACCTTTGGAAAGTAGGTCCCCTTTGGATAATGAACTGTTAGAAGTTTCCGGTTCCTTGAATATATCCAATGGACGTAGCTTGGAGGCAATGATTCTTAAGACTAGAATATACATTTCAAGGAACTTCGGAACAAAAATGGTGAGCCCAATTTGTATCCTTAACCATGTTAAAAATGATACCCACCTATTAAGAACCTATTAAGTGATAATGGAAGGCTAAACAACGGAATCAATCATGCATGTATCCATCTAAAAAGATGTTCCTTTAATGGAGATTGTTGTTGTTATCAATTGTTTCTCAGAATTCCCTTCACTCAAGAATGGATTTCTTCAAGACAACATCTGTGAACTTCCTAACTAATACTCAATCTATATCCCCATCCAAGGTAAGGATTTCATCACAAAACCAGCATCTTCAACGATGGGTCTCTAATGTGATGGTAAAGTAATATCTCCATCATGGTACAATAAGGACATTAGAGGCTTCTTGGTAGGCACTCCAGGTTAATAACAATCCTCAATCATCTGGACAACGATGACCAATGATCAAGAAGAAGACGGTGCCAACCACCATCTTCAAAAATTTTGGGTCTTATACATAGAACAAAACAATCAATACCTATTTTACTACAGGTAGGTGGAACAAGATTCCATGGAAAGCATGAATTCAAGAATTCAAGAGTCCTTCCTGAAGACTCCCACTAGCAATTGTCGCCATCAGAATTGCACGGTATAGAACCCCAAACATGATGGGGGTGTAGTGTCTGGGCATTTGGCCCAGGTCCCTCAGACCAGGGAAAGAAAGACGAGCCGCAGGGGAAAACTTCCGGCAAATAGAGAGAAAGTTATCACATCTACCTCTTCCGGTGAAGCCCATCAACCTAACCTGATGGGAAACAGCAAACGAGCACATACACCCGTCCAAACTAATTTTGCTTCTCGGAAGACTATTCTCGAAGCAACCCACCAATCTAACTAGATAAACCTAGTGGAGTACCTTTAACAGGCACATACATCTCCTTACAAGTTATCATCCATTCAGCAGGCTCGTCTGACTGCACTTAAAGAATCCCACCAATCAAATATGGTGGAAACTAGTAGTAACATACACATGTTTACAATCACCAATTTGTACTGCAGTCTCATCTACCAGTATTGAAGGATGTCTGTCAACCACACTTTATGGGAAACAGGCCGCAATAATATACACCTGCCAATGTTCATCATGTCTTCCAACAGTCTCATTTGGTAGCACCCTGGGAAGTCAGTCGTGAATCTCCGACGACATATTTTGGGTAGACACAACTCTCTTCCACCATTCATGAGTATAGTCAATACCTATTGATAGAAAAAAGAAGATACAATCAGGAACGAACACCTACTCCAGATACATAATGAAGGTATATTCCCATTCTGGTCACTGATGTCACCAAACATATCTTATCAATGGTGAAAGGGAAAATAAAAATCCCTACCCATATTTTGGAAGCATGTTAGGATATTATAACAACCACTTCACCAGTACTGGGGATGCAGACACATAAACTTTTCCCTACACATGGGACGACACTTCATCATGCCATCCCAAAACAAATACACACCTCTCTTCCAATCCATGATGATCATGGGGCATACTCCCCCATATCATACGGACAACACGATTGGGAACATACATCCTTTCCAATTTAAGGTAATCGGTCCATTTCGGTAACCACTCCATGGAAAGCACATACACATTCCTATGATTACCACTTTTCCCAGTAATTGGCCCTGACTATGTATAGGAAAACATCCAAAAATATGTGTTTCTAAGCACTATGGGAAAATAAAGAGTCAATATGAAATTTGGATCCTCTTAATATTGGAGTTCTTGATGCCCTAAGACATTTATCGGTGGAAACCCAAGATCATATCCTCTCATTACCATGTTATGAGAGTGGTAGTAGTAATTTTGATGTTCCTCATCAGACACATCATCAAAAAAGCATTATTCATGAAAATTTAGTCAATATATTGTACCTATTTATGGAAGAGAGCCAAGAAAACCCTCCATGTGGATATCAGACTAAGAAAAAAAGAATATTTATCCCAAGCTGTAATCCACCTTGTTGATCCTCCCCATAATGGAATTTTCTCCAAAATTCATCTCTGCAGTAGTATTTATCATTTTCAACACACATTTCTATAATTGAAAATGTAGTGATGAGAAGGCCGTCCAATCTCAAGGCACATTCAAACACAAGGCTAGTCATGTCATATTTCTTGTCATTGAAATGTGAGACAAGTTCTCAACTTGAAGACATATTAAGGGGATAGTCATTCTCTCAAACTCCAATGGGTCATTTGTCTTCTAATATGGAGCATCAAATTTGGTCATACCAAGTGGAGAAAGTACTAGTGAAAGACGATAAAGATGGGTTAATCATGAGAAAACAATTGGCTAAGGGATATGTACCAGTCATGATATGGTCTTTTGAAAATTTTCTTAATAACATTCCATAGTTGATTGCAGAAGATTGCATCCATGCAATCCGCATCAACCTATGGAAGACTATTAATCATTTGAAAACCATAGTATTATCATATGATGAATATAAAACCTTATAAAGGTAATAGAAGGGTTGAAAATCCAAATTGAAATCTTGTATCTCTTATTTTCCAAACATCCAAAGGTTGAAAAACTACAGATAATCCTTCAATGTGCATGCCTAAATCCTTTGAAGAGGCCATGCCAGTTAATTTTGGATTCCCCATCTAGTGTTTATATCAGATGATGGGGTGCACATGCAGCATTTTATTTCATTACATTCCAATATCAGTAAATTCCTCCAAAATTGTTCTCATGAAATGTTATTTCCCATGGTCATCCACAATCAATATATTTTTTCGGTAATCGATTGTACGCTCAAGAACATGCCTTAATAATCTCTCATCAGAGTAAGGCCCAAAAAAGAAGTTGTTGAGTTACTTTTACATCAATAATCTGAGAATATTTGGAAGGCGTCTCTCTTAGAGTATTTTAGGAATAAAAGAATTCAAATGTCTGAAATAGCGAAGCGATCTTCGAAAACAAGTGATTTGAGTGGTTTTCGGATAATTCACCTAGCTAATGTCAAAACAAAAATTCTCAAAATTAGAAGAGAGGTTGCAAAAATTTCATCCATAGCAGTTCAAGAATCACACATGATTATAAGGATGAGGGATAATTTAATTCAACCTTCAAATTTATTGAACAATGTTCAATGATTTGAAAAATAAGAACAGGGATAACCCCAACCTACAGGGCTGGGGTCTTTTTCAATGTGCAATCCCCTCCTGAACAGAATTCTATTTTCTCCTGATTAGGGAAGAAGCCACAAGGAAAGAGTAAAACTGAACTATCCAAGGATTCTCTTGGGGTTACTTTCTGCCAACTAGTTCCCGGGAAATCCTCAAATAGAAGTACAAAGTCTCATGGAATGTATAGAGGAACAATATCTGATAGAAATACTAACATAATTCCATAGATGAATTATGGATTAGTGAATGTCATTAAAACCACTACAGAAGACCCTCCAAGAAATTAGTGTAGTTCTTGGGAATTAGAAGACTAATTTCTTGTCCATAATATGGTAAAAACTACGGAAAATGAAGAAAGTGTGTGTATCTGAAATTAGAGGCTTACCCAGAATCAAGTTGTGCCTTCAAATATCAAACTCAAACCCCTCTAAAAAGAATTTAAATAGGGAAAAGGTAAATATCTGATTGCATCTCACTTTTCCACTAGATAAGGTCAATCTCTTTCACTTTATGAGAGATTTTCACAGAAAGAGGAGAAACTGAAGGATTTAAAAAAGACTCAATACAGAGTTACATGGAAGGATCATTTATGCAAGAGGTACTCCCTAGACAGGTCCTCAACTTGTGAATCCTATAAGATCTCCTCAACAAAGAGGATTTGTAGTAACTACAGATGCAGATAATGAATTCCATCCATTGAGTACACAATCAAGGTAAGATCAAATGCATTTAGATTGTCATGTTCTTGTGGGTTAACCAAGGAAAATAACAACACCACCATCAGTGGTTTTTCCGGTTGTGGTTCTAGATCAAGCTCCATTTTCTATGCATGCATAGGTTCCAACTTATCCAGATATTACCCAAATTTTTATGAATACAATTGTGGCACTAACGACTCGATTGTTAGCTATGGAATAATGACGTGCACTAATTCAACCAGAAAATAGAGCATACCTTGAATGGGTGGATGCAATTCCTCCTCCAATTTTTTTTTTGGAAATACTACATTTCCAATCATTAAAGGTTCGATAGATTTGTAAGAACACATAACACATTTTGTTTCTCATTTTGATACCACGATGGGATCTCCTCAACCAAAATAAGTAGTAAATCGTAGGTTTTTTGTGTAGTCATTTCAGGGACGAGCTTTTGTATGGTATGCAAGATAACACTCTTGATCTGTTACTGGATGGGATGATCTCCATCAGAAATTCCTTCTTTAATTTAGCTCAACACTACAAAAGACAACATTTTTTTATCTTACCAATTTTAAAAAATGGATTAATGAAGGAGTTTCATATTTCATTGTGCGATGGAATGGATTAACATAATCCTTAACTCTAACACTCCCTAAAGATGAGTTGCTACCAATTTGTGTGGAAAATACACATGATGAGTTACACACACCATTGTTCCATGTGAAATATATATGAGGGTTTTGAGACCTCACATTAATCGATCAACAGATAAAAGACTCTATAATATAACTAAGGATAAAACACATGTAATTACATCTACTCTCAAAAGGACGATAGTAAAGGTAGAAGATGCTACAGTTAATCTCAAGCAGTCACCTGTACCTGCTTCTACTTCAAGACCTTCATCATTCCGAAGGGCTCTGCCTCCTGAGCTTCGGCAGCAATGAACAACTCGTCATGATGATCAAAGAGATCAATGGAGGAAATGGTTTTATAAATTAAAGAATAATATTTATACTTTCTAGAATGAACATGTTCTTTTTTACTTCATCTCACCTTGGAAAAAAAATTTGGTTCATTTTCCAAGGATGAAGAAACCAAATAAGCAAGGTGATTAAGTTCTTCCAAATTATTATCCATTTCACTAGATGTTAGGGTATCCCATACTTAAATATTTTATTTTCAATGAAATCTTCCAAATGATGGTAGATTCTGGACAAGTGAATCTGAATAGATTGTCAGCCCAAGTATCATGTGTAACCGCTACTGGTCAAAAAGTAAAAGGAGAATAGAAGGAAGTCAAAAGTTAAAATGTAGAGAAATATGATGATTGGATGATCAGGTAAATGATAAAATAGACTCATTCCATTTTATGACCAATTTTGAAACAACCGATGTCTTCTACCACTCCTCCCACAAAAAAACCACCTTCATAAAAAATTCATTCCACAAAGAAGAAAAGTGATCATAAGTAAAAAAGAGCAGTCTTAAGAATATGAGGTCACGTTAATGCCAAAGTTTTCCATGAACATGGAAGAATTGATTCCATCTATTTCAAAATTATGGGCACTGCCCCACCAAATGACATAATATGAATTAATCAATTAGGAAAAATCTCTATCCAATGAAGAATTTATCTTTGTTTATGTCAACGTTATCCATTTAACGGATCGTTATGCCATTGAAGATTCTAATTATAATGTGTCTGAATTCAGTATAAATAATTAGGGAACCATATGAAGAGGCCAAGATAGAGAAAACAAGGGACGACTTGGAAATTATAGATACCACTATTTTAACACTACCCCAGATCAAACCATATATGCAGCAGAAACTCTTGGAAGAGAATTATTGCAGGCTCAACAAGAACATGGAGTTCCTTCCATGTAAGACAAGTTCAGTTCTAACATGATTATCTTGGAAGAGTGATTAAAAGTCACACCATATTCTTCTAAACATTTGATTAGCCCTAGTCAGTTTAATTTACCAAATCCATGAGTATTTCCATCTTTTTCTCCAACATAGTGTACGTCCACATCAAAAGCATCAACATCCAAAACACCTAGAAAACTACATCATCATGTGAGGAAACACAGACCTTTGGACCAAAGTTATGATGTTTTGAAACATTTTTCCCATGTACTAGACAACTTATCAATTATGGATGCTTTGAATCTGTCAACAGATCTTCGTGAAGAACATTTTAAGGCTTTGCCAAGTACACATGTGTTTGAAATTGATGTTTCTACTGCTGAGGTTTACCGTATAGAGAATGATCCTATAGAATTTAATGTTGTCATATCTTTTATAGATGAGGATGAAGATGATATTGTACATGTATAAATTAGACCCATGTATTTTTTTGTCAAAGTCAATGATGTAGACATCCGAAAAACCTTCATTGATAATGGCTCTAAATTCAACCTCATTCTTGTTCCTACACATTTTCGATTGGGCTTTAAATAATCTGATTTATCTTTTTCCATTTTAATTTTTGAAGCTTATGATAACATTGAGCAAGAGCCTTTGGGCGAGATTACACTAAAAACTCAATTTGGAGATCTTGTGTCTAATTTAGATTTCAGGGTTGTTCTTCTAGAAATGGCCTTCAATATTTTTCTTAGAAGGCCTTGTATGTATCAACAAAAAACTATACCCTTGTCATACTACCAATCTCTTAAGTACTGAATCAATGGTAAAATTGGGACATTTGATGGTGACAAGCCTCTATTCAAAACTTGTGAATCTCAATACATTATGGCAGAGTTTTATCACACAAATGGAACAAAGTCCATGACAAAAGAAATAATCAGAGTTAATGCTCTGAATGGATTGGAAAAGATTCCAAGAAACCAATTAACACATTTGACTACATATTTTGTGTTACATATTACTTAAATTTAAAAGGTAAACCCAAATCCAATCACTCCTCCAATAACATTCATAATGTCAATTGTGGAAACTGATCTTGATAGCATGGAAGAAATTGTTGATCCACCAAGCAATTATAGAAGACTAAATGGAGATGTTTTCATATCATCTAATGAACTATAACAAGCCTCTACTTCCTCAATCAGAGTAGAATAAATTATAGAAATTCTAGAGGAAGACAAAGATGTTTATTCTCAATCCATCATTTCCTCATTATTACCACTGGAAGACCCTTCTTCATCAGTATGGTCATATATGGTGGCCTCTTCTTTAGGATGTTAAAATACTAACTTCCCCTCTAACTCTATGATTTTTTCCTTGTCATCTACTATGTAAGTGGAATCAAAAGAGGTAACATGTAATGAAAAACAATTGGAAGATCATGGGGATGCTCCTCCAGCATTTGAAGAAGGTGTCTCCACCACCGTCAATGAGATCTGAGAAATAAATATTGGTACAGAAGAAGTTCCACGCCCCACTCTAATTAGTGCAGTGATGACCTATGAATAGAAATAGGTTTATAATTCATTTATAAATAAACCTAGAGATATAATTTCATAGAATTATACAGAAATTTGAGGACTTAATCCTGATGTATCCACCCATAATTTGTGTTTTCCAAAAGATCATCGTGGATTCAAGCATGAAGCAAGAAAAAAAACCAACTCATGCCTCTAAAATTGAAGCTGAAGCTGATAAGATTATAAAGGCTAACATTTTAAGGGATGTTAAGTATCCCAAATTGCTATCCGACATTGTCTGAGTGAAAAATTAGAATGTTAAAGTTAGTGTTTGCATTGATTTCAGAGGTCTTAACCGGCATTGTCTTAAAGATAATTTTCCAGTTCTGATTACATATCATTTTATTAATGAAACAGCTAGCTAAAAAGATCTTTCCTTCAGGGATGGCTACTCTGGGTGTAATCAAATCTGTAAGTCCCTAGAGGTTGAAGAATCAACAGACATTAGAGACCCTCAAGTATTGTTTTGCTATCGTGTAATGCCCATTGGTTTAAAGAATGCAATCCCAATATACAAACGTTCCATGCACCATATCTTGAAACCCTTAATAGGGATGTTTTTTGAATGTTATGTGGATGATTTGGTGGTCAAATCCATAAAACATTCCAAAAACTTGGTTTATGTGGAGACCATATTCCATAATCTTCAACAACACATTCTGAGGATGATCCCTTTGAAATGTTCATTCGAGGAAACTTTAGGAAAAATCCTTTTATTAGTTTTATGCCATCCTGGTATCGATATTGATCTTAATAAAAAAACCAATCATTAGTATGTCACCTCATCAAAATTTTAATGAATTAAGAGGACTCCAAGGACACTTGTCTTATATTCGGCACTTTATCTCCAATTTGACTGGAAAGTGTTTTCCCTTCACCAGATTAATAAAGATGGGGGTCCCCGATTGATGGACTGAAGACTTCCAAGAAACATTTGATACCCTCAAGAAATATCTCTTGAGTCCACTGGTATTAATTCCATGTGTTGATGGATGTCTACTTATCATTTTTGTGACATCATTAGAGCAGTCACTAGATGAATTCCTTTCTCAGAAGAGTGATGTCGGGAATGAAAGTAGACTTTACTATCTCAGTTAAACTGTTCTTGAAACATAAACTTGATATTCAAGTATTGAATAGTGTTTCATACCACTAATCATTACAGTTCATAAATTGAGGCACTACATGGAACATCTTGAGGTCCAAGTGGTATGTCGTAATAACCCACTAAAATTTATCTGCAGTCGTCCTATGGTTATAGGGAATCTTGCATTGTGGGAAGTTATCTATCAACATTTTGGAATCCATTTTGTCCCTTAAAGGTAATTAAATGGCCAGGATTTGGCCAAATTTCTTGTTGATCATCCATCTGCAAAAGATACATCATTAAATACTAAACATCGTATTTAATAAGTCCTCTCTATTGAAGATAATTCCCAGACATGGAAATTGTATTTTGATGGTGCCTATAGAAGTCCAACATAGAAGAGAATGGAAAACCCTAAACTCAACAATGATGGGTTAGGAACTGTCCTTATCTCCCCAGAATTGGTAGTATTTCTATATTCATATTTATTAATGGAAGGAGGAACCAATAATGAGGCAGAGTATCATGCTCTCATTGCAGGTTAGAAATTGGTAATTTAGGTGCAAATGAATCTATTGAAGGTGAAAGGTTATTCAGAATTGGTAATCAAACAAACAAATGGAGAATATTTTGTTAGAGTAGAAGAGTTAATCCATTTTTGTGATTACCTCAGAGGGTTAATGGATGAATTTCACTCAGATTCGACATTGTCTTATGTCCTTTAATCACAAAATTCCAAATAATATGCATTGGATAATGCATCTACAGCCTTTGAAGATCAAAATTGGGATGAGACACTAATTTGAATACCCCAAAGGTGGGCATGGTCTCACATTTTTTTCAAACCATAATAGAGGAAATTAATAAAATTATCCCTATTTCTGAGCAATATGGTCATGTCATGGGATGGAGGACATCCATCATGGAATATCCTAAAATTTAGTACTTCCACGGAATTGGGTTGGAAAAAATAGATCTGGTGATGAGCATCCAATTTTACACTTTATGATAGTCCAAACCACCAAAAGAACCTCTAAAAGAGAGGCTTTCATGGAATCCTCTTCAAATGTATTCATGGAGAAGAGACTGCAGATGTCATGAAGGAAGTACATTCCGGAGCTTGTGGTGCCCACCAATCTGGTAATAGACTCTTTGATTAGATCTGAAGGCTTGGATACTTTTGTCCATCAATGATGCACGATTGCACAGATTTTAGGACTAAATGTCATAATTTATAAGTGAATTCTAACAACATTCATCCACCCCCATAGTTACTACATATAACTAAATACCCCTGGCCATTTTCTACATGGGAAATGGATGTAGTAGGACCTTATCCTCCAACAATAGCTAAGCAGTTCAAGTATATCCTTACTACTACTGACTTCTTTCCTAAATGGGTTGAGGTAATACCTCTCAAAGAAGTCGGAGCCAAAATAATTTTTAGTTTTTTAAAAACTAACATCATCACCAGATTTGGTGTCCCTCATACAATATTGATGGAGAATGGCACCAATTTTTGTTCAATTGATGTAAAGAAGTTTTATTAGGAGCATAATATCAAATCCAACCATTCATCTCACTATCATGAAGCATCCATGTATGGATAGAGGTCTTCAACAAGAACCTATCAAATATACTCTAGAATATGGTGGATACCGATGAGAAATAATTGGGAAGAAAAACATTTGAATTCTTTATGGGATTATCAGAACATTACCCGCAGTACCACCCAAGAAACTCTTAATTCATTGGTATATGGAACCAAAGTAGTTTTTCCAATTGAAATACAATTTACTTCACTTAGAGATACAATGTGTGATCAGTTGTCTACAGATGAGTGGTCTCATAAATAGTTCAATGATCTAGATTGTTTAGATGAGAAGAGATTGCATACTTTTCATAATTTAGAAGTCTATCAGAACATAATGGCATGATATTTTAACCAGAAATTTCACCTACGTTCATTTCTTCAATGAGAATTGTTGTTGGTCCTTAAGACTACAATGATACCCGAGAATAAACCTCCAATGCTTGATCCAAAGTGGGAAGGACCTTATTCTTTACATATGGTCTATTCAAATGGAACTTATGCATTATTCTCAATGGATCAATAACTTATTACTACTCCAACCAATGATAGATTCTTAAATAAATACTCTGTGTATTTGTACAAATTGACCTCACTACAAGACATAAAAATGCATAGTACCTTGTATAGAATAAGGGGATCTCAACATTTTAATGATATTTATTATTTTATTTTGTTTCCTAGGACTCATCCCCTTATAAAGTATCAACATATTCCTTTAGAAACTATTTACAAAATCACATGTGAAATCTCATTAAAATAAACAACCATGTACCAAAAATAAAATTTAAAATAACACTCCCTTTTTACTATAAAACGTGCCTTAAATTCTCTTTCAGAACATTAAAATCCCTTTATGAAAGTCAATCAGGTGTGTTACAATCACTTGTCATGCAACCTACGTCAATGTCAAGTGTTTAAATCATTTAAAACTGTTTAAATCAAAAAATGGCATGTTTAACACCTACAATTTTTTAAGAAACATTTCAAAACACATGAATCGTTTTAAAAGATCAACATGAGAATTTTAAAAAGACATAAATCCCAAGAGAGGTACTTTATAAAGGATACTAGAATAAAAATTATCCAGCATTTTATAAAATATAAATCTATAAAAGGATTATCATGTCTCTCATGAATGAATTTTATGAATCCTATAGTTTACTCATGTAATACTACTGAGGGGTGAATAAGCGATAGATAAATAAATATGTGTCACTTAAACATAATTTCACATCTCATCAAAGTGGGAAACTATATTACACTTGATGCTTGAATCAGGTAACACCTAATCTTGATCCTTCAAATAAAGTACATTTGAAAAAATGTTCCTATTATTTTTAATATTCATTCGGTCAATGATAAAGGAATATAGGCACTCAAACCTTATATGCTTTCAATGGTTCATTTCACATTGTGATTTTATATATATCAAACACTATTTAGGGTATTCTAAAAATAATCCACTCTAATGATAATATGAATAACACATCATAGAAAGAAAAACTATTTCCAAATCTAGTAATAGATTTGGGATGTTTCTTGTATGTATCCATCACATTCAAGACCCATATGCAACAACATGACCATCATGGATTGGAACTATTCAAATCTTAACACCTAATACATCACAATATTAGCCAAAATCATTACCGAACACATTATTGGTTATGATTGGTTTTTTCATCAATATCTAATTAATATATTAAAAGGACCTATCATTAACATATATAACAAATAAAACTATACCACATTCATGTTAATGCCTTCAAAGCACTTCAAATAAGGAAAAATCCTTATTAACCCTCTAGAAATAGTTGAAAATTTCCAAAAAAAATTAACCGTGACTGAATGATTCATTTTCTACAATCAAATCTCATTAGGGTGGGTCTTCAATACTACCGTGTATCATAGATTCATCCCATATATGGATTTAGGTTTTTGCCTAATGCATTGATAGAAACACCACAACTAGTGAATCGGTTGGAGTGTTGGATTTATCATCACCATGAACTAACCTAAGATAACATATGGGTTGTAGGATGCTTCATCAGAGTGGTGAACCATATATATTGTCATAATCCCATTTATGACCTTATAGACCTCGAAGAAGGAAGACGTATTCCAAATATTGGTTCCCATAATTATGAAAATATAATAAAAATTACATTATTGAACAATGATTGGGTTGGGCTTTGAGTTGGTATCTACACCCTGGAGGTGTTTCCAGCATGGACTAGGGTTGGACATTAATGTTTCACAAAAAAATACATATTTTTTTATAAGCCCAGGGTACTTGAGTTATATGAATTATTATAGGTATCATAGTATTTATTTCCCTTTAATAGGAAATTCATCTCAAAACCTAATTAGTAATTTGATCAAGTAAATAAACATGTTCAACCTGGTTCGTGAAGTGGTTAGGATAAGAATCCAAGAATATTTTCATCATTATATAATTAATATTTTTCGGTATTTTTCTTGCTATATCCATTCCTCCTCTTCGTTGTTTTCCTTTTTCTCCAAATACCTCAATTTTCTAATTTTTTCAGTGTCCAATTTTTTATTATTTTACTAATCTTAATCTTATAGAAAATATTTTTCATGGGTTGGGGTTTGTGGAATAGTGGATGAATGTATATTACTAGATGGGGTAACTGCTTTGGATGATAACTAATCTTGTTTATAATCCAAGGATACAATGATATCTATAATCAACCCTTCCAACATGGACATGAAATTTGATGATTATGGGGGATATTATGATGATATGTGGGTAAAAGTATATTAACCCAATCTAAAAATAGATTAATTAGTTCACTGCTACCCCAAGAGTGTACATCAATTCACTAGGGCTGGTGCTTGTCACTTGGTGTATTGGTTTAATATGTGCGGAAAAATATTCCCACTTTGAGTAAATCGATATGATATAATCAAAATATCCTGCGAACTGACAGGAAACATTCATATTCTATAAATTCTCAAGAAAAATAAACAACACATTCCTCTATAATTAAATAAAAATATAAAATAAATACCAACATCACTATATGAATTTAGTTAGAAACAATAAAACATATTGATATTTAAACAGAAGATGAATTTTTTTTGAAACAACATAGAAAAACATAACTATTAACACTAGTTATGAATAAAAAAAGATCATAAGGATCACTGTGGATATTTGAAAATCTCAAGGCATAGTTTGAAGAAATTCAACGGAAAGATAAATCCAAAAAATCTCTGCACCACCCTGCTACGTGACACACCTACAC
Organism: Viscum album; assembly: GCA_963277665.1. Taxonomy (NCBI): domain Eukaryota; kingdom Viridiplantae; phylum Streptophyta; class Magnoliopsida; order Santalales; family Viscaceae; genus Viscum; species Viscum album. Next base: position 1,518,442,350 of record OY728131.1, read on the forward strand.
GGACAAGCTATGGGATAAACCTGCACAGTCAAGCTATGCGATAGACCTATGTGGCAGAGCTACGCAATATTTCGATTTCTCTGTGTAGAGGACGTGCATGAAGGACCTACCCGAAGGACCTATGCAGACAATACATTCTTTGACCAGGCCCATCCAAGCCTAAAAATATATCCCTTGGGCTCTCCATTTCAGGGTCTAAAAAAGTGGATAGACTGTTTGAGGCTCCCATTGTGTAGGTCTTTTTCTTGGATCTCTCAAACTATCTTAGGTATCTCTCTAAAACATGAGAGGACAGATAATTAAGTAGGATAAGCATGTTTTAAAAATCTTTTACAATTATTTACATAGGTTTGGTTCTCCTACGTGAATCACATTCCTCATTCATCATTCACACCTACGCGGCATACCTAGATGCCACACCTGAAAGGTATATCAACGCAGTATATCAACGTGGGGTACCTACCTGACATACTTGTGTGAGGTACCTACGCAGTAGATCTTGGTATAAAGCCTACAGACCATCTAAATTACCCTCTTTAAAATACATTAATGGTAGTGTATCTCCTTCCTTGGTTCACATATTTCAAGGGGACTAAGTTGATGCCTCCATCAAAACCTCATAACTTATCAATCATTTAGGAAAGGTAAAACAGTGTGTTTACAATTTAGGATTGTATTTACATAGTCAGAGGTTTCCAACATTTGTATTATAATGGCGTTAGGATTCATAGAATGTATGTGGGTTTGTATATACATAGTCATAGGGACCTTTCTCCCAGGAACAATGTTCGGAAGTTTCTTGTTTGATGGATTCAGGTTTTGGTTCTGTCATCCCCTTTTCATCTCTAATACATGGAATGTTAGGTCACTGGTCGTGAAGGTATGGTTCCCACTTGATTTTCTATGCTAGAAAAGAATAAGTTTCCTTCCCCATACCAGGATCAATTTTAGGGCAACCATCCAGGCATAAACCCCTAGCTTTTATCACAGGAGGTAGCATTGTGACTCCTCCTTTCTTCGGTGCCAATGACAAGAGGGGAGATAGGCACAGGGAATCTTGTTACCCTTTCCCTCTCCAGTTTGTCTTTGTCACCATTGGTATCCATCCTCATGTAATCCCCTAACCATTGCCCCTTCTACCATCCATTGGACCCTTGTCCAATGTGAAGAGAATAGAGGGAAGGATTGTCACCTCGCCCTTTTCCTGGGTCTGAATGCCCTCATTCACCATCTCCATTGTAGGCTTTCCCTCCTACACCAGTAGAGGAGGAAAAATTATAAAGTTACTTTTTGGAATATTTGACATCTTTTTGTTTCTCACAACGATAATGACTCACGTGGGTATAGTGATCTGTCATGGTCAAAACTTTTGTGCAACCGAATGAATTAAGGGAACATTGATTGCCGCCATAATTAGGATATGTATGAAGCCTTCTCAGGGCTTGAGCTCACTAGATATCTTCATCATGAATTCAAACATAATTTCTCTAATTTGGGTATCCTCTGTAGGAATAATCCCCAAAATAAAACCCCTAAGTCATCAAAGAACATTTTTTAAGAAGTAATCCCTAAATCATTTCTCTCAAAAGACTATACTCACTTATGAAACTTATCAAAATACATGGCATTTGATACCCATTAATATGGGCTACGTAGGGAGCCTCATTAAGGTTTAAACTCAATACCTTAAATCAGTTCTATTCCCCTTGGACCATATTCCGAACTGGGTCCGATCCAACTTGGACACCCATATCATTTCGTAGTTCGATGGGTTGCATCAGCATAAGTCCCACAATATGTTTTGATGAAGAATCTTTTTCTTAGATGTCTACACCACCTGACATTAAATTATACGGCTAGGTCTTTATCACATGACCTCAAAAGGTATGATGTGTCCCATTTAGTGGCACTGAACTATGAGGGTTCTGATTCCTTTTACAAGGATATATAGGTAGCCCATTTTTTGGGCATGATCCCGAGATCAAACCAATCCTTCATCTTCTTAGATGGAAAAGAATTATAGAGTTCCCCATTTAGGGGATTAAAACTAGTATCCTCATAACGATGATTTAAACAATATCTATGTAGTATATGGGAGGATACCATTGATGGAGAACCTCGAACACATATGGATACCTCCATTAATGAAGAACCTCTAATACATACGGATTATTTTAAAATAGTCACATGCTAAATAAGTGATTAAAAATTCCAAGGGACACTTATGATATACTTGGTGAATTAATAAGTATTCATGAAAATATCTAGGTTACAAAGAGAGTCCTGAAGTAGAAAATAATTCCCCCAAAAGGGTGTGATGAGTCTGACCTCCCAACCTCTCAACCAATGTACGTTCAAACGTTTCATAATGGTAAACTTAAAAAACAAATACCTTTGTAAAGTAGGCCCCCTTTGGATAAAGAACTGTTGGATGTTTCCGGTTCCATGAATAAATACAATGGAACCCACTTGGAGGCAATGATTCTTAAAATTAGAATACACATTTCAAGGAACTAAGAAACAAAAATGGTGATCCCGATTTGAATCCTTAACCAAGATAATAATGTTACCCACCTGTTAGGCCCCTCTCAATTGATAAAGGAAGGCCAAACAAAGGAATCAATCATGCATGTATCCATCGAATAATTTGTTTCTATAAAAGAGTTAGTTGTTGTTCTTAGTTTTTTCCTCAGAATTACATTCACTCCAAAATGGATTTCTTCATTACAACATTTGTGAGCTTCCCAATTATAGATCAAGCTAGATCACCATCTATGGGAAGGAAATCATCACCAAACAAACATCATCAACGATGTGTCTCTAATGAGATGGTTAAGGAATATATCCAACACGGTACAATCACGACAATAGATGATGCGCGGTAGGCCCTCCAGGTCAATAACAATCCTTGATCATCTGGACAATGATGACAAGTGATCAAGAAGCAGACACTGCCAACCACCGTCTTCAACCGTTTTGGGTCCTTAACCAAAAAACAAAAAAAAATACCTCTTTTACTACAATTAGGTGGCTAAAGATTCCATTGAAAGCCTCTATTCAAGAATACATGAGTCCTTCCGAAAGACTCCCACTAGCAATTGCCGCCATCATAATTGCATGGTAGTGAATCCCCAACATGATGGGTGTTTTGCGTCTGGATGTTTGGCCCACATATCTCAGACCAGGGATGGAAAGATGAACCGTCAGGGATAGCGTCCGACCAACAGTGTGCAAGTTATCACATCTTCCTATTCTGAAAAAGCCCATCAACCTAACTTGATGGAAAACAATGAACATGCACATACACCCGTCCCTCCTAATTTTTCTTCCATGTAGACTCATCTCGAATAAACACAAAAATCCAACCAGACAAACCCAGTAGAGTACCTTCAATAGGCATGGACACCTCCTTACAAATTATCATATACCCAACAGGCTCATCTGACTTCATTTAAAGAAGCCCGCCAATCAAATGTGGTGGCAACTGGTAGTAACATACACCTGTTTACAATAACCAATTCCTCCATCAGTCTCATCTTCTAGTATTTAAGGGATTCCACAAACCCTAAATGATGGGAAACAACCAACAAGAATATACACCTACCAATTTTCATTCATGTATGCCAACAGTCTCATTTGGTAGCACCCTAAGAATTCAGTCGTGAAGCTCCGACAACAATTTGGGGCAGAACCAACTCTCCGCCCCCATACATGAGTACTGTCAATACCAATTGATAGGAAAAGGAGGACAAAAGTAGGATTTATATTCCAATTCTAGTCGCTGAAGTCACCAAACATATTTTATCAATGGTGAAAGGGAAAACACAAATCCCTGACCATATTTTGGAAGCATGTCAGGATATTATAACAACCATTTTTGTAGTGTTGGGGAAGAAGACACATAAAAATGGCTCCACACATGGGATGACACATCGGCATGCCATCCTAGAATAGATACTCAACTCTGTTTCAGTCCCAGAGGATCATGGGGAATACTTCCCCATATCATAGGGACATCACAATCAAGAACATACACCCTTTACAATTGAAGGTAATCGGTCCATTCTGTTATCCACTCCAAGGAAGGCACATACACATTCCTATGATAAACACTTTTCCGAGCAATTTTCCCCGACTAAGTAGAAGAAAACATCCAAGAAGAAGTACCGTGAAGAACTTTTTTAAAATCAAGAGTCATACTGCGATTTGTCTCTTATTAATATTGGAGTTCTTGATGACCTAAGACATTTATGTGTTGCAGCTCAAGATCATATACTCTCATTACCATGTTATGAGATTGGGGGTAGTAATTTTTAAGTTCCTCATTGGACACTTCATCACAAAGGCTTGATTTATGAATATTCAGTCAATCTAGTGTACCTATCTATCGAAGAGAGCCATGAAAACCCTTCATGTGTCCTCAAGACTAGGGAGCATTAATATTTATCCCATGTTGTAATCCACCATTTTAATCTTCCCCATGATATAATTTTCTACAACATTCATCTCCGTCGTAGTATTTCTCATTTTCAAGATATTTATATAAATTAAAATGTAGTGATGAGAAAGTCCTCCAATCTCAAGGTACTTACAAACACAAGGCCTGTCATGTCTGATGTCTTGTCATTGAAATGGGAAACACATTCTCAACTATATGCTATCTTAAGAGAATAGTAATTCTCCGAACCTCCAATGGTTCATTTGTCTTCTAATACAGAGCATCCACATTGGTCCAACCAAGTCGAGAAACCTCTAGTGAATATTGATGAAGATGTGTTAAACACGAGGAAACAATTGGCTATTGCAGAAGTAGCGGTCGTGTTCTGGTCTTTGGAAAATTCTTAGTATTACATTCCATAATTGACTGTAGAATATTCCATTCATGATATCTACGTCAACCTATGGAAGACTCTTCGTCATTTGAAAACCAATGTATTATCATATGATGAATATCAAAACCGTGTAAAGGTAATAGAAAGGTGGAAACGCCAAATTGACATGGTGTATCTCTTAGTTTACCAACATCAAACGGTTCAAAAACTACAAAGAATCCTTCAATGTGCATGCCTCAATACTCTAAAAAGGGTATGCTAGTTAATTTTTAATTCCCCATCTAGTTTTCGTATTAAAGGATGGGGATCACATAGAGAATTTTATTTCATTGCAGTCCAAAATTAGAAAATACCACCAAAAGTGTTCTCAATCAATGTTATTTCCCATGGTCGGCCACAATCAATAGATTTTTTGTGTAATTGAATGTATGCTCAAGAACAGGCATCGTCCAACTCTCATTAGAGTCAGGACCAAAAAAATGAAGTTTTTTTGTTACTTTTACATCAAGCATATGAGAATAATGAGAAGGACTCTCTCTTAGAGGATGTCAGGCATCGAAGAATGAAAATGTACGAAATAGAAAAGTGATAATCTAAAACATGAGATTTGAGTGGTTGTCGGATAATGCATCCATGTAATGTCCAAACTAAAATTCATAAAATTAGAAGAGCAGTTTCACAAATTCCAGCCATAAAAATTTAAGAATTACCCCAGATTATAATGATGGGGTATTATTTAATTCAACCTTCAAAATTTTTAAACAATATTAAAATATTTAATTATGAAAAATAGGAACAACCCCATCCTGTAGGGCTGGAATATTTTTCAATCTATAATATCTTCTTGAAAAGAAGTGAATTTTCTCTCGATTTGGGAAGAAGCCACAAGGAAAGAGTACAATTGAACTATCCAAGGATTCCCTAGGGGTTAGTATCAACCAACCAGTTCCCGAAAATTCATCATATAGGAGAATAAAGTTTAATGGAAGATAGAGAGGGAGAAGATCTGATAGAAATACTGACAGAATTCCATCAATGCATTATGAATTATTGAATTTCATTAAAACCACTACAGAATATCCTCCAAGAAATGAGTGTTGTTCCTGGGAATTAGAAGATGAAGTTCTTGTCCATAATACAGTACACACTGAGGCAAATGAAGAAGGTGTGTGTACCCAAAATTAGAGGCTTACCCAGAATCAAGGAATTCCTTAAAATAACAAACTCAAACACCTATGAAAGGTGTATAATAAGGGGAAAGTTAAAATTCAGATTGCATCTCACTTTTCCACTAGTGAAGGTCATTTTATTTCACTTGAAGAGATATTTTCACTGCAAGAGGAGAAAATGAAGGAGTTAAAAAGTCTCAATACAGAGTTATTTCTAAGCATCATTTCTGCTAGACGTACTCCCCAGGAAGGTCCTCAACATGTACATCTTATAAAAGCTCCTCAGAAAAGAGGATTTTTTGTAACTATAGAAGCAGATAATTAATTCCCTCTAATGGGAACACAATCAAGGTAGGATCAAATGCATCGAGATAGGCATGTTCCTATGGATTATCCAAGGAAAATAACATCACCACCATTAGTGGTTTTGGTGGTTATTGTTCCAGATCATGCTCCATTATCTATACCTGCATAGGATCCGGCTCATCCAGATATTACCTAAATGATTATGAATACAGTTGATGCATTAAGAACATGATTGTAAGCTATGAAGGAACGACATGCACTAGTTCAACCAGAAAAGAGAGCTATCCTTGAATGGGTGGATGCAATTCTTCACCCCAAAAATTTGGTGAATACTAAATTACCAATCATTAAATGTTCGTGAGATTCGAAAAAACACTTGTTACATTTTGATTTACGTTTTGATCCCATGAGGGAAACTCCTCAACAGAAAGAAGCATTAAAACTTTGGTGTTTTGTGCAGTCATTTCTGGGACCTTCTTTTTTTGGGTATACAAGATAACAATCTCAATCAATTACTAGATTTGAAGATCTCCCTCAGAAATTCCGTCTTCAAATTTTCTCAACCCTACCAATGACTATAGTTTTTTATCTTACCAATTGTAAAAAAGGGAGAATGAAAGAGTTTCAGATTTCATTGCATGATGGAATGGATTAACATATTCCTTAAGTCTAAGACTCCCTCAATAAGAGTTTCTACCAATTTGTGTGTCAAATATATGTGATGAGTTACACGCATAATTGATCTATGTGAAACAGACATGAGGTTTTTGAGACCTCACTTCAATCTGTCAATAGATAGAAGACTTTATTACATAAACTAAGGCTAAAACTCATGTAATTCCATAAACTCTAGGAACGAGGAAAGGAAATGTAGAAGCTGCTATAGTTAATCTCAAGCAGGAACTTGTACCTACATCTACATCAATACCTTCATCATTTCGAAGGTCTCTGCCCCTTGAGCATCAGCAGCAATTACTGCTTCGTCATGATGATCAAAGAGATCAAAGGTGGAAAAAATTTTATGAATTAAAGAATAATGTTTATTCTTTATAGAATGAACAAGTTCCAAGTTACTTCATGTCACCTCTGGAAAATCATTTTTATCAGTTTCCAAGGCCGAAGAAACCATATAAAGAAGGAAATTATGATCATTCAAATTATTGTCCGTTTCATCAGATGTTAGTGCATCCCATCTGGGAATATTTTATTTTCAAGGACCTCTTGAAAAAGATGTTAGATTCTAGATAAGTGAACCTGAAAAGTTCGTCAGCTCATGTATCATGTATTACCCCTACTGATCCAGAAGAAGAAGGCGAATAGTGGGAAGTCAAAAGTTAAAATATGGAGAAATATGATGATTGGATGATCAGGTAAATGATCAAACAGACTCATTCCATTTTATGAACACAGTTTAAACAACTGATTCCTTCTGCCACTCCTCCCCCAAAAAAAGCACCATTATCAAAAGGTCGTTCCTCAAAGAAGAAAAATGATCATAAAGAAATAAATGAGCAATCATAAGAATATGAGATCACGTTAATGCCAAAATTTTCCTTAACACTGGCATAATTGATGACATCAATTTCAAAATTAAAGGCACCGCCCCGCCAATGGACACAATTTGAATTAACCTGTTTGGAAGAATCTTTATCTAATAATGAATTGATCATTGGTCTTGTCAATTTTATCCAATTATGGGATCCTAATTTTAAATTTGATTCTGATTATAATGAGACGGAATTACTTATACATAATTGGGGAACCATAGGAAGTGTCCAAGGTTGAGGACATAAGGGAAGACGTGGGAATAATAGAAAAACCCATTTTAACAGTACCCCAGCTTGAACAATATATGTAGTTGAAAATCTAGGAAGAGAACTCTTGTGGGCTCAACAAGAACGTGCAGTTTCTTCCATGCAAGACAAGTTCGGTTATGACACGATTATCATGGAAGACCAATTAAAAGTCAAAACATTTTTCTCTTAGCATTTGAATAGACCTAGTCAGTCTAATTTACCAAATCTAGGAGTATTTCCAAATTTTTCTCCAAGGCAGGGTACGTCTACTTAAAAAACATCAACATCAAAAACACCTAGAAAAATGCATCTTTATGCTAGGAAACGCAGTCCATTTCACCAAAATTATTATTTTTTGAGACAATTGGACCATGTACCAACCATGTTATCAATTCCAGATGCTTTGGATCTTCCAAAATATCTATGAGAAGAACTAATTTATTATTTTTCAAGTCCTAATGATTTTGAAACTGATGTTGCTGCTGTTCAGGTTTACCATATAATGTATAATCCTTCAGAATGTCATGAAGTCATATCTTTTATAGATGAGTATGAAGATGATGTTGTACATGGAAAAAATATACCATTGTATTTTTCAACAAAATTCAAAGATGTGGACATTCGACGAGCCTCCATTGATAATGGCTCTAGTGTCAACCTCATTCATGTTCATACACTTCATCGATTGGGCCTAGCAGAATCTGACTTATCTTCCTCCACATTAATATTTTAAGATTAAGATAAAAATGAGAATGAAACTCTGTGTGAGATTACACTCAGAACTCAATTAGGAGATCTTGTGCCTAATTCCGATTTCATGGTTGTTCTTCAAGACACAACCATCAATATTATTCTAGGAAGGACTTGGATGTATAAATATGAAACCATAGATTCGTCATACCACCAATGTCTTAAGTACTACATCAATGGTAAAATCGGGACATTTTATGTTTACAAGGCTCTGTTCAAAACATGTGAATCTCAATACATTGAGTCAGTGTTTTATCACACAAAAGGAACAAAGTCCACGACAAAATAAATAACAAGAGTTAATTCTCGGAATAGATTAGAATAGTTTCCTAAAAAACCATTTCACACATTTGACTACAGATTTTGTGTTAGCTATTAATTAAATAGGAAAGGTAAACCCAAATCCTAGCCCTCATCCAATAACTTCCATAATGTCAATTGTGGAAACCGAGCATGATAGCATATAGGAAACTGTTGATCAACCAAGAAATTATATAAGCCTAAATGGAGATGTTTTTATTTCATATCTTGAACTAGAAAATCCTCTAATTCATCAATCAGAGTAGAATAAGTTTTAAAAATTCTAGATGATGTTTAAGATATTGATTCTCAATCCATCATTCCCCCATTATTACCACAGGAAGAACCTTATTCATCAGTAGGGTCATATATGGTGGCCACTTTTTTAGGATGATAAAATACTAACTTCCCCTCTAACTCTAGGATTTTTTCTTCATCAAATACTATTCAATTGGAAAGAGAAGAGGTAACACGTAATGAAGAAGAAGAGGATGATCTTGGGACTGCTCCACCAGTATTTGAGGAAGGTGTATCCACCACCATGGATGAGATTAGAGAAATAAATCTAGGTACAGAAGAAGTTCCACACCCCACTATAATTAGTGCAACGATTACCTCTGATGAGAAAGAGGTGTATACTTCATTTCTAAAGAAACATCAAGGTATAGTTTCTAAGAATTATACAGAAATTTTAGGATGTAATCCGGATATAGCCACACATCATTTGGGTTATCCAAATGATCATCATGGATTCATGCATGAAGCAAGAAGAACACAACCAACTCTTGTCTTTAAAATTCAAGCTGAAGCTGATAAGCATATGAAGGATAACATTGTCAGGGAAGTTCAGTATCCAAAATGGATTTCCAACATTGTTCTAGTGAAAATGTAGAATGGTAAAATTAGAGTTTTCATTGATTTTAGAGATATCGACCGGAATTTTCTTAATGATTATTTTCTAGTTCTAATTATAGAGATTTTAATTGATGAAACGGATGGATACGAAGCTCCTTCCTTCATGGATAGCTACTCTAGGTATAATCAAATCTATATGGCCCTAGAGGTTGAAGAATCTACAGCCTTCAGAGCACCTAGAGAATTGTTTTTCTATCAGGTAATGCCCTTTGGTTTAATTAATGCATGCATGACATACCAACATTCCATGCACTATATATTCAAACCCTTATTAGGTAAGTTTGTTGAATTTTATGTGGTTGATTTGGTGGTCAGATACAGACAACATTCAAATCACTTGGAGGGTTTGGAGACCATATTCCATAAACTTTGACAACGCATTTTGAAGACAAACCCCTTGAAATGTTCTTACGCGGTAACCTCAGGAATGTTCCTTGGATTCATTTTACTCCATCATGGTATCGATGATGATCCTGATAAAACAAAACCAATCATTAGTATGTCACCTCATCAAAATATGAATGAATTAAGGGGAATCCAAGGACACTTGGCCTATATTTGGAACTTTATCGCCAATTTTGAAGGAAAGTGTTTTCCCTTCACCAGATTAATGATGAATGGAGTCCCCTAATAATGGACTGAAGACTGCCAAGAAGCATTTGATACCCTTAAGAAGTATCTCTTGAATTCACCGGTATTAATTCCACCTGTAGAAGGAAGTCCACTTATTCATTATGTGACATTTTTAGGGCGAACACTGGTTGTCTTCCTTTCTCAAAAGAGTGATGTTGGGAATGAAAATAGTCTTTACTATCTCAGTTTAACTACTCTTGAAACACAAACTCGATATTCAGGTATTTAATAGTGCTACATAGCACTAATCATTTTTGTTCTTAAATTGAGGAACTACCTGCCACATCATGAGGTCCAATTGGTATCTCTCATTAACCCACTCAAATTTATCCTCAGTCATTCCATTCTTACAGGGAATCTAGCATGGCAGGAAGTTTTTTTTCAAAAGTTTTTAATCCATTTTGTCCCTCAAAGGGAAATAAATGTCCATTCTCTGGCCGAATTCCTTGTTGATCATCCATCTGTAGAAGATACATCATAAAATACTAAACTTCGGGATGAATAAGTCTTCTCAATTGAAGATAATTCCCATACACGGTAAATGTACTTTCATGATACCTATAGAAGTATAACATGGAAGAGAATGGAAACCCCTAAACACTACAATTTTGGGTTTTGAGCTATATTTACCTCCACAGAAATGGAAGAAATTTATTATTCCTTCTTATTATTGGAAGGTGGAACCAGCAATTAGGTAGAGTATCAAGCTCTCATTGGAGGGTTGGAATTGGAAATTCATGTGAAAATAAATCACTTGAAGGTAAAAGTTTATTCATAATTGGTAATTAAACAAATCAATAGAGTGTACTTTATCATGAGAGAAGAGTTAATCCCTTTTTATGATTACCTTATAGGGTTACGGGCTGAATTTTCTTCAGATCTGACATTGTCTTATGTCCCACGATTACAAAATTCCCAAGCAGATGCACTGGCTAATGCATCTACAACATTGGAAGATCCAAATTAGGTTGTGAAAGTCATTAGCATAGCCCATCGTGGTGTGGTATCACCTTTTTTTTCAAACCAAAATAGTTGTAATTAATAAAATTAGCACTATTTCTGATCCATATAGTGATACGATGGGATGGAGGACATCCATAATAGAATATCTTCAAAATGGATTACTTCCACTGAATTTGGATGAAAAAGAACAGATCTGGCAATGAGTAGCAAATTTTACTATTTATTATTTTACCGACCAGCAAAAGAACCTCTAAAAGAGAGGCTTTGATTGAATTCTCTTCAGATGTATTGATGGAGTAGATAGTGTATATTTAATGAAGAAACTACATTCTGGAGTTTTTTGGTGCCCACCAGTCTGGGCATAAACTCTTTGATCAAATATGATGGCTTGGATACTTTTATCCTTCAATGATGTATGATTACACAAATTTCACGACAAAAATTTCATCTTTTCTAGGTGAGTTCCAACATCATTCATCAACCCGCGAAGTTTCTACATATGGCTAAATACTCCTGGCCATTTTTCACATGGGGAATGGATATAGTAGGACATTATCCTCCAGCTACAGCTAAGCAGTTCAAATTTATCCACACTACTGCAGACTTCCTTTCTAAATGGGTCGAGGCAATACCTCTCAATGAAGTTAGAGCCAAAATAATTTTTAGTTTTTTCAAAACTAACATCATCATTAGATTTGGTGTCCCTAATACTATATTGATGGAAATTGACACAAATTTTTGATCGATTGGGGTAAAGAAGTTTTATTAGGATCATAAAATCAAATCCCTCCATTCATCTCACTATCATGCGGTGGACAATGGATAAATAGAGTTTTTCAACAAGAACCTAGCAAATATACTATAGAAGATGGAGGATAAAGATAAGTAATAATTGGACGGATAAACTTTTTAATGATTTATTGGATTATCAGAACACTACCCTCACTACCACCCAAGAAACTCATAATTCATTGGTATATGGAACCAAAGTAGTTTTTCCAATTGAAATGAAATTTCCTTCACTCAGAGATAAAATATGTGATCAGTTGTCTACATATATAGGTCTCAATAATACTTCAATGATCTAGATTGTTTATATTAGAAGATATTGCATTATTTTAATAATTTAGAAGTCTATCAGAATAGAATAACATGCGATATTAACCATAAATTTAACCTATGTTCATTTCTTTAAGGAGAATTGGTGTTGGTCCTTAGGACTCCAATGATACCGGGGTAGAAACCTCCAACGCTTGAGCCAATGTGGGAAGGACCTTACTCTATACATAAGTTCTATTAAAATGGATCTTATGCCTTCATCCTAATGGATGGAGAGAATATTACAACTCCATCCGATGTAAGATTCTTAAAAAAATAATTTGTGAAGTTGTACAAATGTTCCTCACTGTAAGACAAAAAAAATGCATAGTACAATGTCCTTGCTACAAGACTAAAAACTGCACATCCCTCTGGTCCTATCTGTAAGAATGAAAACTGAATATTACAAAGTCATAGTGGAAGGACACTAAAATTCATAAAAACAATTTGTATCCCCGATACATGATGTTAATATACGTAGTATCTTCATCCTTGGCGCGTGTCATTAAACAACATGACATCATTATTCCTCATTGCATGACATTAAACTATACAGCTAACATTTTCTCTATTTTTGAGGTTAGAATCTTCAGTAATAAAATATCATTGAAATAATGTTACTCCATAATGGCACACGAGTCCCTATCTACCTGATGCCTAGGTTAGATCTTTATAAGAACGTAGTGTCAAGAACTACATATGGTTTTATTCTCATTTTCAATGAGATACATAGAGACTCCTAACTCTCCAATTTTGGGTCATGGAACAATCACAAAATATTATTATTTTCTTTTCACTTTTTTATATGAATTAGATCTATATAGAGTGTTTCTGTAAGATATATGATTTGGTCCTTATACCATTTTGTGTCTTAAGATTTACCATTCTCTCAAAATGTGTCAAACCCCCCATTCTTCATGTCAAACTCGATTGGAATAAGGGATGATGGTTTAACGAACTATGTATGACTTTCTTATCATCTATTTAAGATACATAGGACTCCTAGATCTCCAATCTTGGGCCTATCCACTGATAAAAAAAACATTATTCATTGTATAAGAATCAAACCTGCATAAGTAATGTTGTAAGAACAACAAGTGGCTTGATTCATTCCCTCAACATGACATGTAGTGACACTTAGTATTTTTCCCTTAGTCCAGTTAAAAAAAGTATTTCTTTTCAAATTAGTTCATCTTTGTCCATAATGTATGACAACAAACACCATGGAAATCTAACACCCATATTATCCACTTCTGTCACCTGTGTGTTATAGAATAAATTCTTACTGCTCCTTGTTTCTCGAACTTAGCATTGATCATGTGGGATTCTGAAAAGGGTAAATGGATATTTTTGTATAAATACAGTGTCTTAATTTATTTTGTGATTTACAATGTACTTACTGTATGATTTAAAACTGAACAGTACATTGTCCTCATTGCATAACATAAAACTACACATTATAATAATATTTCATAGGAAACAAAGAATGTATCCATTTTATATATTAGTCAGATCTATATAAAGGACATCAAACTCATGGATAATATTGGTTCAAATATTTCTCATATGCACTGGGCATAACCCCCCTGTCCATATTTCACACTCTTAATATAGAATGTTTCTAGATCGTTATATTCTTTCATACAATTTATGGTGATAGATTTTCTAAAACATGAGAACTCTTTTGCCTGAATATGTAGCATGTGCCCATAGGTGGCCTTGAATAAGTTGATTACATAATGGGCATGTTAGTTAAAGGATGTCACTATTTGGATATGTAGCATATTCCCAATTTTGTCTTTCATAACATAGCCCCCATATTGGGTTTTTCAAACAATGGTAAATTTGTTCATGGTTATAATGTCTTTTTTCCCTTCAAACATTGATGAAAGTATACAAAAATCTTTATTTTAAAACATTCTTTCAGGTATATTTTTTCCATTATCTTCATTTCGATATGAAACTCTTCCAGACCATAGTTTACACATTTCCGTCTCCATGTGTTCAAAGTAGTATGAAATAAATTTGGGATGACATGGACACATATAATATGCTGTTTTATTTTCTGTTCCTAGTTGTATGACAAAAAAAACAAGACACCATAAATCCTACATTTGTGTTAGACCTTAGTAGGAGTCCAATTCCTCTGATTCTTCATAAATACTGGTTGGAAATACCCTTTCTATATTTAGGTACCTTCTCCCATAAACCAAGCTCTGGGTTATGGAAAATTTGAATCTCCATAAACATTCTTTAGCTTTTAGCAATAAAATTTTAACCATCAATGAGCTCTTTTTCTTGACTATGTAGTACGTACCCTTAGTTGGACTTGCATAAGATTCCTACATAATAGGCATGTCAACCAAAAGATGCCACTGTTTGGCTATGCAACATATGCCCTAGTTAGTCCTACATAACACTACCGCCATAACGGGTTCGTCCAATAATGGTAACTACATTCTTGGAGAATAATTCCTCTAATTCTTTTATCCCTTTTCCCATATCATCATTTGGATTCAAAAAATTATCAAATAATAGTTTACCTTTTTCTATTTAATTCCTAGATATAGTAGTATATTTCATATCAAATTATCAATAAATTAGGAGAGTCTCATACCTTTGGTCAAAGCTAATGACCATAAATTAAAGCCACACAATGTCCTCACTGTATGACTTAAAATTGCAGAGTCCCAATGCCCTCACCACATGACTTAAAACGGCACAGTACCAATGCCATCACTACATGATTTAAAATTTCACTATATGATATCCGAAATTCCCCTTTATGACAAAATTTAACCATTCATCATACACAATATTTTTAAATAAGTTTTTTTCCTATTCAAGACATATGTCGCCATGAAATAGCTCTTTATTCTAAAAATTCATTTCCTTGGTAAAACCACCCATTGTGGACTTAAGTCACCAAAATCTTATTTTCCCATGTCTATCAGCAGTAAAATGTCAAACGTAGAAGTGAAATTTTTCTTGACTATGTAGTACGTTTCCTTTGGTGGCCTTTCATAAGTTGCCTACAAAATAGGCCTATCAGCCAAAAGATTACACTATTTGGCTATCTAGCATATGCCTCATTTGGCCCTACATAACATAGCCCCTATAAAGGGTGTGTCAAATAATGGTAACTTCGTTCTTGGGAGAGACTCCCCTTATATTGATACACATTTTAAAGTTGGTGACCATAAAAATTATCATTCAAGATTCCTCAAAAAAAATATTTAAAATTACTAAAGACATTCTTTGCCGTAGAGTATTGTTTAGGAAGTAATTTCAAAAAATTTAGTGAAATCTATTCGATACTAAATATTATCCCCTTAGAGTCCAACATTCATGACTCTAAATTGCCGAAAACAAAAACATGGTACTCATTACATTGAGAACCCACAAAGGGAACTCTAAACAAAAGTCGAGTCCCAGCTCCCTAAACATACATTTATGGTTGATTTAGGTAATATTGAGAAATAAAAAAATATACAAAGATACGAAATTTGTGGGATTTTCCATATAACCCAAACAAAAATAAAACTATTCTTATTAGTCCCATTTTCATAATAAAGAAATTTTGAGAATCCATATTCTTTTCATTTTAATGATGGTTGTCTAACATGAAGGTGTAATGATTAAAAAAAGGTCATCATCATCATTACTTTTAATATTCCAATCATGGAAAACATGATTGAAGATGCATATGATGGGAGACAAGAAATCCCTTTCATTTATATGTAATCATAGGGACATCAATAGAATATAGCCTCTCTATCATGTGTCAAAATATGATCTCAACATGACACGTCATTTGTTGAATAGCTTCATAAGCCTTATCAGGTTCCTGTTAATGTTGAGATTGTTGAGCAACTCTAGCCTCACCAATTTCATCATTAGCAATTGAAATGGCAGTTATCCCATCTGGTAGGGTTTCACCCAATGTCTGATTCAATTGATCATGTTTTTTATGAACTGAATCCAGTTTTTGTTGAACATATAATCACTCCTTTGTGTCTTCCTTGATTTATAGTCTAATTTAGATCGATTTTGTGTTATGATTTTCCTCTTCCACAGCTACTGTAGCAAGAAAACCCGCAATATTGATAATCTGTTTAGCCTCTTCAAAATATTATCACATCTTATCCTCCTAATCCTTTCAATGAATGATTTCTTTCATAGAATCATATACTGGTCGATAATTAAATATGATAAATCCCAATATGCAGAATAATTCTGGGAGTTTGGAAAAATGGGACAACAGTTCATCTAAAGGATTCTCAGTAATTATACTCCAGATATGCAGCCAAGTGTTCTTGCGTGCCATGCCAAGTGAATATTGCATCTCTAAGTCTGAATATAAGTCATTATCATATGGTAAAATGTACTTTTGAAGCAGATCACTTAAAGATATGCCTTTTTATACTTCTCCCAGAATAGTAGAAGCTTCACCTTCTGATCTGGGAGATGATAACCATAAATGCTAAATCGTGGTCATTGTCAATTTCAAATGGAAGAAACAAATATGATAGAGATAGCTGATTATACTCACCTAATAATTAGTGAGCTAATTGATTGGATTCATCCACTATATTCTCAGCTTCAGTGATTTGAGAATATTTTTCTTGAGAAGGGTAGTTCCCCTAAGTTTTCTCAATTATCATTTTTGAAGGCTCTCGAGTATCTCTTAATAGAGGAACCTCTACAGGTATTTCTCCATCTCTAACAGATGGATACATTAGAATACCATGTTATTGAAGAACTTTTGTAAAATTTTTTGAAGATAAAGTAGTATAAGGTGAACTTTGATGTAATGAATCAAGTAAATAAGAACAATTGTGTATGAAAAATTCAAGAATACAGACTTATGTCCTTGAAATTTATCATGAAAATCCCCAAACCTCTTGACGGAACCTGGAATATCAATATTTAGATTAAGGGATTTCATCATTGTAGTGTCTGCGGCTAAGAATGTTATAGCATTCTCACCATTTAAGGTATCAAAAAAATGTTGGTTGATGCCCAAATTGGCTCTGCTGAAATTTTGTTCTGTTGGCTCTTCAATCAGTCCAGTATCATTAGGTCTTTCCGAGTTTCTTCAAACATCAGTATTTATCTCAGATTGTCCTAGGTCCTCATTCCTTTCTTCTAGAGGAATAAAAATATCAACATTGATTATTTAAGGATATTCTAATGAATGAAACTAAGGAATGTATTCAATCTTACTATCACATTTCTCTCTCTCAGTAGATCCAAGAACAGATACAGTTGTATGTTTTGATGATTTATCCACTAAGATAGAAGATTCATCAACATGAACATGGGTTTCTACTAGGTTTTTCTTCTTTGATCTAGAATAATCAAATCTTAGTAGCTTGAGATACGAGAGAGACATAGATCTTACAAGAGGAAACACAATTACTAAATTGTGTTTATAAAATTGAATTCCATAAGATAGTATAAGTACTTACTCCTTCAGTGAACACTTCAGATCAATCTCATATCTCTCTGACATTTATTTTCAAAAGCTTGGGGAGAAATTTAAACACTCATCTTGGCAGGAGAAACTTAATCTAGTGGTTGAGGATTATTTTCTCCATTACCCCAGTCAAAATTCTCACTCCTAGAGAATGTTTTGGAGTCCTGGGAGGATCATTCATTACATCAGTGTGAGATCCTTCAGTCCCATACATTGGTGATTCATGAACTGGTCCGGATTTTCCTTCACTACATTCAAGCTATCAGGTAAATTTTTATCATGATTAAAGATGATGAATGGTAATTCATATTTAAGAAAAAAGAAAATTGAAAATACATTCTCATTATTAACACATATATCCCACTCCTCCTGAGAGACTATAAATAACCCTTCAAGTACTCTTAAGTCCATCATATGAGATACTCTTTTAGAGGCTTGGATTTTTTCATCCGTTGTATATAAAAATGCTTCCAACTCCATAATATACTTCTGCACATCAGCTAGGTTATTATCCAGATTGCAATCAGAAGGTTCCTTAATGTCACCAATATCTGGTATTTGAATTCCATGCTAGAGAAATTCCCATGATTCCAAAAATCTCAGGTCACACTCTCCCAATGATGAATGGATGATGGTTTCACATAATTTAATATTTTTATGGTTGATTATGGAGGATATTCAACACTTTCTGACTGGTGATCCTCTTCAGGACTCCTTTCTTCTTTAGAGCGTTCAATGGATGGAATAAGAACCTCTCTTTTATAATGGTGACTAGATCACCATTCCATTGGAGGTATTGATTCTCTGACCCTTTTCTTCCTAGTATATTTCCTAAAAAGATGGTTTGAGGGTTTTGAAACCTCTGAAACTTCTGTATCATCTATGTCCGTGTACGTTTTACCAAGATTTCCATGTTAAATGGTTGTTGTACCTACCAACTGATATATTATTTTTTTCAATGCCATGTGAGAATGTGAAGAAGATGAAGCTTTGGGATATCCATCATCCAACACAATTGATGCATCTAATTGAGGCAATCTAATAGGGAATATAGATTCCACTAAAGCAATTAGAATCCATAATTGTCTCTCAACCATTGGGTGCTTCCCTGTCTAACATACGTAGGTGGAAAAGTGTTTGATTGTTGAATACATCTGAACTAATGAGCAAACATATAAGGAATGTAAGGATCAAAGATAATTTCTCCATCAATCCTGGTCGATAATACACCATCCTTGATTTCCTTCATATAAGATCTCAGCTCATAATTCATTTATTTACCATCATCAATAAATGTTCGAATTGGTTTGTTATAAAAAGGAAATATGTTGAATTCTCATGAGACATTCAATGCCTTTAGCACCACATCTGTTCTCAAATTTAGAGGCTAAATACCAGAAACATTCTGTTAGAATGGGGTTAGTTGACCATTGGGAAGTCTAACTGAATTCGACACCGAGTATGAAGAAAAATGTGCTGCAATCTAGCCCCTCAACACTTGTTATATCCCTAAATTTCCAAATTGAGCATTCCCATTGTATAAATGCAGCTAGAGCTATTAAATTCTTTCCTGGGTTTCTAACCCAATATACTTCCCTTCTACAAATATAGCATCAATAACAAAAGTCCTCGATCTTACACCACCTCTAGATTCATGGAATGGAAGAAGTAAACACTTAGATACAAAGAAAGGAAGGAAGCTAAGCGTACCTTTGCATCTATATCATATTTTACTGTATAGCCCCAGCGCTTATAGTACCCAATTTCTAGTGTAGTCCAATATGTGCCTAAACATCACCGGTTATTAGAAGAAGGACAAAGATTAGGACATCCACAGGTTGGACCTTTCTCTATTTTTTCTTCTAAGAAGTCTTCCATCCACACTCCGATATGAATATCATTCTTATCTTTTGTTAAATTTGTCTCTATTTTAAATAATTACCAGGATGGTGGTGGTGTTCTAGTAGCACCACCCCATGTTTTAATTGGTATAATGAATTCATCATATATTTCCCTAAGAATAAGAATTCCAGCTATTTGGTAAAAATCTCAGAGACTATTACCAACTTCACCATGGGTCAAATGGAAGGAATACGTGTGCAAACTCCATCGGCTCAGTAATTTAGAAATGAAATCTTTTATATAAACATATGTTTGCCCCATCTAGAAAACATCATAGAGAAGAGCATTTGATAACACTTTCCCTAATTCTAAAAATGTCTAACGCACCCAGAATGACCACATTCACTCCGGTTTAACACCTCCTCTAGAACAATGATCCCAGTATTCCTTCCAACCATTAGATTAATCTGTTTGAGAATCTTGAAAAGTGGAATCATAGAAATGTGGTCTTGTCTCTAAAACAGGATCCTTCATATCAGGATTGAAATAACTATGATGAAGGATGAAACCAATGGGGGTCATTCCTTCATGTATGGGAACCCCCTTACACTAATATTCATGTATTTACAGCTGGATTAATGGAGAAACCAATTCTTTGTAATGTACTTCTTACGGGATGGAACATGGGAATCATGAAAAATCCCATGCCCTTGTAAGGTTATGTAAGGAATTTGTTGATAGTCATGTTGGTATGGAATTATACCTTTTCATATCTTACGAATAGTACTTTCAACAACTTCAAAATAGTCTCGTATGTCGATCTTCATAATTTCATTTTGTTGAGCCTTAACTTCTTTAGTATGGGTCATGAAATGAGCCATTTTTCCAGCTAAAGAATTACCAAAGCTCCCCTATTAGGTTGTAATTCTAAGATAAAATTCAACTTAAATAAAAAAAGGGAAATAAAAAATTTGGCAAAGTAAATTGTTAATGTATGACTTCCAATATGGTTTGCCACATAGGTCCTTTGATGAGGTCCCTCGTGTATGTCCCTCGACAGGGGTCCAAGTGAAACTCCTTCAAAGAAGTCCTTCCGCTTAGATTCATCGGTCAAAATAATCCCACCTTGATAAAATATCAAGGAAACTATGTGAGGGCACAATGCGTTGAGGATTGGTGAAGGATCTATGAAACGAGAGTTGGGGAAATTTGAAGGCATCATTGAAGAAAATTTCTTAGAATCAAACTTATTTATAGACAGGCAAGTACCTGCATGACTTTCATGCGTGACAGAACTCTGTGCCATACTTCCTTGAAGTAGCTCCATGAAAAACATGTGCTATCCAGCAATGTACTCATAGACTTTTCCTTACAGGATTACCTCAGGACTCGACCCTCTTTCTAATAGGATCCAATCCTAGAGGGTAGATTTTGATAAAACTACTTAATAATACAAAAATATCATGAGGATTGTTGTGGATATTTCAAAATCCCTATGTGGAGTTAGAAGAAATTAAAAGGAAAGCTAAATCCACCAAAGATCTGCACGTCCAAGCTACGTGAGAGACCTGCGCGGCCAAGCTACATGATAGACCTGTGCAACAAATCTATTCAATAGACCTACATGGTCAAGCTACATGATAGAAAAATTTCAGTTTCTTTTCATAGAGGACATACGCATAGGACCTACGTGGAGGACCTATGCAGAAAAAAAGTCCTTTGAACAGGGCCATACATGCCAATAAATAGAGCCCTTGGGCTTTCAACTTCAGGGGCTGAAAATTCTAAAAGACTCTCTGAATCTCCCATTTCATAGATCTTTCACCTAGATCCCAAAAATTGTCTCAGATATCTATATAAAATAGGATAGTATAGATAATTAATAGCGATAAGCATGTTTTGAAAGTATTTTACTATTTTTTACATAGGTTTGGTTCTCCTATGTGAAACATATTCTTCAGTCACCATTCACACATGCACGGCATACCTAAGCCCCACACCTGTGTGGCACATCAACACGGTGTACCTATGCGACATACTTACACGAGGTACCTGCATGGAAGAGCATGCTATAAAGCCTACATACCAACTCAGTTACCCTATTTAAAATCCATTCATGTAAGGTTCTCTCCTTCATTGGTTCCCTTATCTAAAAGGGACTAATTTGAAGCCTCCACCAAAAAAATCCTGACTTATCAAACCTTTGGGAATGGGACATCAATATGTCTAATATTTGGGTATGAATTTCCACAGTAACAGGTTTCCTGCAATTGTTTGATATGGGAGTTAGGATACAGGGAATGAATGTGGGTTTGTATATACATAGTCACATGGAACTTTATCCCAAAAATAGTGTTGGGATGGTATTGTTTTTGATGATTAGGGTTTGGGTTATGTCCTCCCCTTTTCATCTCGAAGACTTGGAACCTCTTGTCACTAGTAGGGAAGGTACAGTCCACACTTTCTTTTCCATGAAAGCAATGGAGAAGCCACCTTCCCCTACCAGGATCATTTTTAGGGCAACAATCCAATCGTAAGCCCCTTTCTTTTCTTGTACATGGTCGCATCACCGCTCCTCTTTTCTTCAGTTCCAAATACTAGAGGGGAGATGGGAACTTGGACTCTTGTTACCCTTTCCATCTCCCATTGGGAATTTTCACCATGGGCATCCATCCAGGTGTATGCCACCTAACCTTCATCCCCACTTCCATTCATAGGACTTTTAACCAATGTAAATACAATAGAGGGAAGGCTTGTTACCTCGCCCTCTCCCCGGGTCACATTGCCCTCATCCACCATCACCACCGTAAGCTCACCCTCTTCCACCAGAGGAGGAGGAATGATCTGAAAGTGCCTTTGTTTAACCTTTGACATCCTTTTATTTCTCACACTGAGAACAAATTACGTTGTCTTAAAGATCTGTCTTGGTCAAATCTTTTTTCACAACCAAATGAACTATGAGAACTCTGATTCCCACATTAATTGGGATGAATAGGTAGCCTTCTCAAGGCCCGAGATGACTGTATATTCTCTTTAGGAAGCTAACATTAATTTCTCTAATCTGGACATCCTCCTTAGGAATAATCCCCAAATTAAACCCCCAAGTCAACAATTTATCCTTTTCAAGAACTAAACCCTAATTCATTTCTCTCAAAGAACTATACTCTTATATATGAATTATCAAACTACACGGTATTCGATTCCCATCCATATGGGATACATAGGAATCCTCCTTGATTTCCAAACCCTATACCTGAAATCAATCATGTACTCCCTGGTCCATATTACCAATAGGTTCTTATCATACTTGGAAACCCATATACTTTCCATGTTCCTTGGGCTGCATCAACATAATTCCCACACTATGTTTTCACTACGAACATTTTTCTTAGACGTCCATATCATATGACTATAA
Source organism: Viscum album (assembly GCA_963277665.1). NCBI lineage: Eukaryota > Viridiplantae > Streptophyta > Magnoliopsida > Santalales > Viscaceae > Viscum > Viscum album. The sequence goes on from OY728131.1 coordinate 1,518,465,848, forward strand.
ACTATATGGCTAGGTCCATATCTCATGGCCGTAAAGGGTATGATGTGTCACATTCATTGGCACCGAAATAAAAGGGTTATGATTCATTTTACTGGGATATGTAGTTAGCCCCTTTTATGGGCACGATCCCAAGATCAAACCAAACCTTCATCTCTCTGGATGACAATAAATCCTAGAGTTCACCACTAAGTGGCATAAAAACTAGTATAATCATAACGATGATTAAAATAATCTCTATGTAGTATATGAGAGGATGTCGTTGATGGAGAACATAAAATACATATGGATATCTCTATTAATGAATAACCTCTAATACATATACTTGATTTTAAAATTTTTACATGCTAAATAAGTGATTGAAAATAACAAGGGATACTTTTGTTATATTTGGTGAATTAAGAAGTATTCATGAAATTATCTTAAATTTCCAATTGAGTATTCGTGTAGAAAATAATTCCCCCTAAAGGGTGTGATGAGTCCAACCAACCATCCTCTTGTCCAATTTATGTTCCTATGTATTGTAAAGTTCAAACATAATGAACACCTTAATTTTGAATGAAGTTCCCCTTTGGATAATGAAATGTTGGAAGTTTCTGGTTCCATGAATAAATACAAAGGAAACTTCCTAGAAAGAGTGATTCATAATATTAGAATACACATTTCAAATAACTACGAAAAAATAACTAAAAATGGATGGGTTATATTCTATGACATGGTCTCCATCCTAAAATGGCCTCCATTCTCAAAATCTCCAAACAAACACACCAATACTTATTCAACTAAACATCAATTAGGACACAAGAATCCAATTGAAAAACATATACATAATGAACCAAAAATGTATATAGATCCATAAAATGATACTCAAAATGGTAGAACCTAAAGATCTGGGTTTTCAGTGAAGGTGGGTTTATAGAGTATAGGGGATTCATAGTAGTGGTGGGGTTCTACGATAGAGGTGGGTTATGTGGAGGAGTGGTGTGCAGATGTAGGATTTGGCGGCTGAGGAGGAGGGGGCATCACAACATTAATAAAGGACGAGGAAGAGTCGGTGGTCGAGAGGTAGGAGGAGGAAGAAGAGGAGGATGAGGATGGATTCGCAGAGGCAACATCAAAGGAGTTGAAGGAGGGCTTCACGATGGCAGTCAAAGAAGTGGAAGGGATGGTGGTCGAGGAAGAGGATGTTGGGCATGTAGTGTCTCAAAAATACTTTATAATTTATTATGATTTTGATGCTCACAAATACCCTTATTTGTTTTATAATGAATGTTCATTGAGAGAGTTTTCAGGAATTTATATCTCGGTTAAAGGAATCTTGCATTATGGAAATTGATCTAGAAGCACTATTTCGAACAATACTTTTGGTAAATGAAAGTATAGTCCTTTATCCCTATGTTACAATAGAGATGTAAAAAGATTGTTTATGGTATCAACCCTATTTTATGCTAAATTGTTTTAATTTGGATCAATATCCTTTTTTTTGAAGTATTTCCAAGAGTATGGTTCTTAAACCCGACATTGGAAGTTGATTTTAAAATTCAGAAACCCTACATTCGGTAATTGGAACTTATGGTTAATCAATGCTACATTCATGATTTTATGATAATAAGGTTAATGTATGGATTATCATCCCTATGATACTTTTTCCCTATGTTATCTGATGTTGAATGTATAGTTAAGGAACCTAATATTTGTAGGAACCCTATGTTACTTGAAGGAATCCTACACTACACAGTTCAACCCTACATTACGTTATCAATGATGATTTTTTTAATCTGATATTTCTACAATGATCGAGTAAGAGTTGAAGATAGATTCAACGGTTTTAATTATTATTTCAATAAACCGTATTCATCATAGAAAATCTCTCATGTATATAAGGGAAGTTGTGACTCCCATGGTCAATTAGAATTTGTATTTCATGATCAATCATGATATTCTTTTGGATTTGGAATACTGAAGCAAGAAATATATTCTATATATTCTTTCAATGCATCTCTTAAAAATGAGTGTGATAAGAAATTCACATATTCAACTACATTATTGAAATTTTCTTTTACAACACTACTACAATGAATGATCAAATCTCTATTATTTGAAAAAGTGGATATGCTTCTAAATTTCTATATAATTAAACATCGAGTTACTACGTCTATTTAGTTGTCATCTTATTTAGGATCATTTTTCAACAAGGATCTCTTCAGACCATTTCATTATTAAAGATATCTTTTTCTAAAGAACAAGATCCATCAATTGTCAGTTTCATTTTGCTACAACTATGAAGATAAACCCAATACGTCAAAATCAATTTCATCTAATTTTCTAGATTTTCAACTGCTCATACTAAGTTGTGGTGAACTATCAACTTCATGATCTAAGCCCTGGATATTCGGTTCCCTTTTATAGAGCTAGAAGAATTTTTTATTAGTCTTATTGTAAAGGATTCAACTGCTTGTACTCAGTTGTGAATTCATAATCTTGTGATAAGAGAAAAATTATAGTGAAATTTACCAGGCTTGTAGAGAGAGTTATTGATAGAGTGGACTGGGGGATCTTCTTTCCATGAACCATTATAAAAATCTGTGTTCGTTATTTTTATTTTATCTGTTGAATTTTTTTTACAGAAGATAACACTTCATATCCGTGTAAATCATTCTGGATGTCAAAATCCATAATTGTGGAAGATTTTTTAAAATACACTATTCACCCCCCCCCCTCTTTTGTTAATTTTTAATATTTTTACCTAAAAATTGGTCTTAGAAGGTAGAATTTTTATAAATATTTAGAAAGATGAAAATTATAGGCTCTATAAAATGATAGAAATGTATTATATTAGAGATGAAATGTAAAGACCCGCAAATTTCAAGGAAATTTTTTTCTTAATTTTCTTTGGAATTTTACAAGAGCGCAGCTTCAGACGGCTCCTGATTCCGAGGCCCGGTGTGCCCGGAATCAATTTCCGAAGTTTGGCTCGGGTACGTTCAGTGAACGGACGATCGGGTTTTTCTATCTTTTGAACCGGTGCCCGGAATCAAATTCTGAGGGCACCGATGAAATCGCAGCGCCGGTATTTGCTTAGAAACGCCTCTTCCGGAGTTGCGTTTGCTCAGACGTGGTTTTAAAATTTTGGGGCTTAAAGTCAGAAATAAAATAAAATTTGTGCGACAACTTTATTTTATTTCACTTAAACTGCTTGGAAGCCACTTGAAGCCACTTAAAGGCGGCTTGATCTGAGTTGAACTGGATAGGATGCTATCCAGAAATATCCTACCCCTTGGTAGGATATTTGTGAGGTGGGGCCCGCACGAGCCCTGCCGTTTCTTTCGCTAAGTAACGCACCCGCGAAAACCCGTCAAAGTAACTGAAAAGTCAACCGACGCGTTTTCATTAATTTCTTAACAGACCATTTAATTGGGCGGTTTATTTCGTGAATTAAATGGGTTGTTTCATTCGTTGAATTAATTCAACGAATTTAATGGGTCGTTACTTACGCGTTTGCGTTTGTTGACAAAATAATAAAATAGACAAACTTGTCTATTTTTGAGGATTGCTATCGTTGTGCAATTCCTCTGAACCTCCACCCTCCCCGCGAAAAACGCGAAGAACGCGAAAAACGCGAAGAACGCGAAGAACGCCGGCGACCGGAATTCGACGACGCACACCGTGATCTGCGACATCGACGAGCTCTACCCGCGACGTTCTTCGGCGACGCCTCTTCTTCCGCGGCCGATCCTCGTTCGGCAATTAAGGTGAGAAATGAATTGTTTATTTCTCCCCTTTTTTATAATTCAATATCAACGGATTTAAATTAATCCGTTTGATCTTGATCCGGAGATTGGCGACGCGACGCCGGATACCGCGACGACGCGACGATCTCCTTCATCCGCGACGAGCGATTCCGCGACGACCTCTCGTCTGACGACGACGACAAGGTAAGGGTTGATTGAAATATTTTTCCTTTCCCGTGATTTTATTTCTTTTAAAGTAAAGAACATGATCTTCGAACAATTTTAATTTATTTAAAATTGTTGTTGATTATTTGCTTTTCCTCCCGATGATGTTTATGACTAACGCGGAGGGTGCGGATCTAACAAACAAGACCCGGCAACCCTCCGCCGATCTTCCCTTTTTTGTGCGGATCTGGCGGACGATGACGAACCGTGCGGCAAGGGCGATCCGTTGATCCCGCAGTAAAGATCGGCCCCCGGGAGGAGCAACGGCGCAGAGGGGAGGCAAAACGGGCCACCGGAGCAACTCCGGCGGCCCGCGGAAGGCAGCGGCGGCGCGGGTCGCCGGCGCGGCGGCGCCGGCGACGGGAGGCGGCGGCGCCCGGCGCGCCGCCGGAGGAGTCCGCCACGGCCGAGCCGCGGCGGCGGCGAACCGCCGGACCACGTCCGCGGTCCGGCCACCCAGCACGCGGCCCGCGTGGGCCGCGTTTCTCCAAAGCCGCGGGTCAAACCCGCGGCGGCTCACTCGGCCGAAGCCGAGCCGGCCGGTCCGGTCGGCCGGGCCGCGCCCAGGCCGACCCGGATCGGCCGACCCAGGGGGGGGTTCGGGCCGGGTCGCCCCGGGCCCAGAACCCCCGTTTCGGGCCCTCTTTGGTCTTTCGCCCATATCTTGGGCCTGGGACCTCCGATTGACGAACCGTCAGCGGCTACGTGATCCTTGGATCGAGACGGTCGTTTCAGTATATTACACTCAAGGTTTCGGAAGACTTTGGGTTCGGCCGGGTTGGTTCGTACACGAAACCAACCGGACCCTCGGAGCGGAAACGCTCATAACTTGAGCTACGGACATCCGATCGACGTACCGTCAGCTGTGATAGTTTCCTCTAAGTGAGACGGAACTTTTGGCATACTCCGCCCGAGGATCGGATACAGGCGGAGTACGGTCGGGTTGGTTTTTCCCTAAAAACCAACCGGGCCCCTGGGACGAAAATGCCAATAACTCTCAGACCGGGCGTCCGATTGACGCGCCGTCTGTTGCGTTGAGATCCTGTTGTCGATACGGAACTTTTGGATACATCAACTTCGGACTATGTGTCAGTTGATGTATCAGCCTCTCGGCTCGTGGAGCGGACCCTCCTAAACGAGCTCGCTATGTGCGGGAACCCTAGCGCTGGCTGTGACTTCGATGACAGAGCAGAGATCCTCCATGGACTGCGACGACGGCAGAGCAGAGATCCTCAGTGGACTGCGACGACGGCAGAGCAGAGATCCTTCGTGGACTGCGGCGACGACTGTGCAGAGATCCTCAATGGACTGCGTCGACTACTGCACTCAGCGATCCTACGTGGATCAGTGCTACAGGTTCTGTGTGAGCCCGATCCTATGTGGGTCCTTACTACCGGTTCTGTGTGAGCCACTGCCTACAGGTTCTGTGTGAGCCCGATCCTGTGTGGGTCTTCTGCGGGGGTTAGTACCTATCGATCCATCGTGGGTCCGACGACTTAGATGGATCAGTGATCATCTTTGACGTCATCTGAAAAAGTATACCTGGTTGAGCTGAATCTTATGTTACTCCCCTTTGTGGATTGTGTTGAACTATCCTTTGTGGATTTACTGTTTACTCTCCTTGTGGAATTGAGTCTTGCTTTCCTTTGTGGATTGAGTTGTTCTTGAGCTCATGAGCAGAGCTAGAATTGGGGACTTAGGTATATGTATGGGCATATACCTAAGTCGAGTCAGATGTTACTTCGTGATTGCATCTTTCTTTTGTGCTATATCCTTTGTGGATTTCGGGAGACCTTCGGGGGTCTCGGGGTCCTTACTGAGTAGCTTATACTCACCCCTGCACGGGCTATGCCCGCACCTTGTTGTGTTGGATGCAGACGACGGACAGCGCTGATCGCGGTTGGGGCGTGGAGCAGGACGGTACCTGGAGGTGGACCACTGGGCGGGACGTGCTCGGAGCGGACGTGGGACCCGAGGAGCCTGGAGGCTATCTGTACCCACCCTTCAGGTGGGATTGCCAGTGGACGACACGAGGCCGCCGTCTTTTCTTCAGTTGCTGTACTTTACTTTTCAGTTGTACTTTACAGTTGGGCTTGTATTTCCGGCCCCCTTTACTTTTCTGCACTCTGTAGTTACTTTCCGCTTGCTGACTCTGTGGTGGTTGTTACTTATAAAGGCAATGCATTCCCTGTTTACCGGGAATTTATGCCTTGGTGCTAGTCGCCAGCCCCTGGCCTATGGAAGGCGGGCTTGGGGTAGTCACGGCACGGGCCCCGAGGACGGGACGTGACAAATTGGTATCAGAGGTGGTCGGTTCTACCGCAAACTCTGATCGTCTTTTCTTTCTATATGAAGCAATAGTGTTTAGTGTATTGAGTGTGGTTATCGGTTCAGGGAGCCCAGTGTTGGTGCGGCGGCCGACGTATCCATACACCAGGACCCTGACTCCTGATTTCCGACTTAATGCATGAAAACATTGATTGCGTGTGTGTTTCAAGTCTTCTTTGTGATTACTTGTGTCAGCTCACCGGGTATACTGATCTGCTTCATGAAAGTCTCAAGTTTTCCTTGTGATTACTTGTGCCAGCTCACCAGGTATACTGTTCTGACTGTGGTGCTCTTGTTCTCCTTTTCAGGATGGCCCCGCGACGACAGCCAGCTAGGGTTCCGAGTGTAGGGCGCGACGGCAGCCCACCGAGCGACGAGGCCTCGGTGCAGGGCCCTTTGCCAGCAGTGGCACCGGCGGTAGCCTTACCCGCAGAGCCACCGATGCTTCCAGTACCAGACGCTGACGATGCACGTCGCCTCAGGGCACTGCATGAGTTTCAGAGCCAGCGACCGCCCAGGTTTCGCGGTGAGGCGGACCCCCAGGCCGCCGAGGACTGGCTAGAGGCGGTGGTACGGATCTTTAGGCTAGTGAGGACACCAGCGGATCTCATGGTGATTCTCGCGGCGAGCCTCCTGCAGGCGGCGGCAGGACGATGGTGGACCTTGATGCTCCAGGTTCACGATGAGGCATCCTTGCTCTGGACGGACTTCGAGAGCCTCTTCCGCTCTGAGTTCGTCCCGGCCACCCTCCGAGCGGTGCGCATCCAGGAGCTTCTCCAGCTGCGCCAGGGCAGCATGACGGTCGCACAGTACGCGGCGAGGTTCACTGACCTATCTCGCTACTCGACCGACATGGTACGGGACCCCTTCTTCCGGGCCCGGACCTTCGAGCAGGGCTTGCGACAGGAGATTCGGGCGTCGCTGATCTCCCTCAGCATTCCGACCCAGGCGGGAGTGCTGGAGCGAGCCCTCCTGGTCGAGAGCTTCCTGGCAGAGCCTTCTTCAGCGGCGAGACCTAGCGCAGGGCGGCAGGTAGCTGAGTCTTCGGCAGCAGGTAGCCGACGGATGACTCTCGGGTCCAGGCAGACCAGACCCCCACGCAGACGGCCTCAGGACACCGGCTCAGCAATGCGGGGCACACAGCGGAGTGCCAGCCTTCCGAGAGGCAGGCTGTGCTACTCCTGCGGCGGGCAGGGTCACATGGCTCTTGACTGCCCGACTCGCCGATCAGAGGAGCAGCAGACGGTGGAGGGGCCACCCAGGCAGAGGCAGAGGGTCGACCGTGGCGGTCCGCAGGGAGGAGGCGGACGAGGCAGAGGAGCTGGCCGAGCAGCGGGTGGTGGGCGACGCTTCCAGGCTCTACCCCCACCACCACCAGGAGGGCCACCTCGACCACATGGAGCTGGCGGGTAGGGACAGGCCCAGCTCCAGTCAGTGGAGGCCTACGACCCCGACTTTCCAGAGATGATTCGAGGTACGATCTGTGTCTATTCCACCATTGCTGCAGTACTTATAGACACAGGAGAGAGTCACTCTTTCATAGCCTCTTCCCTTGTTCGGAGCTCGGAGATTCCGACTGAGCCGTTGGCTCGATCCTTACGGCTAGAGACTCCTACGGGAGCAGACTCGATGATTACGCACTGGTGCCGGCAGTGTGAGCTTACTCTAGGAGGCGGGAGCTTCGGCTGGGATCTCTTTGTAGCGGCGTCGAGGCCTTACGACGTCATCTTGGGCATGGATTGGCTATCCACGGTTCATGCCCATATCGACTGTTTTAGGTGCAAGGTGCGATGTGTTCGCACCGACGGGAGCAGATTTACCTTCACCGGCGAGAAGGGAACCTTTGCAGCACAGGATGGACTTCCGCGGAGGAGAGTGCAGCCCATCTCTCATCAGTTGGATAGCCTCATCCTAGGAGCAGTGGACGTGCGGAGTCCAGTTTTTCCTGCAGTGGTGGACCAGTACGTGGACGTCTTTCCCGAAGACGTTCCAGGGCTACCTCCTCGTAGAGAGGTAGACTTTTACATCGACTTGTACCCCGGGACAGCCCCGATATCTACTCCAGCATATCGGATGGCCCCCGCCGAGCTTCGGGAGCTGCGGGTACAGTTGGAGGACTTGCAGAGAAAGGGGTTTATCCGACCCAGTGTTTCACCCTGGGCTTCCCCGATTTTGTTCGCCAAGAAGGCGGACGGGAGCTTGCGACTGTGTGTCGACTATCGTCGCCTGAACCAGGTGACAGTGAGGAACAAGTATCCGCTGCCACGGATTGATGACCACTTCGATCAGCTCAAGGGAGCGCGGTGGTTCTCGAAGATAGACCTCCGGTCAGGCTATCATCAGCTCAGAGTTCGAGACGAGGACGTGCAGAAGACGGCCTTCAGGTGTCGGTATGGACATTATGAGTTCTTGGTTATGCTGTTCGGCGTAACCAATGCTCCAGAAGTGTTCATGAGCCTCATGAACAGGATATTCCAACCATACCTCGACCGATTTGTCGTGGTCTTCATTGACGACATTTTGGTATACTCGACGACTGAGGAGGAGCATGCCTACCACCTGCGAGTTGTGCTAGACACGTTCCGAGAGCACCAGCTTTATGGAAAGCTCTCAAAGTGCCAGTTCTGGTTACGTGAGGTCCATTTCTTGGGGCACGTCATCTCTGAGGCGGGAGTTGCAGTGGATCCCGCGAAGATCGAGGCAGTGCTAGCTTGGGAGCCACCCAAGAGCGTGACGGAGGTGCGGAGCTTCTTGGGCCTAGCCGGATACTATCGGAGATTCGTGCCAGACTTCTCCAGAGTTGCGACACCACTCTCAGCGTTGACGAAGAAGGGGAAACCCTTCGTGTGGTCAGACAGATGTCAGCAGAGCTTCCAGGAGCTGAGACATAGATTGACCAGCGCACCTATCTTGAGGTTGCCTGAGGAGGGAGTTGGATACGTAGTTTACTGCGATGCATCAGGGACTGGACTCGGGTGCTTCCTGATGCAGGAGCGGGCCGTGATCGCCTACGGATCACGTCAGTTGAGGCCGCATGAGCAGAACTACGCCACTCATGACCTGGAGTTGGCAGCAGTGGTCTTCGCTCTGAAGACTTGGCAGCACTACCTGATGGGCGAGCGCTTCACAGTCTTTTCTGACCACCAGAGTCTCAGGTATATCTTCTCTCAGAAGGACCTGAACCTGAGACAGCAGAGATGGCTTGAGTTCCTCCAGGACTATGACTTTGAGATAGTCTATACTCCTGGGAAGGGGAACATGGTAGCCGATGCCCTCAGCAGGAGGACGGGCATTCAGCTCCTTGAGGAGGCGACGGAGCAGCTAGCCTCCTTACGGATATCCTTCGTGGATAGAGACGGAGCAGCCTTTCTTCAGTCTCTCACAGTCTCTCCTCCACTTCTACAGCGGGTCAGAGAGGCTCAGCGTGGGGACGCTGACTGTGAGACCCGGCGTGCACTGATATCCTCAGGTCAGGCTCCTGATGGTTTCTCCCTTGGAGCAGAGCACGACATCCTTTTCAGAGGACGTGCCTTCGTACCAGTCGCTTTACGAGAGGAGGTGTTGAGAGAGTTTCACACTTCTCCCTTGGCGGTGCATCCCGGAGTGGCGAAGATGTACCAGGATCTCAGGCGACAGCACTGGTGGCCGGGCATGAAGAAAACTGTGGCAGAGTTCGTTTCACGATGCCTCACCTGCCAGCAGGTGAAGGCAGAGCATCAGGTACCACAGGCTTGGTACAGCCCTTGGAGGTCCCAGAGTGGAAGTGGGATGGCATATCTATGGACTTCGTGACTGGACTTCCACGCACTTCCAGAGGTCACGACTCCATTTGGGTGATTGTCGACCGACTCACCAAGTCGGCACACTTCTTACCCATCAGAGAGCAGGGCTCAGTGGAGAGCTTGGGACGTCTTTACGTCCAGGAGATCGTACGACTTCACGGTGTGCCATCGTCTATCGTCTCCGATCGAGATGCTCGTTTCACTTCCTGGCTTTGGAAGGGGTTGCAGGAGGCGTTCGGGACGTGGCTCCATCTGAGCACAGCCATCCACCCTCAGACGGATGGTCAGACGGAGAGGACCATACAGACACTCGAGGACATGCTCCGTGCATGTGTTATCGACTTTGGTCATAGCTGGGAGGACCACCTACCCTTGGTGGAGTTCGCGTACAACAACAGCTACCACTCCACCATCGGGATGGCACCATACGAGGCGTTGTACGGCAGACCCTGCAGATCACCGTTGTGCTGGACAGACCCTGGGGAGTCAGCACTCGTGGGACCAGAGATGGTCCGAGCCACGACAGAGAAGGTCCAGATCATCCAGGAGAGGATGAGGACAGCTCAGAGCCGGCAAAAGTCATATGCTGACAGGAGGCGGAGGCCACTGAAGTTCGAGGATGGCGACCACGTCTTTTTGCGTGTCTCACCTCGACGTGGTTTACGGAGATTTGGCCGAGGCGGCAAATGTCTCCACGCTTCATCGGGCCTTTCCAGGTCCTCAGCAGGATAGGAGAGGTGGCTTATCGCCTGGCTCTACCACCTCAGTTGCACCGGGTGCACGACGTCTTCCACGTGTCTCAGCTGAGGAGATATGTGCACGACCCGACGCACATCATCGACTTTAGGGAGCTGGACGTGGACGATGGGGCGACTTTTGCGGAGGTCCCAGTGGAGGTCGAGGATCGACAGGAGCGGGTCCTACATGGGCGGTCGATTCCTCTTGTGTGCGTCAGATGGCAGCACGGGAACCTCCAGGAGAGCACTTGGGAGCGGGAGGCTCAAATGCGTGCTCAGTACCCCCATTTGTTCCCCTAGTTTTTGATGTATCTTTACGGGGACGTAAAGCCCTGAGGTGGGAGTAATGTAAAGACCCTCAAATTTCAAGGAAATTTTTTTCTTAATTTTCATTGGAATTTTACAAGAGCGCAGCTTCAGACGGCACCTGATTCCGAGGCCCAGTGTGCCCGGAATCAATTTCCGATGTTTGGCTCGGGTACGTTCAGTGAACGGACGAGCGGGTTTTTCTATCTTTTGAACTGGTGCCCGGAATCAAATTCTGAGGGCACCGATGAAATCGCAGCGCCGATATTTGCTTAGAAACACCTCTTTCGGAGTTGCGTTTGCTCAGACGTGGTTTTAAAATTTTGGGGCTTAAAGTCAGAAATAAAATAAAATTTGTGCGACAACTGTATTTTATTTCACTTAAGCTTCTTGGAAGCCACTTGAAGCCACTTAAAGGCGGCTTGATCTGAGTTGAACTGGATAGGATGCTATCCAGAAATATCCTACCCCTTGGTAGGATATTTGTGAGGTGGGGCCCGCACGAGCCCCGCCGTTTCTTTCGCTAAGTAACACACCTGCGAAAACCCGTCAAAGTAACTGAAAAGTCAACCGACGCGTTTTCTTTAATTTCTTAACAGACCATTTAATTGGGCGGTTTATTTCCGGAATTAAATGGGTTGTTTCATTCGTTGAATTAATTCAACGAATTTAATGGGTCGTTACTTACGCGTTTGCGTTTGTTGACAAAATAATAAAATAGACAAACTTGTCTATTTTTGAGGATTGCTATCGTTGTGCAATTCCTCTGAACCTCCACCCTCCCCGCGAAGAACGCGAAGAACGCGAAGAACACGAAGAACGCGAAGAACGCCGGCGACCGGAATTCGACGACGCACACCGTGATCTGCGACGTCGACGAGCTCTACCCGCGACGTTCTTCGGCGACGCCTCTTCTTCCGCGGCCGATCCTCGTTCGGCAATTAAGGTGAGAAACGAATTGTTTATTTCTCCCCTTTTTTATAATTCAATATCAACGGATTTAAATTAATCCGTTTGATCTTGATCCGGAGATTGGCGACGCGACGCCGGATACCGCAACGACACGACGATCTCCTTCATCCGCGACGAGCGATTCCGCGACGACCTCTCGTCCGACGACGACGACAAGGTAAGGGTTGATTGAAATACTTTTCCTTTACCGTGATTTTATTTTTTTAAAGTAAAGAACATGATCTTCGAACAATTTTAATTTATTTAAAATTGTTGTTGATTATTTGCTTTTCCTCCCGATGATGTTTATGACTAACGCGGAGGGTGCAGATCTAACAAACAAGACCCGGCAACCCTCTGCCGATCTTCCCTTTTTTGTGCGGATCTGGAGAACGTCGACGAACCGTGCGGCAAGGGCGATCCGTTGATCCCGCAGTAAAGATCGGCCCCCGGGAGGAGCAACGGCGCAGACGGGAGGCAAAACGGGCCACCGGAGCAACTCCGGCGGCCCGCGGAAGGGGGCGGCGGCGCGGGTCGCCGGCGCGCCGCCGGAGGAGTCCGCCGCGGCCGAGGCGCGGCGGCGGCGAACCGCCGGACCGCGTCCGCGGTCCGGCCACCCAGCACGCGGCCCGCGCAGGCCGCGTTTCTCCAAAGCCGCGGGTCAAACCCGCAGCGGCTCACTCGGCCGCCCGGCCGAAGCCGGGCCGGCCGGTCCGGTCGGCCGGGCCGGCCGGTCCGGTCGGCCGGGCCGCGCCCAGGCCGACCCGGTTCGGGCCGACCCGGTTCGGCCGACCCAGGGGGGGGTTCGGGCCGGGTCGCCCCGGGCCCAGAACCCCCGTTTCGGGCCCTCTTCGGTCTTTCGCCCATATCTTGGGCCTGGGACCTCCGATTGACGAACCGTCAGCGGCTATGCGATCCTTGGATCGAGACGGTCGTTTCAGTATATTACACTCAAGGTTTCGGAAGACTTTGGGTTCGACCGGGTTGGTTCATACACGAAACCAACCGGGCCCTCGGAGCGGAAACGCTCATAACTTGAGCTACGGACGTCCGATCGACGTACCGTCAGCTGTGATAGTTTCCTCTAAGTGAGACGGAACTTTTGGCATACTCCGCCCGAGGATCGGATACAGGCGGAGTATGGTCGGGTTGGTTTTCCCTAAAAACCAACCGGGCCCCTGGGACGAAAATGCCAATAACTCTCAGACCGGGCGTCCGATTGACGCGCCGTCTGTTGCGTTGAGATCCTGTTGTCGATACGGAACTTTTGGATACATCAACTTCGTACTACGTGTCAGTTGATGTATCAGCCTCTCGGCTCGTGGAGCGGACCCTCCTAAACGAGCTCGCTATGTGCGGGAACCCTAGCGCTGGCTGTGACTTCGACGACAGAGCAGAGATCCTCCGTGGACTGCGACGACGGCAGAGCAGAGATCCTCAGTGGACTGCGACGACGGCAGAGCAGAGATCCTTCGTGGACTGCGGCGACGACTGTGCAGAGATCCTCAGTGGACTGCGTCGACTACTGCACTCAGCGATCCTACGTGAATCAGTGCTACAGGTTCTGTGTGAGCCCGATCCTATGTGGGTCCTTACTGCCGGTTCTGTGTGAGCCACTGCCTACAGGTTCTGTGTGAGCCCGATCCTGTGTGGGTCTTCTGCGGGGGTTAGTACCTATCGATCCTTCGTGGGTCCGACGACTTAGATGGATCAGTGATCATCTTTGACGTCATCTGAAAAAGTATACCTGGTTGAGCTGAATCTTATGTTACTCCCCTTTGTGGATTGTGTTGAACTATCCTTTGTGGATTTACTGTTTAATCTCCTTGTGGATTTGAGTCTTGCTTTCCTTTGTGGATTGAGTTGTTCTTGAGCTCGTGAGCAGAGCTAGAATTGGGGACTTAGGTATATGTATGGGAATATACCTAAGTCGAGTCAGATGTTACTTCGTGATTGCATCTTTCTTTTGAGCTATATCCTTTGTGGATTTCGGGAGACCTTCGGGGGTCTCGGGGTCCTTACTGAGTAGCTTATACTCACCCCTGCACGGGCTATGCCCGCACCTTGTTGTGTTGGATGCAGACGACGGACAGCGCTGATCGCGGTTGGGGCGTGGAGCAGGACGGTACCTGGAGGTGGACCACTGGGCGGGACGTGCTCGGAGCGGACGTGGGACCCGAGGAGCCTGGAGGCTATCTGTACCCACCCTTCAGGTGGGATTGCCAGTGGACGACACGAGGCCGCCGTCTTTTCTTCAGTTGCTGTACTTTACTTTTTAGTTGTACTTTTCAGTTGTACTTTACAGTTGGGCTTGTATTTCCGGCCCCCTTTACTTTTCTGCACTCTGTAGTTACTTTCCGCTTGCTGACTCTGTGGTGGTTGTTACTTATAAAGGCAATGCCTTCCCTGTTTACCGGGAATTTACGCCTTGGTGCTAGTCGCCAGCCCCTGGCCTATGGAAGGCGGGCTTGGGGTAGTCACGGCACGGGCCCCGAGGACGGGTCGTGACATGAAATCTAAATGATACATGCTCCACACTTTAATGGTTTAAATTATAGATGTTGGAAATCACGAGTGATTATCTATATAAAGAATCTATGATTTATAGTCTATTTTAAAAGCATAGCTCCATATTAAATTCCTGAGAAACCAAAAACATGGGATACATCAATAGAAGTTGAGTATAATATCAATTGTAATGTAATGAGTGCTATTATCTATAGTCTTGGACCGGATATGTTCAATTGTTTATCACACCGTCAAACTACCTATGAGATGTGGAAAACTATTATAGTTTATTATTACGGAATAGAAAATGTTAGACAGATGAGATATGATACTACTATGATAAATTTCATGATATTTTGAAAGATTGATAGTGAAATCATCACATATATGAATGGAAGGCTTATAAAAAATTTTAAACAATATTTCACCATTAGGTCAAACCATCAAAAAAATATGATCATGATTTGAAAGTACTCATAGTTCTACCTCCAAAATGGAATGGAATATCTACACCTATTCACCAATCATCACCTGTAAAAGATATAAAAATAAAAGAACTAACTGGGACATTGATGATGTATGAAGGAAAAAATGTACGATAAAGCTGATGATCATATGATTATTGTGAAGAAGAAAAATACTGATTTGAAAGTGACATATCAAAAACATAGCATAAAAACAAATCAAGAAATCAAATTGGAGAATAATTTATGTTCCTCATATTCTTAAATAGAACTAGTTTGGCTAGCCATATAGCTCAACAAATTTTACAAGAAGAATAGAGGCTTCAGAAAATCCTTCGTGAAGGATGACAAAGAACCAAGAGAAGTATGATGTTATGAATCTGATTAACTAGGTCATATCATAACTTATTTTTCTCAACGGAATGATGAAAGAAAAAGTCCATAAAAGAGATATCAAAATAATGATCATTTAGAACATGAAAGAAAAGGATAAATTAAAGCTACATGGGGTGTATCTGAAGACTCCATCAGCTCATCAATATCCAATTCAGAAAAATAGACTGAAATCTAAAAGCCAACATGTGCTTTATAGAAGAATTGTAAATGGAAAAATGTCACTAGAAAAAGAAAATCTATATGATATATGGAAAGCGGTTGTTCAATTCATATGAGTAGATACTCAACAGAATATCACATGTTGACTTAATGAATGGGGGGCTAGTCAATTTTGGTGACAATTCTAAATGAAAAATAGTTTAAGTTGGAACTGTTAGAGATCCAATGACTATCTCAATTAAAAAATTATTGCATGTGCAAGGGATAAATCATAATTTGATTAATGTTTCTCAACATTTTGAGGATTGTTTTATGTTGATTTTTCTAAAAACATCTACTCTGGGTTTATATATATATGTTACATAAATTTAGAGCACCTAGAACTGATAATGTTGACAATTTGGATTAAAATTCTCTATGTGAACAAAAAGTGAATCATTTACCATTAAGACAAATAAATCATGGATTTGGAATTGTAGACATGGATACTGTAATATATGTGATGTATATAAATTATTATAGAAATGGTTAGTTTTTTATTTTCCCAGTATTATGTTTAGAAATGCATGATTCTGTTATGTATTCCAAATTGTCAAAAAAACACAAATATCCTATCAAATATATTGACAAAATTGGTACATTTAAAATATTAGAACATATATATATAGATTTTTTTAGACCATCCAGAGTAGAATGTTTGGATAGTAAATTATATTATTATGTTTTATTATATGATTATTCTATTTTTACTTGTGTTTGTTTTATAAAATTAAAAAGAGAAAAATTCAATGTTTTTTTTATGTTTTATTAATTTTTTCAAATTGAACAATGTTTTAAAATAATTTAATTAAGAAGTGATCATGATGGGGAATTTTATAATCAATAATTCAATTATTTTTGTTCAAATATATGTATTAAACACGCCTTATATGAACCATGAAAACTATTACAAAATGGAATTGTTGAAAGGATAAATATAACGATTCATGAAATGGGAAGGACTTTGCATAATGAATATTATCTTCCTACCTATTTTGGACAACGGTTGTAAGCACATCATACTATATCAGGAATAGTGTTTTAATTAGGCCTATTTTCAATATAAACCCCAATAAACTTTGGAATATTATAAAACATAAATTAATGTACTTTATCATTTTTGGATGCAATGTTTATATATTGAATTATAAGGACTACCTTGATAAGTATGATCCGAATGATGATGATGGAATATTTTTGGGGTATTATGCTACCTATGAAGCTTATAGACTGATTAATAAATGGAAAAATATTGTTGAAGAATCAGTTCATTTGGAGTTTGATGAAACAGATTCTTTTATTAAAGTTAAATATTAAACTGATGAAGTTATTGACTTTTGAAAACATGAGAATTAAATCCCCTAAAACTGATTTTGAAAATAATATTAATAATATTTAGTTCAGTTTAGGAAAAATGATACTAAAATCCTAAAAGTGCCTTTCCTTGACAGTTTAGTACTATAAAGAACCATCCTCTTGAAACTGTTACATGATACCAAGACACATGAATTAAAACATGATGAAATTTATGAAAACTAGAAGAATTTTCTACTTTTGAATATTAGTTAGAACCTAATTATATTTAATAATCCGTAGAAGATGAGAGTTGGATGCTACAAATACAGGAAGAGCTAAACCAATGCAGTAGGAATGAATTTTCGGAACTAGTATAGAGACCAACCAATTATCCAGTTATAGGAACTTAGTGGGTCTTTAGTGTTGGGAAAAAATACCTCAAGGTATCATTGAATCATTTTTTAGTTGATTGTGTTTGTTGAAAAAGCAAGTCTTCATGTTGTGTTTGTGGACAATGCAAACCACGATGATAAATTTGATAACAAAAGGGGGTTAACAAGGTGTGTTTTAGAGATCAAGATATGTTGTTGAGAATACATGATTTATAGAAAGACCTTGATAATGAATGGATTATAAGGTGGTGGTATAAAATTAGCAGATACAAGGTTGCACTGTTTTTTAGTGTTTGCTGAAATTTTGGGCCTCAAAATTGCCAAGTGGATAAAAGTTTTTTTGGATAATGGACTTGAATGTCAGTTTCTTGGGGACTTGGAAAAGTTGTGTGCCCAATTTTTTACAAGATCAGAAAATCATAATATGGAAAAGGACAGAGAGGAACCCAAGTTTTGGTTTTGGCCCACAAGGTGACTAAGGCGACACATGATAAGGCAGATAGACTTGCACACATGGAGGAGACTTGTGTTTGGTGCACATGGTGCACAAAATGCCTTTAAATAAAGTTCAACTCCTTATCATTTTAAGTGAATAAAAACACATAGAGAAAATTCGAGCTTCAGTGACACAGGTGATTTGGGCATGCAAGTGTTTGTTTGGGTGCAAAAATATAACGTTTTTTTTGAATTTTCCCTCTAGTTGATAATTGTGCGCCAATATTGGTTTAGGTGTAAAAGGGTGTGAGTCATCCAAATATGGAGTTGTAGAATATAGTTTACCCCAAGAGGTTATGTGAAACTTGCACACCAATCTTGGAGAATCACACCAAATCATAGAGAAGCACACGAGGCCTTGAAGAAGAATGGCAAGAATAGATAAGTGTGCCAGTAATTCTAGGGATGTGTGAAAGTCTAAGGATTTCTTGGTATATCCTGTGAAAATTTAGATTCATCTATAGGATAAATATGGACATGATCATTGCATCTACATATTGATAAATATGCAATCCTTTTTTATAATGAAGGGACCTATAAGTAATTAAACTGTGAGTGGATCCTTTCAGGAACAGTGAGAAAATGAAGAGGAAGAAAGTGATTATCTCCACTGGTAGTGAGCCAAAAGAGAGAAACTGGGAGTGACCCTTGGGAAACATGTGAGCTAAACCTAAACAATGTAAAGGTAATGATCTTAGGTATATAAGTGATCTAGCCTAAACATTGTATATTGGAATTGAGCTTTAGTGGGTTTGTTATAGAGGCACATCGTCATTGTATGCTCCTTGGACGTAGCCTATTTAGGGTGAACCAAGTAAATAACTTTGTGTCTGCATGCTTGTTTCCCAAAATTGAATCCAAGGTATCATTATTAAATAAATAAGGAATGAAAAATATAAACTCTAAAAACAAAATAACGAACAAAGTGAGCCTTGTAATATAGAGGTCAAGATCCAGTGGGGAAGGAATAATTTTGAAATAGAATATCTATACCCTAATTCACACCCCCTCAGGGTATTTAGGCCCCATTTGGTTATAAAAATTGGTACAAGAGTGGGTTTCTTTTGGAAGATTTTTTTTCTCTGTCTTGGTTCAGATAATTGGAGAAATTAACATTTTAGTTTGATCATACCATGGTGTTCCATGGAAAATGGTATAACTTCCATGAAAAAGCATATGTTTTGTGAAATTACTCATAGTGGAGGGGTTTACGGAAAGAGTGTGATTCATCTGAAGGAATATAGTGGTGAATAGAACAATTATTTGGACGAATCATATAGTGAAAATACTCACTCATTCAATGATGCAGAAGGAATGATCGAATAACATGATATTCCAAGTGATGTTGGAACTAATGATGATGAAGAAACTCCCAGAAGGAAAAAATTTGATGTTTCTGTGAAACAAAGGAATTGGATCAAAATTTGGATGAAGAGATTAAATCTAAATATATTTGGATCCAAGAAATGTAAATTGAGGATAACAATCTAGGAGGATTAAATCAAAGTCTTATTGATGTGGCCACTGATCTGAGGGAGAATAATGATTCTCAATCTGGGGAACTACTAAAGTTGTATACAATGGGAGAAAAATTAAAAGCTAACAATGAAGGAATGAATTTTACCATAGATAACGTTCAAAATTTGAAAGCCATAAATGTCGATCTTGTTTCATAGCTAACAGAAATAGTTCAGATGAATCAAAGGCTACAACAAGAGAATTCATGCTTTTCTGATTCTATTTCTCAAGAAAAATTGAAGGTAATGGAGGAAAGTGATATGGTAGATAAGATAACATGATAACTAGACGATTTGATAAGTTACATGAAGAATATCGGGAGATAAATCAAATGTCAACTTGAAGTAAGGGATATGATTATTCAATAGCTCGATGAAGAGATAGAGTTATTGAAGAAAGAAGTGGATAAATATAATACTAAAGAAAAGACTAAATGAATGGAAACCTTAAAATTATTATTTGATTATACTTCAAAAAATGAATATAAAATGAAAAACAAAAATGATATTTTTGAAGTGAAATAATAGAATATTTTCTCATCTCAAAGACCATATAGTTTGGAAAAACCTATTATTGGATTTGATGAATCCTATCTCTTTCATGACAGACAGGGAACCGTGAACAATTCTCAAAATGTAAAAAAATATTTTAGGTGCTAGAGAGAGAGATCAGATAAAATTTATCAGAAGTAATGATAACATGTTTTATTTATGTGGGACTCATTTTCACACATTAATCTTCTATTTAAAGGCTCAGGTAAACAATCCATGCTGTGAAGAATGAAACTATATTAAATCTACGAATAAGAATATGCGTCATGAGAAATCAGAGAGAAGAGTCTCTCAGAGGAAAACATTCACCATATTCTATTACTATAGAATAATGGGACACACTATGAGTATGTGCCCGGAAGATCATGAGCTCAATGTCAGAAGAAGAATGCAAACTTCATCAACATCTCAGCTGATAAATGATGAAATGATTTATTCCTTTGATGGAAAAAGTTTTTTATATTCTCATTATGGGAATTTGGAAATACTTAGAAATAAGAAGAACTCTGGAAAGTAAAATGGACTCGGATGAAGATTCACAAATTTGATGACGAATAATAAGAAATTATACATTAGTAGAAAAAGTGGTAATTTGAGTAATAGGCTTAGATCCCTAGTGGAATTATAAGGAGATGAATGAAAGGTGTATTAGTCACCTCCTTTGTCTCTCTCACAACAGCTCACTTAGAAAGAACAAGAACAAATATGGAAGATAAAGGGAGGAGATGCTACAACTGTGTGTAAGAGGAATGTACATTTAGTGGAGGACCTAATACCAGTGAAAAATATTGGGG
Organism: Viscum album; assembly: GCA_963277665.1. Taxonomy (NCBI): domain Eukaryota; kingdom Viridiplantae; phylum Streptophyta; class Magnoliopsida; order Santalales; family Viscaceae; genus Viscum; species Viscum album. Next base: position 1,518,486,517 of record OY728131.1, read on the forward strand.
TGACTCAGATATCAAATAAATGAAAAATAAACAAAGAATCAATTGAAAAACTTGAATGTCATGTGCCATGGAGAGAAGTGGAAGAAAGATAAAGATCCCTATAATTGAGGAAGGGGAAAGGGAATATGACAAGAAAATATATTCTTTCTCAGAGAAGGAATCAAGGGAAATTGAATTTTACTAGAACATAATAGTAAGAAATGTATACTAGTGGGTTTAAACCCCAAAAAGTGATAAATACTAGGCCTCTAGAATCAAAATATCCGAAAAAGACTTAGCATGTGGGTAATGAATTCTTAATCACACAACCAGAGCATTTGAAGTTGGCTAAGAAGCTATAATAATCAATCAAGGAGTGTAATTATCTTCTAGAAAGAATCAAAGGTTTGACCCACCAGGATCAACCACATTCCTCATCTCGAGGATTGAATAAAATCCCCCCTACCTTTGTGTTTAAATAATATTAACTAGTGTTCTACTGTCTCAAGTTCAAGGGGTGATATGATCCAGGGGGAAGATTCATCAAGAGATGAAATGTGGTGAAGTGATGTTCTCTCCATAATGTCAACTGATTCAAATCATTTATCAAAATTGGATAGGAAAGTAATTAATTGTTTACAATGGTTAAAGAAGATGTTATTAACTCTATTGATTGTTTCTTACACTGAGTTCCAACCCAGTAGGCTTATTGTTTTTTTGAAGGCTCAACACTAAGAGTTAAATTCAACCGATGAAAATATCATTGATTTAATTGAGATATAGATGTTTCTCAAACATGCAGTCAAATATTATGAAATTCTGTAGGGTAAGAAGCATGATTTTAGGTATAAATAGTGGGCCTAAAAACAGAAATTTGTCCATAACGTAGGGGGAAGTAAATATCATAATCAGATGAAAGAGATATCAAATAATTAATTGAATGACCTAGTTCAGGTTTTAGTTGTCCATCGAGAAAATAAATATTGTGGGAGAAGCAGTGACATTATTTTATTTCATGCTCATATATTTTGTTCTAACATTATGGTATTAGCTAACTAATTTTAGAATACCAACAAGTTGTGCAATAATAACACTAGTGTTCAAAAATGAGATGATAAAAGTTGTTGAAAAATTGGTGTCACTATCATAGAAAATAAAAAAAACCATTAACAAAATTGTGACCAGATTCATGATGATATTGATAATGAGGTAAGAGACTCAGTGGGAGTTGAAGTGGAAGGTGCTGATTCAGAAGAAGATACTAATGATGATAAGGATAAAGTAAAATCGTTATCTTTACAAAATTGAATGATTCCAGAAGAAATTTACAAGAATATATATTTGGTGATCAGATAGCTCCTGTATAAATAAGAAGAATGAAATAACTAAAGTAGACATCCTTATTATCTCAGGTAGAACCAAATTGTTTTTCTAATGCAGCTGAAGATGAAAAATGGATTCCGATTATGAATTAAGAGTTATATCATATTGAGAAAAATTGGACCTAGGATATTGTTCCTAGGCCAGCAGATAAGAATGTCATCCGGATTAAATGGGTCTATCAAAATAATATTAATGAAGATAGAAACATGATTTAGAAAAAAAGAATTACTAGTGTGTAAAGGATACCCCTGGGTATAAGTAATAGATATTTATGAGACATTTTCACTGGTTGCAAGGATGGAGACAATCAGATTATTTCAAGCCATCATGGATCAATATAAGTTCAAATTGATCCAGATGGATGTCAAATATGCATTCTTAAATAGGGTTCTAGAGGAAGTAGTGTATATTAAGCTACGAGATAGTTTTCTCATTCATGAGGCTGAGAACAAGGTTTGTTGCCAGAATAAGGCGTTATATGGGAGGAAACAAGCACCAAGAGCATGATACTTGAGGCTTGATCGGTATTTGAAGAATCATGTTTTTTAGCATGGTAGATTTGGTTGCAATCTATATTTCTAAAACTATAGAAATCCAAGGATAATGGGTCCATTATATGTCGATGACATAATATTTGGCAGATTAGATGAATATCATTGCAAATAGTTTTCTGAATTCTTGAATAGTGAGTTATATATGTCAATGATTGGATAGATGATGTTTTTCCATAGTTTATAGGTAATAGAAGGAAGGAATGAAGCATTTATATCACAATCCAAATATGCCATGGACGTTTTGTGGACATTTGGAATGGAAAATTCCAAATAGATGGAGGCTTTGGTTGCTACCCAGATAAAATTATCAAAATATGATGAATGAAAGACAGTTAACATAACAGAGTAAAGGACGGTTATTGTGGTTTTACTATACCTGATAGTGAAAATACCTGATATTGTTTTTTCTACATGCCAAGTATCATGATACAAAATAATCCCAAGGAAATCCAAATTTCTATAGCGAAAATAATACTTCTAAATATCAAGGGCCCAGTGGATTATGTCTTGATATATAATGACACATATTAGTTAGAGTTATTATGATATACTGATGCAGATTGGGTTGGTTCAGCAGATAGTGGGAAATCAACGTTAGTAGGTGAATTATATCTTGGTGTATTGTGTATTTCTTGACTAACCAAGAAACAAGATTGCATTTCATTAAGCACCGTGGATGGTTTTTATATTGCGGCCACTCAATCAAGAACATATTTATTGTGGATAAAGCATCAACATGATGATATGGGAGTTGAAGTGAAGTCTCTGATCAGAATCCAGTGTGATAACTCAAGTTCTATAAATCTCAGCAAAAATATTTTCCATCACTCAATGGAATAAAACATTGAGATAAAGTATCATTTTATTAAGGAGAAGGTTGAGCAGGGAATCTTGATGTTGGAGTATGTACCTACATAGGTACAAACCATAGAGGAGTGACTTTTTGGTTCGATGCAAATGGGAGGGAGAATGATTGAATGATAAAGACGTAGAAACATTGGTTAAATAAGGAAGACAATATGTTTTTCAAATACATGGGGAGAATCTGAAAGGAGGTGCAACAAGATAGGGGGAGTTTATCAAGATAGGAAAAGAGTTGATAGGGGTAGCACAATGATGATAGTATGTGGTGTTCAAAGTGATCGTCCAGAGATTATCATGTACAACACAAGTACCGAATAAACAATGAAGAAGAATATGTAAAACTAATGATTCTAGAAGTGATTGATCAAAGAATAGATATCATGGTAGCTGAGGATCGTGATAAAATCATAAGAGTAGTGTTGGAATGGTGTCTTAACGTTTACAGTGATCAACAACTGGTATGAGGTTGGTATCAACAATTGGTGTAAAAATGAAGTGATTCATTGATAAACATTTCATTTACTCTTATTTCTAAAATCATACATTTCTCATGTGTGATTAGAGTATTTTTTGAGCGAGTCCTTGATCGCTATTAGAATCATAAGAGGAAAATGGTGGCTGCAACGTTTACATGGTATCATTTTAAGGAAGAGTTTTCAAAAAAACCAATAGTGGGATATTGTTGGAAAAAAAATCCCTCATGGTATTATTGGATAATTTTTGAGGTGATTGCGTTTGTTGACAATATAGGCCTCCATGCAGTGTTTGTTGACAAAGTAGACAATGATGTTCAATTTGTTGGAAAAAGGGGGTTTACATTCTGAGGTGTTGAGATCAAGAGATTTTGTTGAAAATATATGATTGAAAAAATAACCATTATAATGGAATGGATGATCTGGTGGTAGAACAAAAAGAGAAAGATAAAACGTGGCACTGTTTTCCCATGTTTTCCAAACTTTTGGGCCTCAAAAATTTATAAATAGGGAAAATTATATTTTGAAAATGGACTTATGCCCTAATGTCTTGGAGACATGAATTTTTCTAAAACCAATTTTTTTAAATATCAAAACATAAAATTATGGAAAAGGAAATAGACATACCCATGTTTGGGTTTGGGCGCACAAGGTGACTAGGGAGACATTGGCCAAGGCAACAGGACTTGCACTCTGGGAGGAGACTTTTGTGTGGCACTCAGGGTTCCCAAAATTCATATAAATATAGGGCTACCCCACCTCATTTTCACGGAATCTCAACACTTAGACAAAATTTTATCTCTAGTCGCACTTGTGGTATATGCGTGCAAGTTGTGTTTTGTGTGCACATGTATAATGTTATTCATAAGTGGCACTCTAGTTGATAGTTGCATACCAATATTGGTTTGGGCATAAAAGGGTGCGAGTATCCCATGTTTATAGTTGGATATGGGAGTTTTGTGCAAGTGGTTAGGTGAAAACTACACTCCCGGATTGGAGAAGCGCGCTAAAGCATAGTGAAGTGTTCCAGCAATAGGAGAAGTGCAGAAAGCATAGAGAAGAATTCTAGTCAATCTAGGGTTGCGCAAAAGTTAGAGGATTGACTGGTACATCTGATGCAAAGTGAGATTCGTCTGTAGGTGAATGTTTTAAATCAATAGTTGATCTAAATATATATAAATATGCATTTTTTTGTGATAATGAGGGGTCCTACAAGTCTTCAAACTGTGAGATGGCCCTTTCCAGAGCTATGAGCAATAGAAGAGGATGAACGTAATCCTCTCCACCGGTATTGATCCAAAGAGAGAGAAGTAGGGAGTGACCCTTGATAAATATGTGAGCTACCCCTAAATTTTGTAATGGCGGTGAGCTTATGATTATATATGATCTCTCCCAAACATTGTAAATTGGCAGTGAGCTTTAGTGGATTTGGTACAACGGCACATCAGAGTTGTTTTGTCCTTGGACATAGCCCAATGAGGTTAAACAAAGTTAAAATTTATATGTCTACCTACTTTCTTCCCTACATTGCATTCAATGCATCATTATCAAATGAAAAAGTAAAGAACATGATAAACGTCATCAAAAATAGATGGAACAAAGTGACCCTTATAAAATAGAGGTCATGATCCACTGGGTTGGGAAATATTTGAAATAGAATATCTATATCCTGATTCACCACCCCCACCCCCTCTCAGGGTATCTGGCCCCCTTTTGGTCATAACATTTAAAAACTAACAGGATGCTCAGGTGATCTTAACCTGAAATAAAGCATGATTTATAGGTAATTGATATAATCCAGAAGAAGGTATAGATTGTGATGAGAACATTATCCTATTGCTATATTACATTCCATTAGAATCCATTAATCTTATGCATCTCATATGAATTTTAAATTATATCAGATGGATATCAAGTTATCCTTTTTAAGTGGATATTCAATGAATGAAATTAATATCGAACAACCCCATAGTTTTGAGAATCCTCAAAAATAAAACATTATTTTTAAACTTACTATCGCTCTATATGGCCTTAAACAAGCATCTACAGCATGGAAGGAATTTTTTTTTCTTTTCTATTGAAAAAAATGATTTACTATTGGATTTTTATATCCATAACTTTTTCAGAAAACCATTTTTTCTAATATTTTTTTAGTTCAAATTTATTTTGATGATGTTATTTATGGTTCAAGTAATAAAAATGATTGTAATAAATTTTAAAAATTAATGAAAAAATAATTTAAATTGAGTTTGACAGGAGAAAAACTTTTTTAGCTTTTCCAATTTATCAAAAAGATTATGGAAATTTTTTAAATCAATGTAAATATATTATTGGATTAGTGAAAAAATTTGGAATTGAAAATAGTAAGACATATACAACTACCATGTGTACCAATATAAAATAAGATTTTGGTGAAGTTGTAAAACTAGTAGACAATAATTTATATAAAGGTATGATTGGTAGTTGGTTATATCATACTACAAATAGAACATACATTATGTTTTTTTATCTTTATGTGCTAGATTTTAATCAAATCCAAAATAATGAAATTTTAGTTTTTGTTAAAATATTTTTTATATTTTTAAAAGGAATTTTTTGTCTCTTTTTTACAGTGAAAATTATGAATTTAATTTCTTTTCATATTAAAATGCTAATTTTGGTTGCTGTAGATTAGAAAAAAATTACCATATGAACCTATAACTTTTAGGAAAGCCTTTATTATCATGGTCTAGTAGTAACCAACACTCAGATGTCCTGTTAATTGCTAATGTAGAATATGTGTCTACTAGTAATTGTTGTGCACATGTTTTGTGGATGAAAAACACTCTACTAGAATTTGGACTAAATTTTGAATAGTATACATATTTTATGTGACAATACTACTCCTACAAATATTTGAATGAATCCTATGAGTTATTCTAGGACTAAGCACTTTGATAAAAAGAATCATTTTTATGAAATCGTGTCCATAAAAAAGATATATCAATAGAATTTTTTTAATACCAAATAAAAATTAGTTGATATTTTCAATAAACCACTTTCCAGTGAAAGTTTTGATTTTATTAATGGGGAGTTACGAATATTTAATTTTATGTAAATGTTTATAAATTTATTTCGAGTCTCTATTTTTATTTATATTTAATCAATATTTTTAAGTTATTGTAATTATTTTAGTTCAGTTAATTTTTAATTTTTTTTTAAAATAATTTCATTTGGATTTATTATTATTTTTTAAAAAATTTATAAGTAATGAGTATATTCTCAGTCTTCTCTTGAAAATCCCTTTCCTTCCCCCACTCCCTTTCTCCATTCCTACACATTCTTTTTGTTTACTTATCTTCTTTCTATTATCGTTTGCTAAAACCCTAAAACATCAATCCCTTCAATATTGAAACCTTCATAGATGCAAACCTCTCAAATATCTGAAGACACAGAGTTGGAATCCTCTATTTATGCATTAAGGATAACACCCAAATTCTTCCAAGGAAAGGTAATCGATTTTGAATAATTAGATTCTGCAAATATTTCACTCAAGGAAGCAATAATATTTCATGTTCTGGATTCTACAATCGGAGATGATAACATTTCTATAGTATATAACATTAAGGTAAAGGAATTTTATAGAAATGGTTAGTTCATTCTTGGATTCAATAAATATACTATTTCAACTAAAATTGATGATATTGATTTTTCATTTTATTTTGCGGAAATGGATATGTTGTTACATTGTCCCCATGAGGGGGATTTTAATTTTAATTAAAGGAATATAGGTAATAGAAAACCTTTCTGACGGGAAGTTATGTTTTTTTCAGAGCAATAACTATTAAGAAAATAATGAAGAAAGAGATTACTCTAGGCCAATGAGTAATGATGAAATTCATTCAATTTGGGATTTTCCTAAGGACTACTGAGCTTGAGAAATTCCAATATCCATACATGTATGTCAGATTTTTATTTTTGAATTAATTTATTTTTAATTTCTATTACTTTAAGATATCGTATATAAACCATTGATTCCACCAAGATATAAATATGAGATATTATCTTTGTAGAAGGATTTTTTCCTTTTTTCTATGAAGAAAAGGAAAAATTGTCATTATGTTTTTTGGTAAAACATGTAATCACAAAAAAAAATTAAATTCTGGGACTATTAAGTAGTTTGGATTTGATTGGGGAAACTCTTGCACTTGTCTTCTACATGTTGCTTCAGAACAACAGCTGATAATGTTGATATCTACTCATGTGATAAAAATATGATTAATTCAATTGGCTCTGTTAAATTGAGGTCTGATGAAGAATGTGAATCCATGCTAGAAGAAAATCTTGTTCAGTGAAGAAGATTCTCATTTGACATTCTAGAAACTATGGATAAAGCTATTGTCGGAGCATTGTGTGAAATTCCAGTGGTTGAGCATATTGAGAAAGAGGCTCACAGTCAATAACATCGAAGGGAATATGTACCTAATCATACATTTAAATAACTTATTGTTTCTGATTCTGAAACTTCTGGAAGATCATCCTTAAGAGATCGATCAGCTGGTATTGAAGAGAAAAGTTTGTCTTTAGTAGAATTTCATTACAGGGATGATATCCCTTACCCTGACACACAATATACTAAATATTCTGATTCCCACTATGAATGCTAAGTTATAAAGTTAAATATTTTGGAGGTATAGAACATGTTTCTTTGATGACATTTGAAAGATAATAAAAAGAATTTTGAAAAGTTAAAAAGTTAATTAGTGCAGATATCAAATTTATAGACATAGAAGCTCTATATTTGACAATATAAAAAAATATTATTTTTGATGGAGACTTTCAAGAGTTTTTCAGAAACATTTCTATAAATTTCCGTTTTAAAAAATATGAACTTGTTAAGAAGTGATATTTTGATGAGTTAATGATGATGATAGGTAGAGAATTTCAATCTCTTAGGGAACGCAATCGTGCATCAACCTCCTCTCAATAGACACATGCATACCTGATTAGAAGGTTTGAATCAATTACTTCAATGTTGGATGATTTCAATGATATGCTTCACAATATTCTATGTGAAAGTACTCCTTTAATTATTATGTTAGAAAATAAAAGGCATCTAGTTAGTTAAATAACATAGAATGTTTCTTGGTTGGTCTTAGTTCTTAATCAAGTTAAGGATAAGTTGAAATCATTCATTTGGTCAGAGGACGATGTGAATGAGTTTATCAAGGATAATTTGGTTAAGAATGTCAAGATTGTTCAATATTCAATGAAGATTATTCAATAGAGGTTACAAGTCTTCAACATCCATTTTCAGAGCATATTGTTGATTCTCATTGACATGAATGGTGTTTTCCACACCATTCCTCATCCTGTGAAACCTATTTCCTCTGGTGATTCTGATCATAGTCCCTCTTTTTGAAGAAATCATTTGTTGGATATGGATTGTATTCTATTTTAATAACACTTGATTTGTTTTAAAAAATAAATTTTTTTCATTATTATTTATGTTTATCATCTTTTATTTATTTTTAATAGTTATCTTCCAATCCTATATTTATTTCTCTGATGAGTTTTTATATACTACACATTTATAGTTCTATTCTACATTAATTGCGGTTTAAATAATTTATTCATTCAAACCAAATTTTTTATATCAAAAAATGGGGGAGAATATTTGTATGAAAAGATAAAATATCTATGGGGGATATTTGGAAAACAAAATATTTTATTATGAAAAAATATTTCATTTTATTTATCGAAATAATTATGCGGAATCACAATATTTTCTATATATATTTATTTGTGTTTACAAATTATAAATAATCATTTAATTTTTTATGGATTATGTTATAGGTTTTGTGATAATAAATAAGGGAGATTGTTGGGCATGTATTGAATCAATGATACTCTATAATTTATGATGATTTTGATGCTCACAAAATAATTTTTTTTGTTTTCTAATGATGTTTTCCTAAGCGAAATTTTAGAAATTTATATCCTAGTTAATAGAATTTAGCATTAGGAAAATTTATCTAGAAACACTATTTCAAACCCTACATTCTATAAATGAACATGTGGTTCGTTATCCATACATTATGTTGGAAAAGTGAAATGCTTGCATATGGTATCAACTCTACATTCTGCTAAAAAAAATTTGTTTGGATTGATATTCTTACGTGTCACATCTGTGATCTATTTTTCATGTATTTTTTTATATTATTTTTTTAAATATTTTACTTTTGGGTTTCCATATTAAATTTTCGATAAAAATGGATGTTTTGGAGAGGAAAGTGCACTACACACAGTTCTCTCATGATTGTTACTAACTGTGCACATGGCCTGAAAACTAGGTGGTAGGAGACATTACCTACCACATGGATTCTGCACGATCGTGCTCTATAGACTAGGTAACCGTACAAGTTCTTTTTTTTGTAAATATCTGTCCACACAGTTACCACACGGTTTTTCAGATCGTTCAGACCTACCAACACATTTTGAATTTTCATCCTTTTCTCTCTCCTAACAGGTTTAACCCATTTCCACCCATTTTGGCATCCCACCAATGTTTTCAACTCTTAGGTGAACCAAACCCTCCTTCCACATTCATTGGATATTCAATTTCGGTGTCGGAATTTGTGTGGATCCTCCATGAATCGTTATGTAAGTATCTCCTCCTTTCATCTCCTTCTCTAATATAGAATTTCTTCCCTTCTTTTGGGGTTTATTCATCTCCAGCCCTAAGGTTGAATTTTTTGGGTTCTTCTGTGACATTAATGAGTATATATATTGATTTATGTCTCAATATCCCTTCCACGTTGTGTGATTGAGTTGCAATTAGAGTTCCACACCAGATTTTGGGGCTTCTCCACAAATGGTAAGTGGTTTCGTGCTTCAACATTACATGATGTGCTTATTGGGAATTCTTGTGTTCTTTAAAATGAATAATAAATTATAAATGTTATGTTAATATGGTTTTTTAGTGTTTGATTATGTAATTGTTTTTAAAATATGAATTTCATGTGTAATTGGTAAAACCATGAGGTGTCACTTTATTGTGTGTATTTGAAATTCGTTATAATTGGAGGAAATATTTTCATTAATTATCTAGAAGGTGTGAACTATACTTTTAAAATTTTTTAGTGTGTGTTTGGTTTTAAAAATTGTTTTGGGTATGAAAATAGTGACCTTGGTTTGTTGTTCCTTTTTGGTTGTGGAATATAAATGGGTTATATTTTGTAATGTGCGAAATCATGTTCGAGCACTCAATAGGATGTACAGGTAGCTAGGAGGGCAGACTAGGACTAGCGTGCTAATGATTTAGAAGTCGATATCCCCGGACATAACATAGTATAATTGGCATTGACAATACTAAATAAACATATTGATGAATGGAGACCACTATTAGTTTTCATGCTTCTTATCTCTAGTGAACCGTGCAATAGAAAATTGTTGATTTTGGTTCATATACCACCTTACACCAAGACATGACGTACTAGGGTTCTTATAGCTAGCTATCTCATAGGGCCTCTCCTATGATTAGTGGTCCATGATTATCGTTCACTCAACATCAGCATATGGTGGGGAATTTGGGTTACTCGAAAGGTAAGGTGTTGGTATTTTAAAACATCATCCCTTTAAAAGATGTTTCATTAAGATTGTTTCTATTTAACTGCTTTAGTTTTCATTTTTTTCCATTTACTAAGCTTGAAAATTGATTTTTCATTTTAACATTAACAACATGGAATCTCTTTTGGGTGGAATACTACTAGGTAATCGCTCACACCCTACTTATTCCATTGGGTGTAAGTAGAAACGGTTGTGTCTGATGCAGGTAAAGGTAAAGTCAATGGTGAAAGTGGACTAGGATGCTAGTGAGGTTCTTGGGTTGTATTATAGAGATGATGTGAGGTAGATGCTCTGCTTTCTTGTGATGGTTTTTAGCTCTTGTGTTTTGGTTCCTTTTTTGTAGTAGATATATTTTTTGATTTTGTAAAAAACTTGCAAGATTAAATTTGAAACCTGGTAAAGGCTCGTTTGGTTATGTTTTTCTAGTTATCGTTTATTTTTTGTGGTTTTTAAATATATTGTATCTTCAGGTAAAACTGTTCTCACTTTCTTGTATGTATACTCGAGAACTTGGGCGAGCTCATGGGGATCATGAACGCCCTTCCTGCGTTGCCGCTAATAAGGTTTGGCACGAGGTTGGATGGCGACCTGGCTTGGTTTGTGACATTAGATTCAAAGGGATGAAAAGTGTATAGATCAACATACCAACGTTGGATGTTGTAATTACTATTCATCAACACTACGTTTGGTAAATTGAACATATGGTTAATCAATGTTATGTTTTGGATATTATGCCAAAAAGGTGAAGATATGGATTATCATCCCTATGCTACTTTTTTCCATACATTGCATGAAGGTGAAAGTATGGTTAAGGAACCATAAGTTAGTTGGAACCCTATGCTACGTGAAGGAACCCTATGCTATGTAGTTCGACCCTATGTTGTGTTATCAACAACAATGTTTTTTTTGCCACATTTTCAGTATTAGATTACTATAATGGTCGAGTCATAGTTGAAAACAGATTCGAGGATCATTATTATTGATTCAATGGACCATATTCATCAAAGAAAATATCTTCTGTTCTTAATGAAAGTTACGACTCCCATGGTGAATTGGAATTTGGATTTCCATGATCAATCAAGCTATTATTTTGGATCTAGAATACTAAATGAATCTATTTGTTCTATATTTTTTTGAGTATCATTTAAAAAATGTGGATGATAACCAATTAAATTATGGAACGGAATTATTGAAATTATCTTTTATAGTTCTTCTAAAATGAATGATCAAATCTCTATTAATTTTAAAAAAATGTATGATTTGAAAGGTATATATATTTAAATCTCGATTTACTGTTGTTGTTTGGTTTCAATCTTATTGAAGATAATTTTTAAATGAGGATTGCATCTGACTATTTCATTCATGAAGATATTATTTTCAGAATAAAAGGATCCATAATTTTTCAGTTGCATGCTTCTATAACTATGATGATTAACCCGAACCTTTCAAATTAAATTTTTTATGTATTGGAGTTTCAATTTCTCATACGAAGTTGTGATTGAGTATTAGATTCTCGATTTAAGCTATGGATATCTGGTTCAATCTTACAGAACCAGAAGACTTTATTATTAGTATTTTTGTAAAGGTGTCAACTGTCTACACTTAGTTGTGAATTCATGGTCTTGTGATAAGAAGACCATTCTTGTGAAATTTTCCAAGATCATAGAGATATTGATTTGTAGAGTGTACTGGGGGATATTTTTGCCTTGAAACACTGTAAAAATCTGATTTCTTTATTTCTATTTTATCTGCCTCATATTCTTTTGATTGAAGTAAACACTGCACATCTGTATATATCATTGTGGATGTAAAAAACCGGAATTGTGGATGATTTTTTAAAAGACAGAAGTCACACCCTCTTGTGTTACTTTGCCTATTCCTACCTAACAGAGGAGCAGGATAAGGGCTTCACGACATCATTGAATGAGGGGTAGTCGATTACCGAGGAGGATGAGGCAGTGGTAGTGTTTGGCTTCTATGAGATATTTAGTCGTGTGGCAGGAGGAGGAGACTATTAGATTTTTTTATAAAAGCGGGTAAGCCTTTTATCAGCATTAGCTAAAAAGCACTGATACAGGTTTGTTTCGTCTTTGCTAAAATAGAAAGTTCTGATCAAACATCCCTTTATCAGTGCAAAAAAGCATTGATAAAGGATTCTTTATCAGTGATTAAAATCTTAGCGCTGATAAAGACCACATTTATCAAATCTTTTCTAGAGTTAATAAAGGTCTATATTTATCAATGCTAAAAAAGCACTGATAAAACTATAATTATAATAAATTGTTTATATTTAAATATATATATTTATAAATTAATATGTATAAAAAATTAATCTATATTTATTTATAATAATAACTATACATAAATATATATTTGTTTATATTTACATATTTAATTTATATTTTGTTTATAGTTATAATTTTATAATAAATATATTTATTATATTTATAATTATATATTATTCATATCTTTTTTATAATTTTATAATTTTTAAATATATACATATATATATATATATATAGAATTATATTTTTATATATCTATTATAATTTTATAATTATTTAATAATTATAAATTTATAAATATTTTTATAAATATATATTTATTACTTATTTGTTGTGAATATATATTTATTTAAAATATATATTAATTATAGTGGTAAGTATAAATTAATATATAAATGTATATATAAATACTTATTAAATTAAATTAAATATATTAATTAAATATATTTTATAACTTCATAATTATTTAAATAAATAAATATTTATATATAAATAATTATCAAATTATAATAAATATATTTATAATTATAATTATAATTATAAATATATATTTATTTATAGTCATAAATATAAGTAAATATATTTTTTATTTCAATACCTATGGTGGTGCGAGTACGTCTAGGTGTTGCACAAGGGATGTTTACAAAAATCCATGGTTACTAATTATATCTTCTTGCATTATTTATATTAAATTTATTTCTTTGTGGTTATACCTATTTAGTTTTTAGCATAGGCCAATATCTCTTTGTTTTCAGTTTTGGTTTGAAATGGTATCCTCGTTCTGAAAATAAAGTTGGAGTGTGTATTGTTTTGAAAAAATGAAAAATATGTTTATTTTATTAAAAATATGAAAACCTAATTTTTATTAGTTTATTTCAAACTAATGTTTATAGAATGTTTTTAGAAAAAGAAAAAAATTATATTTTGTCATCTTTGCTTACTGTGCTATGAATCTCACACCAAACTTGTATCATTCGGTGCCGGTAGACCCAAACAATTTTAGGTTGGAATTTTGGTTTGAGTTTTCTGGTTCGAGCTTGCACTTGGTGTGGTTTGTACTTATGGATGTTGGTGACTAAGGGGTCACATAAAGATCACATGGTATCTATTTAGCTTGGTTTTTTGTTTGAGTTTCAGTTCTATATTTAGTCTCCAGTTTGTTCACTAGTATCTTGTATCACAATCTGTTTGTTTATCTATTTGAGATTTAGTTGTTAGTTTTTATCTGGTTGTCCTATTTTATTTTTTATCGTTGTATTTGGGTTAAAATAATTTCCCTTGTAATGTTTTGAGGCAAGAAACTCGTTGTCAGTCTATGTGGATTGGGAATGTCTTTCGGGCCATGTCACGGACTTGGTCGAGTGTCGAGTCGGATGATATCCTAGAATGGTTAGTGATAATTAAGGGTGTTCTTCTCATGTGGGAGTGTTAATCAACCATTGATTGCAGATACATCTTTCAACTGGGTTGTGATTCTCACTCACACAAATACCTTTTTCACTACCTATAAAAGGTAGTGCAACCCTCCCTAAAAGATATTTACATCTGTTGATAGAGGGAATATTCTGTGATCATCAATAAAAATAAATGTCTTCATTTAATGTTTATCATTCTTACCTACTCTCATTTTTCTGGTTTCAAATTCTGTTTTCTCAGAAATATATATATATTATATATATTTATATTTATATTTGTATTTATTATATTTTTCTCTTTTTATATGCGGGTTTTCTACTTAGGCTTTAGCAGCCAGGACGACTCAATGGTTTGAGGGAGTGAGGGGTGCCACTGTTCATTTTCCCCTTAATCATGTGAGTAGGGAGATTTCAGCTTCATCATCTTTGCAGTGGTGCAGCTCTGTTGTGGCTTCGAATCAGTGACAAAAGGGGTAGAGAACCGCTTCAAGCTTGGATCCTTGAGTGTCTTCGGTGGTTGATCTGATTTAAACTATGTCTTTGGACTCGATCTCGGTTGTTTTTTTATTCTCCATGGGAAGCATCGACCTTCTTCATTGATGATAGTCATGTCCTTCCACAACCTTGTGGTCGATTGCAAGCAGCGGCCCAGTTTCGTTGCATCTCATCATGGATATATTTTCATCCATTGCGGCTAGATTTGTTTTCATTCAGATCTTGATTGGCGTTGAGCTTCATCGATTGCATGCATAACAGGAGGATTTTAGGCTCTGGATCGGCTTTCACGGGTGTAGCCGACCGGAAATGGTTCGGTTTTTTTCACCGATGTTCTTGGATCAAGTTTGGTGTCTAGTGGCCAGCGCTCAGCATATATCCTCATGGATCGATATCAACTGGTTCAGCTTCTGGTAGGGATCTTCCTTCGACTTAGTGTGGGTCAGTGACAACGAATGATTAAATGTGTTTTTTGCTTCTTCATCAGGTTGTTCGGCATCAAATCATTGGCATGATCTGTTGAATAGCAACTTCCCCAACGACATGTTTTTTTGCACTCACAGTCAGTTTATTGATAGCCACCTGTATACGGGGTATGAAAGAAAGTTCAGTATACTGAACATGATAGTATGTATAATCAATGTGGCTAGCATTGTTTTTTTAAAGGCACTTTTTTAAAGAAATCATTATGCATTTCCGATGTGGGATTCTGGTTCTCCTTTTCCTATGCAAGAAAATTCGGCATTTATGATGAGGGATTCTATTTAAAGTGTGGGACTTTAAAATACTATATAATATAGATTATAATATCAATATAAATGATACTTAAAACATGGATTAATCATATAATAAATAGTTGAAAATAAAAGGTATTTCATAAAAAATAATGACAAAATATATTTTATAAGCTTTCAGAACCACCTATTTGAAACTTAGAAATGATTCAAGTATATGACTTTGAATTCTTATAAAATATAAACTACAAGACCAACTCAAAATAAACATAATACATGGATTAAACATATAAAAAATATTAAAAAATAATTTTTTTTGTAAAATATGTTGATAGAAAATAATTTATATGTTTTCAAACACACCTATATGAAATATTAAAATGTTTCAAGCACGTGACTTTGAAATCCTATATAATATAAACTATAAGACTGATATAAATGAAATATAAAACATAGATTAAACATATAAAAAATAGTTTAAAAAAATAATTTTGTAAAAAATATTAATAAAAAAATTTTATGAGCATTCAAAACCACCTACTAGAAACATAAAAATGATTCCATTATTTGGCTTTGAAAGGAAATAAAATATAAATTATTAAAGGATATAATTTAAAGTTAAAACATGGATTAAACATCAAATAAATTATTTAATTATTTAATTATTATTATTAATAATTAATTATATAATAATTAATTATTAATAATTAATTATATAATTATTAACTAACTAATTAGTAATATAATTATTAAGTATATAATAGTTAATTATTTAAATTTTAAAATACTTATTAATTATCTTTATTCATTATAATAAATAATTAGTAATTATTAAAAATTATGATATAAAATTACTAATTATTAATTATTAATTATATAACTATTAATTGTATAATAATTAGGTTGTTGTGTAATAATTATGACAAATTAATTATATAATAATTTATTAGTTAACTAGTAATATAATTTGTTAATTGGTAATATATTATTAATTATTTAATAATTAATTACTTTCCTAGTAAAATAATTATTAATTATATAATAACTAATTAGTTAATTATTAGTGATTGATCATTAATTTTATAATAACTAACCCATTAATTAGTAATATAATTATTAATTGTATAACTATTGATTGTATAATAAATAGTTAGTTAATTATTAATTATTGATAATTAATTATTTAATAATTAATTATTTAATTAGTAATATAATTAGTTAATCTGTAATATAATTATTTTCTATATAAAAATTAATTTGTTAATGAGTAATATAATTATTAATTATATAATTATTAATTAGTTAATTGGTAATTATCAATCATTAATTATATAATAATTAATTACTAAATTAGTAATATAATTATTAATTATATAATAGTTAATTAGTCAATTTTTGAGAATGATAGAGTCAATGCCCTTTTAATAATTAGTTAATTAGTAATATAATTATAAATTACAATTAATCATTATAATTATTAAATAGTATTTAATAAAAATTATTATTTAATAATTAATTATTTAATTGGTAATATAATTATTAATTTGTTAATAGTTAATTAGCTAATTTGTAATATAATTATTCATTATAATTATTAATTTGTAATTATTAAAAAGTGTTATATAATAATTAATTTATTAAGTAGTAATATGATTATTCTTTATAATTATTCTTTATAATTATTCATTATAATTATTAATTATAATTATTAATTATTAATTATTAATTATTAATTAGTTCACTGGTACTATAATTATTAGCTATATAACTATTCAATGAATAATAATTAGTTTATTAATTAGTAATTATTAATAAATAATTATATAATAATTAATTAGTTAATTAGTAATTATTAGTCATTAATAATATAATTAATAATTAGTTGATTAGTAATATAATTATTAATTATATAACAGTTAATTAGATAAATTTTTGAGAAAGATTGAGCTGAGGCCCTTTTTGTAATTAGTTATTTAGTAATAAAATTATAAATTATATTTATTCATAACAAATATTATTTTGTATTAATTAAAAAATATTATATAATAAATAATTAGTTAATTAGTAATATAATTATTTATCATATAATATTTAATTAGATAATTAGTAATATAATTATAAATTATAACTTTTCATTATCATTATAAAATTGTAATTATTAAAAAACATTATATAATAATTAATTAGTTAATTATTATATAATTGTTTTTTAATAATTACTAATTAACTAATAAATTATTATATAATTCATTATTAATAATATTAATTAAATAATTAAATAATTTATTATATGTTTAATCCATGTTTTAAGTTTCCTTTATGTTCGTCTTATTGTTTATATTTTATAGGCTTCCAAAGTCACGTACTTTAATGATTTTTAGGTTTCATGTTATTATCTTTGAAAGCAAATAAATTATTTTACATAAATATTTTTGGCAAAATTATTTTTATTTTCAACTATTTGTTATATGTTTAATCCATGTTTTATGTTTCATTTATGTTGGTCTTATAGTTTATATTTTATAGATTTTCAAAGTCACGTACTTGAAACATTTTTACTGTTTAAGTAGGTGTCTTTGAAATCATATAAATTTTTTTTTCATCAACATTTTTTTTAAAAAAAATTTTATTTTCGACAATTCATTATATTATTAATCAATGTTTTATGTTTTATTAATGTTGGTCTTCTAGTTTATATTTTATAGGATTTCAATGTAAGGTACTTGAAGTATTTTTATGTTTCAAGTAAGTGTCTTTGAAACTTTATAAATTATTTTCCATAAAAAATATTCACAAATTATTTTTGTTTTCAACTATTTATTATATGTGTAATCCATGTTTTATGTTTCATTTATATAGGTCTAATAATTTATATTTTATAGTATTTCAAATCCACATACTTGAACCAGAATCTCATATCAGACTGTAGAATATACTACGCATGAAAGGGAGAACCAAAATCCCACATCGGAAATGAAAAATGATTTCCAGGGTAAGCCCTTTAAAAAAAGGGAGCCCTTGGTGGGATTTTCTGTCAGAATCCAGACAACTGTAATGACAGTATTGCTGGATTTTCAATAACAGATAAATTCTACTATTTTTTTCTTATTTTTGTTTTGTTTTGTTTATATATATATAAAGAAAAAAATAATTGTAATATTTTTATAAATAATAATAATAATAATAACAATTATTTTTTTATGGAAAAGGTGGCATCATCGATGCTGCCATTGTGATTTACTTTTGAAAATATTTTTTTCCCATTAGGTTTCAAAAAATGAATAAAATAAAACATACAAAAAAGTATTCGTGGAAGATAATATATAGACAACAATAAGTATTTATGCTAATTAAATTCAGATAATGACTAGATATGTAAAATTAAATCAAGAATAAATCTATTAAATATACTAATGCTTATAAATTACCATTCATGTGTCATCTCCATAGCAATTGTGTTATAAATTCCTCCCTCTCCTTCACTTATTCTCACCATCCCGACATCCCCTCCCCAATTCCTCCTCCAAAACCTCGATGATCCCTCACCCCCACCTAATTCCCTATCTCCCTCCCAGCCTCCCCTCTGCGCCTCCACCTTCTAGACTCACCTCTACTCCTCCTCTATAGGAATCTCCTCCACTAGGGTCTCCGCCTTGAACTCCACCTCCGTCTGTCCAAGCCCTCCAAACCCTTTAATTTTTTCCCCCTCCACTTGTGTCTCCTCCTCCACCTCGGTCTCCTCCACCTCCACCTCTCCAAATCTGTCTTCGACTTCTCCTCACCCTCTACCTCGACCTCTAAACCTCTGCTCTCTGCCTCCACCTCATCCGAATAGAACATGATTTCTACTGATACTCTTGTCAATACATCCTTGTGATTGAATTTATGTGCCCTCTAATCATAGATTCATCCTCCTACTCTTCTCTATTTTGTATCATAGATTCCTACAGTATACTGTTCTTTGATTTCCATTTATTATCCACTCCTTACAAAATCTGGTGACTACCGATTTCATCCATTTCTAAAGGATTATTGTTATCCATCACTAGGGAGGTTAGAATTTTCAATTATTTTTACCCATATATCGACATGTTATCAACATATAAATGGTATCACCTTCTCACAGAAGATTGTTGTTGTTTAGGGACTAGTGATATTCCCAGCGCTTCGGAGTGCTTTAATCAGTATGTGTTTTGATTCCCTCCCCTTTCACATGAGACAACAACTTATGAATTTCTAACCCTATTTTCTTCATATTTGTTATGTAACAGTTATCAAATATTAATTTTCTATCTTTTTTGGTTTTTGATATCTGTTCCATAGTAAAATGACATGAATCGGTTTCCTTATTTGGATCTCATCACAACCAAACAAGGTTTAAGTTGACTTATAAGCCTCTTTTTTCTCATATGGTTGTTTAATTTCAATATTCTCTATCATTATTATGCTTAATAATTAGATATGGTTAAAAATTCATATTTCAACTCATGTTTCTTATGGTTTTTTGTAATAATATATATGTTAAAAACCCTCAATATAATGATTGAATTGAACTTCTTAGCAATACAACCTAAAAGATTCTACTACAAAATGGTTTAATGCATTTCATATCATCTTCTTCCACTTTGAATTTCATATCATCTTTTTCTACTTTGAATGTACAACACTTAGTCCATCTCTTCCACACAGAATTTACAAACATGGTGATCTCATGCTTACATGTGCTTTCCATTTCCAAAAATCTCTTGTAATTATTAAATTTATTTCTTGACTTTAATTTATAGTTGTGTGAGTACTTACAACTTGGAGGATGAAGATCTATTGACTCTTTTGTGAGTTAGAGAATTTATAGACTGCATGTTATGGATTCTATGTAGTCACTGATCAATGGATGGGGTAATGAAATTTCTGACTGTGGTATTGGAAACAAAGCATCCACTTGTGTTTTCTCATGGAATTAGAGTTCTGTCTTATTTCACATGAATATCTCTTTATCATGAGTATTAAATTATACAATGTATTAAATTCTAAATAGAGAGGGTAATGTAGTTTTTTCTGATTTCAATTGTATATATATTTCCATTAGAGTTTTATATGATTTCACTGGGGCTTATACATAATTATAATAAATCTTCTGAGTATTAAATTCAACTATGTATTAATGTATGCGTTTTCTCATTATTCACATCATTCATTTTTTTGTATATTAATCTATTGAGTATTAGCTTCTGAAGATTATTAAATTATGTTGAGCGTTAATGTATATTGACATTCAGATAATGTAAAATCTCTCTCAAATAATCTAAATCATTCTTTACTCTATTATAATGCTTCTCAGATGATTTTTACTAATAAATTCTATTGACTATTACTAAAAAAACAATTCCTCAAAAAATGTTTATTAATATATTTTAAAAATATAAATTAAGGTATACATTTTCTCTAAAAAAATTATTAGTATATATACAGTTTCATTACAGATGATTATTAATTTATATAGTAGCTCTGGGCTTCTATGATCATTTTTGTGACATAAAAGTACATGTAATTTCCTGATGTAGTTAGAGAGACACCCCATTTTATCTCACATTCTATTTGTTTTTTCATCCTTTTTAGTCACGGACATCTCTATCTCCATCAGTTTCCATAACATCTTTATCTTCATCTTCATTTTCTTCCATTATCTATACTATAGCAAGATTTTTTTTCCTCCATGTGTCATTGCCTCATTTGTTCCGTTACCATTGATACCTAGCCAAACTTTTCAATTTCTCTATTCCCCTCCATCCCCACTGACCCTCTTGATTCCCATCTCCTCCAGTCGTCCCCCCTCTGCCTCCACCGCGAATCTAGCTCCTCGTCCATCTAGGCTCCCCTCTCCATCTCTTGCTCTATATACTCCTCTATCTTCACCTCATCTGCATCAGCCTACACCTCCACCTCCTCCTCCATTATGACCTTTGTCTTCTACTCTTCCATCATATCATCCTCTGCCTACCAGTCAGACTCCTCCTATGAATCAGCCTCTGCCCCCATATTTGTATCCTTCTTCGCCTATTTCGTGACCACCTCCCTTGCCTCTACCTACAAAAAGGGTTTTCCGACCTCAAATATCAATTTCATCATGGAATATCATCTCCCACATCATTTTTGGTTGAGATTTGTGAAAACCATTACCTCAAATCTCATCCCCATATGACTCTGTTCTCCCATTCTATCCCCTAATTATTTTTTACAATCTTTTAAATCCCTATATTAATAGTGTTTGGAAAACTCCATCTCATAATTTATGCTCTTCTCTATTCTTCATCTTCGTCCGGATCTACATCGCGTCCTATAACTCCTAGACCGCCGTCCCTAACAACCAGAAGGCTCATATTCCTTATCCCACAAACCAAAGCTGCACCAGCCACTGTTGCTATTTGGAATCTATGAAGACCTACAAGATGTTCTTTCCTGAGAAAAAATCACTACCCTCAATGTCATGTGGGAGGACCTTGTTCCCTCAATTAATTTTAAACAAAGTCTCATGCGTTAGAAAGGAACAACAAGTCCGGAGAATCCAAAACCTCTCATTCCTCGAGGGTGGATTCATTGTTGTCCTATCTCGTAGGGATCATAAAAAAATATGCGTTTACAATTTCTCACTAGGCTTGAGTGTCTGATCACATTCTCAATGATCCATTAGGTTTACTGGGTTTTTTGAGATGCATAACTCCTTTTTGTTCCAATTATACTAAAATTGTAAAATTTCCCATAAGAAAGTAATCATATTCATGCACAGATTTTCATAATACAATTTTAGTTGACATACCATGGAAGAAGAACACAAGATTTTTGAACAAGAACTTCATTTGAGATGATTATATTCTCTAACTCCTTTGAATATAATAAGTTCTATCTCTAAGTAGTACCCATGTGGTTTTCAACATTCCCTTATCTATTGGAGCTTTAACCTCTCTCAAAGTTGTATCCATTCATCAGGCAGAGTACATGAACCCTTATCTATACAAGGTGATGGAATTTATCAATCATTAATGTCTTATCATTTACTAGACATCTTATTTATTTAAATTAAGCTAATGTTAATTCAAAATGTTCCTCAATTGCTGAAAAGTCACAATAAACACCTTATTCAACTTGATGTCATATATTTTTTTATTGCATCAAGCGTGCTATGGTCAAATGAATTATTCTCTATGTGAAATGAAGCATTTTTTAAATGATAAATTACTTCAGTTATTCTAAATTGAAACACATACTATTTATTAATCAAAAATTTTGAATGATGTTTTGCAGCTTTGTTATCCCATAATACATTTCTCACATTTTTAATAACTACATTATTCTTAATAAAGATTAATAATTTCTTAGAATCATTGTTTATGATTTGTCTTTTATTTGTGTTATGTTCATTATTTAGTGATGGTAGGTGACAATACCTTCCATGTTGCAAGTGGAGAGGCATTTGGGGCCTATTAAGGATCGTTAAATACAATCACGTGGCTAGAACTTCCCCCACCCATTAGGTTTATGTGGCACCTAAATCCACATGTATTGTGTAAAATTATACTTCACAAAAGTTCACATTTCATAGATACTTTTTTCATAATTTTATGATTAGATCAATATATTGAATTTTAACAATATAGAAATTCCATGTATGGATGGAGAAGGTACATATCTATTTGAGAACACTTTTTGAAAACATCTTATAACACTTAGTTTTATTTGAGATAATTTACTGAAAACTAATTACAATAACCCAATCCAGATATATTATTTCAATTTTAAATAAGGTCCTTTCTATAACATGATTAAGAGGCCTTTTTTAGAAATTTAATTCATCTTTATTTAGAAAAATAACATATGTTTGTTTTTCAAACCACTTATTTAAAATTTAAAATAAGTGCCTTTATCATTTGGCATAATTTATTAACAAATTATTATTTTTCTATAAAGATTCTTCTGTATAGAATTTTATTGTTTTCCTGATTAGGTTTGTTTTGGAATGGTATATTGCTGTTATGTTCTTTAATTTTATGAATTTCATAGTTTTTGAGTGACTGTAAAATTTATACAAGTATGTTCTGGAAAAATCCTTCCTTCTACATTCTAATTTATTTTAAATTTCTTTACCCCTTTTCATTTGGAGTGTTAGTCTTAAACTTTTTATCTCTATTTTGGATACTATATGAAAAATTATTTCCCATTCTACATATGATATATCTTTTCATTTTAGATTTTTAGTCTATAATTTTTTTTTATATTCATTTATTGGATATGTTTTCTATATGTATTACCTAATGCATTTACCTATTTTGTATTCATTTATTGTATGCATATTCTATATAGACTTTTCATTTAATGAAATTTTATTTTAATTCATTTTTAGTTTCGATGTAAGTATAATACACTTTATACGTCTCTCATCATCAATCTACAAGAATTATGTATGTTATTAGATGTTATTACAAAACTCTATATAGAATTTCATTTTTTGGATGAATGGTTTTTTTCAAAAACAATATCCCACTACTATATATAGAGTTATGTTCTTGATTAATCCTTGAAAATGTTCCTCCATTCTACCTATTCTCTCTCTTTTCATTTTATATTTTTAGTATTTTATTATTTATATGAATTTATTGGATCAGTTTTAAATATGCATTAACTAATTCATTTACATGGTTTTTAATCATTTTCAGAATGAATATTCTTTATAAACTTCCAATTTAATGAAATTTTATTTTAATTCACATTCATTTTTGATGCGATTATAATACAATTTATGTGTCTCTTATCATTAAGCTGAAATAATTAGGTATGTTATTGGATGTTTTTACACTATTCGATATAACATTTCATTGTTTTCTTGAATATTTTTGTTCTCCAATGATATCCTACTACTATACAAAGAGAAATGTTATTCATTTGATCATTTTTTTAATTAGAAAAATGAATATTTGAAATGCAGCTTATTTTAATTCCCAATCATTTAGATTAACAATGCAAACCTAATACATATTCAACAACATTGATATGAACACTAAAATGAACTCAACACTAGGGAATGGTTGGATTCTTGGAATCCAAGAACTCCATCAATGTGCAAGCTGATTTCGGACTAACCATTGGCTCACCCAACTTCCCCAAAAGGGGATGTGTGAGTTCTGGTATTCTTTTACACCCATCTATTATCACCTAGTTGTTTGAACCCATCACCTCCAAAATCCCACTAAGAACACAACCATTGATGTGTTATAATTATATACCCTCACATCATCTTCCATGATGACGTCTTATATAAGGGGACCAACCCTGAACCCCCTTGATTCATCGGGTACATCCTTATTTTTCATTGAGTAAAGAAAATATCTTAGTGGTTATGTGGATGCTTTGTGACCAAAAAATTCATAGACGAGGGAAGGGAATGAAGACCAATGAAAATTTTAATTTAATATTGGTCAGCATCAAAAAATCTCCAATTTCACTCGTGGATTAAAATGAGAATCTTTGATCCTGGGAAAACTCGATCAGTAGTATATGGATCATATAATAGCGCACCAACATCTCTAGTCGGTGGTAAAGCTGTCCTGATACATAACTTATAAATAGATCATGTATACTTTTACTCTCTATGCATAAAAGTTGTGGTGGGATATAATATCTAACTTTCAGGGTGACAGGTATGATGTGCATGCCATTATTCTGGAAGACATTTGAAAGACATCTCATTAATTCCCCCATTTCAACAATGACCTGATTTTCCTTATTAGATTCTTTTGTCCCACTATTTTTCATGTAAGTGAGTTTTGGGAAAGTGTTTTTTGGTTGCTCCGAGGGAGTCTCCATCCCCACACACCATCCATCCTGGTCAACATGAATCATCATAAACTAAATCTTCCAAATAAATCATTCAAAAGCTCCATTTTTTCTATTAATACTTTACTAAAACTTGTTCTCCACACTTGAGTCTTCATAAGAGAGAAATATACATTCATACTTATTGAAGGGTTATATTCTTTATAAACATAAATTTCCATAAAAAATGCCATGTCCTGATTTTAAACAATTACAAAATATGTCTTTATAATGTAAAGAATACACTGGTTTCTTTCTGAATCATGAATGTGCCATGGTGACGGTGTCCAACAATCAAGCTGTTGATTGTGTTTCTAAAAAACACATTTTCCATAGGATTCATACTTTGGTGTATTATGGTGTGTATGCTTGTAAATATTTAGGTAATTTCCATCATATTTTAGACTTTTTTTTGATTTATTGTCTAATCTTAAACATTCTCTAGGACATTGTTATGTTATGTCAGATTGATTTTTGGATATTTAATGTTTTGTGGGTTTGGATAATACTGATTTCTTATCGTATATCTTGAATCTGACTATAGAGATTTTGAGTCTCTGAATTCTTTAATGGAATTTTTTTAAATTATAATTATATATTAATTAGAAAGGGGACTTCATTTCTAATGAGTTGGGTTCTTTTTCTCAAGATACCTCTTTTATATATTTTTTTATCGTGGTACCAGGCTCAAAAAAACATATGATGATAATATTTTTTATGTAGTAGTGTATATGTGATCATGATTTATTTTAAATATGTGTGTATTGATAACCAGTTTTGTTTATACAGTGTGATATTATATGAATTATTGTCTAAAAAAATATCATAAATCATATTAGTGTTTTAAGAAATCACAATGTGATTTATTTACTAAATAAAAAGGTATCTTATTGGTTTTATTATTTCAAAATCATTGGAAAAATACATCACAATGTGAAAAAATACTATTAATATTATTGATTTATAATGTAACAATGTGAATTATTTTCCATACATTCCCTCACACCTTTTTTGTTTCTATCAAAATGGATTATCTCATACCAAAAGTAACTGAATAGTGAGGTTCACCGAAACAATATATGGGAATGTACAAAATATATAAAAATTATCAAAAAATACCATGCTCATGATTTTTTTAATATTTTATTAGCTTGAAATGAAGCACCTTCAGGTGACACAATATATAGGTTGGGGGGACTAAAATGGGTCTGGTGTCCAGGTCGAAAAGAGGGGAGATACCACAGAACTCGACCTCACTTGGAACGTAAGTGAATTTTTTGAGCTGATGTATAACAAAATTCATGAAATTTTTTGAATCAATGCTGATCATTTTCAGGCGATTTTATATTATTATTTTTTTTCTTCCTTCACGTACTGGAATCATTTTTTTCATTGAGAATTCCCTAGAACAGTCTGGGTTTGCCAGAGGAGCTATTAATTATTTAAATATGAACGCTACATCCACATCGGTGGGTGAACTAATAGAATATGAACCTCTAATTGACTACATTGTCTAGGATCCTAGGGCCACATCACTATTAAAACATTATGAAATTAGTGTGTATTCCACATAATTTATGTTCACTTTGATAAACTTTTGTACCGTTTTTCTTTAAAGTATTTTCTATGAATTATGTTTAATATTTTAAACTACAATTTAATTCTACAAAGTCCATGCCTTTCCACTTTCTTAGAGTTGTAGGTGCTGTAGAAGATATTGCAATAGTGAAGGTACTGCATATACCCTTATATTCCTTAGAATTATGTTTCATGTTTATTATGTTGTGGGTATCTGATATCATTCCATGGTTGTTAATACGGAGATCTAGTCATCAATATAAATTAATTAATGACTATTTCAATGTAATTAAAGAAATCAGTTAGAATCCATTAATCATATTGAATATATCATTAGTTTTGTAGTCTAACATTAACATTTCATTCACTCTTATAATTAATTTAATCTATTTGTTGAAAAATATAATTGAATCCACTAATTAATTGAGTATTGTGCACAATTATTTGGATGATAAATTATGTATCATGTGAAAGGAATGGACGTCCAGTGAATTCGAGATTTTTATTTCCCCTAAACAACAAATGATTAACACCGCTTTTATTAACTGCTATCGTGCCTTGAGTGGTTATGCGTCGGGTTGTTTGACTAATCCTTAAATGGATGATTGTGTTGTCTTCATCTGATGAAATTGAGAGTAGCAGTACATTGAGAGTACTAGTATGATTTGATGATTTAGTGTTTATCTAGCTTTATGTCAATGGGGAATAAAAAATGATAAAGCTACTAATTTATTTCTATGTTTAGAGGTTTTGTGCAATGTATGATGGATAAGAGTGTTTTGGAAATGAAATTTGAAAATATTATATAGACTGATGATGCATTCCATTGATTATCGATTTTCAAGCATACATATGAGTGATTAACAGTGGTTGAATGTGGTTTACTAGAATAGGGCTGAAGAGTATGATGGTACCATATCAGAAAATGCAATTCTTTTGTATTTGTTTTTCTTTTTCTTTGGAATGTTTTATTATGGTTGGTGTAAGTTTTCACATGATGGTTTTATTGTATGGTTCCCACTTCACCAAAAATTATATTATTGAAAATCAAAATGGATTTTGAGTAGAACTCTTCAAAATAATTGAGTAGGTTAATAAAAATCATTTCACATAACATGTTCAGTTATTTTTGGGGAATAACTATAAATTTCATCATTTTAAATGATATTATTTCTAATGAATCCTCCTGAAAATTTGTTTCAAGTAATACAATAGTTTAATCTTCAGACCCAACGTTATTAAATATTTAATTTATTTCCATTTTCAATTTTATATTGCAGAAAAAAATTTATATACATGCCTTCACATTTAATATCTTAAAACTTCTGTGCAATCTAATATAATTTCTGGTGTTATTTATGGTATGCCTATAACATTTTTTTAGTCTGCATATAATATGAAAAATAATGAGTTTTAAACCATGTAATATTATATGTCTATTGGTATGAATATAACACTGATACTGGTTTTTTTTTCAACCACATGATATTATATAAATTTATTTCTTAAATAACTGAAAAAAATGAAGAAATAAACTATGTACTACATTGCATGTTGTTCACCTCTCATTTGTTTGGTCACCTCTAATCTTAATGCAATAGGTCTACGGTTCATGTAATGAGTAAATTAAAGGGTCATGATAACCTCTCATGTAGAAGAGGCAATGACAAAGGGAAGGATAAGAACCATAACCTAGCCATTGCAAGGCCCAATTTGATGGTGGGAGACCTCCAACCATACAATATTACTGAAGAAGTCCCACAAGTTTCATTGGATTCAGATACTATTGGATAACCCCTAAATGATGAGGATCCTAGAATTGACTCTAAGTTGTCCTCTTTTATTGGAATTGTTGAGCTGTAAATGGATAATTATGAACTCCTTTTGCAGAATGACTTCATCCCTTATGTGTTTGTTGACATGAAAGATATTTGTAAATATGTACACCTTATACAGGAATCTGATCAAATGAAATCCTTGAATGATGAATGTGATGTTTGAGATGATATAATTTCAGTGCTAGGTGTTAATGGCATGGATCTTGCACCAGGCTCACTAGTGGAGTTGGATGTTGGATTATCCATGAAGGTTGATTGACTTATATAGTAGAATTATAATGAGAATAATAAATGGTGTGCTATAGTGGATGGTGAATATATGAATCATGTTCATGATATCTTTCTTAACCAAGTCAATGAACAGATTCATCAGACATCCATTGGTGGTAACCAGGATTGCCTGGTAACTGTGAAAGTTTCTCCTTATTCTGACCATGATGATGTTTTTCAGAATAAATTTATTGAACAGTCTAGAAAAACACCTAAAATGATCACTTTTCTAAAATGTTTTTGGTATCATATTTGTTCCAGCATTGTTTTTCTTGATATGACTTATTTTAACTTAATTTACTTATTCATGGATGGGGATTTCAAACATCACCAGATACATCCTTGATATGTCGCCTCAGTAGGTATTGTAATCACTACATCATTGAATTTTACTAGATTCATAAGCTAATTGTTTTAGACAATCCTAGAATAGGAATCCTCATGACTTTCTTTGATTTAATATTTATAGAAATATGTTATAAAATCATATGATAAATCAATTTAAATTTTGTCTCCATTTATAATTAGAGAGACACTATTTGAACAAGGATTCAAGAGATTCACAGCCCATAGGTCTATCACAAAAAACAAGTGTTGCATCAATAGTGTTTTCATCTACTATTAGATGATATCCAATATTGAAATCAATTCCCAGGGATCTTTCTCAAAACTAATGGTGGTCCTTACATCTTTTACTCAACTATATGTGACATTGTATTGTTATCAATACGTAACAAATACATATTAATGATTATTCCATTGGTTCTAATCACTATTATAAAGGAATACCATGATATACCCCTTTATAGTCCAAAGATAAAGTCTATAAAATGAAATTGGTAGATTTAGATAGTTAATGATGATATCAATAAATATATATTCCCTAGATGATAAAGTTTGTGGTAGAGGTTTCTCTAGATCTCTAACCCTCAAACAATGTTTGAAGCATAAAAATCTCACACATGTGTGAAGTATGCGAGTTTATGAAGGGGGGATTGAAATCATACCTTGAACTATACCGGGTGTCCCTAGATTACTGCCATCCATTATATGAACATATCTCCTCTATTTGTTTCATAAACATGCACAAGACAAGAACTACACCACACTAATTTTCACTCCAACATAATGGAATCCTCTAATAATAATTCAAATTGGAAGTCCACTATTTCTTTAGTAGGATGACCCTAGATGAAGAGTAAATACCAAATTTTATTTTTTTTTCTATCGAACCACATTGGATTAACTCAGAATATACATAACATTTTTCTAAATTAATGATGAATCTATGCTTGGAAATTCTAAACTACCAAATCTCACTTGTGGACACTTCATATTAGGGGGTGAATAAGGGAACAACCCGATCCCAAATCCTCTATCAAAATAGAAAATAAATTAATATAATTGAATCCTTTTGAATCATGTATATGTTATAAATCATTATATTTAGGATCATTGATGCATATTCATAAAATCTAAAGCTATCATATGATGTGGGGAAGTCTCATTTATCAAAATTACTCCATTAAAAAAATAAATCAATATATGTTCATACTCCCCAACCAAAATAAAATTCAAATGATGTCACTTAAATCCAATTGCTATAAAAATCAATCATGCATTCTCAAATCCATGATCTTATTACTTCTAAAAATCCAACTAACATTACATGGCTCACCTGAAAAATTGTACATCCATGAATAACACGCATGATGTGTCAATGAGTCAAAATCCACTATACTCATATTTGATGGATTCGTGTTCATTCATGATCATTCCATTCCAAGGATCAATACCTTTACAATTTTTAGGGGTAACATACCACGTCTCATGACACACTCCCTCTTCTTATTCTCCACACACTTTATCATTGAAGGCATCAACAGTTTATGCCATGAAATTGCATGGGTTGGGTACTAGTTATGTTATAATAGAATGAATGAATAAATTTTCTAAAATAATAGTGAAATTAAATTAAGATATAATAAAAACAAAAGATAGTTAATTAATTACACAAAAAATAATAACAAATTAATTAAATTTTGAAACAAATATATTAAATTTGTATAATAAAGATTATTATTTTGAAATAAAATTTCAATTAAAATAAATGAATAAATGTATGATAGATAATATTTAACATTATAATTTTGAAATATGTGAAAATAATAATGAATAAATGTATTAAAAGAATTAAAGAAATCAAAAACTATTATTTAAACAATTACACATAAATAAAAATGGTGATTATAGAATAATTTATTTATTTAACTACAAATTAATCAAATAACAAAAAACAAATGAATTTAATAATTGAAAATTAAATTTATAGTTTTAATAATAAAACAAATTATGAATTATTGTAATTAATTCAATAAAAAATTTATTTTTCCAATAAATACACATGTAATTACACTAAATGACGTGGAAAATATAAGGAAATAAAATTCACATCAGAAAAAATCTTGAAATATTTCTGAAAACTATCATGAGATCTCCACATCCCTAGGGGAATCTGGACCCACTCTCCTAGTTGTAGGATCCTACCAACTCGGAAAGATAAGAGTGACCCCATCATAAGAAAAGAATTGTAATTGATGTTGATATCAATCAATATGGGCCTTATAAGAAAGCATGAAATATATTCCAATGATGAGATAAAATATGTAAATATTAAAAATATGGTTTATTATTAGAAGTCCTCACCAATAATTCAATACATATAAATCTCTACTCGGACTTCTTTGGAAAAGGAGTCAAAACAGTCATCGTGAAAGGTATACAATCTGATTTGTAAACCCAGTACATCAATACGATTAGATGATATAATGAAATGAGTTTCACCATTATAAAATAATTCCTTAACCATCAATGTCTCAACAAACACCATACCTCTCATTGTAGTTGGTCCTTCCTCTAACTCCTTTGGTTCCCACACAACTGTATAGATACATTCAGCCTCATCTTACACATTCATTATAAGCTCATCATCACACATGGAATAAGGTTGAGATCCCATCTATTTTGCGGTATCATATCAAAACAACGAGACATTGGTGAAGGTGGATCCAAAAATTCTTCCATGGGATGCTCTCTCATAGAAACACTAGGGAAGAACATAATTCTTACAAGAATGACACGATGTGGGTGCTTCCTAATAATCAGGTTGAGGTTCCCCTTTCTATCACACTTGAAACATACCACATGAAATTTCCCTGACATTTTTACTCACCCCTACCACTTCCTCAACATTGTTCACGCCACTTTCTCTTCTATCCAGAAAATAAACTCTGACTGCCTCTTGTTATCACTGATGTACTAAAGAGTCATGTATTCACAACTATATATAACTCTTCCATGGATTCCATATTCATAACCTCTATGAATGAAGGGAGAAACGTAATAATAAAATTACATTGAATACCATGCATCATGAAAATTTCAAACCACTATAACATGAGATAGTCATTAGAAACATGATCTGGAGATAGGTGCACCAACTCAACAAACCGAGTGGCATACTCCATGATTAAATTTCCTCCTTGATCCAATGAAGTGAACTCTTATATCTCCACCACTCTAAGTGTATCAGTATTGTAATGGTGATTGAAATATTTATTTAATGTGGTTCACGTGACATATTCCCAAAACATGTCTTGTACAATAGATTCCCACTATTTCTGTCATATCCCTTCAATAATATATATGGAGGAACCAACCCTTGAGTTTTATAATGTTTTCAAGAAGTGGAAAAAATGTTCAATCATCTTGATCCATTATTTTGATTCCTTGGGACCCTTCCTCCCAAAAACAATTATTGGATGCTTCTTAGTGAACTCTAATGCATGGTCTACCTCCTTTTAATGTTCATCACTGGCTATTTGGTCCAAGGATAGGATCATTAAGACTATAGTTTACAAAAAGACTAATTCAGCCTAAGGATTACCTTGTAAGTATCACTACACAACTTCCTAAATTGAATTCAGATATGTTATTATGGAAGGATCCATATTCAACAAAACAAATATAAGTAGAACCATCGAGAAGAAAATTTTATTCCTTTATACTAAATAGAATTTTAGAGATCTAGAGCGAAAAAAGATAAATGTATAAACAAGGACGCTAGAAAACAATGGATATACTATGGTAATATGAGGTTTATCATGAAATAGAGCTATCCACACACACTCCCACAATACATCTTAAGTTTTGACAGTCCTGCCTATTGTCTATAAACATCCGTTTTTACCAATTTATAATAGACCAACCTAGTTCAACCTATAATCCCACCCTAATTTTCCCACCACAAGGTATATAACACGTTATCGTTTAGCATGGGTTAGAGGAATGAACTAGGGTATCATACATATAAACGTGTGAATGATTTCCCCTTGAAATACATGTAGAAATATGGAAACAATCAGCATATCACAACATATTTCACATAATATATCATATGTAAAAACAACCAAACCATAAAGGAAACATAAAATTATTGGACAAAAATGTCTAGATGATGAAACTGAAATACCATCCATATGGAACTCAAAACATCCCATGGGTGAATCTATAAGTGACATTAAGTGACCAAAATCCCAACTTAATGGAAGGAAACACAATCCACTAGTGCCATCTCATACATGAACCTTTTCCCTTTACCTGTCTGTTAAAAAACCAATTCTACAAATTCTTAAAGGCAAAGGTATGGGGTGAGCACTAAAGCTCATCTCAATGCCACTAATAATATTTATAGTTTATATCCACATGAATTCATTAGTACTTGAATAAAAACAATTTATAAAATATTTCTAGAATAAATCATTTTCCATATAAATTGAACCTTTATCTTTGTTTGCAAAAAACAAAACATTCAATAAATCACAATAAGCTGAAAAACTATCCATGAGGTTTAATAAAATAAATAAAATTGTTTTTAAGAAAAAATATCTATATCATTTGAAAAAAAATCATGGCATGTAAAAATCCATATAATGTATCCAAAAAGAACCAAAGGGAAATCACAAACATAACGGTTTACATAGAAATGGAAAATAAAAAACATTATTTGATATAAGGGAATTCAATGTATAGGAACCCTCATTTCCCTAGAAAGGATATCAATAGTGATTGTGGCATCAGGGTAATCTTCCCTAGTGATAACCAACTCCAATAGGGCGCGTATATGTTTACTTTCCCATACACCCCATGGTCTTCCCAATGTGCTATTATATCATAATTATATTCAAGAACCCAATTCCATATTTTATAAAAAAATTCAAAATTAGATCCACTTCACTACCAATCCCATATTATCATAAATAATTTTCTATATCAATTCCCACCACATTCATTCTTGGAAAACCATTTCCATTTCAAAACCATCTAGGAGTCACTTTAACAAACACATAGTGTTCATTAAATTGGTTTAAAAATAATTTTAAAAACAATTTTTATAACCATCACATATCAATTTCACCTCTCAGGGATGTATAATAATAAATTTCATAAATCAGAACCAAAGGAAATAATTAGAAAACAATGATCAGTACAAGATATACCATAGGATAGGGAGATGTTCCTCTATATCTATAAAACCCCAATTTCCTTCTAGATCAATGATGGGAAACAAATATATCTAGCTTTCAAGAGCCTTAAACTACATGGATAATGACTTAAAATAATATAAACACCTAAATATACTTCTAGATGTATAATTAATGTCCCAAAATCCTTCCTATAACACTCATGATCTGGAATCTGAGCTAGTGGGGGATGAACGATCAGTTTCTTATATGGAAAAGGAGTCAAGAGATGCATAAATACCCTTAACTAAGGTCTGATGTAGGTGGAGAAACCACCCATAGAAAACTAGACACTATATAGGTATTTTGAAAAACTAAAACCACCACTACAACACCTTATTTCATCCACTATATTTCTAGAGCCTTCATCTAGAAGATAGACCATAGGGGCCATCCATAACCTAGTGAAAACTTTTAGGATATTTTTGCCCAACAAGGCCTCAACCACATCGTGATAAATACCCTAATTTCCTAGTTGATATGGATAATCCTAAAATTATCTATACTATGAAACACCCCACTATTATGAATTATTTCCCTATCCATTTCACAATAGTTTCCTAATAGAAGTCCACAACTGTGGTCTTTCCTATTTTGTACCAGAATGTTTCAAAAAACCCCTTTAAGCCAACAATAATCTCTAACTCTTCTAAAACCAAAAATAAAAGTTCAAAATATTCGTTGTATATGTCTCTACATTTTGGGGTGTGATAGTGTTTTTCTCACCAAAAGGCCATTCTAGGCAGGCTAAAAGATTTTATCAGATGAGTAATGTAAAATCACATAATCACCCCTTTTTTCCTATCTATTTATTCATTTTTTTTCTTCTACCTCATTCATATATATGCTGTCCAGGAAAAAATAATTATTTCATTTTCAAAATTATACTTTAATGTTATAATTTTTAGAGAATAACCATTTTCTGACTTCATCACATCCATATGAAAAATGAAAATATTCCTCGAGTTTTGGGTGAACCACCACCTCCAAAAATGATATATTTCTTTATTAGTAATATTAATAAATGGGTGGTTTTAAGAATGTATTCAGTGAGTAAAAATTATGTTAAGAAAGTTTTTATGATTTTTTAAAGATAAATTTTTCATCTTATTAATAATATTATCAAAATACAGTCATTATAAATTTAATTACCTAAAATGATTATAAAAAAGGAGAAATAATTTATTCTTTATAACTAATAAATCATTTCATTATATTGATCATATAAATCTTCTCTATTATGATTTTTTTTAATAAAATCCAAAAAATACCAATATTAATTTGTAATGATGATATTATAATCACTTCGTAATCATACTCATCTATTAATGAAAACATTTTCTTGTGTGGGTTAGTTAAAAAACTTATTTAAATGACTATATATTTTTTTATCATGGATGGTTATGGATGCTTAATTATTAGTTTAGTACGAAATTAATATTAATTTTAACTAATTAATTAAGAGACCGCCTTTCATTCATTAAAAATCAACAAAAGAAGCTTTTCATCGATTTCATCTTCAAGAATAATAACAAAATATATCATTAAATGTTATTAGAAATTTTTAGAAATTAGAGATATTTTATTATAAAATCATTAATAATATGTTAAGGGATCTATTTTTAAAAATAAATTAGGATTCATATTTCAATTAGGAATCCCGTACAAAATAAACATAATTAGTAACATCAGATGATGAAATTTACTCTAACTAAATAATATATATATATATATGGATAATCATTATAAATGAAGAATTAAAAGAAATTAAAATTTTAATAAGGCTCAGAAATATTTATTAATATTGTTATGTTTATTATATTGTATGTTAAATCACTTTCATTGAAGGTGAGAGTTATGGAAAGGGTTTTATTGCATCAATTTCTTGAGAGAAGTATCAAATTATGCACCATGTTTTCCTTTATATAGTGTATTCACTACCACATGATTGTATTTTTACATAATATTTCAGGAAATTCATGGTAAATAAAGAACCAAACCATATTATTTATTTTGAGGTCTTTTAATTCAAATATTACTAAAGATATTAGGGTTTTTATCATCTCAATTTTTCTTCTTTGAGACATAATCCTTATTCACCACTTATTTCCCTTGTGTGGTCTATATAATGAACATTTTTGTAACTATATCATAATTATCATAAATTTTAGGGTATTTTTAGATCGATCTATGGTTTTCTCATTCAAATTGTATTGATTCTAATGTCACCAAAGCTGTAAGAAATTTTTTTAACTCAAATATGCTTTCTTTGAGTTAAAATACTATCTTTTAAACTTATTTTGTTTTTGTTCGGTCTATTCCATCATATGATTTTATTTTATGATAATTTATCTTTATCTCCTGAAAAAAAAATTATTTTTAATTCAAACTTTATTCCTTCATGAATTTATTTATCAAAAAAATATAATGTTTTAATGAATAATTCTCATCCTTTACAAGAATCCATTTCTCTTCCATGAACATATTTTTTCTTCCAACCAATGTTTTCCTTAAATATTTTTAATACCAATAATTTATTATTTCTTGTTATCTTTAAATTTATCTTAAAAACATTGGAAAAGGAACATTTCATACTTCGTTAATAACGTATAATTCAATATGTATATTTTTTATTTTTAATAAAGATTGTCCATTGATGATCTTATCTTTTATCTTCCACTACAAATTTGTTGAATTAAAATTTATTTGTTTCTGGTTTTTAATATTATAATTTACATATAAAAAATGTTTGGAAAATTTATTTATGTAAACATCTCAAATTAAAATTTTGAAATACACTCAATTTTTAACATTTTAAGATAATGATAAACTTTGATACATTTTTACTTCCATTTTAATTTTTATTTCCATAGGATCTATCTACTATGGATTCATGTATCATGAATCACTATATTACATCCATTATAGAAGAATTATTTTGGGTTATTGATTTTTCGGTATCAATAAATATAATTCTTAAACTAATTTTATCTGATACCATTTGAAAGTGTTATGAATCCAAGTGTATTTACTTATGATCCTTATAAAATGGTAAATGATTGATTTCATGTGACACACATATGTATTGATTATTATTATATGATGGTTGGGGTCCTATATTCCCTTCCATTCATTGGTGAATGCTTTATGTCTCATGAGATAATAATGTGATTAAATATAGTTATTATTTGTTCACAGCATGATTTATGGGAATGTTTATTTGTTCAAGAACATAATATATAAATTTTTTCATCGATCGGAACATGATTCATGGATTTTGTTTGTTCACAACCTGATATATGGGAATCATTCGGTTTGTTTGCAGTGTGATCATTCACTATGATTCTATTTATTCCATACATCCATGTTATGTTATGTAATATTTTTATGTCATATTCTTATAATAATGATACATGGATCATGTTTATTGTACGATGTTTTTGCACTCTTATCTCATGGTATATGTTTGTTGGTTTTGAGATTATGTGTCCTTCTATACATATTTATTGGAAAATAATATTATTTCATATAATTTAAACTATATTATTCTCCCATTATCATTATTTTTCATATAGATATAATCTAACCATTTTATGACTTGATGATATGGTTCCCTTACTAAGAATTTTCACTCACCCATTCACATGTTTCCATTTTTACAAGAAAATTATATGCAAGATTATGTGTATAAGGAATTAGAATGTCAAAATGTTGTGAGGGATTTTGTATTAATTATATGAAATAATATTATTACATATTAAATCACTAAAGAGATTAAATATTTGGGTTATGGGGTTTTTTTGAGTTCGTGAGAGATGTAACATTCATAAAATGGAATTATTATAAAATGTATTCATGTTGAGCATGAGTTTTCTCACTAGGTATCATTGAACATGTGTAACGAACATGTTTTAGCCTTAAACTCCTATAGTGTGGGATTAGGGAGAATTGGTTGGTATCAAATAAGGGATTATTTGTTTTTGGGTATTATTTTAGTTATTTTTAGAAATGATAACTACATAAAAATAGAGGAAATTATTAGTAAAATCCTATATATAGGAAAAAATACTCAATTTTTGGTAATTTATAGAGTGGATAGTTTTTTAGAAATAACATCCCAATCATGATAAAAACAAATATATGTATGATTAAATATATATAACATAGGGGTAATAACCCTGAAAATGTTTAGTTAGGTATTAACATGATCTTCCCTCAGTGCACAACATGTGGTACATATTTTTCACCTGGCTTAACACTACAGGGGGATATCGATTAGTGTTCCACATACTAATTAAAAATCACTAAAAGGGATTCATATATATTTCTGTTAGTGAATATGATTTTAAACAATTATGAACAACCTTGGTTAAACTGATGAAGATATAGATCAATCCGATTATATCATAGTTAAACTGAATGAATTATTGGTTTAAATGTCGTCGTCAAGGGAGAATACATCAAACAATTTATTTTTCATGTTATCATGATAATATTATTTTATTTTTTATAGATATTCATCACCATTTTGGTTATAATATTTAGTTCCAAACATGATCAAGAAAATGATGTTGTGAAATGTGTGTCTCTAAGAACTCCTAATGAAGGATATTTGGGATAAATAGTTTCATATTCCCACCAAAGATAGTGAATATTATATTATATCTGGTTTCATGTGTGTCTTAGGGATACCCTTTTCTATTATTCATTAGTGATTGGAAATTAATATTATAAGGATGAAATATATTTATGGACGGTAAATGATAATATCCCACAATTATTCAATGTACTTACAATTTAAATTGTCCACTGAATAAGTTGTTTCACATTAAACACTGAAGAAATAATAACCAAAATATATTGTATGAAGATATAATTATCAGTAGAAAGTGTAACATTTATAATTTAACCATTAAATTTGTGGGTAAAAAAAGAGATAAACACATTATGAAATCTATATAAAAATAAAAATTATATGAATTATTAATACTTCTATATTGATAAAATTAAATTAGTGTAATTAAATAACTAATAAGAACAATGTATGCTTAAAATTATTTTTAGAATATTTTTTATTTTATAAAATATTTTTTATTAATATATATATTATTTTATAGTGAATAAAAATAATTGTTCAAAATTATATTGCTTTTTCATTAATAGTAAATAAAAATAAGAACAATTAAAATTTAACATTTCAATATCTTATAAAAATTGTTTTTCATTATATTTTATGTTT
This sequence comes from Viscum album, assembly GCA_963277665.1. Lineage (NCBI taxonomy): Eukaryota > Viridiplantae > Streptophyta > Magnoliopsida > Santalales > Viscaceae > Viscum > Viscum album. The sequence goes on from OY728131.1 coordinate 1,518,526,678, forward strand.
CCATTTAAAAGTTAATTTACTAAATTTTAGAATATTTATTTGAAAAAATGAACCTAGTTTTTAGACTCCACAGTACCATATAATATTATGATGATTTTTTGTGATTTTTCTATAAATAGTTTTTTATGTGAATATCGCACAATATCATTTTTATGAATACCATGACTTTTATGAAATCAATAGGATATAGGAATTACATAAAATTTTTTGAAACATTTTTATGATATAATATTTATTTATTATGTAAAATTATACATTTAAAAAAATTTAATTTCAAATTAAAAAACTATTTTTGAAATTTTTGAACCTAAGTAATATATTTTTTAAAAAATTTTTTTATGGGTTATAGATTTATTAATTTAATTTTAATTTTTATAAATTTTAAAAATTTAATATTATAAAACTTACTTTATATTTGGAATTATAATTTCAAAATTATGAAATATGGCTAATTTAATTTTTAGCCATAAATATAATTTACTAATGTAAAAAAATTGTTTTGTCATGGTAAAAGTAAATTATGGTCAATAGTTAAATTAATGGGGAAGTGTCAAAAATGTCTCATGAATTTTACTTTATTTGTGTGTAAGAGAGTTTTATTAACATATACTAAACCCATCTCCATTATTTTTCACAATTGGAGCCACTTTTTTTTAATTGTCACACCTTTAATAATTTCGATAGCACATTTCCTTTATTAAAAATCCCCAAAACATGCTCATAAATAATTTCATATTCAAGAATAATTGATAAAAATATAATTAAATGATATTATAAAATTAATAAAAAATTGGAATTAATAATATAGTGACTTTTAAAATTTTGTAATGACTAATGCTATACCAATAAATGAGGATCTATAAAATCATTACAAAACCAGTACAAAATGAACAAAATTATAAACATCGAATGATGAAAATAAAATATAACTAATATATTCATGGAGAATGATTATAAATTAAGTATATAAGATTTAATAAATATGATTAAGTTTACAAAACAATTTATTATTACTGTTATGTTAATTATATAAGATATTAATCTGTATTCATTGTAGTTGATAGTTAAGGTAAGGGTTTCTTTATATCAATTTCAATTTCATGAGAGATATTTCATATTGTGCAACCTATTTTACTTTATATATTCTAATTATTTATCCCTGAATGTATTTTGATATATTATTTAATTAAATTAATGGGTTTTACCAAACCATGTCATGTACATTCTTTTAATGGTATTTAATTTAGGGATTAAAAATTTTGTAGGTTTTTTATAATCTCAATTTTATTTCATTGAGACTTATGCCATACTAACCACATATTTTATTTGTGTATTGAATATAATAAATATTTCAATCTCAATAAAATAATTACATTATAGTTTAATATATTTTTAGAAACATCAAATGTTTTTTTATTCAAATATTTTTGATTCAAAATTTACCATTTCCATAAGAGATTTTGTTAACTCAATGATTATTTGTTTGAGTTATAATTATAATTTTTAATTACTCTTATTATATGTTTGGTTTATTACACATTAATTTTTTTATATGATAATTTCTATTTATATATGGTGAAAAATAATATTTAATTTCATGCTTCTTCCTGATGGATTTATTAACATCTTCGATAAAAAACATGATCTCTTATGATGTTTAAGAGCTTGTTTACAAGTTAGAAGAGTATGTGACTTATTTTGGCTATTTCTCAAGGGGATATACTAATGGCTATATCTGCAGAGGGAATTTTTTCCATAAACATGTGATTTATGACTTAAATTCTACATTGGTCACAATCCATAAAAATGGTTTATGGCATACAATATTTTATGACATAAACCATTTTGTAAAATTTAAATATGTTAATAAAGACAATTTAACCTGAATCCATCAAAATCTAGGTATTCTTATATGATATTTTGGGTGTATCTTCAAATTATAGATCACTTCGTTCAGTCCTTGATCTATGGATGGTTTGTTTATATTTAGGAAAGTGAACTTTATTTTTGTTTCTTTCTCTAGTAGTGGAAATAGGGTTGGAATGTTGTTATGGATCTATGATCATGTGGTTATGTTTCTCCTTTATTCCTTATAAATCCATTGTACAATCTTCTTCTGAGGGAAAAACAATTTGTTGGTTGTCATGTGGCATGCATGTTCCTTGAGGTATGTTGTGATATATCCTATCCACTTATAATGTTGTTTATAGAATCGATCCGATGAAGAGAGAATCAGGTTTAGGGCATCTATTTGTTATTATTTGTTCCATATGGTGTGTTTGGATCCAATTGTGGGTGATGTGTGACCGGATTTTTAAGTAGACGGTTCGGTATTTAGACAATGTTGGGTTAATATTGATTTCTATTAATTTATTAAATGTTTTTATAAATAAATTGGAATTATTTATTTATTTTTGAATGTATAAAATTAATTTTGTGAAAGGACGGGAATTGTCCTTATTTTAGTAAATATAAAAGATATTTCCTGTAAATATGAAATAGATTGAGAAATGGTTTTTCAAGAAAAAGTTTTCATAGACAAATTGTGTTTGAAATTTTATTGTCAAATGTAAAATACCTTTTAAATTATATGAAATGCATCACATATGAGCCTTAGTTGCTTTGTTGAAAGATGTTGTAGTAGGTTTCATATTTTGATACTCTATGTGAGTTTACTTTCTAAGGTGTTCTCATATTCTGAGATTGTGATACATTTGGCTCTAGGATATGATTGACATGTAAGCGGGGTTATCTTTCAGTTGTTTTCCTCTATTACCTGGACATTAATGCATCGTTCCCTATGAATTTTAGTGCACACTATTCATATTAGTGCATGAATGAACTAGCTATCTTGAACATATGTTATGATTGAAGTGTGTTTAACACTGTAATTTGATATTGTATTTATTGTGTCTAAGATGTTTTTTTTTGATAAATATGAAATGATTTTGTATAATATTCATTGAAACTATTTTACATGTATTGTTTGAAAATTGAATAAATGGGGAATAGTTTTCGATACTATTTATATTAAACTATTTAATGGATCAACATTCCATGTTTTCTATATAGTGAAAATATTGGGATTATTTATATATTGAAATTATATAGATCACCTAGGTGGGATCTTACTAATCTCATTTTTCTCACACCCCTCACCCCCCTTAGATGTTGTGTGGACAATATATTGTATTTTGATTCTAGAAAAGGAATGGTACCGAAGTGATGTATTGATGTTTAAATCATCTAGTTATGGGTAGCTGGTGGTGATATGGTGGGATATTTTACACTAATAACATTGAGTATGGGTTTTTGGTTTTAGTTTTACTTTATGGTTTTTCTGGACATCTAACTTGGTGTTTTGTTTTTTTCCTTTTGATTTGTATTATTTACATTGGACAATTGTTTATAGAATAAACATTTTCTTTCTGTTGGGTATACATTCCATCTACATTGATTTATGTAGAGTGAATTTTTTTCACTATGAATAGTTTTTGATTCCTGTGTGCTAGTCACCCACCAATTTGGATTGGTAATTTCCTTACGGATTGTGGAAGATCAAATTAGGTACTATTTATTGAGGGTATCCCAGGTTTTTTATCAGAAAACAGTATCAGAGCGTAGGTATAACCACCAGATTTCTTTTCTTGGGATATCTGGTATATGGGAAATAGAATTATATAGACATGAGAGGAAGGTTTTGGTGAGTTCCTAGCTTGTTCTTGGCATGATGTGACATAAGATACCATGGGATGTTGGGATGTGTGTTTATTGTTTTGAGTCTTGATCAAAATCTATGTTTTGGATTTTTTTTCTGGTTAAGGAAGCTCTTTTTTATGATCATTTCCTTATGTTATGGTGTGTAGTAACATGTATTTCATGTGTTAGGAGGGTTTAATTTAGGCTTCATGAATAAATCTACCTTTGTATCAGAATACTATAGAGGCAATCATTTTGTTAGTTCTAATGATAGACCAGAACATACAATGATTAAATAACCTAGTTATTAATGTTAAATTTTAGTGGGAGGAGACAATGATCAATCTCTATAGTTCAAATGTGAGAATACCCTTTCATTTATGGGTAACAATGAGCCTCAAGTGTAGGATGACTAGATAGAAAAGATCAACTAGGTATTAGACTTCCATGATACACCTGAGTCTATTAATGTGAAGTTCACGACATTCAGACTTGAGGGTCCCTATAAGCAGTGGTGGAATTCCATGGTAATGGTGAGTCACAACATGGTCATAGATTGAATGGGATTAAAAAATATTTTCTTTAAGAGGTTATTCCCAGAGAATTTTTTAATGGAAATGTATATGGAGATCCTACCGTTGTCACTAGGAGAGTGTTGGGTGTTGTAATTATCAAATCATTCTCTGGTGTTGGATTATTTATCTCCTTGGGTGGTGATAAATGGTCTGTTGAGGGCTCAGAAATACATTTAGGTTTTGTGAATAAATACCTAATTATAGTTTTATATATTTATCCTTACCAACTAAACTGATATAGTAGATACAGAAATGATGAAAGAGATGAATATGGTTTGAAAGATTGTATCTTTTGGTATATATCATCCTCATGGTGGTATTTTCAGTAGTGCATAGGGAAAGATGATGTGACCTAATAATCACATTTGTGGTGGAGGTGATTCCCAAAAGAATGATCCCTCTACACCATCATCTACAACTAGTGGTTCCTTTATTTTCTATTAGTGTCTCATGGAAGGCCACACCCGATATACTTTTCTCACACACATGAAATTTTTCAATACTTGTGGCTATTGAGACAACTTGCAATGGCTATTCTAGGATATGGATATGCCTTGTTATTTTCATGGATCATTAAATCTTAGGGATACTATGGTATAGTTATAATCTTTAACATCCATAAGACTCTAGAGAGAAGCACCTTCACCCATTTGGTGAGTTTTTGGTAGAGGATGATGCGACCCCATTAATTGTGAGAGGTATCATTTTTGTTACATCATCAATAGAAACTGATTATTTGATATTGGTGCCTCCCACTCATTTATAACTTACAATTTTATTGACATGCTAAAAAATTTAACAGATCCCATGTACATTGTTATAGATATAGTGATTCCTCTTGGAAAGAAGAAAGTGTAGGGGTTTTGATGTCTGTCTTGTTCTCTACTAGCTACTAACATGGAGTGGATATATGATTTTATTATTCTCAATGTATATCTTTTAGACGTCATCATTGGGATGAATTAGATAGTTTCACCCCATGTTGATATTGATTATTATCATCATAGAATGTAATTATTTACTTTTGATGGTATCTTTTGGGTTTTTAGAGGTAGTGGGATCCATGATTCGATCAGGGTATACCTCCCCACCCAATGATTATGAGTTTGTTGTCATCTATTGTAGTCATGCCCAATAATGTTTCTTTTTTTCCGATCTTCATATGGTTGTTGGATACATTTTTTATGTCTTCCATGATGAATTCTATAGTCTTCCTCTAGAATATGGGGTGGATTTGACGATTTATTTATTTCCTATAATGAAATTGATCTAAACACCCACTTATCAAATGACACAGATAAACTGAAAGATCCTAGGATCTAATTGTATAATTCAATGGAGAAGGGTTTTTTTATTCTTAGTATTTATCTATAGGCCCCCCAATTCTCTTTTTCAAGAAGTTATATGGTTAAATATATTATATCATGGTCTACCAAAAGATCAAATGGGTGAATCTTAAGAACAAGTACCCTTTACCCCATATGGATTACTTGTTTGATAAGTTAAATGGGGAAAATGGTTTTTGAAGATCAATCTTCTATCATGTTATCTTCATCTCTTGATTTGGGAGACTAATATTAAAAGGAATTATTTTAGGATTATGCATGTCCATTAAAAATATGTTGTGATGAATTTTTTGAATAATGACCCAAATTTTTTTATGGATTTGATAAGCTATATATTCAATTTTAATATCGACACCATTTTCATTATGTTCAGGGTTGATATCTTGGTTTATTCAATATCATAGATTAATAATTCATGATATCTAAAAAAAATTTCGAATCATTGGAAACCCCCATATTTAATTAAATCATTCAAAGTGAAATTTTTTGATTCAATAACTGAATTTATTAGGGCACATGATTTTTGAGCATATATTTTCAATTGTTCCTCAGAAGGTGAAGGATATATTTTCAGGGGAATAAAAATGAAATGTATTCATGATATGAATCTTCCAACGTCATTATAGATACTATTGGTGGTTTGTTTAGGATTTCTCAAAGATAGGGTTGGGACTAGGTTCAATGATGGAGTTTTTGAGTTTTATGGAATTCATTTTGATGATGTTTGGTTGTCTTGTTTTTGAAAAATAATGTATAATGGAATTAATTTTAATTTTTTTTTCTTAACAAAAATCCCATGAATTTATAAAGTTTTATAATAAATGAAATCAGATGGAGGTGTCATCAGATGAAGAGTATCAGATGATGGTTTCCCAACCTGATTCCACCAGTGAAACTTTTTGTTACTAAGGATATCAAATGGTGTTTTGTGTAGAATTTTCCAAAGGTTTCATAATTTGAAATGTTTGATAACAAAATATGAAGATTATTTTATAATAATATGTTATTAAGTTCTTTATTTCTAGAAATCACATATTACCAGTTTGAGTTATATAAGGATTCTTTCGTTTAGAGAATATAATCTATCACCTAGAACAAGAAAAAAAAAGTATGATCTTTTTGGAATCATTGAAGGTTAAAAGTATATTGAAAATAATGATACTTTTTCTTAAGGTTAAATGAGAAGATTGTTTTTTTATTTAATTTCTTTTTTGTGAATTGATGAGAAAATTTTTCTAGACAAAGTCTACTTGATTTTGTTTTGGTTGTGTTTAAAGATTCATATAGGTTACAAGTTGTGGCTATAAAAGGTTCCTTCATTTTTCATAAGTGGTGATTTATCATCAAATGATTTCAATAAGAAATAAAAATATTAGTTAACAAATATCATTGAAAATTTCCAATATCATCTTTTTGGATGAATTTCAAAAGTTGATGATGCTATAAATGTTTTGTTGATGTTTTGTGATGTTTTGTGGAAATAAGCAGTGTTTACAAAATTAATTGTGAAAATATCAAGGAATTGTTAAATTTAAAAGTATATGGATGAAGTACATAAAAAATTTATTCAAATGAAGTCCATCTAGAAACACACTGTACAATTTCAATTGGATAAACGTGTGTAAAGTTGAGATGTTGATGTTTCTATAAGATCGTTAGATGAAATTTTTGTATAAAAATCACCAGACAAAAACTGGAATTTAAAGGAAACTTCCAAAAATGTTATAATGCAAGGAATCAAATGAGAAATTTTTCAGGGAGAAGATTTCCAAAATGTTCCTATAATGTTTTTTTGTATCATTTGATGGTCTCTAAACAGATAGAGAGATTCTAAAGAGTATTCCGAAAAAAAATATCAGATAATTTTTTTAAGTAGTGTCATTTAAGTTTTTTTTAAAATATATAAATGTGATGTTGTTATGCTGATCATTCAATGTATTTAATAACATAATAAAAAGATATTGAATTTTAGCTAAGGATGAAAGATTTTTTTGATGTTGTAATGTGTATGAATCTTAAGAAATACTTTTGGAGTCCTAAGGATTTATCAATGACTTTTTTTACTGGGTTTCTTAAAATTATTATTTTCATTGAGGTGGGAAAAAAATTTCCACTCCCACCTTTTCTCATCCAAGAACATATATAAAATAATGGATGTAAAAATTATGTATTTTTTTAATTTTCACATGTGAGAAAATTGGATGTTATAAGAATTTTTTTCATATACAGATACTAGATGAACATTTGAATGCCATTTTTGAGTAGACATTTACCAACCAATGAATACCTTGGATGTGGGAGTAGTTTATATCAATCATAATGGTTTTTATTTGAAGATAAATAAAATGAACATACTGAATGACCCCATAAAATGGCGGTTTTAGGGGTTCCATATCATGATGAAGTACAAGAAGCACAATGAAAAAATTATAAGCTTATTGGTGATGGTTTCTAAAGGTTGTTAAAAAATATTTTTTATATCATTTATTCTAGGTAGCACATAAAATATCGTTTGATTATACAACAATGTAAGTTTAAGGATGTTCGCGGCTATTTATAACCCTATAAAAAATTATCTTCTATTGTGTTTTGTAGTATTGGATTATTTTTAAACCCTTCCAAGGACTAAGTAATCATGTTTAGTAGTGAACCATGTATGTTCTTGTTTTCATATGGTTTTTCTTGTGAGAATGTTTTTTGAAATCATAAAACTCTTTATTTAGTGGTGATAGTTGATTCATAAGGAAGAAACCATAAAATAAAAATGATCACTAATTCACCCATCCCCATCCTAGTGATAACATAGATCCTACTTGGGACATTTTATACAAATCAGAGGGAATGTTTCATTTATTTAAACTTTTCTAAAGTTTATATAAGGTATAAGATTATATTAGTGTTTATAATTTTTTGAACAATAAGATAAATTTTTTTAGTTGAATGATTAATCATATCTATAAAGATAGAATATTACCATATCTTATGTCTCTTAGATATGGTGTTCTTGAAGCTCCTACGGATTTTTGACCACCTCATGTTGAAAATGTTTCCCATATAGCCACTTATGAGAATAATTTTGAAAATTTTGGGAAAAATATAAATGATAATGTTTACTAAATCGTTGAAACTGAGATTCTTAGAGTAAAAGGAGTTGGAATCGATAAAGGAATTTGGGAAAAGTAGAAAGACATATATGAAGGAAATATGATAGTTAAGAAAGTGATGTTAAGAATTTGGAGATAAAATTTGAATATCATAAGATGAGTGATTATAAATATATTACTAACATATTTACAAGAACAAATGAAACTTTATGAACCATGATATTTGTTAGTGAGAAGTTATAAGATTAAACTATTATTGGAATGATATTACAAATCATTATTAGTAATTATGATGACAATGTTTCATCATTTGAAGATTGAGATCCTGATACTCTATCTATGTATGATCTTCATAGAACTTTTAAAAAATAAATAATGATAATAGATAAAGTTATAATGATTAAATATAAGTATTATTTAAAAATTTCTTTCAATGTTTCTATGAATGAAAAATCTAAGAATGTTCTTGAAGACGAAGAAGTTAGTGATTCAGACATCGAAAATGTGGTTAGTAAAATATTAATGAATTTATGTCAATATTTTCTAAAAATGTAAAAATGGGAACATGAATGTAAAAAAAGGTAATTTACCATTGAAATTATTAGTCTAAGTATCTATTTGGAACATTGTTGAAAATTACCACAAAAAAAGGAATATGCACAATGTGATGGAGATGGATGCATGTAAAGAAGATCCCTCATAAAGAACGTAGAAAAATAAAAATTCTATTCCAATGGAATGGATAAAAATATATATATTTCCAAAAATAGATTCTTTTTTATAGTGAAATAGAAGATAAAAATAGTGAAGAAGAAGCTGAAAACTTTAGTGATAATGGTACTGAAAAGACATTTATTGTAAATTTAAATGATGAAAAGTTCACTAGTGATGAAATCATTAGTTATAAAGGATGATAGAATCAAATGTATTTTATTTTAAAAAGGGAGTTGATAAAATGTCTTCAAAAAAATTATAAATTGAATGAGAGAACAAGATGATGAAAAAAATGACAATCTTTCAGCTAACAATCATTGATTTGTTCTTGAAAAAAAATACATGGTTCTAAAAGATAAAAAATTTATGAAAAAATATCGATTAATATAAAATTATTAAAGTTGATCTTGAATAAAAGTTCATTATAAAGGATAAATAGTTCGATTCTACTCAACATAAACATACTAAAGATGTGTGAGGGATTTCCAATTTCCATAACTCAGTTATAGATTCCAGTAAAAGTTATAAAATTTAAAAACAAAAAAATAAAAACTAAAATTATCATATAAGGTTAATAAGAAGAATTATGAATTTCAGAATAATTATAATGTTGAGAACCCCATCTGTATATCCAAAACCAACAGAGTTAAAAAATAGGAAGTTTCTAAAGTGGAATATAAGAAGGTTGATTAAAAGTATCTACATAACTATAGATAATATATAATTTTCAGAGTCAAACAATCTCTCTATGGATACTATTTTAATTTTTGGGTATTTATCAATATAATGAATATGTATTGGTTTAATCATAAATATTACAAAAACTACCACAAAAACTTAAGGAAGAGTTTTAGGGGGAGTTAACCCACTCAAAGAATATATCCTGATAAAGTTATAGTAAAAATATAAAATAGATTCAAACCCTTGGAAACTATTTTTGAAAGATGAAAAAATATAGAAATATTGAAAAAGGATTTCTTGAGAGGATTTTGGAAAAAAAAAATTGGACCATAGGCACAAAAAATCCAAATTTGAAGAAAGAAAAAAAATGTCTTATTGTTTAAACCGATCAAAAATCTAAAAAAGAGGAAAAAACCTAGAATTTGGATCATGATAGATCTTAAAATATGATATGATATCTGAGGATACTAAATAATGTGAATGATTTTAAAGAAGTTATTGTATTTTTTTGGCAATGACAAGTCACTTAGAATCAAAGACACTGGATATGTTATTATTGGGGAAGAAATGTTGAGATCTAAAAGAGATTTTTTGTTATGGGGTGAAACAAATCATATAATGAGTTTCACAACATTTTAATTAATATAATAATGTTATTTACATAAAATATGGTTTTTTTTGAAAATAATGGAATATAGTAATTTTGTTATGAATAGACAATGAACAAAGGGAAACATGTTACATATTTTCCTTAAAGAAAGATCATGTTATCTATGAATGATGGATGAAAATAATCATTGGCCTAAAAGGTTGGATAACATGTGTTAGATAAATATGATCAATATAATAACGTGATTATGATTTCAAGATATTACTCATATGTCAAGAAGAAGATGTTGGTTCTATTACATTTTCAATAATTGGATGACAGAAAAAAAAAATATAAGAAAGTAGAGATAAATATACCTCATACCATAGAGATGTTTCACTTTGATATAGGTGGTCTAACTAGTAAACAATCAATATATGAAGATAATTAAATTATTTTTTATTGATGATTTTTCTTGAGTTACATGTGTTTTGTTTTTAAAATTTAAATCAGTGGCTTTGAAAATGATTATGAGTTGTTGGAGAAGATCATAAAAAGAAAATGTATATTCAATAAAGTGAGGGAAATAGAACTTCTATAGGTAGTTAGACATCCAAACCATATACTAGTGAATATTGGGGGACATTCATGAATGTAATCATCATTGTGTGAAATCCCAAAAATTATAAATAGTTTTATTATGTTAAGACTTATTTTCCTTGTCTACTATTTTCAAGATAATATTGGATAAAGTTTTATTAAACTTCTCTATAGATCCATTCATCATGTATTGATTGAATGTTGAGTGATTTAACTTAATCTTAGTGAGGTGTGAGTAGGATTGTTCAAATTAGGTTCTCGTAAGGGGCTAAGTGCTAGGGTTCCCCACACCTTCTTCTTCCACACTGTGGATCGGCTGGATTTTGATGCTTCAGACCAAAGACATCGTGGAGTGGGGTGTCTCTCCTAGGCTGGAGTGTCTTCGTGGACTCGTTTATCTTCTCTATGTCTGTTGGCATTTCCCCCATTCCATCCTACAATCTGTACATAGCTTCACATGGTGGCGTGTTAAGGGTCCAACGTTCGAGCTTCCTGCTACCGCGGTGAAGGTTGATGTTATGTGTTAGAGTTGGTTGAGGGAACATTGGGAGGATATGGATGCCTTGCGTGGTCCGAAGGTGGAAATGATATTTGTGGTTCTGGATTGTGGTGGTATTCTTATTCATCCCTTGACGGTTTGGCTCTAGATGTCCTCGCGGTAAGGGGTTTCATTATTTTTTCTATGATGCTCGATGTTCATCTAAATTTGTGTGGTGTTGCCACAATATGTGGGTTCCCACTTCTCTATTTTCATACCATGTGCAATTCAAACTCCGTTGGGGATTTATTCATCTATCATCCAAAAATAGTTGGGTATGGTATGGATGTGTGATTCTGGGATTGGTTACAACGACCATTAAAGATTTCACGGTGGATGGGATCTTGTTTCGGGCTGAGTTGTAGCTTTTGGGACTTCTATTATGATGTTATCATTTATAGGTTCTATTCTAGTTTTTGTTTGGAGGCATCATCAGTATTTCAATGGAAGTGTGGAATATTTTCACTGGGAACTCCTCATTTCATTCTTTTGTGTTCATTTTTCTATGTTTATGTTTTGAGGCATGTGATTTTAGTGGATCTAAATTAAGTGAAGGATTAAACTAAGTCGTAGTGGAGATATAGATTTGCTTTCTTTTGACCTGGTGAAGAAATTGAATCCATTTTTCTTTCAAGGTACAGCCCAGATGAGTTTCAGATCATGGATTTTTCTCCTTCTCATCGCTACATGGAATTGGATGTTTTGAGAGGGTATGGCTTTTTCCATCAGTACAGGGCTGATGCATCTTTGCATGGGACAACTAGCATTGTAGTGATGTGGAGGTAGATGCTGATCATTTTGATTTATTTCTTGGGTGGGGATTTTCCTAACTCTTAAATTGTATTGTCTTTTGTCCAGCTGAACATCACCCATAGAGGCATGGTTGTGTTTTATGTCTTTGATTTCACTCTGGTTTCCCACATTTCCCTAAAAAGTGTTTTTTAAATAAAATAATAATAATTTTCAGTCATATTTAACATAATATTATACTCCAAATATAGATTCATATGCTGGAAGTCATATAAATTCGTTCCATCTTCCATCAAGATTATATCAGGGACTCCAAAGATCATAAAGATATTGGAATTTACAAAAAAATTCAAATACTTTTTTCTAAACTCCATTAGGGTTAAAACATTATCTCATTTGGAGAATAATTCAATTTTAGTAAGGATGAACTTGGACTACATGATTGTGGCTGGAATGTATGGTCCCAAAAAATTGATCACCCAAATGATGAATGGATAGAATTTCATAGTGTTCTGCAGTAAATTCTAGTTTTGATAGATAATTATAGCATGAATCTAACATAAATGAATCATTTTTTATTGTAAACAATATTTCATCTTCTAATACCAAATGTATCAATGTCTCTTAGTTTTCTTAAAGAGTGTGGATTGTAACGACCCGAATTTTTTTGAATAAATCTTATTTCCTAATTTTTTGTGTTGTTTTATTTTATTTTTATACTCAACAAAAATGTTTCATTTGATAACATGAATATAATTAAAATGAGACCGTTGGGTTTTGACTGTTATATGACTATTGGTCAATATGACCACTATAAACTAAATGTTTCGATTATTTTCTCTAAATACAAGTAATCATGGTTAGTTAATATAGAAAGAAGAATCGATGGCCTCACCCAGTAGTCTTGGACCGATCGAATCCTATCTAACAGATCTTGGGAAAGAGGTAGCACCACTGGGCTTTTCTCTGGACCAAACCCAAGTTGAACTTCATCGTGTGAAGCTTGAACGGGATCGCCGTCGCGAGAAGTTCAAACTGATAGAAATTACTACTCGTGCGATGTTGGACGAGCCTCCCTCGGATTCTCTCACCTTAGCACACCTCACACATAGGTCCTATGCAGGTGTGATAAGAGGACATGTAAGGAGACTGTAACTGCATTGTGTAATCCTTGGTTTTAAATAAAAATTTCGATTTCTTCTTATGATGAAGTTTATGAATTTTCAAATGTCCAGATAAACATAGTATGCATAATTTTGATGAATTTTAGAAAAAAGATATTTTAAAAATGTTTAGGTAAACCTTAATTAATTAAAAATGTGTAATGATTTTCAAAAAATGATCTTCTACAATTATGTTCAGTGCAAAATTTAGAGTCTAATAAGATCAACATAATTTTTGATGAATAGTAAATTATGAATTGTGATTTTATGCTTAGGATTAGTAATGTGACCAAATGGATTAATAATCTCACTTAAAGAAAGTATTAAAATAAGCTAGGAACTTTGATTAAATAACGTGATTCAATAAAATGGTTAAATAACAGTTTCATAAATTATTATTCAAGTATTAGTTTTTTCGGATAAATAGTGTTTTTTAATTAAAAATTTAATTTAAAATATTTAGAAAATTATTTTTATAAAATGGATTTCATTTTTGAAATCAGAGCATTGATATTTGGTTAAGGTGAAATTTTGGGATTATTCTGAGAAAGTTGAATTTTCGATGAATAGTGAAAATACAGTTTTTAAGTTACGGGTGTTTAATGACATCATTTAATGATGTCTTAAGTATGTAATCAATATGGTCGCCTTATTAATAGTATGATAAGGTATGAGGTGTCCCAAGTGGCCAATACCATGGGAAAATACCATGGGCAAGCCCATGGTTTTTCCAAAACCACTAATGAGGTGTCCCTTGGCCATTAATGCCTTGTCCCCTCACTTTCCCTATAAATGTCAAGACATCCTCTCATACATTCGACTCCCAACTCTCCCCGAACGATTTTATGGTCTCATTACATCCCAAGGAGTCCTCACAAGGTTCCCCCAAGCCCTCAAGGTCCCAACCTTTGAGTTTTAAGAGTTACATTTTAAGGTAAGGGATCCGACCTCTCTCTTTCTTTTCAAGTAATCTCTGTTATGTCATTTATTTTATGCTCCATGTTCTTATGTTAAAGGATGTTTATTTATACTTCTCTTACTTCCCTTATTATGTTCATATAATGATATATCCCCTCTTACTCTCATTACTTCGTTTTATGAAGTTTTAAGTGGTGCCGTTAGGCTGCAGAAATTTTTGTATCGAATTTTTTCTCCCTTTTCATTTTTCAAGATCTGTTTTCATGTAAAGTATTTCAAGTTCATTTTTATTATGTAGGGGTATGATCTCTAAATTTTTCATACTGATATTTTATGATAATATGATGAAATACCATATTTTATCTCTTCAATTCAGTGTTTTTAAGTTTTAAGTGGCGCTGTTAGGCTGCCGAATTTTTTAGTGGTTCTTTCACCTTTCTCCTTTTTTCAAAGTTCTAATTCTATGTCAAGTCTTGCAAGTTCCTTTTTATTATGTTGGGGTATGATCTCAAAATATAGAATACTGATCATTTATGTTCATATGATGAAATATCCTATTTGATCTCGTCAATTCATTTTTTGTTGAAGTTTAAGTGGCGCCGTTAAGCTGCCGAATTTCTAAGGGGTTCATTCACCCTTCTCGTTTTCATGATCTACTTTCATGTCAAGTCTTTCAAGTTCCTTTTTATTATTTTGGGGTATGATATCTATATATATCATAATGATAATTTATTTTCATATTATGAGAGACCCTATTTTATCTCGTCAATTCATTTTTTTTTTGAAGTTTAAGTGGCTCCGTTAGGCTGCCGAATTTCTAAGGGGTTCTTTCACCCTTCTCATGTTCGAGATATACTTTCATGTAAAGTCTCTCAAGTTCATTTTTATTATTTTGGGATATGATCTATATATCTATCATACTGATCTTTTATGTTCATATTATGAGATACCATATTTTATCTCATCAATTCATTTTTGTTGAAGTTTAAGTGGCACCGTTAGGCTGCCGAATTTCTAAGGGGTTCTTTAACCCTTCTCGTTTTCGAGATCTACTTTCATGTCTAGTCTCTAAAGTTCATTTTTATTATTTTGGGGTATGATATCTATATCTATCATACTGATCATTTATTTTCATATTATGAGAGACCCCATTTGATCTCATCATTCCATTTTTGGGATGTTTTAAGTGATGCTGTTAGGCTGCCGAATTCTCATAAGAGAAATCTTATTTTTGTCTTCCTATCAAGTTCTTCGTTTCATATGGTATATCATTATAATTTCATTACCATGTTATTAAATACTATATATTCTGTTACCCTACTATTTTATGTATCATTTTTGAGTGGGTGACCCATGTACCCTCTCTTTTCAATGTTTTCTAAAACCATGTATCGTAGACGTTATGCTGCATAGTTTTCTTCTCAAAATGCCTCCCTCTTTATCTCAAAACTATTTTATGTTATTAAGTGAATACTAAAAGTTAATATTTCTACAGGGGTATTCACATATATATCCAAATTTTATATTTTAAAGTATGGGATTTACATACATGAAACCCGCTTTCCCTTTTCGGTGGGTTTAAAGTGACATTAAGATCATGTCTTTAAAGCAGTTTTTAAAACGTTATTATTGTGGAATGAAACCCATTTCTTTTATGCTATATGGGTTGTTTATGAAATGATTTATGATGATATATGTGGCTCGCATGATAATAATGACATGTCAAGGGTGCGCCCAGATAGCGCTCTAATGCATTGGGTAAAGACTTCATCTCTAGAGATGACCTTTTAGACTGATACGTTGGAGAATAACCTTGGTAATTTTTTTATGACACCTTGGGGATAGACCCTGGTGAAACGAAATGATTGTCAATATTAAATGTTGTATCCACATCTTCAAGTTATAAAAAATTTTATTTTTATTGTGATATTCCACATAATTCTTTCTCATGTCTTAAAGTTCTTTTTCATGACATATTTGATGTATCTCAAGTTCACATGTTAAATGTTTCTCTTGTTACCGTTAATGGGCCTTCTGCTCACACTTTCTTTTGATGTATGTCCCCCGGTTATGATATGCAATAATGAACCTAGGATGAACATGTGGAGAAGCCTTTCAAGTGTTTAAGATGAATGTTTTATGTTTTCATTTTTTAAGTTCCTGGTTTCCAAGCCACTAAACCTTAAAGATCCTCAGTTTTGTAAAATGTAATGAAAGTTTATGTGATAAAAATTCGGGATGATATAGTTGGTATCAAAGGATGGTTTAGTTATTTGTGGAAATTAGGATATGAAAACTCTAGGAATAACCCTATAGAAAAGTTTAAATATAGGAAATCTTCCTGGTATTTTGGTGAGTATTGAGTAAGGGGTTGCCAAGAAAATACATCCCTGTCTGGATACGAGCATGTAGAGGTGGCTCTGGCACAGATGTACATAGGGGTAAAACCCGAAAACACCACTTTGAGCTAGACTCGAATGAGAACTGGTACACGACAACAGGCCTTGCTGCACTCTTGGTTACGACACTCCCGGGGGATATGTTTTGGTAAATTCATAAGCATGGTATGAACCATTGCTAAAGGAACAAAGATAAAATAAAATAAATATTCACATAAGAATATATGATCATGTATAACCTATATGGGAACCTAGGGGATCACAAGTTAGGGTATAATTTTCTTCTACAAGTTATCCATATATGCATTCAGTTCCTTTTCATGATTATTGGCTATGTACTTAAGCCCCTAATTATGCATTCTCATCTTAGTTAATGGTGGGAAATGGAAGAACATATCCCAACAACCAATGTGATAGGAAATGTGACGATTTCCTTATTAATAAGACAGGGATGATTAGGGGATTAAAATATGATTATTATTTTGGAAGACGTTAACTATTTTGGGGACCCTATATGATCTAGGTAAATATATTACTACGGTATTTTAATTGAGAAGTAAGGTTGACTTATATTTTGAAGAATCGATGAATTTAAGGTGTAATTATAGTAATTTAGGTTACTTATGGGAATGATTAACCTATCTTGAGTAAAATATGTTTAGGTTAGCTACTTTTGTTATAAGATGTTAGGAGTGGTTTATGTTGTTTGGAGATAAACAATGAAGTTTATTTTGGAAGAATATGTTATCAAATCCTTCTTGTATTTGGGTTTCAATCTTAGTTTGGTTAATTTTGATGAATTTTAAGGACCGTTATTTATGGAATGGTCTATAATGAACTTTGGGTAGTACCATGGAACTTTGAAGATTTAAAAGTAGTTTCCATTCCTATGGGATTCTTTCTCTTTGAAGAGTTGTTTTACCTTAACCTTTCTGTTTTTGGTATAATGTTTAATGATAGAAGAAATAGATAGTTAATCTTTTGTGGATTATGTGATTCTATAGAAGATGATTCTTGTGCTTTTTATGAGACCAAGTGTTTTTGAATTCCCATCATTTGGAGAAAATATTAGTGTTGGTAGGGACTTATTAAACGATGAAACTCTACATGAAGGTAGATATATTTTCTTATGTTTTTGTTCTATGTAGTAAATGAATTCCTCAAAATTATGAAAAGGAACGTAAAACAAAAATGTTGTTGGTTTAAATTTCCTACTTGGTAATCAAGGACCGTTTACACACATCTTATGTTTGGGATTTTCTTATGGTTAACTTTCTCCTAATCATGTTTTCTATCACTCTCCCTTATAATGTGACCCTTGGTTTTCTCCTCCATGTCCATGATTTCTTACATGGGATCCTAGTATGGGTTAACTCGGGTGACCTTTGTACATCCCTTTATTTCTTTTAATGTAATAGTTTTACTGAATCCTTTTCCAATGTGGCGCTTTCAATAAAATTTCAAAACCCAATTTTAAAATTTGCGAGGATGCAATTTCTTAAGGGGGAAAGATTGTAACGACCCGAATTTTTTTGAATAAATCATGTATCCTAAATTTGTGTGTTGTTTTACTTTATTTTTATACTCAACAAAAATGTTTCATTTGATAACATGAGTATAATTAAAATGAGACCGTTGGGTTTTGACTATTATATGACCATTGGTCAATATGACCGCTGTAAACTAAACATTTCGATTATTTTCTCTAAATAGAAGTAATCATGGTTATTTAATATAGAAAGAAGATTCGATGGCCTCACCCAGTAGTCTTGGACCGATCGAAGCCTATCTAACAGAACTTGGGAAAAAGGTAGCACCACTAGGCTTTGCTCTGGACCAAACCCAAGATGAACTTCATCGTGTGAAGCTAGAACGGGATTGCCTTCGCGAGAAGTTCAAACTGATAGAAATTACTACTCGTGCAATGTTGGTCGAGCCTCCCTTGGATTATCTCACCTTTTCACACCTCACACTTAGGTCCTATGCTGGTGTGACAAGGTTACTATGTAAGGAGACCGTAACTGCCTTGTGTAATCCTTTGTTTTAAATAAAATTTTTGATTTCTTCTTATGATGAAGTTTGTGAATTTTCAAATGTCTGGATAAACATTGTATCCATAATATTGATGAATTTTAGAAAAAAGATATTTTAAAAATGTTTAGGTAACCCTTAATTAATTAAAAATGTGTAATGATTTTCAAAAAATGATCTTCTACAATTATGTTGAGTACAAAATTTAGAGTCTAATAAGATCAACTTAATTTTTTCTGAATAATAAATTATGAATAGTGATTTTATGCTTATGATTAGTAATGTGACCAAATTGATTAATAATATCACTTAAAGAAAGAATTAAAATAAGCTAGGCACTTTGATTAAGTAATGTTATTCAATAAAATGGTTAAATAACGGTTTCATAAATTATTATTCAAGTATTAGTTTTTTTGGATGAATAGTGTTTTTTAATTGAAAATTTAATTAAAATTATTTAGAAAATTATTTTTATAAAATGGATTTAATTTTTGAAATCAGATCATTGATATTTGGTTAAGGTGAAATTTTGGGATTATTCGGAGAAAGTTGAATTTTCGATGAATAGTGAAAATACATTTTTTAAGTTATGGGTGTTTAATGACATCATTAAATGATGTATTAAGTATATAATAAATATGGACGACTTATGAATAGTAGTATAAGGTATGAGGTGTCCCATGTGGTCAATACCATGGGAAAATACCATGGGCAAGCCCATGGTTTTGCCAAAACCACTAATGAGGTGTCCCTTGGCCATTAATGCCTTGTCCCCTCAATTTCCCTATAAATACCAAGACATTCACTCATCCATTCGACTCCCCACTCTCCCCCAACGAAGTTATGGTCTCATTACCTCCCAACGAGTCCTCCCAAGGTTCCCCCAATCCCACAAGGTCCCAACCTTTGAGTTTTAAGAGTTACGTTTTAAGGTAAGGGATCTGACCTCTCTCTTTCTTTTCAAGTAATCTCTTTTATGTCATTTCTTTTATGCTCCATGTTCTTTTTTTAAAGGATTTACTTTTATACTTCTCTTAATGAACATTTTATGTTCATATAATGAGATATCCCCTCTTACTCTCATTATTTCGTTTTATGATGTTTTAAGTGGTGTCGTTAGGCTGCCGAAATTTTTGCAAAGAATTCTTTCTCCCTTCTCATTTTTCAAGATCTATTTTCATGTAAAGTATTTCAAGTTACTTTTTATTATGTTGGGGTATGATCTCTAAATTTATCATACTGATATTTTTTGATCATATGATGAGAGACCCCATTTTATCTCTTCAATTCAGTATTTTTATGTTTTAAGTAGCGCCGTTAGGCTGCCGAATTTTTTTGTGGTTCTTTCACCTTTATCCTTTTTTTCAATGTTTTAATTCCATGTCAAGTGTTGAAAGTTCCTTTTTATTATGTTGGGGTATGATCTCTAAATATATAATACTGATAATTTATGTTCATATTATTATAGACCCTATTTGATCTCGTCAATTCATTTTTGTTGATGTTTAAGTGGCGCTGTTAGGCTGCCGAATTTCTAAGGGGTTCATTCACCCTTCTCGTTTTCATGATCTACTTTCATGTCAAATCTTTCAAGTTCCTTTTTATTATTTTGGGGTATGATCTCTATATATATCATACTGATCATTTATGTTCATATTATGAGAGAACCTATTTGATCTCGTCAATTCATTTGTGTTGATGTTTAAGTGGCTCCGTTAGGCTGCCGAATTTCTAAGGGGTTCTTTCACCCTTCTCATTTTCGAGATCTACTTTAATGTCAAGTCTCTCAAGTTCATTTTTATTATTTTGGGGTATTATCTCCATATCTATCATACTTATAATTTATGTTCATATGATGAGAGACCGTATTTTATCTCATCAATTCATTTTTGTTGAAGTTTAAGTGGCGCCGTTAGGCTGCCGAATTTCTAAGGGGTTCTTTAACCCTTCTCATTTTCAAGATCTACTTTCATGTCAAGTCTCTCAAATTCATTTTTATTATTTTGGGGTATGATATCTATATCTATCATACTTATAATTTATTTTCATATTATGAGAGACCCCATTTGATCTCGTCAATCCATTTGTGGGATGTTTTAAGTGATGTCGTTAGGCTACCAAATTCTCATAAGTGAAATCTTATTTTTGTATTCCTATAAAGTACTTCGTTTCATATGGTATATCATTCAAATTTCATTACCATGTTATTAAATACTATAGATTCTATTCCCCTACTGTTTTATGTATAATTTTTGAGTGGTTGACCCATGTCCCCTCTCTTTTCAATGTTTTCTAAAACCATGTATCGTAGACGTTTTGCTGCATAGTTTTCGTCTCAAAATGCCTCCCTCTTTATCTCAAAATTATTTTTTGTTATTAAGTGAATACTCAAATATCTTATTTCTACATGGGTATTAACATATATATCAAAAGTTTATATTTTATATTCTGGGATTTACATACATGAAACCCGCTTTCCCTTTTCTGTGGGTTTAAAGTGACGTAAAGATCATGTCTTTAAAGTAGTTTTTAAAACGTTATGATTATGGAATGAAACACATTTATTTTATGCTATATGGGTTGTTTATGAAATGATTTATGATGATATATGTGTCTCACATGATAATAATGACATGTCAAGGGTGCGCCCAGATAGTGCTCCAATGCATTGGGTAAAGACTTAATCTCTAGAGATGACCTTTTATACTGATACCTTGGTGAATAACCTTGGTCATTTTTTATGACACCTTGGGGATGGACCTTGGTGAAACGAAATGATTGTCAATATTAAATGTTGTTGCCACGTATTCAAGTTATAAAAAATGTTATTTTTATTATTATATTCCACATTATTCTTTCTCATGCCTTAAAGTTCTTTTTGATGACATATTTTATGTATCCCAAGTTCACATGTTAAATATTTCTCTTGTTTCCCTTACTGGGCCTTCTGCTCACCCTTTCTTTTGATGTATGTCCCCAGGATACGAGATGCAGTAATGAACCTAGGATGAACATGAGGATAATCCTATCAAGTGTTTAAGAAGAATGTTTTATGTTTTCATGTTTTAAGTTCCTGGTTACCAAGACACTAAACCTTAAAGATCCTCGGTTTTGTAAAATGTAATGAAAGTTTATGTGATAAAAAGGCGGGATGCTATATGGACCCTATTTTATGAGCACCATAGGCACTAATGTGAAATTATTTCATGATGGTGAGGGTATCATATCCTTCAATGTATATTAGAAGGAACTTATAAAATTGATCTTTATAAAGGATATTTTAAGAATTTATTCTTTTAAAAAGGATTAAATTTTGTTTTGATTGGTTTATATTCATCTACTTATCTTAGTCCATTAAAATAACCCCATATTATTATACTCCAATATAGAAAACTTCTAGTTTATTGTATCATTGGTGGATTAATATGAGGACTACATTTGAGATGACGTTGTATGGAACTCATTGATCTCCAATATATGTTCACTAATTAATGGATAGACCACTCTATGATGTAAAATTCGAATGATAGTTTTTTCTTGATTAGGATTCATGAGAGGGTGTATTTATTATACAATGCATCTTCTTGGGAAATCTATAAGCATTGAATATAAGAAAACACCATATATAAAGTGATAAGTTATATAAACATCCATAAGTAATCATGTAAATGCCTTATCTAATATTTCATGATGGTATTATGTCGATTTCTTTTCATGATCACAAATTATAAATACCCCTCTATGTTCAATAAGTTAACCATTATGTACATAGTCAGCTCCAAACCTATAATGATGGCCTTATTTTATTCAGAAATATTGGTTCAACCTTTCAAAAGAGTAAATTGTAAGGTAGGATTTATTTCAATTGATATATAAAAATAATCCGTAGATGAACTTAATTGATATTCTAGTCTTCTATCCCTCTACCTACTAGACTTCAAAAAGCATCATATCAGTATCTTTTTTAAGTTTTGTAGGATTAATGTATAGTGAAAACATTTATTCTGGGATATATGTGTTTAATGAGGAGTCCTCTATGGTAGGCTATGATTCTCATAAATACTCTAGTGTTTTTCATTTGATTTCATTATGGGATAAAGAATTAATGTCAATTTTATGTGGAATGACTAGACATCCCATAAAAACTAAAAAATAATTGATTTATTTTAATGAATCCACGTGATATACAATGTGGATGTTATTATGATGCGAATAATGAAAGATTTTATACATAAAAAATATCATCGTTATAACTTTATTATCTGTATTGGTGTAGTATCTTTTAACTTCTACTATATCTCTATTGAGATAATAAAATATATTCTTGGTTTCTGTATCATTCTTCTAGGAAGGGAGGGAACCAAGTGATAACTCAATGGTATCCACATAGAGGATGAGAGGATTCCATTATATGGGTAACATAAACAATATAGTGTATAGAATATATTTCTTTATCTCATTGAAATCCCTATGACAATCTTAATCTTATTGATATGTTTCTCATTTATTTTTTAATTTCATTAATGTTAAGAATTTTCTAGCTTGGTTTTATATAAAATTCAATATATAGTAGAGGAATAATTAGTGTCCACATAATACATGTATTTTTGAGGATGGGTAATATCAATTATCACCCTAGTGTTCTTTAGATCAACTTTGATACTGTGATGGTAGAGTAAAAAAGATAAGAAATTTTCCAAACATGACTATAAATGCATATTTCAATTTATTCATCTTTATATTGTGTGATCAAGGATTTTATAACACTACCTAAATATCTACCAATTGGTTTTTATCTTGATAAAACAGTATTTCTTGATCATCTATGTAATCTTCAACTATTTCCCCTACAGAGGATATGATAATATATTGTATGTCACATTGGTATGTTGTTATATAATTATAGAAATCAAATAAAATTACAATATATAAATATTCCCCTTAATGTGTGTTGGTTATACCTTTTGTTAAGGGTAAAAGTTTAAATGGAATGATAATAAGTCCTTTGGGAAGAGATCCTCAATGGTTCCCAACCCTTCAAAGGTTCCCTGATCTCCCTCAAACAACCCTTTGTGTATGCCTTGGCCTCCTTCTCCAATGACTTATAACACACACATGCCTTTCTCTAGTAGCATGGGATGAAATTATGTGATCATTGTGTGATACTTGGTCTTACCTATGTCAGTCATTCAATATAGTCATCTACTGCCTATAAATATACCCCATTGGTTCTTCATTCAACGCACTTGGACACATAGAGAGAGGGATTCCCCATGAGAACGAACATCCATGAAACCTATTCTTTAACCCCATATTTCGTAGCTTATTAAGATTTAATTTAATGTAATTAGCTCAAATTAATTGTAATTTCACCATTCGAAGGCTTTAACAGTGTAAAAATTCACAAAAGACCACCTCATTAATGATCTTGAAGGACTATAATGAAGAAACACATACCATAAATCACACTAGAGTGACATGCACCTTGGTCAGTCCTAGAGACTTCACCAAAGTAGGGAATAACTCACCCACCTCACCTCATGAGTGTAAAACATGGGCCCCACAATCCATAATAACCTCAATAAGTCCAACTAGAATGACACTTCTCATAATACTTCACTAGGGTGAACATTTTACCTTCCCACAAAATTATGGTTTCATATTCACCCAACCCAAATCAATAGGATGATCAATATCCCACACATCCCAATTAGGGTCACAATTTTCTCAAGAAACCCAACTAGGGTGACATATTCTCCTTTCCCCATACTAGGTAAAATACACTTGCTACACTTATTATTTCTTGATCCTTCCCCCTACTCATTCCTGGGTGAACCATAACTCTATTGTAAACTAGGGTGAACCCTTACCCTAACCTTCAATAGGATGGAACCTCATTTGGGCCCAAAACTAGGGTGAATATTAGTCCAGGTCCCAATCATTAAGAACCCATTATTCTTAGGTATCCGACCTCGGTACCAACCCCACCCAATCCATTTACACGGGAGCCACTTTTACTCAGGTCTCCTACCCAGGATCTTACTTACTTAGGTTTGTATTACGGTTTCCAAAAATGTACAACCTAATTATGAAAACAATTGGCCACCCCATTGAGCATGTATTCCATTGACTATAATAATTTCTTAGGGTTTCCTCCCAAAATGATAGGAACCTTAGGGTATTCATAAGTATGTCATTCCTTGATAATGGGATTCTTATTATTAGAATAATGATGAAACTGATACTGGTGGATGCTACTCATCTAATTTTTCCACATTTCTTGTTGGCTACCTAGGTACACTAAATGATCCATGTTGGCTTGGGCTTCCACCCTGGGTATAACACCAACCATTTCCCCATTGATTACAGGTTCAGGGTGTGGTGAAAGTGTATGATGGGTCACGCCAACCTTTGTTTTCTATCACGATCGGTGTTCAATTTAAGATTTAAACAATCATAGACACCATGATCATCATAATTGAATGAAAGAATACAGAAAATGTATAAAATTCCTGAACCAAAGTGAAATATTGTCACATATTATTTATAATTAATCTAAAAAATTAAATAATTACCTTGTGATAAATTCTTTCTTCATTGATGGATCTGAAAACTGATCTCCATCTTACCATTGTTTCATTATAATAATCAATAATATATTCCATCTAGCAGTGATCCGCATGTGATCCAAATATCTCTAAACATCACCATAGGAACATCTGGGTGATAACACAGTAGATCTTATCACTTGGGTCATTCATCTTTTATCACCCCAAGAATCGATTCCATGGAATTCTATTCAATATCTATTCAATCAAGAGTATAAGTTGGAGGAAGATCACCCTCTATTCAATGGATTGTTTTATTGAGAAGGGAGTTCTCATGGGATTCAATAGGAATCATTGGATTTTGTTGGGCACAAAAAAAGAAATGAATCACCTTTCTTGAAAAATAATATTATTGGGTTTATATACCACTAAGTAACTAAATAAATAATTTCAAAAGTGTCATTTATTATTTATTTAATCCCAAAGGAACCCCACATCAATAATAATATTAATATTTTCATTTCATCATATGATCTATATCATGAATTAAATAAAATCATATTTAATCAAATAATATTCAAAATATATTATTTCTCATTGGATCATTAAAATCAGTCTTCCATTCATCCACAATATATATCAAGCATTGAGTAATGAATAGATACATAATAAATAAATATCAAATAATTATTATCAAATAAATAAAAATATTTTATATCCACTACATATCAAATAAACCATTATTAAATATTCCCTTAACATATTATTCTATCAAATAACTGGTGAAAGAATATATAAAATCACGAAAACATGAATAATTATTAAACCAGATGCGAGAATAATATTTTTTAAACTTGTTAAATAATAAATAAATAATATATTACTTAACTAAGATTGTTGATACACTTAGTGTGTGACCCTCTAGGACTCTTTCATTGTAAAATTAGAAAAAGAATTCAAAATTCCATGTAGTGAGTCTACCAAATGCAAATGAACACATAGAGAAAGAAGTTAATTCCATAATGACATAATAACTCATACACATTCTCATTATATAATACTATGCCTTTATAATGATATCTCTAATCAAGTATCTTTCATGTTTGTGCTTTCAACCTATATGCTCAATGTCTCTTTCTTTGAATTTATATAAATCAAAAATTCCTATAAGACATAATGGACATGGATTTATTTAGTTTACTTCATTTCCATTAGTGGGATTGAGATATCAACATCTGTTAAAGAACATAAGGGATAAATCCTTTATGATTTTTTTCCCACAAATAATTATTTCATTATTTTTCATGACCACTTTTGGATGAGTGTGAACCACTGAGATTCAAAAACCGATACAAACTACACAATACATACATAAAAAATATTAAAAAATATCCCTTTCCAACTGTATGGATTCACCAATTTTAAAAAAAATTATGATGGCCCACTGCCTCAATCTGTAAACCACTAGCTAGAGCCTCAAGATGAAAACAATGACACACAGAAACATCCATCATCATCCATAACACCACTGTGAACCTCCTGCCAGAGATCCTAATCATCAAAACTATTGTATCCATGCACATAAGGAAGACCATAATCATAGTTATTGTAAAACAATTAATCCTTCACAAGCCAAACAATAAGAAAAATCATCACTTCCCCCTTGAAATCACCATCGACATCGACTCCATCACCACACATGAATTGAAATTCACTGAACCAGATATAAAAATCAACATCTTAATCAAGAAAGAAAAGAAAAAGCATTCACCAAATACCATAAAAACTAATTATCGAAAACATAGAAGAAGAAACACCATGCAGATATGTAAAATTAGAATCCATCTTCATTAGAGAAGACAATGTTCATGCCTGGAACCCTGATGGTCACCGCACTATAGATCCTAAAACCCCAAAGATACATTCAAACTAGATCTGACTAAAATAGGTATCGAGGATCGCACGGTCAGAGCAAAGCATTTAGTATCTAAGGGATCTGAAAACCACTGACACCAAAAACGATGAATCCCAAAAAAAAAAAAAAATAAACCCAATGTGGTAGCGCCTACAAATCCATATACAACCAAACCACTTAACCCCAAACCTCATTTTAACCACAACCCCAGATATTACTAGGAAAAAAACAATGTCACTTAGGGATAGAGCAGGGTTAGAGCAGATTAGAGATTCCATAAGACAAGCCGACGGGAAGCTGAATGGCTTGCCGGAGGAAACCCACCAAAATGAACACCTGAAATAATAATAAAAAATCCATTTGAAGAAGTTTTAGGAAGAAAGGGGACAAAATAGATAATAAAAATGGAATTATATTATTCTAAAAAATCAGTGGAGAACCATCATAGTCGAGGAGGGCCTCATAAACCCTATGGGGAAGCCGAGTGCAGAGAGGACCTCCCAACAAGTGGGTTTCCATCCTTACACCATTGAAGTTATTCCATTGTTACATTATTCATTAATGAAATATTACTCATGATGCAACAAATGAATCCTACCTTTCCATGAACATATGTTATAATAATTTTCATCAATACATAAAAGTAAAAAAAATTAATAATCATTAATAATAATCTTAATGTCTAAGGATAAATATCCCTGTACACATATAAGATCATACAATGAAACAAAAAAATGTTGATTTCATTCTAGTGGGTATTTATCTCATAATATAGTATATTGGATATTACTAAGGGCGTACACCATGAGAGGGTGCCTCAATGATCTATAAGTATCCACCCCCAATAGCTTTTATCATTTTTGTCCCTTAAATTATTTTATCTGATTATATAAAATATATTTATGAATACTATTCTGGAACTTTTAGTTTTTTATCAAAACGGGGAATTGTTATCACAATTTAGTATGAAAGAAAATATTAGGAAATTAAAGCTTACTAGATCATGTATAAGAACTTACATGATGTGATAAAGAGTTTAACAATATTAAAAAAATTTATATAGGTTATCATTAAGTACACATATGTTGGTTCTAGGGAACCAACTCCAACAAAATCCCACATACACTAGATCAAACTACAAATACCCTTCATTATACTTTCTCTCACTTGATACTCATGATTCTTCTGAGATAGATCTTTGTTAAAGGGGTTTACCACATTTGTTTCTCTAGTAACTCTTCTTTCTAAAACATCACCCCTTTGAGAAAAACTCCCTCAATAATTCATACTTGTGGAGTCTATTTTTTTCTAATTTTTGTGACCTTGGCTCTTTTTCAAGAGCCACCACTATAGTATTTTCACAATATAATGAGATATGGTTGTTTTTCAAGGTAACTCATTTTGATCCAGGAAATATTTTCATATATAAATGGATTTTATGGCTACATCAGAAGACACTATATAATTAGACCCCACATCATAATATAAAAAACAGGTTATTTTAAACTCTTCCAGCTCACAACCACCCAATCGAGATAGAAAACATATCCTAACAACGACTTCAAATCATTATGACCTATTTGGAAACTAGAATAAGGACACCCCTCAATGAAAATATCACCATCTCCTCTATATTAGAGGAACATATCCTTACTTATTCTCAAATACATGAGGGTATCCTAAACAACATACCAATAATGTTCTCACGAATCTCCTTGATATATTACCATCAGGCTCAATTCATATGAAACATCACGTTCAATACATAACATGGCATACATGATTGATCCTATCCCTAAAGTGTATGGGATCATACTCATTTTCACTTTCACATGTTCTGTCTGGGGAAACAATTTCACTGAAATATATATACCAGGTGACACTAGAAGCAATCACCTCTTAGATTTTTCTATACTAAAACTCTTAACAATCTATTCAATGTATGTAATTTTAAATAGTCCCAAAAGCCTCTTGGATATGTCATGAATGATCTTGATACCTAGAATATTGGTTTCTTCACCTAAATACTTTATAAATAAACAATTTTTTAACTAGTTCGTAATAGACTATAAGATTGGTATTTCCTTACCAGTAATTAATATTTCATCAATATATACTACTTGAATGATGACTTCATTCCCACTAATCCTCTTTTAAACACATGGATCACATTCATACTTAATGAAACCATATTATTCTATAGATTTAGGGAATAATATGTTCCCTTATTTGAATTCTACATCAATCTATATTTGGATCTCTATAATCTGAAAATATTTTTTCCTTGCCTGGAGTCAAAAACGCTTCTTCTTGTGTCCTATAGTCATCTTCGTGAAGCTTCAAATTAAGAAAAGAAAAATTTATGACCATATTCCAAATTTCATAGTCATGTTAATATACTATAGAAAGTATAATTTTGATGGATTTAAACATGGAAACTATTGAAAAGGTTTCATCTTAATCACTTCCATCTTGTTGTTTCAAACCCTTTATCCATTATCCTTTATTTAAAGGTATTTACCTTACCTTATATGTCCAAATTTCTCTTGAATTACCATTTTCACCCTATGGGATTTACATCAAAAGCTGAATTGACTATAACACAATCACGGTAATGATACATGGAATTCATTTCATAAATCATGGTTCCTTTTCATATTGCAGCTTTTGAGATCACTACTGCCACTTTATAGGAGATAGGTTCATAATTTTCCACCAATAATGTCTCACCCTATCCAGTGAATATAAAACCATATCTTTCTATTTCCCTTACCACTCTACTGTTTCTTTGTAGTACTTGTGTTTGAAGAACTACTTCTTTTATGGGGACCTGTGGAATATGTTCCATTAATAACTCTTGTGTATCTTAAGTATAAAATTCATCAAATTTAATCTTTATCCTACTATATATTTTGAGGATGTGCTCCCTATCATGAAATATGGATTTTCTAGAAAAAAAAACATTCTTATTTGAGGGGTTTTATAGGCAGTATCACTTAGTTTCCTTGGGATACCAAATAAATATACACCTTGTTCCTTGGGGAGAATGTTAGTTGCATGAGAAGGCATTAACAAATGCCTCAAAATCCAATACACATGTATGTGAAAAAATGAGTTTCTTTCAAATCCATAAATTTAAGATAATTATGTTTTCAACTTCATTTGGTACTCAGTTTAATGTACGTTCCACAATTTTTAATAGATATCCTGAAAATGATAAAGTAAGATATGCATGACTCAAAATTGAAATTATGATGTATAACATGGTATGATTCCTCCTTTCACTAACTCTGTTTCATTATGGTGTGTATGGTGGAGTGATTTTAAATATAATCTTAGAGTCCTGTAAAAATATTATGAACTCATGGTTATGATATTCAATGCCTTAATATGATCTATGATTCAAATTTTATCTTCTTTTCAAGTGGATTCTTTACTTTATTATTGAATTATTTGAATTTCTCATAGGAATCATGCTTACAACTCATCAAGTAGGCATAACCATATATAATTAAGTCACCAGTGAAAATTAGGATGTATGAATACCCACCTCTAGATTCTATTGTAAATGGTCTACACATATCAGTGTGGACATTTACAAAATGCTCTGCGACCCTTTAACCAGATCTACCAAATGAATGTTTTGTCATTTTACCTTGAAATAATAACAAAATATTTCAAGTGGTTATATCTCAAAGGATTCTAAATAACAATATTAATATATCATGGTCAAATGATTCTTGTTTACATGACCAATATGATTATTCTACAGTTGTGATTTATATCATTCGTGCATACAGGATTCATTATCTATTTCCAATACATGGTTTTCATAATTTAATACATAAAGAATATTATTTAAATGCACCCTACCAGAACATATGTTGTCTTTATAAAAAAAACTTCTATATACAAATTTGAAAATAATACCCTCTATGTCTAGGCATGAAAAAAATATTCTGCTATTGGTAATAGTTGGTACATAATTAAAATCCCATTAAACCAATATCACCCCTATTGGAAATTACACTTGATAACTAACACAGATTTAGCTTCAACATGCTTATGGGTATATTTAATCTTCCAATGGAATTTCTTTCTACATGAAAAACATAATTCATCATTTCCAATACCCTACCTTTAGATATTACACTTCATTAAAGGATGGTTCTCAGGATCTATAGGATTATAACGAGTGTTAGGCCCCTTCAACTACATCTTTCTTTTCTTATTCACCATAATGACTATGGGTTTGTCATGCCCCATGATCTTATCGACTTAGTTAATCAAGGTAACATGTTCTGAAACACTCTTATCATTATTTATCATGATATAATTAACAATAAAATTGTAGAAGGTCTCGTGTATTAAGGATAGTATGAGAACAATACACAACTCATTGAGGAATTTAATCCCCAAGATTTCTAAGTGTTCATTATCATTAATAAGCTGGAAAATGTGAGGCCCAATTAGTCCAGACTCTCCAAGATTAGTTTTTAAATATAGCATTAGAGATATCATATCTCTCTTGTCTCACCATATATTTATAGATATCCCTTAGGTGATAAATCATGTTATACACGGTCATGTCCTCATGTTTCATCAAATTTCAAATAGTCATGGATGTTATCATGACACACTGAACATCTATAGCAGCATTCCTATTTTTCTCATAGGAAGATAACACTTCCTCAGTATCCTGATTACAAGGTGCATTAGGAATAGGTTGTTATAGCACAAATAATTTCCTTTCATGGAGTAGGATAATGCGCAGGTGTCTTTGAAAATCATTAATGTTTGTACCAGTGATAATTTTATCCTTATCAAATATAGATCACGATGATATGTTTGAAGTCATTTTTATTTTTGTTTATAAAAATTTTATGAGAATATATTTAGTACTTTATTAGAAAATATTTATAAAAGTAATTAATTATTTTATTTATTAATATACCACTATATTATAGAAACCCAATATCCCTCACTATTGGATTCATAATGTCATGATTGATCCCCCACGACCAATGTCGTGACTACCCCAAGCCCACCTTACATAGGCCAGGGGCCGTCAACTATCACCAAAGGCGTAATTCACTAGAATTGGGAAGGAATTTTGTTTATAACCTTTAATAGTAGACAACATAGCACACAGCTGGATACAAAACACTAAGTAAACTGTATAACAAAATAGTTATGAAAATTAAAAGGGGCTGAAAATAAAATCCCAATAGTAAAGTACAAGAAACTGGATGTACAAATATTATAGAAGAAAGTAAAAAACAACCATTGGGTCATCCTCCGTGATTCCTACCTGAAGGATAGGTATAGACATCCTCTTCATCACTCCACGTCCATCAAACTACTCCATGTACTGACTCGTCATAAGGTCCTCTTCGGGGTACCATCTAATCCTGGTACTCTTAGACTCAGTCAACATTATCCATCGTCTGCATCCATCAAAGCAAGGTGTGGGCATAGCCCGTGTAGGGGTGAGTATAACGATACTCAGTAAGGACCCCGAGACCCTCAAAGTCTCACAAAATTCGACAAGGATAAACCCAAAATTATGAACTCAATAGATAAACCCACTTAGTTATATGCCCATACATATACCTATGTTATCCAGTAATCCATCTCAATCATGTGAAAAACACAAAAGTTGCTGACTCAGCTCAAACCAGGATTTATTCTAGTGGTGAAAAAATTCCGAACTATCGGCAGCTGGAGAACTTCTCCTCTATTGAGTACAGTAGGCCTACCGTGTCATAGAAAGGTGATTCCCACTAACCTTGGACTGCTGAGCTACTCCTCCTGTCGAGTACTATGGGTCTGCTGCGTCACACAGAAGCACTCCCCACTGTGGGTATTCCGCCTCAACTAGGTTCTGCTCGTCATAGCATGGAGAGGTACTCCACTTGTCGAGTACCTTGGTGCTACCACCACAACCAGGTGCTCCTCCACTGTGAGTATGCTGCCACAACTAGGTGCTCCCCACTGGGGTACTCGAGTATCTCCGAGTCAAACGGTCAGTAGTCGTCATGTCTAATCCAACTACTACGTTACTGCACAAATGATCACTTATCTACACAAGATCCAATACACAAGATATTGGTTGATGCTCCAACTCTGATGAAGTCCCATGAAGAATTGTCCCAAAGGTCCATCACATCATAGGGGTCTCAACACAATGGACGACGCATCAATCGGACGCCCGGTCTGTGAGTTATTAGCCATCTAGACCCAGGTGACCTATTGAATTCATCCACGATCCAACCTAGCCATATCTCAACTATACCCTAACCAATAGTGGGGTATAATCAAAGAGACCGTCTCTCTCCATGATTACCAATGCTGCTGATGTTTCATCAAACGGACGTCTGATGCCAATGATATGGCCAAAAGAATGTAAAGGGATGTTGTGGGCCTAAGTTTGGTCTGACACGGTCAGACCCAGTATGGGATGACCCGGTTCAGTTCAACCTAGCCTCACATGTTGGGTTTGGCCCAACCCATAGGGATCGGTCCGGGCCACTATGCCTAGACCATCATGCCATGAGGGGTTGTAGAGAGCCAAGAGGACACGGAGCGGCCGTGAGGGCGCGAACCAGCCACGGGTCGGCGTGAGGTCAGTTTGGCCCAGAGGGCACCACATGGGTGGCTCAACCTAGTGGCCTCTTCTAGGGCAGCTTGGCCTGGGGCGCGGGGCCGGTTTGTCTCAGAGGGCACCGCAAGGTCGGTTCGACTGAGGGGGTGGGGGGCGCCGCGAGGCCACGGTGGCTCGGAGACCAGCAGACAGTGTGAGCTGAGGCATATCGGTGCTGAAAAATGGCACGGGTGGTTAGGACGGTGGGTGGCACGACCTGTTCGGCCGGTGCATCCAGCTGGTGTGTCCGGAAGGGGGCACGGCAGCCACGCGGCGGGCAATGTTAGTTTGGCCCACAACCCCTACGTTTAATGTGGTAGCAAGAGGTCTTCAAGAAAATAAACAATGAACGAGCATTGAAGATTTTTTTAAAACATCAGAACCCAAAATCCCTCAATAATATCTATTCCCAACCCCACAAATGGAAAAAGGGGGGAGAACATGGGAAGTGTAAATAAGATAATGAATAAACCCCTACAACTTCCAGCAAAAATTTATTGCCAACCCGCAAGGAAATCATCCGTGGATGAACTAGATAATAATTTGATCCAAGTTTGTTGATTTTAGAAGTAAATAATCAAGGGAATAAAATCAAACTTAATTAAAAACCCTACCTTGTTCATTGTTTGTCGAAGGAGTCGAGGTGAAGAGGACGGATCATTGGAAAAATATGGGTGTCGATGTCTTCGGCATTTTCCTCAATCATTAGTTTTTGCACCGTCTCACCATAGTCGAATACATCCTATGTTGGAAGAAGTCCTGAGGAAGAAGGTCGAAGTTGGGGTCGATGTTCTTCATCAGTGGAACATGTTCTTTGTGGAGGATGTGTTTTTTGTGGGAGAATCATTCTCCCAAGAGATACTCCCAATTCTCAAAATCCAAAACATTCCTCAATTCCATAACAAAGGAAAAGAAATCTCCAACATCAAAACTATTGATAGGAT
The DNA here is from genome assembly GCA_963277665.1 of Viscum album. Classification (NCBI taxonomy): domain Eukaryota; kingdom Viridiplantae; phylum Streptophyta; class Magnoliopsida; order Santalales; family Viscaceae; genus Viscum; species Viscum album. The sequence continues at coordinate 1,518,561,835 of OY728131.1, forward strand.
GTAGTTTTATGTTGACACATAAAATTAATTAATAGAATTTTATTTTATGTTGACACATAAAATTAATTGGTACCAATTAAATTTATGTTGAAACATAAAATTAAATTAAAAGCATTTATTTATACGTTGAAACATAAAATTAAATTAAAGGCATTTAATTTTACATCGACACATAAAATTAATTGAGGGAGCACCTCTATGTGATGCAGTAGACCCATGGTACTCGATAGGAGGAGTTCCTCAGTAGTCCAATGTTAGTGGGAAGTGCCTCTATGTGATGCGGCAGGCCCACTGTACTCGATAGAGGAGGATTTCCCATGTAGATGAGTGTTTAGAATGTTTTTACCACTAGAATAAATCCTTTTTGAGATGATTTATTAACATTTGTGTTTTCGTAATTATTGAGATAGATTACATGATAACATAGGTATCTGTATGGGCTTATACCGAAGTGGGCTTAAATATTTGTTTCATACATTATGGTTTATCCATGTTAAATTTTGTGAGTCCTTGATGGTCTTGAAGTCCCTAATGAGTATCGTTATACTCACACCTACACGGGATATGCCCCCACCTCATTGAATTGGATGCAGATGACAGACAGTGCTGACTGAGGCTTAGAGTACCTGGACTGGACGGTACCTAGAGGTGGACCTTACGATGAGTTGGTACATGGAGGAGACTGACGGACCTGGAGTGCTGAGGAGGCTATCTGTAGCTAACCTTTAGGTATGAATCCTAGAGGATGACCCAGTAGCTGTTTTTACTTTATTTTGTTGTATATGTACTTCCAGTTCCTTTTACTTTACAGTTGGGCTTGTATTTCCTGCCCCTTTTACTTTTCATCACTCTTTTGTTATAATGTTTACATAGTGTTTTGTATCTAGTTGTGTGCTTTGTTGTGTGCGATTACAGGTTATAATGTCAATGCCTTCCCATTTTTTGGGAATTACGCCTTTTGTGCTAGTCTCCAGCCCTTGGCCGATGGAAGGCGGGCTTGGGGTAGTCACAGCACAGGCCCCATGGGACGGGTTGTAAAAAATTTGTATCAGAGGAGTTGGTTATACCATTGATCATAGGACATTGATATTTTCTATGAAGTAATAGTGTTACGTGTTTTGAGTGTGGTTTTCAGTTCAGGGAGTCTAGTGTTGGTGTGGCGGCCAACGTATCCATACCCCAGGACCCTGACTTCTGATTTCCAACTTAGTACACGAAAACACTGATTACATGTGTGATTTAAAATTTTTTCTTTACATCATCTCACTTGGTCAGCTCACTTGGTATATCATTTTAACCATAGTGAACTTGTTTCTTTTCCGGATGCCTCCATGCAGATCTCCCTCTAGAGTTCTGAGATTTGTATGCACGGATTCCCACCGAGCAATGAGGCCTTGGTGCAGGGCCCTTTTCCAGCGAAGGCCCCAACAGTACCTTTCCCCGTTGGGCCACTGATGCCACCAGCCCCAAAAACAGATGATGCACTCCGCTTGATCATCTTGCATGAGTTCTAGAACCATAGGCCACCCTGGTTCATGGTAGAGACAAACCCATAGGTGGATGACGATTGGCTAGAGGCTGTGGTTAGAGTTTTCCAACATGTAAGGACACCAGCAGACGTCATGCTGATTCTTGCTACCATTCTTCCAGAAGAAGCAGTGGGAAGATGGTGGAGCCTAATGCTCCAAGTTCACGATGAGATGGATCTTCATTGGGTAGACTATGAGAGCCTATTTCAGGTTGATTTTGTTCCAGTGACACTCCATGCAGTTTGCATACAAGAGCTACTTCATCTGCAGCATGGCACCATGACTGTAGCCCAGTACTCAGTGAGGTTCACTGAACTATCATGTTACTCCACCGACATGGTGTCGGACCCATTCATCAGTGCCCAGACCTTCGAGAAGGGGCTCATACAGGAGATCAGAGCTCCGATTATCTAACTCAGCATTCCGACGCAGGTGGTGTGTTAGAGAGAGCCCTCGTGGTGGAGATTTTCCTTGCTAAGCAGTCTCCAATAGTGAGATCCACCACCAGTCGGCATGAAGTGGAGTCTTCCACAACTAGTATAAGACAAATTTCGTAGAGGTCCAAGATGACCAGACCTATAGGTTGCTGACTGCGTTACTCAGGATCGGTTGTGTGGGGAACCCGAAGCAGAGACAAACATACCGGGAGGGGCATTGTTACTCATGCAGTGGGCAGGGTCACATGGCTCATGATTGTCTGAACCGTCGTACGGACGATTAGAAGACATTCAAAGGATCTCCCAATCAGAGATAGATATTCAATAAAGGTGGTTCGTAGGGCATAAGAAGATGTGGTAGAGGATGTAACGCCCCGACCCCAGTTACCCAGAGTCGGTGCATTACTTACATAACATTGGCATGATCACAAGAAAGATCAAAACTCGAAAGATCGATTGGTTTAGTAGCCTTGGAAACACTAGATATATTCATAAAGTTTTACATTACATTTCAGAGTAAAAACAACTACTACAACAACATGGTCTTCATATTTCACACTCATATCCCCACATACTATCCCTGCATGTCCTTCATAACTTACTTCTTCACATCCCGGGAAAATAAAACATAGAAAAGGGGTGAGCTCAAATGCCCAGTAAGGATAACAATATAGCGGAACATTCAAAATAAGCATAAACATTTAAGGCAATGAATTACTAAAACAAAAGCCTTTTAAAATTGAACTTCAACATAGTATGGCAAAAGTAAAATGAAATAATGCCATTTACTTGTTCACATGGATATTCTACTAATCGAATAATCACATGCAATATCAATAACCACTTTCATAATGTTGGAATGCATAATGCCAGACTATCATAACCACATAGCCAAGGCCTCGTGCCAAGACTACAAATAAGATTTTGTCAAGGCCTTGTGCCAAGACACTAGTTTGTCTCATGAGACCTACCGATGCATCGAGGAGCTATAGCGGGCTCCACCCGTCACTTATTAAGTCCAATGCATTCCCATATGAAAAGGTTTAAACATAACATAAACATTCGTATTAAAACTAGCATACGAAATGTCAATAATTTCACCATAAACTATGAATGGTATAAAAATAGCACATCCATAGTCAAACATATCACAAAACCTTCAATACAATATAGAAGTTTTGTATCATAATAAATCTTCTTCAAATAATCTTAAAATCCATCAAAGGATGTTGACATAGATGAAATCAAAATTCTTTTTAAAGAAATATCTCCTTTTATTTTGAAATCATTTAAGATCCATATAAAATAAAACATTTTCTTTGAAAATATTCTTATAAGCTTGTAAGGAAAGCTTTGAAGATTTTATAACGGCGTAAAATAACCGCACCCGCCGTATAAGTTAAAAAAACATTCTTACCTCAATTCTGTCGAAAAGGTTAAAAAGGACCTTGTTTTGAAAATGACGGAAAGATTCCTTTATAAACCACTTATAAAAGTCAAAAAGGGTATAAATGACTTTAACTCATATTTTAGTAAATAGTAAAAAAATGTTTTGAAATACATTTTTAAGAAACATGGATGTGGATGATAAAGAGATCCCAGTAGATTATTACGTATAAACAACCTCGGATAATGAAGAGATTGTGAAATAACCCTTACCTTGTACTTTTCCTTTGTTGGGGTAGGTTAACCTCCTGTATAATGGTGAAATAATTGTTATTAAATTATACAAGAATCATATATATTAATATGATATCATATATGATCTTTTAACATTGATTTGTTAATAATATCTTAGAATTATCGTCGTTTCGGGTGTTAACTTACTCATTTTCTTTTATATGTTTTGTTACATAAGCCATGGTTGTTGTATCTTATTCATATCCAAAATGATATCTAGTCCTTAAACATCATTTTTAAATCATCAAATGATAATTATACTTGAATGGATACGATGGAGAATGAATCTCATCGCGTTCGTGGAGACGGTAGTCCGTACGTACGCACGAACGCTACTTCCATTTAATTTTTATTTTAAAAGAATCAAATCCAAATGATACATAGGTATATTACTATTCCAGTATAATATAATATTTTATATATGTTACTTAAGTTCATTAACACCATCCTTTATACGTTCCATGTGTGGTATGAACGAGTCATATCATTTTAAGGGGGCGGTAGTCCGCACTTCCTCAAATGAAATTATCGTATGTATATACAACATGAAACGAATAATGGTATGAAATAAAATGGAATTACAGAAGCTTATATATAAAATATATATCATTAATATCATATTTAATTACAGTTCCATCATAATGGCCACCATGAGAGGTGGTAAGATGTATTTGAACAATCATCGTTTCGTGAGGCGTTAGTTTTCCATCCACAGAAACATTATGTTCATCATCCATTAGATGGAGTTGTGTGTATGTGTAGTTTGAATCCTTCTTATAACAACATCCTAGTATATTGTGGATACTGGTGTTGTTATAAAAGAAAGGAAATAAAAAGAGTTTGGGGGTTGGAGAAGAAAAATAAATGAAAATAATTTAAGAGAAATCGTTACCTTTAATCTAGGTAACTCACTTTGGTTGGAACCAAAGGACTTCTTGAAATGATTTCTGCCTAAGGGGAAGCTTCAAGGAGGAGGATAGGGATTTGGGGAGCTTTTTTGGGCAGAGTTTGGACGAGCCAAGTGGCTTGAGAGGTGTGAGGAAAAGAGAAGGAGGAGTGCCCTTTTATAAGAGGGGTGAGGGGCACTTTTGGAAAAGCTAGAAATATTAATTTATAATAAATTCATATTCGGTTTCCAAAGGCTCCAAAGTTGACTATTCAAAGGATGAGGTGGGGATAGGTCGAGAACAACTCATCCAATAGAATTTATACAGGTTTGGGTACTTATATTAACCTTATCTTTAAGTATTAACTCTAAGTTAATTAGTTTCACTTTTACAATGTCTCTTTGTATTTTTATATAATATGGTTAATAAACTTACTATATACATTAAAGAGACCCCCAAGTGGTCCATTAATGATTAACCTATCATAATATAAGTCTCTTGGCCGAACCTTAGATTTTTAAGAATTTAATATCAATTAATAATATAATATTTGTTTTAAGAACTCTTTTATGTCAATTTTGACACTATTCAATAGTTGATTTTTGTGAAACTCATAACAGATTGATTACTTCGAACAAAGTCAATTAAATCAATCCTAATATATCATATTATCCTAGAAAATTAGTTTAATTCATTAAAAGTTTCATATTATATTTATTTGGGTATTTATAATATCAATTATGTTAATTTTTTACTATTTTAGTAATTACTGCATCATCATTGTGTCATAAATAAAATAAATTATTTAATGTCTAAAAATTATAAATAAAACATCATTATGTAGGAAATCTTTTTATATTTCTAATGAATATTTATAATCGAAAATCCAACATGTATAACCCTATGTAAAAATTGTTCTTCTAAAAGATGTAAGCTTATGCCATTTTTATTTTTATTTTAACTTTATTAATATAATGTGTCCCTACCACATACAAGTGGCTCCAAGGGGTCCCCAAATTGACCCAAGGATGCCCATGGTCGGGTATGTGTCCACCAATAATGTTAGGACACGTTTTAGGGTAATTTTGTATTATTATAATATTATGTTTTAACCCTTATTTACCGGATTTACCCTTTAACCATCGTAAATAAAATATTTACCGCAGTAATTATTCAAAATGTCTAAAAATAAAAGTTACCTATTTACACAATTTGAACATCCTGATTCCAAATATGGAATCCATTTTTCTAAATTCAAAACACAGAAGTGGCAGAAATTAATTTAAAATTAATTCCCGCTGTCAAAACAAAAAGCGTGTTTTTAAGAGATAATAACTATCAAAAGATTGACACTTGTTTATGTTTGGTTTAATTGTAAAATTATGTCCAATGACCAACATTATATTAAATGGTAAAAATATATTCTAAATATACTTTAAAACCACTCAAATTCATAATTTATCACTATTAATTATTTTGATTAAAAAAGTTGTTTTTAATTAAAATTTAGTAATTTTCACTATTCATCAAAATATGAAAGTTATCCGAAATGTACCAAAATTTCACCTTAGGCTAAATTCGATATTCTGAATCCAAAAATGAATTCCATTTTCAAATATAAAATATATATAATTTCAAAAAGTAGTTATTACTATTCATAACGGCTAGTTTGATCGGTTGTGGTGTGTGTTAGAACTCGAGGTTGCGTACAACACACGCTATCGCATTATTCGAGGAGAAACGTACCGTGGAAGCTTGGGGTGTTACAGAGGAGCTGGTCGAGCATCTGGCATTGTGTGATGTTTCAAGGTGTTACTGGCACAACCACTATGAGGTCCACCCCGACTCTAGGGAGTATGTGGAAATGGGAGAGCTCAGCATTAGGCACCTAAGGCATATGATCATGGTGCTCCGGAGATTATTTGAGGTAAAATATGTGTCTCCTCTACCTTAGCTACTGTACATATAGACACAATTTCCAGTCATTCCTTCATTGCCACTGCCCTTATTAGGAGCTCAGAGATTTCGATGGAGCTATTGGTTCGATTCTAATGGATAGAGAATCCTACAGAAGAAGATTTGATGATTACACACTGGTGCCAGAATTGTGAGCTTACTCTAGGAGGTGAGTGCTTTGGCTCAGATCTCTATGTAGTGGCGTTGAGGCCTTACGACGTCATATTGGGTATGGACTGGTTATCCACAATCCATGCTCAAATTGACTATATTAGGTGCAAAGTGCAGTGTCTCCACCCGGATGGGACAAGGTTTACCTTCATCGGAGAGAAGGGAGACTTTGCAGCACAGGATGGACTTTCATGGAGGAGAGTGCAGTCGATCAATAATCAGTTGGCTAGGCTTACCCTCAAAGCAGTAGAAGTTCAATTTCTGAGTTATCATGTACTGGTGGACCAGTACATGGATGTTTTCCCTAATGATATCCCAGGTCTGTCTTCTAACAGAGAGGTGGAAATTTACATATACTTGTACCCCGAGATGACACTGATATCTACACCATCATATCAGATGGCTCTCGCGGAGCTTCACGAGATGTGGGAATATCCAGAGGACTTGCATGGAAAGGGATTCATCCGTCCCAGTGTTTCTCCATGGTAAACCCCGATTCTTTTCGCCAAGAAGGTGAATGGGAGGTTGAGGCTTTGTGTTGACTACCAATGGTGGAATCAGGTGACTGTGAAGAACAAGTACCCACTCTCGATGATTGATAGCTTCTTTGATCAGTTGAATGGAGCATGGTTGTTCTCAAACATAGACCTCAGATCAACCTATCACCAGCTCATAGTTCAAGATGAGGATGTGCAGAATACGACCTTCAGATGTTGGTATGACCACTATAAGTTCTTGGTTATGCCATTAGGTGTTACCAATGCTCCAACAGTGTTCATAGGACTCATGAACAGGATCATTCGGCCATATCTTGATCGCTTTGTCGCATTCATCATCGATGAAATTCTGATCTACTTGACTACTGAGGTGGTGCATGCCTATCATTTGCGGGTAGTACTGGACACACTCCTAGAGCACCGGTTTTATGGTAAGCTCTCAAAGTTCCAGTTCTAGATCCAAGATGTTTACTATTTTGGGACATTTCATCTTGGAGGTTGGAGTTGTTGTGGATCTAGTGATTATTGATGTGGTACTTTCTTGGGAGCCACCCTGGTGTGTGAAGGAAGTACAGAGTCTCCTAGGTTTAGCTGTTTACTACTAGAGATTTGTGCCAGATTTATTCTGAGTTGCATCACCACTATTAGTTTTGACGAAGAAGGGATAACCCATCATGTGTTTGGAGAGATGCTAGCAGATCATTCAATAGCTGAGGAAATGGATGACTAGCACCCCCATCATGAGGCATCCAGATGTGGGCATAGGGTACATAATCTACTGCGACACATCAGGAAATGGGCTCAGATGTGTCCTGATGTAGGAGAAAGGAGTTATCACATATGGTTCTTGGTAGCTGAGACAGCATGAGTAGATCTACGCTACTCATGACCTGGAGTTAGCAGTAGTGGTCTTCATCTTGAAGATGTGGCGGAACTATCTGATGGGTGAACACTTTACAGTGTACTATAATCACAAGAGTCTTAGATATATCTTCTCTCAGAAGAACCTGATTTCAAGACAAATACATTGTCATGAGTACCTCCAAGACTATGAATTCGAGATAGTATATATTTCTGGGAGGATTGATGTTGTTGTATATGCACTCAGAAAGAGATTTGGTATTCAGCTGCTTGGTGAGGAGATAGAGTAGCTAGATGCTTTAAAATATCCCTTGAGGATAGAGAAGGATCAGAATTTTTTCAGTCTGTTACACTCATTTCCCCACTTCATTAGGAATTTAGGGAGGCACAATGTGGGGACGCTGACTGCGAGACATGACGTGCTCAGATATCCAAATGGCAGGCACCTGATGTATTTTTTGATGGTGGGGAGCACTTCATCCACTTCAAAGGATGTACCATTGTACCAATTTCACTTCAGTAGGAATTTTTGAGGGAGTTTCACACATCCACTCTAGTGGTACATCCAGGAGTGGTGAAGATGTACTAGGATCTCCAACGACAGCACTGGTGGCTAGGAATGAAGAAAGCAGTTATAGATTTTGTCTCTCAATGCCTCACTTGTCATGAAGTGAAGGTAGAGAATCATGTACTAGTTGGCTTGGTTCCACCTATAGAGGTTCTAGAGTGGAAATGAGATGGGATATTCATGGACTTCATGATATGAATTCCATGTACATCCAGGGGACATGACTCGATTTTGGTGATGGTTGACTGACTCACCAAGTCGGCCCACTTCCTACATATCAGAGAGAAGGTTTAAATAGAAAGCTTGGAAATCCTCTATGTGCATGGGATTGTGTGGATACATGTAGTACCTTCGATGAATTTCTATGATTGTGATGAACAGTATACTTCCTGGAAATGGAAGGGGTTGTAGGAGGCCTTTGGGATCAAACTTTGTTTGAGAACTGCCATCCATCCTCAAAAGGATTGTTAGACTGAGTTGACCATTCAGACCCTCGAGGACATGTTCTGCGCAAGTGTCCTCGACTTCGGTCATAGCTGGGAGGATCACATACCTTTGATGGAGTTTTCATACAACTATAGCTATCACTCCACCCTTGGGATGAAACCTTTTGAGGTGATATACAGGCGACCTTGCAGATCACCTTTATTTTGGACTAACCCAGGGGAGTCAGCACTAGTGGGATCAGAGATGGTATAGGCTACCACAGAGAAGGTGCAGATCATCTTGGAGCGGATGAAGACAGCACAGAGAAGGAAGAAGTCATATGCTGATAGGGTATGGAGAGCACTGGAGTTCGAGGATGGTGACCACATCTTTCTACGGGTCTCACCATGATGAGGTTTGAGGGGATTTGGATGAGGTTCCAAGTTATCTCCAATTTTCATCGGACTGTTTTAGGTCCTTAGTAGAGTTAGCGAGGGGGCATACAGATTATCTCTTCCACCTCAATTGCACCAGGTGCACACCGTCTTCCACGTATCCTAGCTGAGGAGATACATGCATCACCCTTCCCACATCATCAACCATGGTGAGCTGGACATCGACAATAGGGAGACCTTTATGGAGGTTCCAATGAATATTGAGGATCAAAAAGAGCGGTTCCTTCGTGGATGGTCAATACCTTTGGTACGCATTTGATGGCAGTACAAGAATCTGTAAGAAAGTACATGGGAGCGGGAGGCTCAGATGTGTGCTCAGTACCCCCACTTGTTCCATTATTTTTGAGTTGTAGATTACTGGGATGTAAATCTCTGAGGTGGGGAGAATGTAAAGACCCGTAGTTTTTTTGAATTTTTTTTTAATTACCCGTGTGTTTTACAAGCCCGCGAAAATTGATGGTGCATGATTCCAAGGCACGGTGTGCCCGAAATCAATTTCTGATGTTTTTTCGAGTATGTTTAGTAAACGTACGAGTGAGTTTCTCTAAATTTTGAACTGGTGCTCAGAATTGAAATTTTAGGGAACCGTTGAACTAGAATCATCAGTGTTTTCTTAAAGATACATTAACCTTGACAGCTGCTGGTCGAGGCTGAATGTTAGTTTTTGGGTTTTTTGTGGAAAAATAAAATAAAATAAACACATCTTTTATTTTATTTTATCTGTTGTAACCACCCATGTGAATGTTAGAAGTGGGTACCACCACACCTTAACCTCCCATGAGAGGTTATGGTGATGGAGAACACCAAACTTTAACCTCCCATGAGTTATGGTTGTGGGGACCACTCGAGGTTTATCCCACATAATGGCGGGGGGGGGGATGAAACCTCTCAACCCCCTCAATTGATTTTATGTGTCAACATAAAATTAAATGATTTCAATTTAATTTTATTTATCAATGTAAAATTAAATGATTTCAGTTTAATTTTTTGTATAAACAAAAAATTAATTGAAGGAGTTTAGAGGATTCTTTTCCCCTTCCCCCATTCTGAGGGATAAACCTCGGGTGGTCCCCACCACCATAACTCATGGGAGGTTAAGGTGTGGTAGTCCCCACCACCATAACCTCTCATGGGAGGTTAAGGTGTGGTCATCCCCACTTCTAACTTTCACATGGGTGGCTACAATATATAAAATAAAATAAACATGTGTTTATTTTATTTTATATTTTCCACGAAAGGACCAAAAAATAACTTTCACCTTCGACCAACTGATGTCAAGGTGAAAGACTCTTTAGGAAAATATCAGCACTGCAAGTTCAACGATTCCATCATATTTCAATTCCAGGCACTGGAACAGTTGTTAGAAAAACCCACTCGTATGTTTACTTAATGTACCCGAAAAAAACATCAAATATGTATTCCGGGCACACCAGGCCTAGAATCATGCACTGTTAATTTTCACAGACGCATAAAATTCCAATGTAATTTTATAAAAAATTACATGGAAATTCTGGGTCCTTACAAAGAATATCATATCATTTGATATTTCCTATTGCAAGGATACATTTTCCCCTTCTCATCACCCCAATGATGGATGGTTAATAAAATTTAAGGGTATTATGTAGGAATTCCAAATTCTAACTACATTAAATCATAGTTCCATGAACTATTGAGTGGAATCCCCAATCATGAAATACTTAAATTGGATTTTCCCAAACCCTACCTATTAATTTCACCAAATAATTATTTGGAAGTCAACCCCTTATGTTAACAAACTCATGTCAACCCAAAATATCAAGTTATAATTACATGATAATTGAAAGTACCCCAAATTCGGATGGTCAGACACTTTGTACTATGGTTCAATTTTAACAAAAGTAGGGAATGGCTATACGAACATAATATATATAATTGAGGCATTTTATCTATATGAGTAAATTTATAATTATTATAATTATTACATTCCAATTAATATTAATTGAATCTAATTAAGAGTTTTACCATCTATTAGAAAATATTTACACATAATCCAATTGATTTTAGTTATACCTTGCATGTATTTTATTTTATTAATTAATGTGATCAAGACAAAACACCCATAATGAAATAATAATGACACTCAACAAATATGAAATAATAAAGTGGTTTGATAATGAGAATTTACTAATGGATATCTTATCAAGTGGATGATAAACTAAACATCGACCTAGGGGAAAAACACCTAGAACCAATTAATGTTTTTGTTGCATATTTCCACATGTCCACTTATGTATCTATCAGGGGTTGATTTCTCCATGTATCAAAACTTAATCTGCCTCTGCTAGCTTGGGATATCTATCCATTGCATTTTATTTTACTCCCATGCCGATGAGGGGAAGGAGTTTACATAGAATAAATTATGGGCATACATGCCCTTAAATAATAATATGAGAAATGGCATGAAATCCCAAAACATAATTTAATAAAAAATTAAAAGAAACCAATTACATACAATTTTTGGATTTAAGGTCATGATCATCCAATTTTATGAAAGGAAATATACAAATTAATAAAATTAGAAACGAATTATTAATTGTTCTTATTTAATATAAATCACACTCGAATCAATTATTTAATTTCATTATATGATAAATTATTTTTATCTTAATTTCATATAAATTTCATATGATTCTCATCTGTCAAATTTTAAACAAATTAAATAAATTTTTATAAAATTTCTTGTGTAAAATTAAAAATGTAACTTTGAGGCAACACGGTGAGTACCCATCCGAACTTCCTAATTTTAATTATACTCTTATATAGTTTACTATTATGAAATGTTGCATACATGACTTATCACATAATATCATGACATGTAATATCAAATTAACGTTCACATAGTTCACATAGTTTCCATGATTCCATTTTTAATGTATCAACTAACGCTTCAATTCATTGTGTAATAAATGTAATACAACTTATACATTATATGTAGATATTAACATTACATAGAAATTAATTATGAATATATATAAAACCATCACATGGAATGTACTATCTACTTAAAGACCAAAGTCAAGAACATACTGATAAGGTTTACATAGTGTAATAAATTATTATTTAATTTTTTGTAATTTGATATAATTACATTTTGTTTACAATCCATCTACACATCATGTACTATTCTCATTATCTTTCTAAGGAAAAGGCCTAGGGACTCGGTATGTTACCATTGCATAAAAAATATTGGAGAGCACAACATGTACATTGGGTACATTGTGTGTGGTCTATTAGTTCCAAAGTCACCGTTAATGTAGGTTGTGTAAGAATATATATTGACCATCTATGTATAAGGACTATGTGCCTTGTACAAAAGTTACATGACGTGTACTTTGGATGACCGTGTACAAGGCTGTCATAGTTAACATGTGGTGTATAATTAAATTCCCCACATGTTTTAAATTTACACACCTTGAATGAAATCAGAATTAATTCATGGTGTATTAAACACTAGTACATAGTTTGTACCTATGGGCTACACAATATTTATTCTTGTATTCTTTGACTTGATTCCTTGGAACCTCCTAATGATATCTTCAAATTTATTTCATTCATAAAATTAATTTATTCTATTATATTTACAATAAATTAAGAGGAATAATCTAATATCAAAATTAGGATTTATGAAAATTTAAATTCCAATTTAAAATAAAATAAAAAATGTGTACATCAATAAAAAATATCTAAATAATTATAAATAATTATACAACACTCTCAGAAACCTATTGTACATTTTAGGTGTGGTGGAAGTGTGTGGTCAGTCATTTCCCAACTATTCTTTTTTTAACATTATTTATGATCAATATTATATTTAATCAATGATAAACTTCATGGTCAATAAAATTGAATCAATGAATATAGATATTGGATATTACACTGAAATAAAAGTGTAATATTCTGACATATAAATTAATTAACTTAAGAAATTATAGAATTACCTTGTGAGAAATTCTTTCTTCATTGATGGATATCAAAAAAGATCTACATTATATCATCATTGCATTATAGGAATAAAGAATGTATTCCCTCTATAAGTGATCCACATATCCTAGAAGAGGTTTACGGTAATGATTTTTCATTGTACCTCTCATTTTTAGATTTGGTTGTTTGAGAGGGTATGGATATGTCCATCGGTACTAGGCCCGTGGATTTTTTCGTGGGATAGCTTGCTGATAAGCAGTGGAAGGTTGAAGCTGGATTTCATGTTTTTTTGATGTTGTTATGGGATTTTCTCATGTATTGTGGGTAGTTTGGTCATGGCCTTTAAGATGGTTGGGGCAATTTAACTTTTGTATGTCCTTAATCTCATGATGGTTTTTCCCTTTTCCCTTAAAAGGGGCTTATCATAATAAAAAATAATTTTCAGCCAGTCACCATAGGAATATCTTGGTGCAAGAACATCATATCCAATCACTTTTTTATTCACATTTTATTTGAAACACCGTGCCTTTGTGTTATTTTTTTGAAAAAATTTAAATTACTTAATGTCTTGTGTTGCAAACTAATCTATGTTATGCTTGATTTATAATCTACCCCTTGTTAAAATTTCACTACACATAATATTTAGTTTCTCTTGTGGTACATGAAACCATATGTTTTTCCTGTGATACATATAATACTGAGTTTCACGAAACCAAATTGTGTTATAAATATTATTAATTAATATGATATTTATTCCTTTCCTTATGGAATGGTAGGAATGAATAATAATACATAAATTATTAAAATATATAGTTTTTATATGTTTATTAGTTATCTATTTATTATAAATAAAATAATAATCATTTAATATAAAAAGAATTGTTTTCTGGAAAAAGTATTTATTTTCTAAAAGATGTTTTAATCATGAATTACATAAAGAATTTGAAAATAAATTTTAATTTTTATATAAACATTACATTATAAAATAAAATTCATTTTTTAAAGAGGAATACCAAAATTATCTTAGGGTGAATGTTTGGGATTTTCTGGGAATTTTTATCTTGTAAATGAATAGTGAAAGTGCTGAACTTTAATAGAAAACTGACTTAATGTCTAAATAATTTATATTGATAAATTATATTTTAAATTTAGTTTATAGTAAATATAATTTAATTATACATATATTAATCAAATTTATTTCATTTTAGTCATATTAATCTTTATTTTAGATATAACAACCGTGTAAATATTTGAAAATTTTCACGTTAAATACCCACATTCTCATCACGTCTCCATAAATAATTTTAAATTAAATTATTCCACTTTGATGAGTTTAATTTTGAAAAAAGGATTTTATATTTATAATTAGAATAATTTTTAATCTCTCAAATGGAAAACTTCATTTTTTACCAAAGTGATTAGTGAAAATTGTTACAATTAATTATAATGAATAAGGTAAAAGAAATTTTACTTTGTGATTAAACATAGAATATAATATGTAAATTGACCTCATGTTTTTTCCAACACCCATACGATGGACATACATCTTCCATTATATCAATAAGATTGAATTTTATGGTTTTTGGGAAACTTTTTAATTACATTAACCCATATAATAAGTTTGGTAAAGAAAATGAAAAAATGTACCTTCCTTGATTTTAATATCAATAAAGCTTTAGAATAAAGGAATAAACAACAAAAGTTTGGTTATAAATATTATTTTGAAATATAAATGAGTTTTAGTTTTCATATAATTTTTAATTAATATTTATAGTTTAAATAATTACTTAATGTGCTTAAGAAATACCAATACAGTAATTATTTAATCAATAATAAAATAAAATAAATGATACTAAAAATAGTAAAAAAGAATCCAATTGTATGAATTATTATGTTCTATTAATTTTTTAAGTTATTATATCATGTCAAACAAATTTTAAATTAATATATCCAAATTCCATCATTTTCATTATATTTTAATATTCAAATTGAATAAATAATGTCAAAATTAACATTAATGTCATTTTATAATAAATGAAATTTTATAAATAGATTTAAAATTACTAAAAATAATAAATTTTTAAATTAATTTTAAATTTTAATAAATGTAAAATATGGTCCTTTAATGTAATAATTATTATATTATGATTAATGTATTGACCATAAAATAGTAAAAACTTAGTTAATGCAGTTAAGGTTAAAGAAGTGTTTTTTTACGTCACATACCCTTAAGTTAAAATTAATTTCCAACAAAAATAGTATTTTTATTTTAAAAATTTTATATTAATATTTATATTCAGTGAGTCCAATGTATCTAATATGTATCACTAAAAGATAGTATTATATAATAAATTACTCATGTTATAAAAATAGTTAACATAATTAAAATCGAATATGGTAAAATAAGGAAAATTACAATTTAAAGAATGAAATATTTTAAAAATATGTATAAATATATTTTGGGGGTGTGGATAGACTATATAATACCTCCAAGCCTTTAATTATAAGTTTTTAATAATCTTTATTTAATATTGTGTAAGATTCCAGCCTTCTCAAGAGTTGACTCAAGCTTGAATTCATGTGCCTTTGTTTTTGTTTTTATTAAATACATTTCCATTGAGTTTAACCATGGGTTGTGTTTGGGTACAATTTATGAAAAATTGATGAAAAGGGGGTTCTGAATCATTGGCTGAAAGTAATACAAAGGCATGTTCCCATCCTAGGAAATCGTGAAACCTTGAACAGTTAGAGTTCGCATGACTGGCACATGGTTTGTCAAACCCTTTGCACTAAAACGATAATCTGTGTATCCTCAAAATAACTGATTCATGGTTGGTGCACAGTTAGATAAAACCATGAACCCCTACCCAAGAAAGCATGTGTGATAATTTTAGTTACTTGAAAATAGATTTTAAATTTCCTTAAACCCACGGAACATCCCCCATTTAAACAAAACTTGGACCAACAATATTTTGGATGATTACAGAACTTTATAGAGGGATTCAAAGTCCTTATGACCTCTATTCATTGTGATTATAATATTGAATCTAAGATCATATCATATCATGGTAACTGTATTATTTTCCATTCCTTCCCCTTCATCTTCTTTCATTCTCTTGTTCTTTCAATGAAAGCTATATTCTTTTTTGCTAAATATAGATCTAGATTTGGTGAATATAGATATTGGATATTGGATATAGATCTAGGATTATGAGGTCTTTAATTGTTTAATCTTGATTTAGGATTTAGATATGGATCTCGATATATGTCGTTGTTCAACTCAATTTTTTTGATTTCCAATGGGTGATCAATCACCAACGCTTGAGGTAGGGGGTCTATAATTCAAAACCTATAATCATCAATTTTTTTATGTGTATGAATGTATAGGTTTTCTAGGGTTTCATGGAAATTGTAATTACAAAGTTGAAATAATTTATGTGGTCAATTTATCAATTTAAAATTTAGAGGATTTTGTTGAATAATGAATTATGTGACTTGGGATAATTAATTGTAGAATTAATTATGATAATTGTGGACTATGATTTTGATAATTTATGTTGGAATTAATTAAGAGATTTTGATGTAATAATTTAAGATAATTAACAATTGAGTTAATTATGAAATATTGAAATGTTTATTTCATGAGAAAAATGATTATAGAATTAATTATGTGATATTGAAATGGTTTCCTTGTGATAATTTATTAATTATTTATTTATGTGACATTGAAATGGTTTACTCAACAGAAATAATTAATTAATTATTTAAGTGATATTTAAATAGTTTACTTGAGTTGTCTCATTGATAAATTAATTATCTATTTAATGTCTAAGCGTACTTGATAAATTGGACAATTAATTAAGTATATTTATGTGATTACATTATTTTTGAATTAATAATGATATTGATGTTCAAAAATTAATTTATTAACTAATTATATGTAAAATAATGGGAACATGGTAATTTGAAATTTATAAGTGTAAATGGTAACGTGGTCAATGTACATATGTGTAATGGAATGGGAACAAGGTCATCAAATTGAGATGTATAAATGGTAACATGGAAATTATAATTTTGAGTAACGTAATGGATACATTGTCATTCTATTGAGAAGAACTTATTGTAGCATTTTCATATTACTTATGAATTTAGTATTGGTAACATGGGAAATCACATATGAAACTAAAGAATGGTAATAAGAGTACTCTGAGATTTGGCATCACTTGACAATACTCTAGTCTCTGACATGAGCCTAAGTAAGTATTGACATATGATATCACTATTGAAGATGTCAATCTATAGCACGAGTTGATGTAGATATTAAGATAAGATATTACCTAGGAACACTTCGGGCTCTGGAATGAGCAGAATATGGCATTGAGGTATGAGTGTGCTCAGGAACCCTAGAGTCTATGTGGTTAAATGAAGAATAATTTTATAGTATGATAACTATTTATTTATGAATAGTAATTATTTATTTATACAAATTCATACAATATTTATTGAATATGTTTGTTATACACCATTGTTGGTGGCCTACTGAGTTGTACTCACACCCTTCTTGGTCTTCCTTATCGGTACCCGAATAGACATTGTGTTTTCTGAATAGCTTAAGAGAAAATTTATTGAGTTAGATGATAGAGTTTGGATGGAGCATGGATGGGGGATACAAACCTAGTTTGGGACCTAATTGGGAGTCACTGGTGTCTTTATTTTCAATTTTCATTTTAGACACACGAAACTTACATTATCATGGGATATTTTCTAATTTAGTTGGATATTTCATTTCTGACTTTTATTATCATGATTTGTTGGTAGTTTTTTGATAATATATTCTTCCTCTATTGTTATTTATTTATGCTTGTGTGATACTTTGATAAAATTGGGTATAATCACCCCATGATCAATTTATCACACCCTCGTTGCTTGTTATCAACCTTTGGAATATGATTAGGTGAGCTTGAGGTCATGTGACCAACCAACATGGGGTATTGATGCGTGGCACCCTAGCCGGGATGTTAGAAAGTGGTATCTATGGTCAAATTTTCATTTCTTCTTCTTTTGTATTACTATTTGGAAAAGGTATACAGGATACTAGGAAGTGTTTGATATTGGTAATGAGCTTTTTCAAGGGAGTTTCAAACCCATGTATGGGGTAAAATCCAAGTACTGGGGGGGTATTGTTATTATTTCTATTTTCTGTTATAGTTGGATATTATTTCACCTTGGGTGACACACTTGAGGTGTGGTGTGATTATTATTTCAAAAAATTGTTGATAATTGACTCATGGATCTATATTTTATAGGAGTGGAGTCTTCTTGAATCATTCTAGAAACATAAGATTATTTTGGGACATGCATCGCTTTAGGAACATATTAGAATACAAGTTTTGGGTAAGTTGTTGAACTTATAAAGTTTTTAATTTCATGAGATATTAAATTTAAAGTGTTTCCTAAAATGAAATCAAGATTAATAAAATTAATAAAAATGAGAATAAATGGGTCTCTAATTTAGAATCATTATATGAGAATGTTTTTACCCTTGTTAACAAAGACATAGGTGTGTGAAGATTAAGGGGTGTGTATGTACCTCAGTTTTGAACATGTGACAATATTTAGGGGAAATAATTTTAGGGACCTTTTGTGATTATTATTCTTATGAAAATTTGATAATGTTGTATTATGGGTAGTAAAATTTTTTTTTGGAATTGTAGATAATATGATTACATGAAAATGATTTTTGAGAGGATGACAAGGGGCATGGCTTGGAATGATCCGTTAGTGATGGAACCTGAGTAACCGATCATGCTGAGTGAGGAATTAGGGGATTAGTTACAAGATAACTTCCCTCAATTCATGCAATTTATGGAAAGAGAGCATGGGCAGGTTTTGAAGAACTTGTCTGAACTGATAAGGGAATTTTAGATGGAGAACCCTCAATATTTCACTAGAGAGGGTGGAACTGAGGGAGATGAGTTCTGGGTTGAATCCATTAATATGATGCTTTACCGTATGGGGACTCTTTATCAAAGGATGGTCTAGTTGGATTCTTATATGTTATAAAGATCAGCGAAGTGTTGGTTTGACGTACACACATAGACTGGATTAAAAACATGTATGCTATGGAAGGACTTCATTGATAGGTTCTTAGAGAACTTCTACCAAAAGATTATAAAGCAGGAGAAATCATCATAGTTCATGTACCTAAGTCATGGGATCATGCCCCTGATGGACTATGTTGGATTCTTTACAAACATTTATTTTTTTCTCTATCATTTACGGGATATGAGACAGCTACAATGAGGAATTTTCAAGATGGAATTATGTGTGATATTAATTCCCAAGTCAATATTTTTGGGTGAAGAAGTTTGTTTTGGTGGCATATCATGTTCTCATAGCATAGTGGAACCTAAAAAGATGATTATAGTGTAGGATAGATGGTTTGTAATGGACGATGAGGAGGTGTGACTTCCAAGATATAGAAGAACCGTTATTATAACATTATCTATGGAGTTAGAAAGCAGAGTACCCAAACATAGGTATCTGCTGAACACGGCCTTACTGGAGTGATCTGTCACTAGTCTATTTGGCGGGGACACTATCGTCTAAAATTCCATCGAAAACTAGTAGTGTACTGGTCGTGCGACAAGGCATGACACCTACATAATAAAATCAGGTCACATTGATAGATATTTAGTGATGGTTATGCTAGATAGTGTTAGAGTGTGTGAAGATGATCTTCAGCACCTTATCATACTGGTAGTTCGAGTTCGACTGGCTGAGGCAGCAGAGGAAGTGGATGTGGTTTTTAGTTCATGAGCATCCATATCAGCAGAGTGGTGTAATTTAGGAGAGTTTGATGATATAAAAAGGGATATGGGTGGGTCAGTTGGATGCAGTGAAGCCTGCACTTGTGGACAGTGAGGATGGACCTTCTATACTGAGAGGTATTGTTCTTGTAGCTTCTACTTTTGCTTGGAAATTATTTGATAATGGTCATCTCATTATATTATATATGAAAAACTTGATAATGGTTTGATCATGAATGTGGAGTTTGCGAGCGGGGTAATGATGGTAGATACACAATTAGGAGTGTGATCTTCAGAAATATTTGTATGAAATGAATGCTCTCTTTAAGATGGGGAGAATCATTTTTTGTGGGATCTCTATATCCTTGATATGTCAGGGTTTGACATGATTATGGGTATGGAATGGATATTCATATACTGACCCCACAATGATTTTAACTATAGAAGAGTAATGTTTATTTATCATAACGTTTACCATTACATTAACTATGGGGAGTGGGATATACATACAGGACAAGATGGCCCATTCACAATTAGGAGAGATCATAACCATGGTTTCTAGCCGTTTTATAGATAAAAGAGGTGTGAAACATGATGTTTCTCCACTAGTAGTTGAAATTTTTCCGGATGTGTTTCCAAAATATTCTTATGGATACAACATGATAGATATTTATAAATCACTTTTGAGATCATGATTTTGGTTGATCTAGTATATATTTCACCATACATAATGAAAATGATAGAGCTTCAAGAGGTCAAGACTCAACTGAATGAGTTGGAGGATAAGGTATTTATTAGACTGAGTATGTAACCCTAGGGATCATCCCTGTTTTTTTTCAATGATGGTTTATTGGAGTTTTCACCTATGTGTTGATTATCGTAAGTAAAACAATACGACTATAAAGAACTAATATCCTCTTCCATGTATCTATCATCTTTTTGAATAGTGGATAAGAGATTTTTTCTCAAATATTGGCTTGAAATTGGGTTATCATCTACTTTGATTTCAATGTTCTGATATACCAACGACTACTTTAAGAAGTAAGTATTCCCTTTTGAGTTCTAAATAATGCCTTTTTGGTTAACGAATGAAGTAGTAGTGTTTACCTACTTGATGAAAATGATCTTTCATAAAATCCTATATCGGTTCCTGGTAGTGTTTGTATATGAAATCTTGGTGTACTCAAAGACTTATGAAAATCATTCCCAAAATCATGACATCATCCCGATTACATCGAGGGAGAATAAAATATATGAAAAGATATCGAAGTATTATTTTTGGATTGATCAGGTGCACTTATTGGGAAACATTATCTCAGGGGACGGTGTGTTAGTAGACCCCGAGAAAGATCTGGTAGTGGTTTCTTTGGAGCTTCGCAAGAAGGTATTCGATATCTGTATCTTTTATGGGTTAGCTGGATATTATCAAAGATTTATCCAGGACTTTTCTTGATTGGAAGTGCCACATTCAATCTTGAACAAAACAGGGATAATGTTTTAAAGGTCATAATCTTTTGAGAATACATTCCACTAGTTGAAGATTAATTTTTTGTTAATACCAATATTGATCCCACCTGAGCCAGGTTATGAGTGAATGGTGTAATGCCATGCTTCTAGGATTGAACTCTATGTTGTGTTGATTCAATAAGATCGAGTTGTGGCATATTTTTCTCGACAGTAGAGGCATCATGAATGAAACTAACCTACACAAGTCCTTGATCTATCAGTTGTGGTTTATGATCTGAAGTGTTGGTGTCATTACCTATTAGGAGAGAAGCATACAGTTTATACAAATCATAAGAGTTTAAGGTATATCTTCTCAAAGTGAGACTTGAATATTTAGCAGCGGATATGGGTTGGATATATGCAGACAGTTGACTTTGAACTATATTATGCACTCTTAAAGGGGAATAATTCTTCTAATACTTTGATTAGGAAAACTCAGACTTAACTGGATCAGTAGTGTAGTGATGAGTGGAAGATGATGAATTTGATGGCTCAGATACACATTGTGGTTCTGTAGAGTCAAGAGCAGATGGATCTCCAGTCATTTTCAGTGGAGTCTAAAATTTTTATACTGATCAGGAACTGAATGTAAGAGGATGTAGAATGTTTATTTTTAATGTAAAGAATTAATGGTGGGGAGACACCTTCAAACTGGTCGATAGATGAGGAATATATCATGTACATCAGAAATAAGGTCGTTGTGCCTATGACCATGTGGGATGAATTGATGATCTAATTTCATTCCTCTAAGGGGGAGGTGCATACAGGTATTACAAAAATGTACCATGAACTATGAAGATTGTTTTGGAGGCTAGGAATGAAAAAGGATAGAGTAGGGTTTGTGAAACTATGCTTCACTTGTCAGTAGGTGAAGACAACGAATTAATGTAATGAATTTTTCCAACAGTTGTTACCCATTCTAGAATGGAAGTGGGATGATGTAACGTTGGATTTTTTGGTAGGAACTATGATGAATCTTAGGACGAATGTTCCTATCTTTGTTACTTCAGATCAGCTGAATAATGTAGCTCAATTATTACCTATACGAGAAACCTTTTTAGTGTAAAAACAATGATATATTTATGTTTGGGATATAATCCATCTACACGGGGTTACACAAACTATATCTTCATATCATAACTCACATTTATCTTCACACTAATATTAGGTCTTGTAGAAGGCACTCAATAGGCATGTATTATTGATTATGAATTTCCACCAATGAAAAATATTGGCAGTCAGACCATACTATACAAGTGATTGATGATATGTTGCAACCATGTGTTATTAATTTAAATGTGTCTTTGTAGAATCACATTGATTGAGTGTATTTTTACTTTAACAACCATTATCTAGCAATGGTAAAAATTTAACCATATGAGTCTCTTTATATTAGTACATATAGATCACCCTTATGCTGGATGGAGGTAGGTGAGTCAATGTTATTGGGGCCGAGTCTTGTACAGGAGATATCAGAGAAGGTGTAATTGATTCAAAAGTGTATGAATATGACTCAGAGTGGGAATAATTCATATGATGATAGATAGAGAACACCCCTAGAGTTTATAGAGAGTGATCATTTATTCATTTGGGTGTCACCAATATTGGGACACCACGGGATATGGAAGCATGGTCTGTTGGTACCCAGGTTCATTGGACCTTTTGAGGTTGCAGAGAGAATCGGTCCAGTGGAATACCAATTGGATCTTCAATATAAATACAGTGATATGCATGAATTTTTTCAAGTATCACAACTATGACTGTATCACCCCAACCCTTCATATGTGATCTATGTGGATGATGTTGATCTTGACATAGATACATTCTTTGAAGAGAATCTGATATGTGTGTTGAATAATAGTGAGAAAGTGTTGAAGGGAAAGACCATACCGATTACTCAAGTATTATGAAAACATGGATATGTAGGGGATGAGAAATTGGATATGGAGGAAGATATGTGGGCTCAGTGGCCTGATTTTTGGGCTCATAATCCTAGATCATCTAGGGAGTGCAACTAATGGATGAGCTGTTATAAGGTGGGGGACTGTGAGATCCCGACCTTTTATGGAGTTGACTCGGGATTGAATTCAGTTTTTATTATTTTTATTATGTACCTTTTTACTAGGTTTTACCTGGGGGAGAGTTTGGGTAAAAATTTGGAAAAATGGAAGAAAAAGGGGATGTGCACGGTTAACGCACGGTTAGAGAATACAGAGCGCACAACCTTGGAAACAGTGCTTCCCTAGACGTTTAGGTTCAAATTGATGGCACATGGTTTTTCAAATCATGCACCCTAAAAAAAGCATGCACCCCAAAAAATATAGCACACAATTGGATCATGGTTAGGGAAAACTGTGCGTCCCTGGCTAGGAAACTGTGAATGGTAATTTTCATTGCCTAAAAATTGGTATTTAAATTCCCAAAATCGTAGAAACACCAGATATTCGACCTAAAATTAGACCAACATGATTTCAGTGGATTTAATAGCTTTTCAGAGTGATTCCAAGGCCATCCAACCTTCATTCATCACGATTCAAATAATATATTGAAGATCTTCTCCTTTCCTGGTAAGTGGATACTATTATGTTACTATCACATTCCCCCACCGTCCTTCTATTGTTCTTTTGGTGTATGTTATATTATTTTTTGAATGATATAGATCTAGATTTGAGTAATCTAGATCTAGTATTGTTGATATAGATTTTTGATTATGAGATCCTAAATTTTTTAATCTTGATTTAGGGTTTAGATCTGGATCACAATCTATGTTATTGTGCCTCTCAATTTTGGGGAATTTTATTGGCTGCTTGATCGTCAATTTTTGAGATCGGTGGTATGTAATTCAAACCACATAGTCATGAATTTATTTGCATGTAAGAAATTATAGCCTTTCTAGGGTTCCCTAGAAATTTTAATTCCTATGTTGAATTAATTACTATTGTTAATTAATTAATTTGGAATTTGGGGGATTCGATTGAATAATGAATTGTGGTATTTCAGGATAATAAATTATAGAATTAATTATGAGACTTTAGCATTATGATCTAGATAATTTTTCATGGAATTAATTATGAGATTTTTATTTCATAATTTTATATAATTAATTATATAGTTAATTATGAGATATTGAAGTGGTTATTTCTTGACATAATTAATTTTATAATTAATTAGGCGATATTGAAATGGTTTTCTTGAGACAATTAACTATAGAATTAATTATGTGATATTGAAATGGTTTGTTTGAGATAAGTAATTATAGACTTAATTACGCGATGTTGATTTGGTTGACATGATATGATTAGTTAATGAATTAATTTTTTAATTGAGGAATTGAAATACATAATTAATTGGTGAATCAAGTTGAGGAATTATTGGATAAACCAACTATTAGACTAGTGATAAGATTGATATTGAATAATCAATTGATAAATTAATTATGTGTAAAATATTGGGAACATGGTCATTAAAAATTGAGAGGTATAAATGGAAACATAGTCATTGTACTAATGATTAATGAAATGGGAACATGGTCATTCAATTGATAAGTAAAAATGATAACATGTTTGTTATAATTGTTAGTAAAGGAATGGTAACATACTAATTATTCTATTAAGTAAGAATGGTAACATGGTCACATTATTTATGAATTTAATATTAGTAGCATTGTAAATAAAGCTTAAAACTAAAGAATGGTTACATGAGTACTTTGAGATTCGTCCACTCTTGAGAATACATCAAGCTCCGACATGAGCCAAATCAGGAATTGAGATATGATATCACCTTTGAATACTTATAGCTTTTACATGAGTCGAATCATTTATTAAGATATGATATTACCTAAGAACACATCAGGATCCAACATGATCCAAAGATGACACTCGGGTATAGGTGGCCTCATGAACCCAAGAGTAAATGTGGTTATATGAATATTAATTACATAATGTGATAACTATTTAATTATTCATTATAATTATTTATTTGTATAACTACATACACTTTTTATTGACAAGAGTTGTTTTAGACACTGTTTGTGGTGTCCTACTAAGTTGTACTCACACCCTAATAATTATATGTAATTTGTGTTGGAATGAAGTTTGTGTTTTCTAGACCGGTGAAGGAATATGACATGAGTTAAATTGCTGAGTTGGGATGGAGCTTGGATGAGGGAACCAGACATGGTTCAGGACCTTCTTGGGATTCATTGGTGTCTTCATTTTAAATTTTTATTTTAGATACATGACACTTACATTAGCATGGAATGATTTCTGATTTAATTGGATATTGTATTTGCTGAATTAATTATCAGTATTTTTTGATATTTTTTGTGTTAATATATGCTTATGCAATTGTTATTTATTTCTTCTAGTGTGTTACTCTGATAAAAGTGGGTATAATCTCCCCATGATCAACTTATCTGAACCGCACTACTAATCGATAGCCTCTGAAATATGAGGGGGTACACTTGTGGTCATGTGGAAAACCAGATCAGGGCATCTATGTGTTGCACTCGTGCCAGGATTTTACATCATTAGCTTTAAATAGTGATTCATTTTGAGTATTTACAAGAATTATACTCCTCCTCAACAACCAAAAGACACACACTCTCCCCACTTCATTACACCTCTAAAGATATTTCTCTTAGGCTAGCCCTCCCAAAATAAATTATCCACTTATCTAATCTCATTATATAATCTTTTATTTGGGAATAAATCCTACCATGGAAGGCCTTTGGTGCAAACTAAAAGGAGATACCCAAAAAAGAGGTAATGTTAATCAATAATTGTTTTTGTTATTTTTCTTCATGAAACCCCTTAAATTATTGTTATATATTTCTATATAATAAAATCATTATCTTCAATATTCATATATATTTTTATGTTAATTTTCAGACCTAAAAAACACACACTAAAGTCAAATGGGTTATGAAATCATCGTTCCTATGTATGACGGACTACCGCAACACGAACTGCTGTTGTTCATTTTTCCATTACCAAATATCAAAGCTAGTAATAATGATGGAAATACTAATTTTATATTATATTTATATATATATTATATATATCATATAGTTATTACTTATTATTATTATATGACACATAACTTCATTCTTTCTATTTTGTGGGAATATGATAATATCGTTCGTGTGTACGGTGGACTACCGCCCCGTGAAGCGATGTAATTCATTCACGCTTTACCTGGAATGTAATAAGGATAATTATAATTGAATTATTTAATATATATAACATAAAAATAATAATTTAATTATAATATATATATATGTATATATATCATTTAATTTTCTTTCTTTCAATGTGATAATAAAATGGAAACAACATTCATGTGTACATACCACATACTATGTCTATGAACGATGTATATCATTTCATCTTTTTATATTTTATAGAATATTAATAATACATATATAATGAATATATATGATATTTATATTATGGATAAAATTATTTAGATTATGAAATCATCATTAAAGTAAGAGGTTCCAAAATATAATAAATCAAAACATATATGAAAAACAAAGTGGTTATTACGTGAAACATGAAATTAACTTGGAATTGTTAATAAAAGAGTAATAAAAGATCATAAGAAAATCATATATGGTATTATATAAATTTATAACCTTTTATAATTTATTTATTATAAACTTTTATTTTTTATATACGATTATTTAATGAGTGCAACTGAAGTTAAGGCTTAAGGTAGTTGATTCCGTCTAACATTAATCTTATATGAGCCACAAGCCCCAATCACCACCTATTTATTGTATGTGATATGTATCCTTACCATTTATGATTTTTTATTTTTCTTATATTGGGAAAAATTGGGAGTAATATATCCCTTTAATGATCTCTATTTCATGGTGTTTAAATTTCCAATGTTTCTAATGTGGTAATGGATTTTTTCTCCATTTTCCTTCTTTAAGACACATGCTATGTTAGGAACGTATACTCTTTTATGAGATGTATATAATTCCATTTGACATGTTATATAATGAATATAATTCTTTTTATTATATTTTAATCTTCATGTAATGTTATTATTTAAATGGTATTATGATTCAAGGTAATCTATGTTTTATGATTGTATTGCTACAATCTCGATATTTATCGGGATTGTTTTTTATTATGCTTCAATTCATGAAATATTATAATACATACTTCAATAATTATCATGATTTTTTTTATAAATTAGTTATTCATGATATATTTAACTAATAGTAACATGTTTTCACTCTTTTTTACTAAAGATAATTAAGAATTTTTTTTTATAAAATATGACTTCTTTTATTTTCAGTCAGAAATCATTTTTCCTTCAAAACAATTTTTATAAAAATGTATGAATTTTTTTGTTAATATCCTATGATTTTTAAAAGAAATTTTTACCCACGTATGAATATTACAATTTTATGAAGGAATCTTCATGTTTCTTTCCAAAAAAATGGCTCTTTGGATTTTATCATAATTGGGAAAGGAAATTTTTCTATAACATGTACTACATGAACATAATTTTAAAATGTCATGATCAATAATTATTTCAAATATTCCTTTATATGTATTTAGAGTTATTTTCAATAAAACATTATTTTAAAAATGTTTTAAATTTTAAAAAAATTTATTCCTTTGTGAAAAATATATTTTCCTTGGGGAATATTTTAAATGTTTTTACAAAACTATTTTACATATAAGATATCATCCATTGATGTTATCTATTCCTTACAGGGGATATGATTGAAGGATAACATTATAATATTTTTCTATGAATGTTATCTATTTATGATGACATGTTTCTTATAAAAACCTTTTATCTTCCATAGGTTGTATCATGACAAATTATTATGAAAAAACATATTTTCATGGTTTATTCTATGATGAAGTGATTATAAAAACTATCTCTTTATCACAGCTTATGATATAATGAAATATTTATGATACTCATTTTCATTTCATGGATTATGATGTGATTAATGTTTATGATCATGTGTAACACATATGTATGATTTTTTATGTGAATGGTGATACCTATATCTCACTCCAAGTAATTAGATAAAAATTTAAATATCATGATATAAACAATATAGTAATGAGTATTTAACTTGGTTTTTTAATTGACTTTGTCGGTTATGATGGTATTCAGAGTGATCCTTGAATACTATTATGGTCTTGATAGTAATCCTTGAATATATTTATGGAATTCAGAGTGAAACATGACTACTATGATGGCTTTGAGAGTGAACCAAATTCAATATGATATCCTAGGAAGTCATCCTTGACTAATATGAGAATGATTTTATATGGTCATGTCTATACCAAAAATTCCATGTCATATAACAATGTTATTCTCTTATGGGTCATGTTACTTGATTTCATTATGATTTTTGTCTTATGAAATACCAATATTTATTACATTATTCATAATATTAGTCATTGATGTAAAGGGTATGCCTTGAAAATGCACTACTGGAATAAGGTGTTTCCCCAACCGATATATACCAATGGTTTCATCAAATAGTAGTTATGCTGTTTAAAAAGGAAACATTTTCCAAAAGTTTGTTCAGACTGTTGGAAATTTGTAAATATACTTATGATTTCCCAATGGTTTGAAAAAACCGGTGGGAAATATTTAGTTCCTCTAAGATATACAACTGGTTTTAATAAATGGTTCGTAATTATAGGCTTTCCCAATGGTTTTTTAAAAATTACTGAAACATTTTCCTTCAAATACCTAGAACCCCAACTCCCACTCAGCCCGATTGCAGACCCTAATCCAAAGCTCATCCCGATGTTTTCTCAACCACAAAACTTCGTCTAGCCACAGATCCATCTTCAATCAAACAATTTTTTATTTCTACAGTTCAAATTAGTAAGTGTTACATTATTTTTAATGTTCTCCCTCTATTTTCAGTTTGATGTTTTGATTTTAGCTAAATTAGAGTTCCTACTGTTTGTGGAGTACTGAACCCTTCGATTTTTTTTTCTGTTTTTTGTTCTCCACTTCAATCATGGTAAATGGTTTTTTAGTGGGGTGATATGGTAGTTTTTGTGGACTTTTGTTTATTTGAAAATTGGATTTTGTATTTTTGTATTTATAGTTTTTGATCAAGGAATAGTGGGAATTGTTTTGATATTAAGGATCAATTGGAGTTGGTTGGGTGATGGATTGGAATTGTGAACCCCCCCCCCCCCCCACCCCCTAGACAACTCCCACCCCCAGGACATCCCCCCACACCCTGTACACCCCCCCCATTGAACACCCCACCCCCTACACTCCCAACCCTTGGACCACTCCCTCCCCCACCCCCTTCGACACCCCCACCCTCTAGACAGCCCCCTCCCCCACCCCACCCTCCATATACACCCTTCACCCCCATTGATAGCTTCCACCCCACCTCCTTGGATGTCCCCCCCCCAACACCACACCCTCTTAGATATCCCACCTAGACACCTCCACACCTCTTAGACACCACCTCACCTCCTAAGTGCTTGGCCCAATTTTTAAATTGGAATTAACAATGTTGTTGATTTCCCCTTTACTCAATGAAACTTTCTAAGTGACCCATAAATACTTTTAAATTTAATTTTTCATGTGTTGATAAATTGAATTTGTCATGTTTTGATAAATTTAATTTTTCATGATTTTATAAATTTAATTTTGACATGTTTTGATAAATTGAATGGGTTGGTTGGTATGAATGGATAATGCATGATGATTTTTTTTCTTAATGAATAAAAATATTTTAAATAATATTACCCTATGGTGAGGTGTAGGAGGGGAAGGGGGATGTCTAGGTGTGTGGGGGCTGACCAGGTGGGGTGTGGATTGTCCAAGGGGTAGGGGCTATGGGGGTGGGGGTTGGGGGATATAGGGGTGTGGGGGGAGGTATGGGCTGCCCGTGGAGCGGTGTGGGCTGTCTAGGGGGTCAGGGTGGGGTGTCCAGGTGGGGTAGGGGGTGTTGGGTGGGATGTCCAGGTAGCGGTGGGGGGAATCCAGTTGGGGGTGGGGTGGGATGTCCAGGTGTATAGTGGGGGGGATGTCTAGGAGGGGTGGGGTGGGTTGTCCAGGTGGGGTTGGGGTTGGCTATCTGGGTGGGGGGGCTGTCTAGGTTGAGTGGGGCTCTAGGGGGGTTGGGGGGCTATCCAGGGGGTAGGAGCTATAGGGGAGGTGGTGTGGGCTGTCTAAAGAGGGGGTGGGTTGTCTGGGGGTGGGCTATCAAGGTGGGGGAGGGTGTATTGGTTTTACAAGGAGGGGGGGGGGCTATCTAGTGGGGGTGGTTGGGTGTGGGCTCTCCATGTGGGGGGGGGGGGGGGTAGGGGCTGTAGGGGACTGGTGTGTGGGATTTCAAGGGAGGGGTGGGATGTCCAGGGGTGGTGAAGGATGGGTTATCTAGTTGGGGGATGGGGTGTAGGATATCCAAGGGGGTGGGGTGGGCTGTCCAGGTGGGGGAGGAGGTGTTGGTTGTCCATGGAGGAGGGGGTGGTCTTTCTTGGTGTGGTGGAGGTGGGGGGTGTCCAAGTGGGCTGGTGGGCTATCTGGGTGGTTGGGTTATCCAGGGAGGGAGTGGGATGTACACTCTAATACTCTACAAAAAATAGTAATCAGGTATAACCAAGGTATAGTGGCTTTCACATGTTAAGACATTTCGTGAGGTTCCATACCAACACTCACTCTTACCCTTCCAAGAAGAAGTGATCTCTACAAAGAAATCTCACTCAGGTTGTTATCCACTATCCATATTGATCTCATATAAATTTAACATTCTTACAAATCTATATGAACTAATGATATTATAAGGCTCAAACTCCAATGAGTAGTTACCCATCGAAACATGGATCATAAAATCCGATCAACGTATGATATTTGGGGGTGTGTTTATAATTGGGTGTGTTATAATTTATATCGGTGATATTCATGGTTTATACTAACAGTCTTCTTAGTCATCTATAATTGGATTTAAATAATGCTTCAATTAGATAAATATTGTTTTTAACGACCCTAGATTGGGGTGGACACCCCCATCACGTTGGACGGCCCCCACCCACTTGGATAGGCCCCACCCCCACCCCAATCCCCTTGACACCCCTACCCCCATGATAGCCCTGCCACCCTGGTGGATAGCCTTCCCACCCCACATGGATCGCCTGCCAACCACCCTGGACACCTTGTACCCCCTGGACAACCCTGCCACCCCAGTGGACAACTCACCCTCCCAACTCGTACCCCCCTCGGCAACCCCACCACCCCCTGGATAGCCCACCCACCCCCTAGACACACCGTACCCGCGGGAATGTCTCCCACCCCTAGAAATCCTCCCACCCCCGGGACACCCCAGCCCCCTGGACATCCCCGTCACCCCCGTGGACAGCCCACCCACCACCTGGCCACCCTGTACCCCTGGAAATCCCCCTAGCTCCCACCGCCGTGGATAGCCCACCCAACCCCATGTAAACCCTCCCACCAACCCCCGGACACCCCCCCCCCCATGAACACCCCCACCCCCTAGAAAGCCCCCCCCCCCCGTAAGACTCCACCAACCCCCCTGGACAGCCCCACCACCTCTTAGACAACCCGACCATGCCCCCCCCCCCCCCATGGAAAACCCTACCACACCCTAGACACCTCGTACCCCCTAGATAGCACTGCCACCCCGTGGACATCCCACCCACCCCCTTGGAAAACATGTACACCCCTAGACAGCCTCTCCCGCCCACTAGACACCCCTGTAGACACCTCGTACCTCACTGGACAACCCCCCTAGGAAATCCCCCACCCCTGGACACCACCAACCCCCCTAGGAAATAACACCACCCCCGTAGACTGCCCACCCACCCCCCTGGACACCCCATACCCCTGGACAACCCCACCCCCATGGACAACCCGCCCACCTAGACTCCCAGACCCCCCTAGACAGCCCCCACCAACTGAACACCCCGTACCCCCTAGACTGTCCCTCCACCCCTTGAACACCCCACCCCTATGGGAAATGCATTTGATCACTCAAATAATCTACTGAAATATAAATTTTCATCGATCTAAAATTTACTCAACCCCTGAATAATTCTCCTCCACAGGTGTACATGATCTCATATTCTCATGTATAGTTCTTCAAAGATATTTTTTTCTTTTATATTATCATTTTAATATAGAGTAGTGTGTAAATTAGGGTTTCATATAAATTAAAAATTTCTCATCAACGTAAATATATTTTCTATGAAACTCTAATCTTATTTAATTGATTTTGGTTAAATGACTTATAAATCTTTTTTACAGAATGTATAGAAGTTGTATGTATGAAACAAATCGAATCTCAAGCAATTTTCAAAACAATTTGGAGAGATTATTAGATTTTTCATTTCATAATGCATCAGATAGTGGTCACATGCACTACCCTATTACAATTTTGTTGTAAATCCTTGGTTGAGCAATGGATAAGTCAGCTACCACATAACCAAATATGGTTTTTAATCAAACTACTCTGTGTGATATCACAATGGGGAGAAACTGAAATCTCAAATACCAGATGATCTAAATGAGGGGACTGGATTAAAGAATTTTTTATATGAACTATTTCCATTTATTATTCATCATAAAAAAATTTGAATTTTGACCTTAGAAGATTTCAACATGACAACACATGATGCGTATAATGAAAATTATGATGTTGCCAAGGTGAAAAAATTGAATGATGCTTCCACGACTCCAGTACATTGACAATGTGGTAAAATAAAACAACTGGAATTTTTAATCTGATTCTTTCATGGGAAAAATATGTATTGAATTTATAATTCTACCATCAATTACATTCTTGCCTTCTTGAAGGACTTACATCCAGATGATGTAGATATTCCTTCAAACCACTATATGTCGAGGATGTTAGTTGAGGAACTTATATTTTCAAGAAACAAAATTCATGCCTACCTAAATAATTGTAGTTTACTATGGGAGGAAACTGCTGAATGAAATGGTTGTATAAAATGTGTAACTTCCTAGTGGAAGACAAAAGATGATGGAACACCTTCTCGTGAACCACAAAAAGAAATGCGATACTTTTCATTGATCCATAGACTCTAGAATCTATTTATATCTAATGAAATATCAATAAAAAATTTATGGAATTATACTGAGAGAATGAAGACTAGTTATGAGTTTTTTCTCCCTATAGATATATTTCCATGGTAGATATTTGATGGTTGATATCCAGATTTTTCAGCTAACATGTGTAATATGAGGATGGGTCTTTCATGTGAAAATTTTAATCTATTTTGCCATATGCATACGTCGCACAACCCATGGTTGGTTTCTATACACATTTATACTCTTCCATCGTAGTTGTGTATGAAAAAACCTTTCACATTAATGAGTATACTCATATCTGGCTCTTCTGATCTGAACAATTATATAGATGTATACATGAATCCTTTAATAAAAGAGTTGAAAATTCTTTGGGATGTGGGTGTGCACACCTACGATGCATGTTCGAAAGAAATATTTTATATGGGTGTTGCACTTTTGTGGATGATCAATGATTTTCATGTTTATGAAATGACGTATGGATGGATCATGAAGGGAAAACTATCATGTCCTACTTATGTGAAGAATACACAATCCATAAGACTGAAACATTATTATAGTTTCAGTTTTATAGGATATTAATGATTCTTGCAAATGGACCATCTATATAGAAATAATCATCGATTATTTGACAATACCATGGAGACTAATGAACCACCTCATTGTATGTCTGGAACTAATGTGCTTAATGAATTTAAATATTTCAGTTTTTCATTTGGGATGGGTCAAATGAAATATTTAAAGAGAAAGAATGTTTCCACTGAAACCTATTACAATTGGAAGAATAGAAGTATATTCTTTTATTTCCCACATTGGTCAACAAATTTTTATGTAATTTCTTAGACATAATGAATGTTGAAAAAAAATGTGAACATTTTCTATTGATTCTTCTAAATGTTAAGGGACTGACAAAAGATGATTTATGGTTTCGGCTTGACTTGGTGGATTGGGGCATCAGACCAGAATTGCTTCATGATTGAATCTCTGAAAATAAATTTCAACATCCATGGGCTTCTTATTTGATTACACCTAGAGAAATAAAGAAATTTCTAGAAGTACTAAAAACTATTAAGGTTCTGGATGTCTATTCAATCAACATATCCAAATGGGTCAATAGAGGAGAGTCAAACTAAAATCTCTGAAGACTCTTGACTATCATATTCTTATGCATGAGCTGATTCCAATAGAAATTCTTCTTCTTTTTTACAATATTGTAAGGGTGGTTGTTATTCGGTTGTCCCATTTGTTTAGAGATCTTTGTGATAAGATGTTTTCCAAGTATTTCTTGCAACCAATGTTGGAAGATACCCCATTAATTCAGTATGAGTTAGAGACAATATTTCCTACATCATTTTTCACATGCATACTGCATCTGACTGTCCATGTTCCAACAGAAATACTTCTCAGAGGACCTATTTCTTTTCATTGGATGTATCCACGTGAATGAAATATGTACATGTTAATGTCTTATGTCCGTCATAGGAATCATCCCGATGGTTCTATCCTAAACAGTTACATGGCACAAGAACATATGGATTTATGCTCTATGTATTTTTTATCTTACTACAAAAATGAACACAGCAATGAAAAATGACAATGAAAAATATGAGAAACTTTTACCCTGTTTTCCATCACATACTCAAACAGTAGGAATTCATTCATTATATACATTGAGTAAATTACGCATTGAAGAGCGGGAGATGGCACATCACACAGTTTTGTTCAACTGTGATTTATTCGATGACTATATCATGTATGTAAATTCAATATGTATATCTTATATATATATATATATGTTAATCTATGCCTATTTTTATCTACAGGGAACATAAAACGATGATAAGTAGAAAGCATCATTATTTATCTTTGAGAAAAGGAGACTTTCCAAAGGAATTTGTTTTCTACTTGGATAAAATTGAAGGTAATAATATTACTATTTAAAATAATTAAAAAAATATTTAATTAAGTTTAGTATTCATTTATGTTTCAGGTATTGAGTTTTCCTACTGACTCTATCTTTGAGGAAATAAGAGATTTCGCTTTTGGTCTTAATACCATGGCTCGTGACAGTAAATCAATTGTTATTAATGGGTATATATTTATTTTCACTGAATGAGCAAATAAAATGGGAAAACAGCATGATGGTGTTATGGTTACTATAACAAAATACTATTATTGTAGTGTTTCAGATAGTAGACCGCGATTTTAAAATGTTTTATATAATGGAGTCATGGAAAAAATAATAATAAAGTATTATTATTCTCATAGACGAGTTATGATGATGAAATTATAATTGTTTGATTCAATGATGAGTCAAGGAACATTTATTGATAATTGTGGATTTTGAGAAATTGATATGACTAACAGTCTTGCTACCGATGAACTATATGTATTGGCATCAATTCAAAAACAAGTTTTTTATGTCAAAGACCATATTCAGCCTGAATTTGGAAACCTTATTGATGTAATTCCAAGGAATATTTTTTATGATGGTGATGAGGGAATTGACACGATCCCTACTGCATTGGAAATAATACATTTATTACATTTGATGACTCTAATAGCTCTGTTGTCAGAGTTGACTGTGAACTTGAAGTTGTGGTGGGAAATATATAAAATCATCCATTCATTTTCTCAATTATTTTGGTTTACCTCAGCCTCGGTCGTTAATGACGATACTATTCAAATAGATTTAATATTAATTACAAATATATTGAATCTCACAAGACTATTATGTGAATTTTCAATTTTTATTGGTTGTAATTTTATTTTAATTGAATTCTCAAAATTTGGAATTCAACTATATTCAAAACTATGAAACATACATTATTAACATGGTGAAAATTTCAATTCTTCAATTGTGATTTGTATAAAATTAGTATAACTGTAATACCTCTATTTAAAATTTTACTAAGTAATGAACATGATGGTTTGTATTTTTCTGTAAAACATATATAGAAAGATGCATCATCTACCTGGGCTAATGAAATTGAATTTTTCCTTAATTCCCATAACTTCATTATGTTGTACCTCTCGTACCCCCTCATGGTTTTATTTTCATGATCACAATCACTCTCTTATTTATCTAATCTTGTTTTAAGTGTTTTTGGATGATAGGCATGATTTCAGGTTTCCAAGGAATTGGGCCAAGAAAGAAAGAAGGCAAAAGTGGACTGATTTTCAATCCATCGGCCAACCGGTGGATGACCACCGGCCAGCCGATGGAGCCTGGACAGAAGGCATCCCTCTGTCCAGACCACCGGCCAACCGGTGTCCCACCACCGGCCAGCCGGTGGCACCCAGACAAATAGTGTCAGCTACTACCTCAGCACCGGCCAACCGGTGGCCTCCTCACCGGCCAGCCGGTGGTGCCTGAGCCCGAAGGCCTCTCCTTTTTCAAAGCACCGGCCAACCGGTGGCCAAGCACCGGTCAGCCAGTGGAGCCAGTCAAACTAGCCGTTGGGCTTTGACCAGACCTGTCCACTTGCCTCCCAATGGCTCCGAAGGCCTCTACAACGGCTCCGAAGACCCCCAAAGGCCATTTGAGGGTTCCCCCTCTATAAATAAAGGACTAGGAAGCCCCGGAAACACACGGAAGCCCACAGGAACATTTTTGATCATTTTGCGAACCTCCGGTGCATTCCTCCAAGGAACCCCCAATTGCTCCAACTCACTTCCACATCCAAGGAGCACCATCAAAGAAGCTTGGGAGCGCTCTTCATCAACTCCAATCAATCCATTGGCTCCCAAGACTTCTCCACATTACGGTTTTTCTTATTTATCATTTTGAGCTTTATTTTGGGTTTGTGCCTACAAACACCCATCTCTTTCTCTCATCCTCTCTTTGGGTTTTCACACCACCTTAAAGGTTTGAAGAGGTTAGTCAAGCCTTACCTTTAAAAGGCTTGAATCAAAGGTGAGCTAGCCTTCACCTGTAAGAAGTCTAGTGGGTTCTTGCTCAACCATTGAAAGCAAGTGGAATCTTGCTCAACCATTAAAAGCAAGCTGTAATAGGTTCTAGACTACCTTAAAGTCTAGTGGATTTCTTGCTAAAACCATTAAAAAGCAAGAAGTAGTAAATCTCTCAACGGTTGAGTTGGGAGCGGAAACGTAGGCTTTGGTTTAAGCTGAACTCCGTTATCAAGTTTTGTGTCTTGCCTCTTTTATTTCCGCTGCACTTTGATAATTGTTGTTTAATTGTTAATTATTTTTTAAAAGGCAATTCACCCCCCCTCTTGCCATCACTTCTCCGCCCAACATTTGGTATCAGAGGGAGGTTTGAGTAATACCTTCACCTGTTTCAAATTCAAGATCCTTTTTTGATGGCTTCAACTTCTTTCGCCCCCGAAGGATATTCTTTGGGTCGTGCTCCATTCTTTGATGGAACCGACTACACCTATTGGAAAACCCGCATGACTACTTTTCTTAGAAGCATTGGTTATCCCATTTATAAAATTGTCATGCATGGTTACTCTCTCTCTTCTCCCGATGAATCCAAATGGACTCAAGCCAATATTAAAAATTTCGAGCTTGATGGCAAATCCATGAACGCTCTTCATTGCGGCCTTGATCGTAATGAATTCAATCGAGTTTCCACATGCACCTCATCACATGAAATCTGGAAACTATTGGAGGTTACCCATTAGGGGACCAACAAAGTCAAGGATACTCGATTGGATATGCTCTGTCAATATTTTGAGTCTTTCACCATGCACCCACATGAATCTATTTCTGAAATTTTTACTCGTTTTACTGATGTTTGCAATGGGAGAAAGTCCCTTGGTGATGATGTGTCTGCAGAGACAATGGTCAAGAAGATCCTTTGGATCTTACCAAGCTCATGGGCACCAAAGGTCATGGCCATCCAAGAAGCGAAAGACATCAAGAACATGCCGGTCGAAGAGCTCATCGGATCCCTCATGACCTACGAGATCACCATGAGGAGGCAAGCTGAAAAGGAAGGCAAACCGATCAAAGTTCCAAAGAACATCGCCTTCAAAGTTCAACAAGAAGAAAGCTCCTCCTCCTAATCGTTATCCTCTTCAAGCGGCGATTCAGAAATGGAGAACCTTGCCCGCAAGATGCACAAATTCATGAAGAAGCACAAGAAGAAGAAATCCCGCAAGGCTCAATCCAACGAAAAATCTGAGCCCGAGGTAACATGTTACAGGTGTGGCAAGAGAGGCCATTACAAGCCCGATTGTCCACTCAACAAGAAAAAGGCCAAGCAAAAGGAAAAGAAGAAGGAATTCAAGGCCACATGGAGTGATAGCTCCACATCCTCCTCCTCCTCCTCCTCAAGTGACAACGGTAAAAAATGCCTAATGGCATTTCATGAGGTAACCTCTTCCGACTCCTCTTCCTCTAGTTCTTCCAATTCTTTCAATCATTTATCTTATGAGGATCTCCAATATGCTAGAGATCAATTGGAGGAAGGTTTTCATGAAATTTCTTCCAAATTTGTTGCTTTAAAAAAGAATTTCAAAAAACATTCTTCCGAAAAGGAACAACTTCTCAAAGAAAAGGGGGAGTTGTCCCTCAAGGTCCAAAACCTTCCCGATGTTGATTCTTTGAATTCAACTATCAAAGATTTAAGGGAATCTCTTGCCATGTTCACCCAAGGTGAACAAAATTTGACCAAATTGCTTGGTTCCCAACATTTATCTAGAACCACCCAAGGGCTTGGCCATTCCATGCAAGCTTCCTCTTCCCATGCTCCAACTATTATTGTAAGGGGGAGCTCCCAATATAAATTTTGTAATTATTGCAAAAAACCCGGGCACTTAATTTATGAGTGCAATTGCAAAAATGCCCAGTATGGAAGGCCCAAAACCATTTCTTTTAATGATGAATTTTATAGGAGAAGACCCGCCACTAGACAAGTATGGATTGAAAAATCCCTTTTAGTGAGTCTCTACGGGCCAAAATTTGTCTCGGTTTTAAAAACCACTCCCCGGTGATTTGTTGTTTTTATTTAGGGGGAGTTAGGATCGTTTAAGCCTTTTTGCATTTTTCATTTTCAAAACTTTCAATTCAAAATTTATTTCCAAAACATTCAATTCAAAATTTATTTTCAAAACATTCAATTCAAAATTTTCAAAACTTTCAATTCAAAATTTATTTTCAAAACTTTCAATTCAAAATTTATTTTCAAAACTTTCAATTCAAAATTTATTTTCAAAACTTTCAATTCAAAATTTATTTTCAAAACTTTCAATTAAAAATTTTCAAAACTTTCAATTCATATTTTTATTTCAAAATTTTCAATTCAAAACTTTCGATTCAAAACTTTCAATTCAAAATTCAAAAATTTCAATTGGTTTAAAATATCTATCTTGTTTTGCAAACATTTCCCTCAATCAAGTTTTATGCCCCGTGCTATTTTGATAATCACAAAGGGGGAGAAATTCTTGGTTGATTGGGGGAGAAATCATTCTCTCATGCTTTAAAGGATAAATTGAAAAGTAATCAATTTAAAGCATGCCTCTCTTTTCAATCTTTTACATTGCTTGTTTTGGTGATTGTGATCATCAAAATAGGGGGATATTGTTGTACCTCTCGTACCCCTCATTGCTTAATTTTCATGATCACAATCACTACCTTATTTATCTAATCTTGTTTTAAGTGTTTTTGGATGATAGGCATGATTTCAGGTTGCCAAGGAATTGGGCCAAGAAAGAAAGACGGCAAAAGTGGACTGATTTTCAGTCCACCTGCCAACCGGTGGATGACCACCGGCCAGCTGATGGAGCCTGGACAGAAGGCATCCCTATGTCCAGACCACCGGCCAACCGGTGTCCCACCACCGGCCAGCCGGTGGCACCCAGAAAAATAGTGTCAGCTACTGCCTCAGCACCGACCAACCGGTGGCCTCCTCACCGGCCAGCCGGTGGTGCCTGAGCCCGAAGGCCTCTTCTTTTTCAAAGCACCAGCCAACCGGTGGCCAAGCACCGGTCAGCCGGTGGAGCCAGTCAAACTAGCCGTTGGGCTTTGACCAGACCTGTCCACTTGCCTCCCAACGGCTCCGAAGGCCTCTACAACGGCTCCGAAGACCCCCAAAGGCCATTTGAGGGTTCCCCCTCTATAAATAAAGGACTAGGAAGCCCCGGAAACACACGGAAGCCCACGGGAACATTTTTGATCATTTGGCGAACCTCCGGCGCATTCCTCCAAGGAACCCCCAATTGCTCCAACTCACTTCCACATCCAAGGAGCACCATCAAAGAAGCTTAGGAGCGCTCTTCATCAAATCCAATCAATCCATTGGCGCCCAAGACTTCTCCACATTACGGTTTTTCTTATTTATCATTTTGAGCTTTATTTTGGGTTTGTGCCTAAAAACCCCCATCTCTTTCTCTCATCATCTCTTTGGGTTTTCACACCACCTTCAAGATGTGAAGAGGTTAGTCAAGCCTTCCCTTTAAAAGGCTTGAATCAAAGGTGAGCTAGCCTTCACCTGTAAGAAGGCTAGTGGGTTCTTGCTCAACCATTGAAAGCAAGTGGGTTCTTGCTCAACCATTAAAAGCAAGCTGTAATAGGTTCTAGACTACCTTAAAGTCTAGTGGGTTTCTTGCTAAAACCATTAAAAAGCAAACGGTAGTAAATCTCTCAACGGTTGAGTTGGGAGCGGAGACGTAGGCTTTGGTTTAAGCCGAACTCCGTTATCAAGTTTTGTGTCTTGCCTCTTTTATTTCCGCTGCACTTTGATAATTGTTTTTAAATTGTTAATTATTTTTTAAAAGGCAATTCACCCCCCTCTTGCCATCACTTCTCCGCCCAACACTTTAACCCTTATAAATCTGGTAGAATCAATGTATGATGATTTGAATAGACTGATGGAACATAGTAAATAGTAAATAACCATCTTACTAAAAATTAAATTTCATTATTACATCATGTATGATTTATTTACATCATTATATATCTTTTCAAGCTCATTTTTTTTGTTTTTTGTGTTACACAGTAGTTATCCATTCCTAATTACTTCAATATTTGTTTTCAAAAGAATAAAATGAAACCAATTGAAGAGAGCTGATAGAAACATATGATGGACAACACTCATCGCATGACTGAGATAGGTATTCCACCACTAGTGCCTGTAGTGAGTATTTTATTTCAAATATATATATTTAAATAATATATAATGTAATGTGATTAATTTTGTTTCCAAATTTTTTGTAGGATCCATCTGTTAGGAGAAAATTATTTGATGAGCATCCTAATAGTGGTCCCAACACTCAGGGTGTTCGTATGAGGGGGTGGTACGAGAGGTAGATGATCTAGTCGGCGTACCCGATTAGACCATGCCCCTCCCACTGACATACCTTTCATACCACATTCAGATCCCAGTGTGTCATTAGGGAGACACTAGATATTTCGGTCTCCAATTTTTCACCACCCTTTACATCTGAGCCACCTCACCATTCTGTACCATATCCGATGATGATTCACACTCCTCATCCAACATTCGACCATCCATCCCTGTCATCATATTTTACTTCTTCTTCCATCTCTCTAGGCTTTTATATTCTATCCTATTTGACTCTTGCATCTCTAGAGTCTATCTTTGTGGAGCATATATTGGGACCTATTCCATCTATACAGGGTGTTCCTTCAATATCTGTGGATCTAGCGGCGCCCATTGATTAGAATACTTCTGGTATACTTATACAACCCTAAAAAAAATTACACCATTATTTATTTTCATTATAACATGTATTGATAAAATATTTGTTTTTATTTCATAACTGATACATCTACTGAAAGG
Source organism: Viscum album (assembly GCA_963277665.1). NCBI lineage: Eukaryota > Viridiplantae > Streptophyta > Magnoliopsida > Santalales > Viscaceae > Viscum > Viscum album. The sequence continues at coordinate 1,518,604,425 of OY728131.1, forward strand.
GTGAGGGGGTGGGGGCGTACACACATGAGTGTGGTGTGGAAACGCCACATGTAGTCGATGGGGTAGTAAAATAAATATAGTCAAAAAATTTAAAAATTAGCGCAGCAATGTCAGAGTTTTTTTGAGGACGCTTTTCAAAAACTCCGACGTCATTATTTCAGCCCGCTCTCATGGAGAAAGTTGTTTAATGAGGTCATAGAAAAATCTTGAGCATAGATATGGGTAAAAAGTATTTTTTATTGAATGAAATACATTATTTTTTGTATTTATATGAATTAATAATTTGGTGTCATCTTTTCTTTAATTCCCCCTATGGTGAGGGTGCATGACCAACACTTCTAAAGGATTTAGGCGATCTTTGGAGATCATAAAATCATGATTTGTACATTGGTTGGTGTTCTTGAGTGGGCACAGAGTAATAGGCAGTCCCTGTCATGGATGATAGTCCGTTAGAATAGTATCTATAGACGATTACTCATTGGACAACTAGACAATTTACGGTTGTAATCACATTAGAGGTATTTAAATGAAAATTTTCACATTTTTCGTTAATACTAATTATTGATTTTATTATGATTAATCTCAAATAAATAAAAAAACATTGAATCTAAAAAATAATTTCACATATTTGGACTTTCTACAATTCCAGATCATGAAAGGAAGTATGTATGAAAGTTTATAATTATCTTTACTACATGGACATTTTATTCTTCCTCCATAATTTATTTGAGTTCAGAATTTTTTATATAATATTAGTTATGAAATTAATTATTGGAATCCTATTTTTAATTATGTTTTACTATATTATATTTCATTGAATAGGCATAAATTCAATATAGAAAGACATGTTCCTTGACCAAAACTATATTTCTCAAGTAGAAGGAAGAATGATGGAAGTGTGGCTAATGAACTGACTTAGAAGCAGATTGTATGTTTTACATTGAATATTTAAAATTTTAATCTCTATTTTGTAACTTAATAATCTATTTATATTTGTAACAGTCTACTTTATAGGCCCTTTATTCTCAGGAACCTGACATTTTTAGGCCAAACAATCAATTACATCCATGTTGGGAGATGAGCACCCTGGTAGAGTACGCTGCCAACCTGGGAAGAGTATAGTTTCGATGAGGTATTGTCCCTCCTACGGTATGAGTTGTAGTGACACTGAGGTTTAACATGTTAATTCATATACATATCATGCTAAAAAATGGCTATAGAGATGGGAGAATAGTCTTCTAGGGAAAACACTGCATTTATGAAATTCATGGAAGTTTTACATCCAACACGTCCACTAGAGGCTAGCACAACCTGTGATGAATTTATGTCATCTATGAGTTCAATATATGGTGCACTAGGATGTAGTAATAGTGGTTGTTGAGATGATTTCGAGGATGGTTCTAAGGTGGAGGAGGTGGAGGGAGAGGAGGTGGAGGGAGAGGAGGAGGACGAGGTGGAGGATGAGGGCGAGGAGGTGGCCGAGGAGAAGGATGAGGGTGATGAGGAGGCCGAGGATGAGTATGAGGGTGAGTAGGAGGGCATTCAGGAGGTTTGGGACAATGATAAGGATGCCGATGATGACTAGGGTGAGGCTAATGATGACGGTGGTGATAGTGATGGTGATAAGGGACATATTGATCCATTGCATTTTTGACTGATATCACTGACCTTTGATGTTTATTGATTTGTTATGACTTAATATATGTGTGATTAGGTAGGTCACATTATCTTTATTGTTATCTATAAATAATAAAACATCACTTGATTATTTTTTCTGACAGATTCACCCCTCCCCTAAACAACCTCCCACCTCCAACCCAATGGATAGCCCGCCCACCCCACTAGACACCCCGTACCCCCCTAGACAGTGATGCCTCCCCTGTGGACAGTCCACCCACCCCCTGGACAAACCATCCACCTGTGGACATCCCCCACCCCTATGTACAGCCCCCCCCCCCCCCACACACACACACCAACACCCATGGGCACCCCCCCCCCCCCACATCAACCCCCATGGATGCCCCCCCCCCCCCCGTGGACAGCCTGCCCACCCCTTGGACACCCTGTACCCCCTGGAGAGCCACGCCCACCCCTTGGACACCACATATCTACTTGGGTAGCCCCGCCCACTCCCTAGGACAACCCTCCCAACACTAGACAACCCCCCCTGTGGACACCCCATACCCCTGCACAACCTCGTACACCCCTATGGACACCCAGTTCCTCCATGGATAGCCACCCCACCCCCTTGGATAGCTGACCCACCCCCTGTATACAGACCTCTCACCCCCTTGGACTCCTCATACCCCCCATGGACATCACCACCAGCCCCCCTATGGATAGCCCCACCCACCTCCTTGGACGCCCTACCCCCTAGATAGGCCTACCACCCATGTGGATAGCCACCCCACCCCCTGAACAACCCCTACCCCTAGAAATCTTGCCCACCCCCATGGACAATCCCCCACCCCCGTTGACAACCCACCCACCCCTATGGATAGCCCGAACACCCCCTTGGTCACCCAGTATCCCCCTAGGCAGCCATTCCACCATCTTGGGCATCCCACCAACCCCAATGGACTCCTCGTACCCCTGGACACCCCCCCCACCCACGTGGACAGGTTGTCCACCCCCTGGACACCCCCTCGAGATCCCATACACCCCCATGGATAGCCCACTCACCCCCCTGAACAACCCTACCCCCTGGGCATCCCACCCACTCCGCCTGGACACCCCTACCCCCTTGATATCCCTACCACCCTCATGGATACCCCGCTCACCCCCTAGACAACTAATACCCCCCCTGAACAACTCCTCCCAACCACTGGACACCCCCTACTCCCCTGGATAGCCCCCCACCAACCACCCCCATGGATAGCCACGTCCACCGCCCTTGACAGCCCCTCCAACCCCATGGACATCCCCACCCTAGACAGCCCCCACCCCCGTGAATAATAGGGTTTCTAACTAATCAAAAATCTCATTAATCATAGATGCGCACATTGTTGCCTCCTGGGATCTTTGATCGCCAAAAAAATAGTGGATTGTGTTTCAGAAACTCCCATACATAATAAATGATCCATGAAGAATATGGCTATTCCACTTCAACAAGAGTTTTAGTAGAGACCAAGACAAGGAAGACAGTAGTTGGATCACAAGAATGACTACATGAGATATCCTCTTAGGTACTTTATGATTCATTTATAGTGGTAACATTCTAAATAATTATCGAGAACAAAAAATTTAGTACAATAATATAATGTTCTAAAACAAGGGACACTGAATCACAAATCCCATAAAGATTAATCATAAATAATTCTACATAAAACCAATTCAAAATTAACAAATTGAGACTTAATTATATTTAAAACTCCCCACTGGTTTATAAAATTTTCTTTTTAAGGTTCCATTTAAAAAATCTTATATTATTTTTGTCCCATAATAAAAACATAATCCATTTCCTAATAACCAAATCCCCCTTCCTACAATACACAGGAAAAGAATTAATTTTTCCTAAAAAAACACATTCTATTGAAATAAAAAATATTCCACAACCATTTTAAAAATACCAATGATCTTAAAATCAATTAAATTCATCACATTAAAACCATTAAATCCCCCAAACCCCTGGACACCCACATGAATGCCCCACCCCCACCCTAGACAGACCCCACCCCCTAGACACCCTCCAACCCCCTGGATGGCCCCCAACCCTCCTAAACACTACCCCACCACCTGAACACCCCCACCCATGGACACCCACACCCCTGGACACCTCCACCCCCATGGAAATCCACCCCCACCCCTAGACACAAAACCACCCCACATGGATATCCCCCCAACCCCCTGGACCGCCTCCACCCCACTATATAGCACCCACCCCCTAGAAACCCCCACACCCTGGAAAGGACCCCAACCCTAGACACCACCCACCCCCCTTGGGCACCACCCCACCCCTTGGACAACCCCATGGAAAGACCCTCCCCCCACCACACTGGACAGCTCCCCAATCCCTTGGACACCCCCAACCACTTGGATGACCCCCACCCCACTCCCTGGACATCTCCCACCCCTCCTCAACACCACCCCACCACCTGGACACCCCCACCCCCTAAAACTTCCATCCCCATGGATATCCACCCCCACCCACTACACACCCCCTGGGAAGCCTCCCAAACCCATGGATGGCCCCCACCCCTGGAAACCACCCCACCTCTTAGAAGCCCCCACCCCTGGACACCCCAAACCCCTGGACACCCCACCCCCTGGAAAGCCCCAACCACCCAGACACCACCCCACCACATGGACACCACCCCACCCCTAGACACCCCCATGGATACCCCCCCCCCACTCTAGTGGGGCCCCCCTAGACTCCCCTATCCCCTTGGACACCCCACACCCCGGACACCGACTACCCCCCTTGGACAGCCACACCAAACCCCTAAACAACCCCCAACCCCCTGAAATCAGAATTGAATTGTTCTTGTATTTGAATAAATTTTGAATTATGTGTTAACTGGGGTATGGGTATACATGTTTTATGGGTATATTTGTAGTATGTGTAGACTTGATGTAATTACCTTATGAATTATGAGTTAATTTTGTATATGTGTAGAGGGTAATTAAATACTAAATTGAAGGTATTCAGAATTCATTATGAATTATGTGTTGTATGAATTAAGTATTAATTAATATAGAATTATGTATGCATTATGAAGGAATACTTGTTAATGGTGTATTGTGTTACTTGTTGTATGTGTATGTATTGTGCAGGTATTCTATTTTTTATGAATTTTCCATGCCTGGTGGTGGAATTGCTACAGCTACACATGGGGATGCTAGCAAGCCGGCTTTCTGCTTCATTTACAAATAGGATATTCCAATGGTTTACAACCAGTGGAATATTTGTAAAACCAGAACATATACTAATGGTTTATTGTAAAAAGTTGGTATAAGTATTTTCTAATGTTTTGTAAACAGTTGGCATAGATAATTTTACATGATATTTACCAATGGTTTGTGGGAAACCGTTTGTAAAAGTCTATAACAAAAGTTTTGTAAACCGTTGGTATATAGATCATTCATTTTATAACCCACAGTTTAAAACCATGAGTAATCATTTATACCATCAGTTTGTTGAAACTGTTTTTATATACTAAATTTTGCAGACATATCCCAATGGTTATCATAGAACCGTTGGGATACGTCTATCCATACAGCTCAAAACCCAGCGGTTTGGACAACCGTTGGTATAATTTATACGAACGGCCCAACGGTTTTTAACCATTAGTAAAGCTAAAATTTCTTGTATTGATGCTATGATAATGTTCTCGTACCATTATATTCATGTTATGTTTATGTATCCCCCAAATCTACACTTACTGAAAAACTGATCTGACAATTCATTATTTTTTCCTTTCTCCAGGTTATAAAGATTTGTATTATGTATGATATTTTTAATAAGGGTGTTAGTTGTGAAGAATTTAGTGGGAGATGATGTATCTCACTTATGGACTAGTGTTTGTTTTCATGATTCCAAAGTCTGAAAACAATTACACCCATTAGGCTTGTGTTTGTGTGTTACAATAAATATTCTCCAAAATGATGTGAAGACTGTATATGTTAATCTTGGTTTTAAGTAGTTTTTATCAAATGAACGGTTTATTAAACCTTTTGAAACTAACATGATAAATCTTTGTTCAGATCTATATGGGTATTTATAAGGATATGTCTAGGTATATCTGTAAGAATAAGTATAAGGGCAAGTCAAAGTCTAGGAAAATGTGTTGGAATTCTAGGAAATGATTGAGAGAGTTGATTCAAATAAGATACATCCCTTTATGGATTATACATGTAGATTAGGGTATTCTACATATGTAAAAATGGAAACAACCTGAAAAGCAACGTATTAAGCTATAGTCAATTTGAAATTCTTTCAAAAAAATATGCCTTGCAGCACAACCGGTTAGACCTTCCTTGGGGATATGCTTTGGAAATTCACAAAAACTCTATGAAGCATTATAGAGGATTTAAATATAATATGACTATGAATAACCTATGATAAACATATGGTATCATATATTAAATAAGGTGCCATAATTTAGACATGATATGAGTGATTTTTTATGATTATGGGGTTCCCCACAATCATTAGTGTTTCTCAAACTATTATTTTTATTTTACTCGATAGATAGAACCATAAATAATAATTTTAACATTGAATATTATGGAAACTTTAGTGAGTACAAGAAAGAAATGGAAAATTACTAGAGATAAATATATTGTGATTATTCGAAATCATCTATCATGATATATGATTTACAGTGTGAACTATAGTGAGATTCCTAACACATTGAATAAGAGGAAGATATAATTTTATGAAAGTTCATGTGGTAATGAACATATAAGAAAGAATAATTGGATTATTATATGTCATGAAGGTGGGAGGAAAACATGATAGAAAATCTCGAATGGAGGGGAAGATGTTATCTGTGTTGAAAAAGGGTTTATAGAGTGACACATAATTAAGAAATTTAATGTATTATCTTTGGAGAATATGAGAATTACACAACTCAATGCCCGGGAGCAAGAATTTACTTCTAGAAGAAAGAATTTCCTATTCTATTCCAATCATTATTGTGGAAGGATTTGTGTATCTATTTACTTGCATTCAAGAATTATGAATTGTAAAATTTATAAGGATTTTTTAGTATATGTTTTTTGTTAAGGATTTGAATGCATATTTTTAATGACACTAATAGACTGGAAATGTGATATCTTGATTTTGGGAAGTTACATCTTAATATGTTTTGGATGATAGGAAAATTTTGTTTAGTTTGGTTAAATTGGTTATTTATTTTAATAATGTAAATTGGGTAGTATCGATGAACTTATAACTGATAATGGATTTTTTTGACAAAGTAGTTTATAATGTCATTTATTGTTTATACCAAAATATTGGATCTATCCATAATTTGTGGTTTTATTCAACGAATAAGTAATAATTATTGTTTTCATTAATGATCTATGTTAATTTAGGTTATTACCTTGTATGGAAAGAGTACATGATGAAGGTATTCACATGTTTGGTATGTGAAAATAAATTGTAACTAAATGAAATATGGGGGATTAATGTTATCTTCATTTTTAAAAATTTAGTAACCTTCTTTTTCATGTTTTAGATTTTATTTTTTTGAAAGGGTTATAAGTCTAACCATTTATGAAATGGTTTATGTTGAACTTCGCATGTGGTTTTAGATATTAATTTATTATTTATCCATATAAATATTTATTCATATTAGCTAACCAATTCTATCCATTTTTCATAGATGATAATGAAATATAGATAGAATGACATATCTTTCAATATATAGATATTCTGATCTGTTCCTACTTTAGTAAAAACAAGTCTACCTACATTTCTCATAGTAAGATATGAATATTAAATTGAACATGTAACAACAAATGGTTGAGTTATTTCTAATGAAACAGTGTGAAATAAAGTAATCATATCATAACATGAAAACTGTACAACTATAGGAAAAAGATCTTGAAAAAAAATGTTATCCTAGTTCTTTCAATTATGATGAATCAAATGGTACCTTATAGCATCAAATTTTTATGGTTTTGTTATCATTAAATTTATTTGGATCACCCAATTTCTTATGATCATTGATATTTATCACTGTCTATAATTATTTGTGTTTTTATTTCATGTCCAAATCTTCACTTCTCAAGCATGTTCTCTTATTTGGAATCCTAGCTGTGATTTACGTAGGGTAACCATTATGTTTCCGACTATCCAATTTTTAAGAAATTTTTAGTATACATTTTTACAAGGAGGGATATTTTAAATGAGATTTAAATTTTTAAACCTTTTATTAACCATACAAATTTTTATGGATAAATTCATTTTTAAAAGTATACGGTGTAACTCCCCTGGATTTTATAAATTTTGTTTGAATAAATTAAAATCATTTGATAGATTACATTATATGATATATAAATTTATGATTTATTTAAACAAAAAAACAAGTTAATATTGTACTACATGAAAAAATAATATTATATTATAGTATAAAAAACTAATCTTTTCTTGTATTACACATAATACTGAGATTTACCGAACTACAATATACTTTTAATAATATTATTTAATATTATAGTAATCACCTAGTTGTTGAAATGGATAGAATGAATAATATTAACTAAAGTTTGAGAAATATCTAGTTTTCACATGTTTACTAGTTATATATTGATTAGAAATTACATAATAATCATTTAAAAGAAAAATATATGTTTTCTAAATATGTTTCTTTCTAAAAAACTTTTTAATTATGATTGGGGATCATAATTTTTAATTAATTTTTCCACATTTAAAAATTCATTATGATAAAATAAAATTAATTTTTGAAACAGTGATACAAAATTTATCTTAGGGTGAATTTTTGATATTTTTTTGAAATGTTTCATTTTAAAATGAATGGTGAAAAATACTGAACATTAATTGAAAATTTCATTTTTCTTTAAGTAATTTATAATATTAAATTATATTTGAAATTAGTTTTGTAGTCAAAAAAGAGAAATAATAAATCTATTAATAAAATTTATTCCAATTTAATCATTTTCATATTGAATTAAGATATAAAATCATTGTAATCATTTGATCATTTTTACTTTTAAAACCCTCTTTCTTATCACGACTACCAGATTAACATGAAATTAAATTATGAAACTTATATTAGTTGAATATTGAAAAATTGATTCCATATTTGGAATAATAGTAATTTATAATTTCTAGTAAGTCTAACATTAATTTTTACCAAATTTTATAGTAGAAAAGTTAAAATTTATTATGTCATTTATGGTAAAAATAAGTTTACTTGGTTGTTAAACATAGAATATTTGGTGTAAAATGGCGTAATATTTTGTAAAACACCCATTTTATTCCCATATCTATACCCTTGTAACCTTAGGATCGAATTATATGACTTTTGTGGAAGCATTTCCATTATATGGACCCATATAATATGTTATGTAATGAAAAATGAAAAAATGAACTTTTTATGAATTTATTATATATAAAAAATTAGAATAAATAGATTTTATTATAAATATTATTTTGAAACATAAATTTGTTTTATTTATCATAATAATTTTTCTTTAATCTGTAGATATGAAATGATTATGTAATATTCTTAATAAATTCTAAAAGAGTAATTATTATTTAATAATTGAATAAAATAAATAACACTATAAATAGTAAAAGTAAATTAAATTGAATGAATTAATATAATAAATTTATTTTTATATGAATATATCATTTTACATAGATTTTTAACTTAATATACCCAAATTTTATAATTTTAAAATTCAAATTAATTAAATAATGTCAAAATAGACATTATTTTTGTTTAATAAAAAATTCTATTTTATTAATTGATTTAAAATTACTAAAAAAATATATTATATAAAGTGAATTTTAAATTTTTATAAATATTCAATATTTTCCATTAATGAACTAATTATTTATTTATATTTACTCTATTGAATGTTAAATAGTAAAATTTCAATTGGAGCAGATAAGATTAAAGCAATATTTTTGCATGTTACATAGATTTATGTTAAAATAAATATCCAAAAAAATAGGTTTTTTATTTTATAAATAGGATTTAAAATTTAAAATATTTTATTCCAAATTATATAATATTTACCACAATTAATTATTCTTAAATAATAAATTACATAGGTTAGAAAACTATTTATCATAATGAAAAAAAATGTAAAATAAGAAAACCTAATAGTTAAGTAATGAAAGGTTTAAAACATTTTTATTAATGTGTTTTGGAGGATTGGATAAAAAATATCATCCCCCACTCCTTTAAATATCAGTTTTGGAGAAACATGAGGTAATGTTTACCTCTTAATACTGCATACATTTGAGTATTTACAAGAATGTCACGCTTTAACTATAAAAGGAACTCACTCTACCAACTTATTCATACCTATATATCCCTTTAGATTGGAAAATACATACCCAAATAAGTTATAAACATCCTTAATATCATCCTAGAATCCTTTATTTGAGTATAAATACAAACAAGGAAGGATTTTTGTGTAAACCAAAAGGTTATACCTAAAGAAGAGGTAACGTTTATCTAAAAAAAATTGTTTTATTTCATCCTCAAATTCATTCAAATATTTTTGTATCTTGATTATATAATAGACACAATATCTTTAATATACTTATACGTTGTTATGTTATGTTTAGACATAAAAAAACAAACGTCGATAAAATGGTTTATGAAATCATTGTTCGTGTGTACGATAGACTACCACCTGTAGAACTGATGCTGTTAGTTTTTCTATTACCACATCTCAAGGATGGGAATAACTATGTAAATTATGTTTTTATATAATATATATGACAATTTTTATCTGTTTATGATTATTTATGTTTTATAAAACATATACCTTCATGATTTCTATTTTGTGGGAATATGATAATGTCATTCAGGTGTACGGCAGACTACCGCCTCGCAAATTGATGTTATCCATTAATTCTTTAGATGGACTATATTATGGATTATTTTAAATGAAATATGTGATATATATGACATAAAAAGTATATTGGAATGATAATATATTTATATATCATTTAATATTATTTCTTTCAATACCAAAATATAATGGAAACAATGTTCATGCATATGTATGACCTACCATCTCAATGAATGATGTATTTCATTACTTATTTCTATATTTAAAAGATTATTATAAATAGGTATATAATTAATAAATATGATATTTATATAATGCTTATCATTATGGATGTGATTAATAAGGATTAATGTTATAGGATCTAAATTATAAAAAATCAAACATATATGCAAAGCAAAGCTGTTAGTACACTAAACGTGAAATTAACAAGGAAATGTTAATAAACGGGTAATAAAAGGTCATATGAAAATAATACACGGTATGATATAAATTAATATAGATCAATAATATATGTATAATAAACTTATAGTTATTATACATGGGAATTTAATGAGTACAATTGTAACACCCTAGGTAAATAAAGAATATGACATTTTCATATTTATCCATATTTGTGAATAAAATATTAATATGACTTTAAAGGAGACGCTATTCTCAATGGCGTACCCAACACGCAACAACGAGTTTCTTGGGAATCTTATATTTCACTCTAATAATAAAATAATATTATTTTAAATGGTCGTTAACATGTAGCCATTGTATTGGCGGGAATGGATCGAAATAACTAAAATATTATTATATATGTTTTTAAATGTTTTTACATTTATCCAATAAAATATAAAGTCTTAAAATACGGAAAAAATTCAATTTTAGGCGTATATGCCCTAGTTTTCACTAAAGGTTCACTTATCGCCTTTTGATGGAGAACCATCATTAAATATAGTTTTTTTCACTCTTATACATTCTATTGGACCAAATAAAACTCTTCTTAAGAATTGGGACATCAAAATTTACTTTGTGTAAATTTTTGGTATCTTTCCGATAAAGTACCTTTTTTAATGAATAGTGTAAAATGTTGTATTTTAATTAAAAACCTCTTTTTAATCTAATTTATTTATATGATTATATTATCTTTTGAATTGGTTTTAAAGTGAAATTATAATATATTTTTATCATTAAATCAAATAGTGGTAGTTGGAATTAATTTCACTTTGAAATCATACTTAAACTAGTGTCAATCTTTTGATAATTACTGTTTCATAAAAACACGCTATTTGCTCTGACAGCGCGAATTAGTTATTAAATTAATTAATGTGACCTATATGTTTTGAATTTTTTAAAATAGACTTCATTTTTGAATTCAGAATATCAAATATATCTTATGGTGAATTTTTGGGATTTTTCTGAAAAACGTCAATTTTTGATGAATAGTGAAACCACTAAGTGGTACTTATAAAAACTGATTTTTCCGTTTAAATGAAATTTTGTCATCTTTTTGTTTTGAATTTAGGAAATCAGACATAAATGGTTGTCATTAATAAGTAAAATGTGGTTCAATGGGATAAAAATAATTTTTTGGTGAATAGTAACTTATTAAGTTTTTAATCGCGATTAGAGGTAATTAGTGTAGTTTAGGGTAAGAATAATGTTTTAATAAAATGAAATGACCTAAGCACATGTCAAACCCTCATTGTATGTGTCATGGCCGACCAATACAATCCATGGGTCATCTTGGGGACCCCATGGAGCCACTTTGGTTGGTAAATGACACAAATATCTTTTTATTTATTGTTAAAGTAAAAATGACACAAACATGAGATGTTTTACTAAAAAAAAATTTACATGGAGTTATACAAGTCATTTTTTTTGACTATAAATAGTAATTGGAAATTTAAAAAGTTTTCCTACATTATAGTATTTGTTTTATAATTTTTAGACATTAAATAAATTAAATTCTTTATGACATCATGATGATGCAGTGATGACCTCATTATTTAACGATTTAAATAAAATGGAAAGATAATGTAATATCTAAGACCTTCACATGTCCAAAACCTATTTTATGAGTGTATTTGGAACCCTTAGCACCTTATCCTCGAAATAAATCAATGTGGGACCCTTAAAATCCGAAACGCTTTTGAAAATAAAGTAACATTTTGTAACTTTACAAGAGAGCCCCTCCTCTCCTCTTATAAAAGGCCCCCACCTCTACCTCCTTACCCACACTCCCAAAGCCTTTTTATTGGCCAAACCCTACCCATATTTTCTCTCCACTTCCCTCTATTTCTCCTTGAAGCCTCACATTGGGAAGAAGTCTTCCCAAGGAATCCTTTGAGTTCAAACCAAAGGGAGTTGCCCGATTTTAAGGTAATGTCTTCACTTGCGTCCTTTTGTTTTATTTTTCTTCTCCAACCCCCTAAAATCTTTTTATTCATTTATTTTGTAACAAATCCAGTATATTAAATAAACTAGGATGTTTTTATAAGATGTATTCTAGCTACAATTTCACACATCTACATCTAATGGTTAAATAACATACTGTTTCTGTGGATGGTGAATTTCTGCCTCCCGAAACGATGATTGTTCAACATTCTTCTAACACCTTCAAAGGTGGCAATTAATATGACACTATAATTATATATGATATCTAATATGTTTATGTTTTACTTAAGCTTCTGCATTTTTCATTTATGGCGTACCTTTATGCTTTCCATTATCGGTAAATGTGATATCTTCATTTAAGGAAGTGCGGACTACCGCCCCCTCATAGTGATTTGATTCGTTAATACCATATGTGGTACGTATAAAGGATATATTTAATGATATTATATATAATACCATACTGGAATTAAAATACTATTATGTATCATTATTTTTTAATTCCATTAAATATTAAATTGAAATGGAAGTAGCGTTCTTGTGTACGTACGGCTTACCGTCTCCATGAACGGTACATTTCATTTCTTATCTCAAAATGTTATGTAATATTATAAGTACATATATATAATGGATATATATGTAATATATTACATCTAAATTATGGATATCATTCTGGAATTATAACATATATATCTCCTTCATTATGTTTTAATTCCATTAATATAACAAAAAAATGAATGTAGCGTTCATGCATACGTACGGCCTACCGTCTCCATGAACGGTGCTTTTCGTTTTTTTATCTCCAAATGATATGGAATAGTATAAAATGAATATTTACTGGATAAATATGATATTTTAATCATTAATACTATTCTGGAAATTATTTACTTATAACTAAATGGGCAATCTTTTTTCGAACAAGTTCATTTTTGACTCATGTACCAAACATCAGCAAAAACGTATGATATGAAATAACATTATTAAACAATTATTATAACATTATAATATGTGATATGAACTGATTAATAATCTCTAAAGGAGGTAATTAGGCAATTATTAATTGACCAAAGTTTATTATTCAAGAATATAAAGAAACGAACAAGACAAGTTGGACTTGAGGTAAGGGATCCTACTCCTCTCTTTCTTTTTAAGTACACTCATTTATGGCATTCCTTCTAAGATCATCTTTCTTGTGATTGGGATGTTATTTTATATTACTCCTACTGTAATTTTTATATTCATATGATGAGAGACCCTAGTCTCTCTCATCAATCCATTTTGGAAGTTTTGAGTGGTGCCGTTAGGCTGCCGAATTTTCATAAGAGATCTAACCTCTCTCTTTCTCTTTAAGTACTCTCCTTTATGTCACTTGATTTAAGCTCCTATTTTTTAGGATGGGGGATGTTATTTTATATTCCTATTTCTGTACATTTTATTGTAATGTGATGAGATACCCTATTTGATCTCATCAATTCATTTTTGGATGTTTTATGTGGCGTCGTTAGGTTGCCGAGTTTGCGTAAGGGATTTTTCATCTCACTTTTATTTATGTGAGATTTATGCTACATTTTCCACAATTTCCATTGAGTGTTGTATGTACTGACCATTATTTTACTCATTGTGTAATATTATTTCATTTATGAGTATTTACATAAATTTTGTATTGTCCTTGTTTCACGGGGCGTATGTTTCGAAAGATACCCATGTCGGTAAGGGAACCTTTCACCCTCCTCTATTTAAAAGACTTATTTTGTTGGGTCTTTTAATTAACATATTGTTATGTTGGGATATGTTCTCATATATCCTTATTGATGTATATTTTATGTCCAACTAATGAGATACCATTTTTTTGATGTGACGCCGTTAGGCTGTCAAGGGAACTTCTTAACCCAATTTCGATTTCTTTGGGTTCAACATGTTGTTATTGAATATGTCATCCTTTGAATATGTGTGAATGAACTTTGATTATTTTACACTTAATATCCACTTATATTTGGTGTATTCGTTTGTAACACATAATTATGTAATTGATTTATCCTTAAACCAAGGATACCGTCTTTGTAAGGGACTTCGTCTCGATCTCCTTTCATTGAGGCATATTCTATTTTATACACAACCTTCTTTTATACAGTGTATAAACCCCTTTGACTTTTACGTTTATTCAAAAGGAATATTTTTTATACGAAGTGTTTATTAAACGACAAAAGGGAATGTTTTTGTCATACATATGCAGCGACAACGACTTCTCCGCCACCATGACCATTTTCTGAGTTTCGGCTTCCCCTACAAGCCATACTTTTTTTTAAAAGAAAAAATAAATGCCATGTTTTACTTTACTTTTATTTTGGTATTGAAAATAGTTTTCATAATGTTTTTATATCAATTTTTTGTATTGATATCTTTTGATTGAAAGGTGGAAATGTTATGTTTCCTTTATGCATGTTTTATGTGATACGATTATGTTGAGGTTCTTGGGCATTATTATGAAGACGGGTGGTTCTGTGATAGACTAAGGGCGGGTGAGCCCGATATAGCTTTCCAATGCATTAGGTAATGCGAAGGAGTGAAACGTTAAGGTTTCTCCAAAGAGATTTAGGGAATATACTATGATGGGTATTCCAAACGTTACCAAGAGGGTTACTCCATACGTAAGAATGTTATGAATACCTCAAGTTACCTTTTATGTCTTATGATTTCTATGATTTATACATAATTTTATAAGGCATATTAAGGTGCTTATGTTTTATGGGTAAAGTATGATTTCATTCTTATGTATACATGTACTCATGTTTCCTTTCCTTATTTTTATATCCCTTACTGAGCTTTTTATGCTCATCCCAAGTTTTTGAAATGTTTTTCACAGGTCAAAGGAAGGGTACATGATGTGATGATAGTGTTAAGGTTGTGTCAAGAAAGAATCCATGTTTTATTTTAAATATGTTTCTGTTGATGTGAAGAATGAATACTATCTTTTATGTAACCACTTTGTTTAAATGCGTAATGTAATGCAAGTTTCATGATCTAATTCTCTAAAACTCTAAACCTGAAAATATCCTCAATGTGTAATCTTGTAATAACTCAAGATCAAGTAAGGTTTAAGGCCAGGGCCTTATAAAAATAGAAGTCATGACATGTTGTATGAGATTTCTATCTAACATTTTTTTCAGTGTGACACATAAATTATTCACCACCTATTTCTTGTATGTGGTGTGTATAATACCTAGGTTTGAATTTTATTTTTATTATTCTTATAACTACTGGTATTTAAATTTAAATTTTATTATCTCTATTTCATGTGGTTTATAGTTAAAACAATACCAAATAGGATATTGTGTGTTATATAAACATGCTAATTAAAATCCATTTACTATATGGGGAAAAAGTGGTGTGCTCTACCCTTGGTAGGAGACCCCTTATAGAATAAATGAAAAACTAATAAACAGGTTTTATTCTCCGTGTTTCCCATATCAGGGTGGGTTTGTCATAATTCGGTCCTCTAGACTTATTTTGCCTCTAGTGTCATTTAGGAACTTTTTCTCTGAATGATTTTCAGTCTGGGCTTCCCCTTATCACGGTCTTTGTGGTTTATTCCTCTTAGATTTTTTTTATTTTCCAAACGGTTAACCACTTATCAACTCATCGAATCCAATCCCTTAATATTGATCACATGGATTTTCATCCTTTTTTCTCTCCTTGTGGCCTTTCTTGTGTGGCGACGTCTCCCAAGAGAAGCCTTCAATCCCTCTTCCACTTTACTATCATCTGATTCTATGTTCCAATATTGTTAGACCATATCATTGGTTTTTAGGGTGGTTTATGAGGTACTGGATGAGTCATTTCTTGTGTCCATAGAGAAAAACCAGTGGTTGGTTTTGGCAACATTATCTTTTTCTTATTTTAACATGGAAGGTGTTTTTTTGTATGTTCATGGTAGTGGTGGTTTATCTAATATATTGGGGGTTTTTAGATTGTCTGGTCATATTCCTCCTTTGGTTGTTCATTTGAGGAGTTAATATAAGTTGGTTCATGGTCTTTACATTTGATGTGGTTCGTCGGTCCAGGATCAGGTCTTGACTCACTATTGATATTCAACTACACTCGTACTATGCTCTAGATTCATATTCCTTTTTTCTATTACCAGTTGGTTCGGTTGGGAGTTTTTAAAGAGGCTTTGGGAAGTGATTTTCGAGTATTAAATGATTTTTATGAGGTGTGTGATTTGTAGGATTGGTCTAGTAGTGTGGCGATGATGACAGTGGTGATCTGTTTTAGTGCACAAGGATTGAGGATGAAAGTTTTTCATGTCTTTTGAAACATGAATTTTATTAATTTATTATTTTTCTATTTTTTGAATCATGTGATTCAGATTGTTGTTGTTTTTTATTCTTCCACATTGGTATATTTAGTAGTGGGATGTTGGATTATGAATCAAATTTGGGATTTGTTTTCTATGATTGTATTTTTCTGAGGGTTCTCACATAATCCATGATAGTATTTTTTAATGAAAATAAAGTATTAACTTTTTATGGAGGCACATGTTATGTTATGAACCTATAATATTTTTCAAGTTGTATATAATATCCCATTAACCTGTTATATCATGAATCTACTTCATTACATGATCATGTTAGCTTCATGTGAAGTTTTTAATTCATGGGGATTGTGAATCAATGTTATCAATGTGGTAAGAGTTTACATATTCTATCTCATCATTTATTGGGATTGTTTATGATTATGATTCTATTGATGAAATATTATAATCCACATCTCAATAATTATCATGAATTTTCTAATCATCTATTTATTTATTATATTATCTACTAATAATACCATTTTCCCACTCTTTGGTACTAAAGATAATATATATTTTTTAATATAAAATGTTACATTTTTTTTATTTTGGTCCAGAAATATATTTTCCTTCAAACCATGATTTATTAAAAGTTTTTCAATTTTTTATTAATCTAATATGATATTTAATGTATATTTCCTCCCATGGTTTACTTTTAATATTTTTTGAATTGAATATTCATTACATTTTTCCAAACAAATCCTTCTTTGATTTTACTAAAAAGGTGAAAGGAAATTTCATTTTATCATTTATGACAATAATGGAATTTTCCAACATTATTTACAATCATTTCATGGATTATTATTTTATAATTTTTTTAATTGATTTTCAATGAAATATGGTTTTCAATATCTTTTATGTTTTAAAAAGAGTATTTACATAGTTGAATTGATTTTTCCCTCAAGAAATGTTTTAAATGATTTTTGAATATTATTTTTCATCTAATATTTTATCTGTTGGTGTTTCCTACGCCTTACTAGGGAAATGATCCCATGATACCATTCTGATTTTTTATCTAAATGGTTTATGTTTATTTTAAAATATCGTTTATGAAACCCATTTATTTTCAATGGGATATTCCACGATAAATTCTTATGAGGCCTACAAACTTTCATAGGTTTTTCAATGATAAAATGATTATGAAACCTATATTATTTTCATAGGCTGTGATATGATGAAAAATTTGTGATACCCATTTTTATATAATTAGTTGTGACATAATGGATGTGTATGATCTTGTAGAATACATATGTATAATTTCATTATGTTATGGGTGGTAGCAATATATCTCTAAAAGGAATTGGGAAATGATTTAGATATCATGAGATATACAGGACTGGGACGAAGAGTAAACTCAGTTCAGTAAGGGACGTTTTCTACAATGATGGTCTTGGGTGTGAACCTTGACTACTATTATGTTCTTTCCATGGAAACATGACTACTATGATGGTCTTGGGAGTGATCCTCAAAAACTATGATGATTTGGGGTGTGAACCCATTCCAATATGATATCCATGACAATGATCCTTGCCTAATATGAGAATTATTTTCTATGCTTATGTGAATACGAAAAATTTCTTGTATTATTCCTATGTTTTTCTCTCGTGGATCATGTTTTTTGGTTTCTGTATGATTTTTATCTTTTGTACTACCAATCATTCTGCCTTGATTCAATATTATTGCCCTTTTAATAAAAGTTCTACCTTTAAAATGATATCATCATGTTCTCATTACCCTTATATTTATATTATGCTTATTTATCTCCCATGTTTACCCACATTGGACATCTAATGTCATTATTTTTTTACTTTTCCTTTCCCCTAGGTTATGAACATGTGTATTATGTATTATATTTCTAAGAAGGGTTATTATTTTTAAGAACATAGTGGGAGATTCCATAGCCCAACTATGCACCAATGTTTATGTTTCCATGTTTCCAAAGGCACAAATATATTTTGGTTCTCAGGCCTGGGTTTGTGTAATTTAAAAAATATTTTGTAAATAGTATGTGATGTCGATATATGTTAAGCCTGAGTGTCTATAGTTGTTTTCAAATGAAATTTTATGTCAAACTTTGGAAAATAGTATGAGAAATCATTAGTGATATCCCTATGGTTATTTCAAAGGATACATCTAGTGATGTCTCTAAGGTAAGTCTAATGATGAGTCAAAATATAGGTAAATGACTTTGAATTTTGGTAAACGATTAACAGAGTGGTTTCCAAAAAATTAAATCATTATCTAGATACTATATATTGATGCATATATAGCATAAATTTATATATGTTTAAAAACCCTAAAACACTATATTGAGATAGACTCGATTGAGAACTTATGCAAAACAACTGGCCTTATCAAACACCTAGTTTGAAACACCGGAGGTATATGTTTTGGAAATTAATGAAATCCTTATGAACCATCATAAAGGATTCAAATAGAATATGACTATGAATAACCATGGATAACCCAAAAGTGTCATGGATTAATGAAGGTGTCATAATTTAGAAATCCTACAAGTGATTTTTCCTGATTATGTGCTACCCCACTATGATTAGTGTTTCTCACACTATGCTTGTGGTTTTAGTCGGTGTATGGAACCAGAAAGAATCATGTTGTCAAAGAATTTGATGGAAAATTAAAAGATTATGAGAAACTAAAATGGATAGAAAGATATTGTGACTATGCCTAATCATCTATCGCGATATATGATTAACAATGTGAAATGCAGTGAGAATATTAAAACATAGAATGATAGGAAGATAGAATTTTATAAAAGATTATTTCGTAATTAACATAGAGGAAATAAGACTTTTCATGCTACATTTCAAGAAGGTGGGAATTAAAACCTGAAGAAATATCTTAGATGGATGGGAAGATGTTATCTATGTGGAAAAGGGTTTATAGAGTGACAAAAACTTAAGGAGTTCAATTTATTGTATATGGAGAACATGGGAATTACCCAAATCAATGCCCTAACACAAGACAATACATTTATACCAAGTAAGAACCTATTCAATTCCAATCAATAAAGTAGAAGTATTTAAGTATTAATGTATATTAATTCCATTATTATGAATTGGAAAATTTATTAGGATAGTTCAGTATAAATTTTTCCTTAAGTATTTGAATGAATCTTATTAATGATGTTAATGGACAAGAAAAGTGATTTAATGGAAAGCGGAAAATTTTATTATGGGATGGTACACCTTAATTTGATTCATATGGGAAGGTACACTTTAATTTGTTTTGTATGGGAATAAAATGGTGCTTATTTTGGATAAAGAGTTGATTGATTTGAATAATGTAAATGGGATAGTATCGATGACCTTGAAAATGATAATATATTTATTGAAAAAGTTTATAATATCATTGATAGAGTTTATAAATTTTTTAGATCTATGAATATATTATTAATGTGTAGTTTTATTCATTGAATAAGGATGAATTCATATTTTCATTATGGTTATACGGTAATTTTGGTTATTACCGTGTCTGAATATAATACACGATGTAGGTATTCACATGTTCGGTATGTGAAAATGAAGATATAATTTATGATATATGGGGGAATAATGTTAATTTGATTTTGAGAAATTTAGTCCACTTTTTACCATGTTTTTTATTTTTATCTTTTGATATGCTCATAAGGAAAACCATTTCTGAAATGGTTTATGTAATATTTTATATTTTTTTTAGATATTAATGTATTATTTATCTATACAATGATTTATGAATATTGGATAACCAATGCTACCCATTTTTCTTTCATGATAATTAAATATAGGTAGAATGACTTATCATCCAATCTGTAGATCTTATCATATATTTTTTCATTAATCATAACAAATCCACATACTTTTATCGAAGTAAGAGGTGATATGAAAAATGATCAAGGAATAACCCAAGGGTGAGATTGTGCCAATGAAATAGAATTAAATCATTTATATCTTCATGTGAAAATTCTTTAACATTACAAAAACGATATTTAAAAAATATTTATCATGGTACCTTCATTTATGATCAATAAAATGGATCCTTAGATCAACACATATTAATGGTTTTGTAATAATTAAATTTATATGGATCACCCATTTTCTTGTGGTCAGGGATTTCTATCAATCTATAATAATTTATGATTTTTTTTGTCATGATCATTACATCCCATCTATGTTCTCCTACGTGGAGACCTAGTTATGAGTTACTTTGGGTAACAGTTATGTTTCCAACATAAAAATTTTAAAGGATTTTTTAGTATTAATTTTTATTATGTTGGTTATATTAAAGTAAAATTATATTATTAAACATTTTATCAGCCATAAAAATTTTCGAGGGATGAATTCATTTTAAGAGGGGTCGAATGTAACGCTGTGAGTTTTTATGATTTATTGACATAACTTAAATTTATTTGATGGTGATAATTTCATTATAAAAATTTAAATATTTCATTAAAATTTACACAATGTTAATATTTAACAAAACGAAACAATGGGTTTAGATTTCGGGGCACACAAAACTATGGTTGGCTTGTGTTACACACAATACTTAGTTTTACCGAACTAAAATATACTATTAATATTATTATTTGATATGATAGCTATCTCCAAGATGGTGGAATGATTAGAATGAATTAGATTAAATAAATTATAAAAATATGTAGTTTTCACATGATTATTAGAAATATATTGATTATAAATAAAATAAGAAGTATTTCAATGAAAAAATGTTTTTTGGAAATAATATTTTCCACTCTAGAAGACAGTTTAATCGTGCTTGGTGAAAATAATTTAAAATTAATATTTACCAATTTTTTCAAATTTGTATAAAAAAAATAAAAAAAATTAAAATAATAACAGCAGAATTATCATAGGGTTAATTGTTTGGTGTTTTTTGATAAGCTTCATTTTTTAATGAATAGTGAAAAATAATGAACACAAATGGAAAAATTCCTTTTCATTTAAATAGTTTATAGAGTTAAATTATATTTTTAATTTGTTTTATATTTAAAATAGTTAAATTAAATATCTATTAATCTAATATATTTAATTGGAATCATTTTAATAGTTATTGTAGATATACAAACCTTATAATCTTTTGAACATTTTCAATTTGAAACCCTTCCTTCTCATCGCATCTACGAGATTTATTTTAAATTAAATTATTATACTTATATGAGTTTAATTTAAAAAAATGGATTCCTTATTTTTCATAATAATACTGTACAATTTCTAATAACAATAAATTAATTTTTTAACAATGTGATTAGTAAAAATAGTTAAAAATAATTACATCGATTAAGGTAAAAATGAGTTTACATAGTGGTTCAATATAGAATATATGGTGTAAAATCACCCACCATTTTTTCCAAAACACATTTTATGTCCATATTTATAGAATTATAACCTTTGGATAGAATTATATGAGTATCGGGGACACTTTTCTCTGATAGTGACCCATAGAATAAGTTAAGTAAGGAAAAAGACAAAAAATGAACCTTCTTTGATTTTAGTATCTATAAAGCTTTAGAATACATAGGATTCATTATAAATATTATTTTCAAATTTAAATTGAGTTGTAGTTATCCTATTAATTTCTCTTTAATTTTTAGAGATGAAATAATTATTTATTGCGCTTATAAAACGTGAATAGAGTAATTATTTAGTTAAGAATAAAATAAAATAAATGATACTTTAAAAAAAGTGAAGTAAATTGAACGATTTTTTTGTTTAATTATTTATTATAAGAAAATATAATTTTACACAGGTGTGAACTTAATATATAAAAATTCCATCATTTTTAAATTCAAATTAAATAAATAGCTTTGATATTGTCATTAAAGTATTTTTGTAATAAATGATATTTTATTAATTTATTAAAAATTATTAAAAAACTATATAAAATATAGTGATTTTTAAATGTCAATAAATATATAATATTTTCCATTAATGGACCAATTTTTCTATTATAATTAATATATTGATCGTCGAATAGTAAAAACTCGGTCACTATGGTTATGGTCGAAGTGGGGTTTTTGCACGTTACGTACAATTTTGTTAAAGTTAATTTATAGCATGCATAGAAATTTTATTTTATAAATTTTATTTAATATTTATGGTCATTGAGTAAAAATTTTCTAGTAAGTATAACTAAAAATTATTCTTGTGGAATAAATTACTGTGGTTAGAAATCATGTTAACGTAAAAAAAACTAAAATGATACTATAAGGAATCTTATTTGTTAAGTAAGAAAATGTTTAAAGCATGTGTATAAATGTGAGGAGGAGGTTTGCATCGACCATATAATTCCTAAAACCCTTTAATTATCATTTTTATAAACTTGAGTTAATCTTGACCTCCAAATAGTGAATATTGTGGAGTATTTACAAGAATGCCACTCCTCAAATTTAAAAGGAACTACCTATCCCTAAATCTTCACACATATCAAAATGTTTGGACCTGAAAAGAACCAAAAAATTCACATATAAACATTTATTCTATCATCCTATAATCCATTATTTGGGAATAAATCCATCCATGGAAAGACTTTAGTGCAAACCCAAACAAAGATATCCAAATAATAGGTAACATTAATCAAAAAAGAAATTTATTTTATTTCTTCCTAAAACCCCTTAAATGATTTATATATCATGATTATACCATAACTATAGTTTCTTAAATATACATATATGTAGTTTTGTTATGTTTATGACCTAAGACCACACACACTTCCTTTAAATGGGTTATAAAATCATGGTTCATGTGTATAGTAGACCATCGCCTTACGAACCGATGTTGTTTGTTTTTCCATTACCACCTCCCAGGGTTAGGCATAATAATGGAAATAATATTTTAATATGATTTTTATGATATTTATAATGTCCTTATTATTTTTTAATTATTATATATCAAACAATTCATGAATTTCATTTTTTGGGAATACGATAATGTCATTCGTTTGTACGGTGGACTATCGCCTCACGAAGTGATGTGATTCGTTCAACCTTTAAATGGAATAAATTAAGGATGGTCTTAATAGACTTGTGTGATATATATAAAATAAAAATTATACTGAAATAATAATATATTTATATATATATACATATAATATTTTTCTTTCTTTCAATATGACATGAAAATGGAAAAAACGTTCATGGATACGTATGACCTTCCCCCTCCAAGAACGATGTATTTCATTTCCTAATTTTATCATTTATCTATTATTATAAATACATATATACTAAATACTTACTTTATTTAAATCATTACATTCATTATGGATATTATTCAATCGTGATTAATGCAAGCATTCAAAAAATATAACAAATCAAAACATATATGAAAAACAAATGGGTTATTACACGAAACATGAAATTAGCATCGGAATTTTAAAAAATGATTAATAAAATTTTATATGATAAATATATATGGTATGATATAAATGAATATTGTTTGTTAATATATTTATAATGAAATTATATTTATTATACAGGTGTATTGAATGAGTACAATGAATGTCAAGACTTACGGTAAGGGATTTTCGTCTCAATTTTATTTTCTATGAGACATAACCCATATTCACCATCTATTTCATGTATGTGGGATTTATAATACTCACTAATGTATTTTATGAATCATCTACTAAGAATTATTGGGTTTTACATAACCATTTTAGTATCTTTATTTCATGGGTTTTACAGTTAAAACAATACCATATCAGTATTATAATTTTGATTTAATTTTCCTTATTTGAGACAAATGTAATTTTATGAACATATACTCTTTTATGAGGTGTGTATATTTCCCCTTGGACATTATATATCATGAATCTAATTCTTTTAGAAATATTTAAATATTTATGTGATGTTCGTATTTCATAGGAATTATTATTCATGTTTATCAGTGTGGGAAGACTTTATTTCTATAATCTCATCATTTATCAAGATTGTTTATGATTATGAATACATTGATGAAGTATTATGATAAATCTCTCAAGAATTCTCATTAATTTTCTTATACTCTCATTATTCATTTTATATACAATTAATGGTATAATTTTCCCACTCTTTAGAACTTAATATACGTAGGAAAATGTTTTTTTAGAAAATCTGACTTCATTTATCTGTTTGGTAGGGAATATATGTTCCTTCAAAGCCATGTTTTCTAAAAATGATTTTAATTTTTTATTTCTCTCTTATTATTTTTAAGATACAGTGATACCCATTTTTTAATTTGTAAGAACTCAGTTCTTATTTGAGTTAAGTACTCATTGTTTTATATCAACAATTAGTACAATTTATTAAATGTGGCCTAATGTGAGAACCTGTTGTGGTCAAATAGGATTATGGGGTGTTCGGGGCTGGTACAGATCGTTGAACCCATGTTTTGGGTGAAAAGCAGAGGACACATGGTTAGTGACAATGGTGTGGGTTGGGATTCATGGTCGTACGACCATGTATACATTTTTAGATCTTAACATAGGCATTTAGCATGGTTTCTTCTTTGTTAGTAATCTGTTTAGATGAACCTTGGCCCACAGGAAGTCATGAACAATCAGTGAACAATTTGAAAAACTATGCACCAAAATTGTGTGGGCCCTGTCGTGTTGGAAATTTAATAATTTTTAAATTAAAATAAAATCCTTTTAAAGACTATTTTTATTTCTTTATGCTCCTAGAGAGAAAGGGTGGCCTTAGAAAATCTTTCCTCAGTAATATTATTAAAACCCAGATATAATCCCGATCTTATCTCTGATTAAAATTTGGTTCATCTCCCTGTATCCTTAATAGTAATTCTTTGATACATTTTTAGTAATTCTTGATTCTTCAACATAAAAGTTGTGCTATTTGGATTAATGATAATATTCCCTAATTTATTATTATTCATACTTTATTTATATTTACCCTTATTTGGGATTAATCAGACCTTGATACTCGATGAGAGATCTAGTACATACCTAAGGTAGTTGGTCATGTGATTTTCATTAAAAGTGGACCATTTATACATGCTAGCATTCCGCACACCCAATTTCAGGGCATCACGTGATTTGATATTAAATCCTAGGATTTATTGGTGTGATCTAATAAATTCATGATGATCATTTTTTCATGTTTACAGGATGTACACCATTAATGTAAATAACCCCATGGGTGTGTTCTCATTCAAATGACCATTTGATGGATTTTGACCCATATATGCCTATTTCTCCGTGATATGGGATATCGATAAAGAAATGGTATATAAATCAATTATTTAATTTATTAGAAAATGAATTGATTATTAGAATGGGTTAGTATATCATGAAACACATCCCATGTTATTCAATATTTCTTAAAAGCATGAGTTGCTTAATTTCATGAATTTCCAATGTGATTTATTGATGCGTATACTATGAAACTGATTGAATTAGCTTTAATTCCTAATTATAATGATTTTCCCATGTGATATATTATGTTAATATTCAATGTGATAACTTCCTAGGCTTTTAAATATTTTATTAAAACGTGTTTCCATGTGATGTTTTGAAGGAAATCCTTTCAGCTAGGCCTTGTGATGAAATTCATCAATTTGGCATGAATTTCTTTATTTGATGGTTTTACCACATGAGTAAAATGATGTTAAATATATGTATAAGTTTCTTATGAATGTTATAATTGTTATATGAATTATTAAAATGTGATTAAGTGTGAGGACAAGCCCTTTGAGCTTGACTAAGGCTTGATACACTTCTGAGGTGATCTTTTTAGAGGATTCTATTGGTTTTGACCATGGAATGTCGAATGAATGTTTAATTGGATTTGAATTGGTTAAATGTTAAACAAACTTGGGTGATACATGGATTACAATTATAATTCCATGGATAGACTCATGTGATTATTTACCTTTGTACCTTGAGTGATACTTGGATTAACCTCAGAATTCCATGGAAGGACTCAATGGTTATGGTGATGATGTCATGGGTGATACATGGATTAACATTTGAGTACCAAAGAAGAACTAATTAGTTTAGAAATTTATTATGACATGGGTGATACATGGATAAAAGTGGGGGATAAAATGTATAGAATCATTGAATATAGATTTATAATCCAAGTGATAATTGGAATCCAATGGATTACCAATGATGGACTCATATATCATGAACTTATTCCACATCTAAAGCGATAAATGGGTTCATCAGAGGTTCACCATAGAATGGATCATAGTATGTTGGTTCATATTATCAGGAGTGATACTTAAATTCCATATTTGGAATGTCATGTTTGGACCTAGGTACTAAATGAATTGAATGAAATGAAAATAATTATGATGTGTCTTTAAGCCAAAGTAGAAGCTTGTAGTTAGTATTAACTTGTATTGTTTAGATGTCATTCTGAGGTGTCTATTGTACTTCCAGTTACGTGGGGGATTCTATAAATGATATAGATATTTAGGCTTACTAATTCAATGTAATTTAATCATTAAATTTAATTGATTTAAATGTAATGAATTAAAATAAAAACCAATGCATGTGGGATGTTTACTTTTCAGTACTTTCTCAATTAATTATTTTCTTATTGCACACTACCTGCAATATATATTCACTGAATGATTAGCATAGATATGTGTGTTTTCCTACATGGATTATATCTCACACCCTTTTTCAGGAAATTTTTGGAACCCAAATATATAATATTATTACAGGTGTAGAAAAGTGAAAGCGCCCTAAAATATGTATCTGATATGATGATTAGAAGAAAGAGAGAACACGACCAAGCTAAGGCTTATGATGATGATGTGTTTTTTGGACATTTTTTAATTTTGGGACATGTATTTTATATTTCTATTATGTTTCTATTTTTTTGTTTTACTAGAAACATGTGACATGTATCATCATCTTGTATATTATATGACTTATGGATATGTTTATACTATCAGTCTTCTACAGTCATTTTTGTTGTATGTTTTACTACATCCCATACATGTATTTTTTATTTATATTACACTATTATACACTAGTTTAATGAGGCAATATTTTCCCCCACAAAATACCCTAGGCCCTCTCTGTTAGTTAGAAACCTTAGGAATTTGAGGATATGCTCTTGAGTCCTTGTTACTAATCGGGCATGGGGTAACATTCAGTGGAATCTTGGTTCTGGTCAGTAAAAAGTGGTATCAAAGGATATATTTTCCTATTTTATTTATTATTTGGAGAAAATAGAATTTTAGAAGAAGGATTTAGAGTTTGGTAATGTGTTGGGTCCAGGAGAAGCTAACCCGCATATAGGGAAAATCCAAATTTCCTCAAATTGAATTTCTATTTTCTAGATTTGGAATATTATAGTTGACTTGATTCCATAATTGTGTGATGAACATAAATTATGATGTTAATTTTGATCATATTTCGGGATCCATTTTCTATAAACCTAATTAGATGAAGGTATTCTGTCTCATTCATCATATATCAATCTTCTAGATTTCACATGATATGCATTTTGTCATGCTAATTAGCATGCATTACTGATTACATGATTGTGTGATAGTTGTTGGGATACTTATGCCTACTATTATGTCAGGTATATTGTGGAGTTTTTTGGTGTGAAATATATAGATGAATTGATTTGGTCTCTAACATGTATAGTCCCTCTTGGATCTGAATTAGGGGTATCATGGTTTAACATTAAGGTGAAATGAGTTGTGATGTGCCATAGGTGGATGCCAAGCATTAATTCTTGGAGAGTATGGGCCCCCATGGATTGGAATTCAGAATACCATTGATTAAACCTTATAAAATGGATGTTATAAACAAGAAATGTGTATCAATTCAGTGAATGTGAATGTAAAATCAGGTTGAAATGAGGTAAATATAGAAAACAAGTGAAAATGAATTGGATTATACCAGAAAACATGACCAGAATCGACCATGGTATTAGGATTTCGGTACTGTCCCTCACTTTTATAGGATCTATTTAATATCGAGACATAACCTATGTGGTAGGAACATGGGTTTAATCTCATAGGAATACTTGCACCTGTCCTATCTCTATATCAACTCTTTGGAGCTGCGAACATTGATAATGACCATGAATTGAGGTGTTTTTTAGGAATTGTTGATCAATGCCAACATAAATACCTACATTGTTATGCTAGTAGGGTGGTGATGATCACACTACTAATTTATTGGACCATGGGATACTATTGGATCCTCCAGTTGTTCTAGATGAAGAATTAATTATTGTAATGGGCGCAGTTGTTGAGGTATAGGTCTGTGAAAACATTACACAATTTATATAGACCTTTCAGGGAGAACGACAACCTAAAACGTTTATAGTTGAGCTGAAACAAGTGTTACATCAAAAGAATCCAACCAATTTATTTGATTATGAAGGACCACAGACTATAGATTCATTTCTAGATGTCATGTTATCTATCCATGAATATTTTGAGACACCTATTGAGCAGAGGGTCAAGCTCGCTATGTATATGCTGCATGACTCTTCCAGGAGATGATGGGGTGTTATCACTCAGATTGAAATTCATCAGAAGATGGATTGGAGGGATTTTCAGATGTGTTGACATGACAAATTATATCCTTAGATTTTGAGGGCTGATTGGTCCCTTGAGTTTATTGATCTGGAGTAGGGAACACTTACAATTATGGATTACTCAACCCTTTATACCAATCTCCATCATTTTACAACAATTTTGATGCATGATGGTCTATATAAAGCTATGATATTTGAAGATGGTATCTAGTACAACATCTGATTGTTGGTAAATGTCTTCTATATGACTATTTTATTAAGGATAGTGAATCAGGAATTGATCATAGAGTGTAACCTGAGGGAATTTGGAGGTACAATCCAGGTCAGTACAACACCTAGATATGGTACTACATCAACCAGTAGTAGGAATCATCATATAGAGCATCCATATAGTGATTCTAGTAGTTAGAACATATCTTCAGGTATCCATGTGAGTTTCTTCCAATTTATTATACTGGGACATATAAGGCCACAATGTTTGATGGATCCAGTTGAGAGTCGTTCCTATGGAAAGTATGGGCCATCATTAGTGCTTATATAGAAAATTTCCACTAGAAGCCAGTGATAGAGGTTCTACACTAACTCCACCTCCAGAAATAGAGTCAACAGCTTCTCACCAGTTAGGGAGTTGGAATAAAGCTAGCCATCCAGGCCGAGGCGGTGGTCATGGTCATGGTAGTCAGATACTAGTTATGAAATGACATCAGGGTGGATCTTCTTAGGGTATCCAGATAGTATTACCAGATTGCGGTTCAAGACAGGTATACATAGTTAAATAGACCCACCTAGAGTATTATAATATAACTTCTACTGTCAAAGGTAATGTTGTAGTTTTCTCTACTATTGCATTTTCACTTTTTTATATAGGGGATTCACATAGTTTTATAACTATTACCATTGTGTAGTGCCTTTGGACTACTATTCAGTTTTATGAGGGAGTTATGACATTAGAAACACTATTTTGGATCAAAACGGAGGGTTTATTACAATTTAATGAGTCCCCCTTGATATTGGAGGGCTTCACTTACTCTAGAGCCTTTTTTCCTTGAGATGATAGGGATTGATGTCATACATGAAATGGACTGGATTATAGATTATGTAGTTTATATTGAATGATATTGCTAAATGATGACTTTCACAACAGTAGAGGGAGGTGACTTTATTCCCAATGGTGGATGGGATGTCTAGGAATGCATAGTTGTACTACAACGTCATAGGTTGGGCGGGATGACAACAAAAATTTTGAGTTTAAATCTGGATGATCAAGGAATGCTTCAAACTGATTTAACTCCATTGATTGATAGTTTTAGGGATGCCTTCCCATATGAATTCAAAATATTACCTTGAGTGATAGAGGTAGATTTCTATATCTAGATATTTCTAATAGTTTCACCTATATAAATTCCTCCTTACAGGATGGATACAATTGAGATGTAATTGTTCAAGAGGAATCTAGGGGATTTATAGGAAAAGGGTTTCATCCATCCCAATAATTATAAATGGGGTTCATCAGTATTTTTTCAAAAAATTAATGTGGTACCCTCAGGAAATGTGTGGATTACTGGATGTTGAAACAGTTGATGGTCATGAACCAATATCCTGTACTGATGATATATTATCTCTTTGACTAGCTCTAAGGATCTTGAGTCTTCTCAAAGATTGACTTGAGATCCGGTTACTATTAGTTGTGTGTTATACCATCACACATACCTTTCACAACCTTCTAGAGTAGGTACGGACTATATGAGTTTTTGTTAATGTCATTTAGTCTCAAGAACACACCAGTAGTCTTCATGGAACTGATGAACCGAGTGATCCATCATTATCTCAATGCGTTTGTGGTGGTTTTTAGGATGATATCTTGGTTTATTATCATAATTGACATGACCATGCCACCAATATTGATATAATTTTAAATACACATAGAGATAATTAGTTATATGATAATATCACAATGTTCCACTTTGCATGGACCAGATTCACTTCCAGGGTCACAACATTTTAGGTATAGGAGTATCAGTGGACATAGAGAAGGTGGGAGTTGTTGTTTCAGGGGAAAATCCCATGAATGTCTTTGATGTAAGTAGATTTGTAGGATAGGATGGTTTCTAATGGAACATCATACATGACTTGTCACATTTAGTTTTTCCATTAAAGGTCTTGACTAAGAAGGCTGTGAAGTATGTATGGACATATTTTTGTGAGAGAATGTTTATGGAGATGAAAGGGAGATTAAATTAAGTGGAGGTACTAATTTTTCCAGATCCAGAAAGAAGTTACACTCTATACTATGATGCATCGGGTATTGAGTTGGGAGTATTTCTTATGTACGAGGATCAAGTCATTATGTATGGGTATCGATGGTTGAGGCGCCACAAGAAAAATTACCCAACACATGGTCTTGAGTTAGCTGCATTTGTTCATGCATTGCACTGTTGGAGAAATTACAGACAGAGAGTTTTTAGGTGTACACTGACCACAAAAGCCTCAAGTATATATTTACATAGTTTAAACTAAAATTTAGGTAATGAAGGCTGGTCATATACCTTCCGTATTTCTACTTTCAGCTTTTCTACATGCCTATAAAAGAAATTATGTGGACGATACACTATGTAGGAGGACTCATGTATAGGTAGTGTAGTAGGAAAATAGTGATTGGTAGCTTATGGATTTATTCTCTGAGATGTAATTAGTGGTGAATGTAAGTAATTGGATAACTTCTCTATCATTTTAATATGTTAACTATATATTTCAAGAGAGAGTGTGGATGAGGTAGCTATCGTAATCGTAAGGCATATTTCAGCGGGAGAGTGTGGTAGGTGAGAACCCTCCTCCTGGATTGACTATTGGTAATGATGAGATCTAGCGAGTACATGGTCACATGTGGGTATCTTTATATATACATAAGGAGATGATGTAGGATTTTGTTGCTTCAGTTTGGGTAGTGCACTAAGGTATCACCATGATGTATTGGGATTTACATCTCTAGTATTGCTAGACGAGTATAAAGGGTGATGTGTCTAGTTTTGTTATGAGGGGTTCCACCTATCAACAGGTGAAGGAGGAACACCGGTGACTGGCCAAAATTTTACAATATCTACCCATTTTAAAGTGGAAATGTAATGACGTCATGATGGATTTCATGATACGTTTATTGAGTTTACCTTGATGTAATAATTTTTTGTGGGATATTATTGGTAAGATCCTGAAGGTCACTCACTTACTACCGATCAAGGATACCTTTTTATTGGATGATATTGAGAGGTTTTATATCTGTGAGATAATATGAATACATGGGGTATCATGTTATATCATTTTAGATAAGGATGAAAGGTTTAATTATTGATTCAAGAAATGGATAAATAGGGTTCTGGGTACTCAGGTGCTTTTAAGATAGCATAACACCCCCATACAAATGTCTTGCCAGATCGTACGATTCATGTACTTAAAAAAATGTTGTGAGCATGCGTCCTGGATTTTAGGAGATCTTGAGAGAGGCATATATCCTAGTTTGACTTCTCCTATAACAATGTCTTCTAGGATACTATTAATATAGTTCCATATGAGGCTTTTTATGGTAGACCAAACCAATAACCCCTATTTTGGTTGGAGGTAGGAGAGGCAACTATGAAAGGACCTCATCTTTTCTAAGAGACCACAATAACATATGAAGTTGATTCAGAAGTAGATGGATATGACACAGTCTCATCAAAAATCATATGATAATAACTATAAGATACCTATATATTTTGACTTTGGGTATCGGGTTTTCCTACATGTTTCACCAAGGTTGGGACACAATAGAATTAGGATATAGGGAAAGCTTTCACCGAGATCTGTCAGGACATTCAATTTTCTTGAAAAATTTTGGGTCAGTAGCCTATTAGTTGTAGTTATCTCAGAGGTATCGGGCTATGCATGACATCATCCATTTTTCTTTTCGTTGACCCTACTATTCAGTTCTGTCTCATGCCTTTCATCATGAGGAGATTATGTTAATGGTAGATGAGTTCTTTGAGAAGAATCCTATATGAATTTTGGATCGTAGAACGAAGGTTCTCCAAGGATGTTTGTTCCTCTAGTAAGGGTGCCTTGGTAGTACGACTATGTGTAAGATGATACTAGGGAGTGTGTGACTAAAGTGAAATAAAAGTGGATGGATTTGTTCTCACACATTTTTGATCACCCATGAGATGGAAATCCAGGATCATATTTCATTAAGGGTGGAAGTCTGCAAGAACAAAATTATTCTTTGATGTATGAATCCTTCAATTTCCATCAATACTATATATAATATATTAAACATGAATTAATGTGAGTTCAAGATGATGTACCAAAGGTTTATGGGGTGTCTGGGGATGGTCTAGATCCGGAAACTAATGATTTGGGTGAAAGGAGGAGGTTTGACAACAGTACGTCCAGGTCTTCATTTTAATAGATCTCAAAAGAAGAGTTTCACATGGTTTCTAAATAGTTAATAAAATATACAGGTTAAATGTGTGGGTTCTCCTTGGCGTAAAATAATCCATTCATAGTCGGTATATGGTATTAAAATCCTTGCACCGAAACTGTGTTGGGAATACTTTGTTGGAAATTTAATAATTTTTAAATTAAGATAAAATCCTTTTAGAACATATTTTGAGTTATTTATTTACACCGAAAGCAAGGTAGACCTTGTAAAATCTATCCTCTTGACTATTAATTAACCTCATATCTACTCTCTACTTGATCTTTGATTCAAACAAGGTTAATCTCCTTGGATTCTTAATGGTATGTCTCTAATTCCTTTTTAGTTATTCTTGATTCTTCTGAATGTCAGTTCCACTTTTTAGATTTAGGATCATATTCTCTAATTTATCATTCTTTATTTATTCTTCATATTTCTCATAAAATACACCAAATTAGAGGATAATACTGGATGACATATCAATAACAAACCTAAGGTAGTTGGTTATGTGCTTTTGATTATAATTCATATCATTTATATGTGTTAGTGTGTCTCAAGCACAATTTTCAGGCCTCGACTGATTTTATATTAAATTCTAAGATTGATAGGTATGACCTAATAAATTAAAAAGGATCATTTGTGTTTGTTTATTGGGTTTTCACCTTGAATGTAAATCACCCCATGGGTAATTATTCCATGAAATGACCATTTGATGGATTTGGAACCTTGGATGCCCTTTTCCCCCATGATATGGGATGTCCCTTATGAAATGGTATATAAGTAAATTGTTTAATTGATTGGAATATGAATTTATTAATAGAAAGGGGTGGTAGAGAGTGAAACACATTCAATATAATAAACATGGCCCTTAAAGTAATAGTTTCTTAACTAAATGAATTTCCCCAGTGAGTTATTGATTCTAATACTATAAAACTGGTTCAATTGGATTGAATTTATCATTATAATGATTTTTTCATGTGATATATAATGATATTATTCTATGATATAACATCCCATGCTGTTATATCTTGTTTTATTAAAATTTTACTTGTAAGTAGTTAAATGTAGTCCTTTCATCTTAGCCTTGTTATGAAATTTCTCTATTTCGCATGAATTTCTTTATTTGATGATTTTCCCATATGAGTTAAACGATTTTAAAGGCATGAATTAGTTTTCAATGATTGTGATGCTTCCTATATGGGTTTTGAAGATTTGAGTAATTGAGAGGCCAAGACCTATGAGGTTAGTCAGGGATTGATACACATTTTGAGGTGATCTTGTTAAAGGATGGTATTGGTTCACATTAGAATTCACATTAGAATTCCATGGAAAAACTCAATGGTTAAGGTGATAATGTCATGGGTTATATGTGGAATCAAACTAGAATTCCACCAATAGACACATTTCTTTGGACATTTATTAAGACATGGGTGATACATAGATCCATTTTACAGATTCCATGGATGTAATCATTGAGTCAATACTTATATGTCGAGTGATACTTGGAATCAAATGGATTACCAAGGACAAACTCGCATGACATGAAATTTATACCACATCTAGAGTGACACTTGGGTTCATGAGATATTCACCATGGATGGGAACGTAGAGTGTTAGTTAAATATACCATGAGTGATACTTGAATTATAAATTAGTAATTTTAGGGAAAGATTCAGGTACAAAATGAATTTAAAAAAAATGAAATGACTTATGATGCATCTCCAAGCCAAAGCACAATCTTGGACTCAGTATTGACATGTATTTTTTATATGGCATTATGAGGAATCTTTTATACTTCAAGTTACATAGGGTATTCTAGGATTGATATGGATCTCAAGACATATAAATTCAGTGTGATTGAATCATTTAACAAAAATTAATTCAATAGAATGATTGTAAATGAAAACTAGTGCATGTATGATGTTTACTATTGATTATTTTTTTGCTTAATGTTTTTCTCTATGCACACTACCTTTAATATACATTCACTAACTAATTGGAATAGTCATGGGTGGTTTCCTAATATGATTATATGTTACACCATTTTTGTGGCACTTTTTGGTACCCAAATAGATTATTTAGTAGCATGTGTCGAAAAGGGAAAGCATCAAAATACAAGTAGTTGATATGATGCTTAGGTGAAGAAGATCATGGGACCAAGATGAGGCTTGCGATGCTACTAGGATTCTTTTGGACTTTCTTTTACTTCCTGTACAAGTATTTTACATGTATATGGTATAAATACTTTGGATGTTTTATTAGAATCATGTGATTGTATCATCATCTTGTATATGATATTACTAATGGATTTTTATATAAACCCAATATTTCACTGTTATTTATATTATAAGGTTTACTGCTTTGATTAATTGTAGCTGTTATTGATATTCCACTATTCTAAACTCTGGTAATGAAGTAATAGTCTCCTCGCATACTCACCAAATCCCTTTATACTATTCAACTACCTCTGGTGTTTGGGGGGATGTTCTTGAGTCCATGTGACCCACTGGGCTCAGGGAACCTTTCAGTGGAAATCAGGTCTAGGTCATTATAGAATTATAAAAAAAATATTTTGAAATAAATATTCATGTTATTTTTTAATATAATTCCTATTTGGATTTTACCAAATATGTGAAAGTAAATTTCATTTCAAAGTGTACGACATGAAATAGATTTTCCAATGTCTTGAAAAATAATTTCTTTAATGTTTCCTTTATAAATTTTTAAAGTACATTTCAAATATATAGTGTCAAAATGTTTTATGTTTTAAAAAGAGTTGTTCATAATAGGAAATGATATATTCATCAAGAAATTTATTAAATTATGTTTCAAACTTATTTTCCTT
The DNA here is from genome assembly GCA_963277665.1 of Viscum album. NCBI lineage: Eukaryota > Viridiplantae > Streptophyta > Magnoliopsida > Santalales > Viscaceae > Viscum > Viscum album. The sequence goes on from OY728131.1 coordinate 1,518,641,464, forward strand.
TTAATATTTCATATTTTGATGTTATATATTCCTTTCTGAGGATATTATCATAGTATACCATTCATATTTTCTTATCTAAATGGTTTATATTTATGATGGCATGTTTTTTTAATCTAACATATCTTTCATAGGTAATACCATGATAAATGATTGTGAAACGCTATTCCTTTCATCGATAATTATAAAATGAAATGATTATGAAACTTATCTCTTTTTCATAGGTTATGATATGATTAAATATTTATGATACCCATTTTTATTTCACGTGTTATGATATAATGACTTTATAATCCTGTTTAAGACATATGTATTATTTAATTAATTGATGAGTGGGACCTATATCTCCCTCTAATGCATTGGGAAAAGATTTAAAAATCACAGAATTTATATGAATGAAACAAGGAGTGAACATAGTTTAGTAAGAGACTTTTTCCAATATGATGGTCATGGGAGTGAACCTTGACTACTACAATAGTCTTGGGAGTGAACCTTGAAAACTATTATGGTATAAGAAGTCAACATTGACTACTATGATGGTCTTTGGAGTGACCCCATTCCATTATTACAGCCTTGGAAATGAGCCTTGACTAATATGAGATTTATTTTCTAATATTATATATATACCATAGATTCCATGTCATATACCAATGTTGGCCTCTAATGGATCATGTTATTTGATTTCCTTATGATTCATGTCTTATGAACTACCAATATTTATTCCATGATTTAGGATTAGGATCTTTGATATAGAGGGTATTCCTTTCAAATGTTATGCTTATGTTATCAAACACTTATGTTCATGTTATGCTTATGTATCTCCATTTGTTAACCTTAATAATCATCAGATATCACCCTTTATTTTGTTTTATTTCCCCCGGGTTATGAAGAAATTTATTATATATGACATGTCAAATTTGGGTTCTAGTTTTGAAGAATGTATTGGGGGATGAACTAACTCATATATTTAGCAGTGTTTATGTTTCTATGTATTCAAATACAATAAACTATTATGGTCCTCAGGAATGTTTTTTTATTGTAATAATTGTTCCAAAAAAATTATGTGATGTCTACGTATGTTAATCCTAGTTCTCTATATGACTGCCAAGGATTCACATAAAAAGGATTCTATTAGATCACTATTGACTTGGGATTTGAAGGTGTAGTAAGATCCTATTTTTTCTTGGGAAAATTCTTGGAATAGGGATCTCTCTAGGATTCAATAAGATTCTTTATATTTCATTATGAACAAAAAAATTAATTATCACTCTTGAAAAATAACATAATTAGTTTTATATAACGTTAGGTTTAGAAATAAATAATTGAATATGTTCCCTTTACAATTAATTTAACCCATATAGAAATCCATATCTATGATAATAATTATATTTTTATTTTTTGACCTTCACTAAACTCATGAATTAAATTAAATATTTTATAAACATATAATAATATATATATATATTATTTGTCATCGAACCATTAAACATGGTCCAAAATTCCTCCAAAATATTTATTAGTCCTTGAATAATGACTACTTAATTAATAAATAAATAAAAATACATTATTCAATAATAAATAAATAAATATAATATCAATTAAATAGGAAATAATAATTTATTAAACATTATACTCACATAATTTTCTCTCAAATAACTGGTGATGGAATATATGTATTTATGAAAACATTAATAATCATTAAACCATGTGGGGAATAATATTAATTTATATATTTAAATAATAATTAAATAATGTATTATTTAACAGATATTTTTAATTCACTTAGTGTCTGACCCTGTAGTCCTCATTCTCAGTGGCATTAGGAAAAGTAGCCTAAAGTCAAAGGTTATTGTCTAGAAACAATCTATGGAACCCATAGGGAAATATTTTAATGCCGCAAGACATAATACCTCAATGTATTATTATTTTAATTTTTGGAAATCAAATATGCCTATAGGACACCATGTCCATGGATTTATTTAGGACATATCATTTCTATAAAAGGGAATGATATATCAACTTCTGTTAAAGTACAAGAGGGAAAAATACTTTCTCACCTTATTCATTAATTAAATATTACTCATGATGCACCCAACATATTTAGCCTCTATGTGAAAATATATCATCACTGTTTTCATCAGAAAATCAAAGTAGATGACTTATAACAATAATTAATAAAAATGTTAATGTATAAAGATCAATACAATGTTCCATTTATAGGAACATCCAAAGACACATAAAAATTTAGATTTCCTACTAGTGGATCTCTTTCTCGTAATATCTTACACTAGATATTACCAATGTAGAACGCCATGAGAAGGTGAAAAAAGTCCTCTGAGTCTCCACCCCTAATAACCTATATCATTATTGTTCCAAAAATTATTTCATCTAGATATATAACATATATTTATGAATACTTTAGTGGTACTTATGGGTTCTCACCATTGTTAGGATCTGATATGACATCTTAGGGAAACAGATACAGTTAGGAAATTTTCACATACTATGTCACATTGAAGAACTATAATGATGTGATAAAGATTTCATTATTATTAAAAATAATTAATACAAGTTATCATAATGTACATGTAAGTTGGTTATAGGGAACCATCTGTTAGGACCTGACCTGACATGGCTCTAGCCACGACTCCCCAAGCTCACCTCTATAAGACAGGGGATAGAATCCAACACTAAGTAGGAATTTCAAACACAGATGAGGCCCTAGCCTAAGGTAACTATATGCACACACCAACAAACATCTCCATTCAATAATATAGAGTTATAAAAAATGGGAAACTAAAATGCATACATACATCAATCCGAAAACAGAGTACACAAGAAGTACAGAAAAGGGAAAAATACATGCCCCCCAAAAGAAAACTAATAAAGAGTACAACCTACTCATATTAAGGGGGGCACTATATGATGAAAACACCAATAATATCCTTGGTCCATCTTCGACAAATAACTCAGTTGGTTTATCTCATAGGTTTCCACCTACATCGGGTCCTCCTTGGACTCTATCAAAAGGAATTTTGTCTGCAAAAGGAACAAAATATGTGCGCAAAGCCCATGTAGGTGTATGTATAACAATTATCAGTAGTTCCCCTAAATAATAAAAATAAAAGTGAGAAACATAAAGGAAACAATATGCTTAACTCAGCTAGAGGGAACCCAAATGAGAAAGAAACTCCATCTCAAATATCCTCAGCTAAACAAGACTTGTCATAATAGTACACAAGGTATGTCAAAAAAGATTTCAAAATACTATGAGGACTCTCTAAAATAATACCCAAATATACTCATATTTTACACCAAGTATCATGAGGTTCTAACCTCTTATACAACTATAGTTTTCTACTCAGGTATCATAGGTAACACTCGTCTAGGAGAACACACTCCATGAGCTCTGTCACTCCAGATGATACTCATTTGAGAGATACAATCCATCTAGAAATAAAATAAGATACCTAATGGAACCTCTGAGATATAAAACTCAACATTGAATCATTAATCCAATGATAGAACACTTCCATCCCAAGGATCATACATTTGAGAGAACAATATCATCAAATCTCACCAATACAAAAGTCATGCTATAATCTAGTAGATCATCATACTCAGATAGGGTATCTTACCCATCTACAATGGGGGTTGATAAAAACCCTATCAGAACCATGATAGGTCTCATCAATCAGAGTAGGGATCACTCCCATGATCCTCTATGGGACAATATGAACCTATTCTAGAAAAGAATAAACCACATCTTCTCGGATAGGGGATCATTCCAACGATCCACTAGGATAAACCAAGAAACCAATCTAGTAACCTAAATATCTCACTATGATAGTGGATATATTCTACGATTCATTATGGGGCACCAAATAACTGATCTTACCCAACAAGGATCATATAGGTATGATATGGGATCATCTTCCACGTATTGTTGGTCCTGACGATTCCACAAACCCCACCCAGAACAACTGACAAAGTAGATGATTTTACCCTCGATGATAGCATAGAAACTACATAAACCTTAAAATGATTATGGGATTGTATAAAAAATGACTCTAGAAACCCTAATAAAAATTCCCAATATATAAGGGATCATACAGATGATGACTCTACACACCGTATTGAGATATCCTTCTAGATAGGGGATCACCACACGTGTAGTGTTGGTCACAAATATTCCAAAAATATGATTTAGGATAATGATATACTAGATGTTCCCACTATTACCACTCCCTAATTATGAAAAAACTCGAACAAAATGACAAGATATCCCACCATGACGTCTTTGAAGGGATGCTACCACTCTATCTGAGCACATCCTATCGAGGGGATCAAAATACTATATCGAGGATATAATGTCACATTATACCCTCATAGGAAAAAATGGACCTAGTTAACCCAATCAACCCCTTCTGGTCCGATGTCACTGCCCTATGTGGCCCACAAAATTTTCTCACCTCAAATCTCTTAGGCCCAAACCATGTACACAACCACATTCTATATGGAAAACTACTCAGGATAGGCTCCCCATAGGATTGAATATGATCCCCAAAAAGAGGAGATATTCTAGGAATAAGATCCACCAAGAGGAGACTAAATGGTATGTATGTGGGTCTACACAATGTGTGACCCAAGATAAACTCCTACCCATGTCCTTCGCTACATGTATCTACTGACAATTTGGGTTTATATGGTGTGTACCAGTTCTACATGACATGTCTCACTTCACATGAGCCTCAGGTCGTGTCTTCCCTTCACACAGCTTAGCCACCTGCATATCAAACACAACATGTACCCTTTGTTACATGATGTGTTCCAAATAAATGTTCCATATTCATTTCCTCTTCCTAATCCCAATGTCTAGAACCCCATTTCCATGTACATTGGCCACGTACATCAATATGACCATGTACAATCAGACAACCACACTAACCATGTCCCTTGGCCACATGACCTTGGGTCACTACAAAATGTGTAATCCAACACATTCTGTGTAGTCACTGAAACTAATCTTCTCCTAATGGTAATATCACACATATTATTGCAATGAAGCACATGTCATGTAAATGGGAATTCTGATGCGAATTCCTTTACGAGCTGCCTAAATCACCCCAATTTCCCCAAAATACACATATTGACCCCCAAGGGGTCCCTAGTAGTATATTAAGGGATATAAAACATTAAAAAATTAAAATATGACCGTGACATAAAACAAATCTACCAATGTCAATGTAAAGCGATATATCTTAATGGTTTTTTAATGCTTGATAGATACCACAACATGATCTGGGAGCGATCACCGTTATGATTGATGATTAGTGGAACCTATTTTACTCAATTTGGTCATCATGTTTTCCATTGATCAAAAGATGTAGAGGAGTTAGGATCATATTATCATGTGCATAAATGGGGTGGAGGAGAATGTATATTTTTTTAATTTTATTAAAACAACATTCTTTATTTAACACCATCCTGATGATTTTCCTCTGGTCAAACACCCAAAATGTACACAGTTTATGTCACTCCAAGGATAAACGCCACATTATATAATTAATAGATGCCTCAAAATTTGGATATGATACTCTTTTTGAGAGTTATTCCATGTTTCCAACGAAACTATGTGTGTGTGAAAAAATATATTTAATATTTTTAATATCAACACGTCGTTGATCTCGGGGCCTCGAAATCCAATAAAGACTTAGTGAATGGATTCATAAATATTCGTAGAATAATTATAATGTCTTGTTGGTCAAAACCCGAGTCACAACATCCTCCCCACCTTAATGGTTTTTATCTCTGAAAAGTGCCATCATGGGTGGAAGGAGAAAACTAAGATCTCCCTGAGGACTCCCACATGAGTGATCTTACCAAAGGGTTATATTCTCTCAACAACCACACATTCATGGAAAACAATAAGGCCCAGCCACACCCTTCTTATAGATCAAACTAGGTTAAAATTATTCAATATTACAGGCCCATGTCTCCTCAGTTGCAATAGGTGGGAAACATCTAGCACCACAATCCATTTACACTCATAGGTTCTAGTAGTACACAACCTCGCTAACCGAAAAATTTGGATAACATCACTCCACCCCGAACACAAACGATAAAGGAACTAATCCACCACATATCAATAAAATATGATTGGGGTGGAACTGACTCACCTACATGGATTTTTAATCATGTCTCAAGAATGCATCTTAGTGGGAAAATCGCCGCAATTTATGGTGAGTCTGAAGCCACATACAACCTTATGACTTTCTCATCAAGGGTATCACACAAAAATACAATGTTGAGCACTAGAGGATACTAAAAACAACAAAGGAAAACCAAAGTTCACAACTTGGGTCTTGGTAGTACAAATAGGATATCCACTAACACACACCCCCACCCTGAACTCACAAGTTAGAGTGACTCATCCATAACACCTCAACACTATCTTCTTTGGTCGTAAATAACTCACCTACATGGTTTTACTCACTTCACTAAAAACAAATATCATTGGGGAAATGATATCTCTTCCTTACTCATTCGAATCTACATCAAATGACACCAACACAAGGTTATACCGATATCCCACATTACCCTAAAAAACCTCACAAAAAAGTGGAAAGAAACGAGTACATCACAGTAGTGGCAATCAATAATACAATCAAAAGTATGAAGGACATAGAGAATACATATATTCACCCTCAAATCCTCTAGTCCAAAGGCCTTTATGTCCTGTAGATATCCTCGTCCCCTTTCTCCTGCATCCTTAGCCTGGAATGGGACATCGGGGGTGGTGGTGAAAACGTGAGCTGTTTGCCACCTATTTTACTCTACCCGCTCCTCCTCCACGTCTTCCACCATACGTACCTCCATTATCCAAATGATGAACATTATAAGGTGTTTCATAAACCATATCACTCACAGAATATAAAAAAATTGTAAAATCTAAAGAAATATATCTCCATCCACCACATGTATAGAACCACCCTAGATGTGGTAGATCAGAACCGGTTTGGAATCCCTAATTCTTAAACCCTCTATCATAGGATTGTCTAATGAAGCATCTCACACACTTGGATCCGTAATCATGAAATCAGCTACAATTTTCCATGATCTTATCTCTCACATTCCAAACAAAAATGTTTAATGTCTTCTCTTCCAAAAAGATATCCACCACCAAGGCCCACTCAAGCACTCCAACATAGGTGGGAATTCAAAAAGACACCACCACAACACTGATATCCGAGAGTAATCCCAAATCAATGGTCAATGATATAAAAAATATCTCAAACCATATATAGGGAGAAACTTGACTATTCAATGAACCTTGTAAAAACTCTGCCATGGTTATTCTATCCTACTAAAGATACAAAATCCCTTGGATATGAACAATACTTAATGTGGAAAGATATTACCCTTTGTAGAAGAGCCACTAAAACTCCAACCATGTGAGAATATCCCCTTCCTGGGTCAATAACACTATACATCAACATCACCTAGCATAACCCTGCAGATGGATCCTCTCTAGGACAACCATTTTATTGAGAGGCGTCCTCACAAGGAAGAAAACACACGTGACTACCTCATGCTAGTAAGATGCTTCCTGGGGGTATGGAACAACCTGACACCCTAGAGGACACTTCCTTTGGAACTAGTCTAGTATTATCATCCTACTTGCATCCTCTTCCAGCACTTACAACACATCATACTACTCTAACGGTGGTGGATCAACTAGTAGTCCTCCCGGTGGTACTAGCTCAGGCCTAGTTCCAAGAATCAAATCCTTATCGCTAGGTGAATCATCACCACAATACCTTCATGGAACCCTGTTTGGATTTCATGATGGAGGAATCTAATAATACAATCAAGATGAAATATTTTCAAAGATTATATCTAGGAAGCTGACTCAAGAAGGATTGAAAAAAACAAAACCTAGTATTATATGATGCAGACAACAAATTTCCCAACAACCAGTGCCCTTATGTACCCAATCAGAAAGTGGGTTATCAACATCATGGTGAATGGATACAACATCCATCGCAAAAACAATAGAGTTTTTTTTTCATAAATCCAACCACAAAAAAAGTTATCAGTATCACAATGAATCTCAAAACAAGATCATGACATTAAGGTCCCAAAGGTGAAACCTTCCCTAAAACCACACTATTAGGACCCATCCCAATAGGGCTCAAGATTAAACTCTCCAATCCCACCTCCATAGGCTAGGGGATGGAGTCCATCACTGAGTATTAATTTCACAAACATTAGAGGCCTTATCCGATGGTACCTATATGTGTACACCCACAAACATCTCTATGAAATAGTGAAAATATATTAAAAAACTAGAAACTAAAATTCATTAATACATATATCCCAAACTAGAGTACAAATTTAGTACAAAAAATAGAAAAATACATTCCCACCAGAGGAAAAATAGAATATAATCCAAACTACTCAGATAGATGGGATCACTATCAAATGAAACTGTTGGTAAGCTCCTCGACCCAACTTCGACAAACACCTCAACTCTAGCTCACTGGTCCCTGCCTACACCGGGTCCTCCTGGGACTATATTGAAAGGATCATGGTCTCCACAAGACAAAAAATGCATAGGAAAATACCATGAAGGGGTGAGTATTACAATAATAAATAGGATCCCTAAATACCGAAAATAAATTGGATCAATTGAAAGGAAATAATGTGGTCGACCGAGTGAGAGGGTAACCAAATGAGAGGGAAACTCCATCTAGAACATCCTTCAATATACACGACTAGAGAGATGAATCCCCAAGGGGAATAAAATAATATTTTACAATACCACAAGGAATACCATTAACAAAAACTAGATATACTCATCTCATAATCATTCCATCACGAGGTTCCTACCTTTTAGACAATAACATGTTTCCACTCATGGATCGATGTTAACACTCATCCCGAAGAAGAAAATACATAAGCTCTGTCCCTAAAGATAACTCTCATTCAGTAGATACAGTCCATTGGGAACTAAAACTGAATCCCTAATAGATTTTCCATGATATACCACACAACCAGGTATCACAAAGCTGATGGTACAACACTTCCATTTAAAGGGGAATACATATCAGACAACACATTCATCAGATATCTTCACAACTGAAATCATTCTGGAATCCAATGGATCGAGATAATTATATAGGATAAATCACCCATATCTGAGAGGGTTCATCTACTAACCCTTCTATAACCATAAATCTCTCATCACTCAAAGTGAGGATCACTTCTAAGATCTATTAGTTAACACAATCAATCCAGTATAGAAAACTGTAAACCACATATCCATAGATAGGGGATCAATCCCAAAGACACCATGGGGACACCAAAAACCCAATATGAGAACCCAAATATCTCACTCATATAGGATATCACTCCTCCGATTTGATAGGGGACACCACAATCCGGATAAGGCACCTATAAGATTACATCATTGAGACAGGGGATCATAGCCCATGTAGTGTTGGTCACAACGATTACACAAACCCAACATGGATCAATATGTGAAGTAGGGGATCATACTCCTTATGAAACCAAAAACTGTACCTAAACTATCTTATATGTAGGGGGTCATATTCCCTTTGATTTCAAAAATCCTACTAAAACCTCCTTCCACACAGGGTATCATATACACGATGATGAAACAAACCTAATTGGGATATCATTCTAGATTGGGGATGACCGCCCATATAGTGATGTTTACTGTGATTTTGAGAACCGCATATAGGGAAATTATATAATAGAGGATCCCTCTCTGACCTCTATATAAGGATTGAAAAAATATAAAAAATGATAGAGCATACCACCCGGAATTTGTAGGAGGGATTCATCAACTCTATTCTAGTACATCCTATCAAGGGGATCATACTCCAATAATATGGACTTAATGAAACACTCTATCCTCATAGGAAACAATAGACCAAGAGAACTCACTCAACTAGTGCTGGTCAAATGTCAATAACCTATGATACCCATAATATCACCTAATGAAACATCTCTTTGGCACAAACCGTGGTCACCATCTCTTTCTACATGAAAAATATACTCAATATAGCATACTCGTAGTCTTGAATTAGAGAACCCAAAAGGGAAGATACACAGGGAAGAAACTACTCCAATAGGATATTATATAACATTTGGGAGGGGGGGTCTACACAATATATGAACCTAACTAAACAACTGGTTGTGTCCTTTTATGCATGGCTTGGTTAACCATGTGGGCTTACATAGCTTGTACCGGTAGTAAAAAATGTGTCTCACCTCACTCATGACCTCGTATATGTCTTACCTTTGCAAGGCTCAGCCAGCCGTGTCTCAAACATGGTGTGTACCTCTTGGTACACAGTGTGTCCCTGTTAAATTCCCACTAGCAATGTTTTCTTTCCTTTATCGTGTTCAAAGCCCCTTCTTTGTCTACTTCCACATGACCATGTGCAATCTCCTAACCACACTTGCAATGTGCCTTGGCTACACGACCTGAGGTCACTACATGGCATGTAACCCCAATACATGGCGTGTAGTTCCCCAAATACATCTTCCCAAAACAAGAATAAAACACAACATGTTCCACTAAACCACATTCCATGTAAATTACAATTCAAACAATAATTAACTTATATTCATCCTAATCACTTCAGTTTTGATGAAATAGATAGATAGGCCCCCATGGGGTGCCTAGTAGTTGTTTACGGGATATAAAAACTTAAAACAATTCATAAATAGTGGACTATGACATTAAATTGTTATCCACATACCTCATAGAAAAAAACATAATCATTGAGGTCACATCGGCACTCTAGAGAAATCACATCAATATCTGAGAGCAATTTCCATTATGATTAGAAATCAGTGAAACATCTTATCCTCAACTTGGTCCTCAAGTCATCAATTTCTCCAAATGGGTTGAGGGGTTTGACTCCTCGTATCATGTGCACAAAGTTGGTGAGGGAGAAGAAATATTGTTTTAATTTTATTAAAAACATCCTTCATTTAATACCCCTCGAATTATTTTCCTCCGACTGAACACACAGTGCTGACAAGATTATGTCTCACCTTGGATAAAAAACATGTTTTCAACTCAATTGTTGTCTCATAATTCCAGTTTGAGACTCCGATCAAGATTTATTCATCATTTCCAATGAAACTATATGTGAAGGAACAAATATATTTAATAATTTTAATATCACCCTGCTGAGCCTCTCCAGGCCTTAGAATCCAAGACATACTCAGCACTTGGCTTGCTAAATATTTTTATAAGTATTCCAAAGTCTTATAGGTCAAAACCCAAGTCACTACAGTAACATCAAAATATACGATTTCATAACTAGGAATCATCAATAAACAAGGTACATCCATATAATGGATACCAATTCAAATTCCCTTACCACTTCCTTTTAGTGTTATATTACCTATGTGACTATTCATCCTCCCTAGTCTTATTACTAGTATATGGGAAGTGAAAAACCTCCCTTAGGGATACATATACCTAATACCCATATATATCCTTAATACATCATATTAAAACATGGTAATCCCATACATATTCCCTAAATGCCTTCTCATGTGGACATATTTCCCATGAATCTATTCATCTTGCATTTCCTAACAATCAATCAGTAGGAAGGTGAAAATGTGGGCCTCCTACCCGATTTGTTGCAAAACCTATACATATATGTGTAGCATATGTGTAATTCCAAAATGATGCTCACTGAACCATATCCCCTATTATATCACCCCTTAAAATATAATATTACCTATGAAATGATCATCCTTATAGGTATATATTGCCCATGAAACAATATAACCCTGAGTTTATATAACCCATTAAAACCATTCTCAAAGGGACATATTCCCTAAGATCCAATCATACATCAGTGGAATCTGTCCCCTATGAGGTAAACTAAAAAGGTTAATTTATATATTAACCCCATAAAAACATTTCTAGGTACATTTCACCTAGTTGTACTTACCTTATGATGCAAAAATGCATGAATTAGTCTTATCAAATAACCATAAACTATGAAAAAATGAACTATATAGGCTTTGATTAATACAAACCAGGATACATAGGATGTCTCTTTGAGGTTCAATTCCAACACCCCATATGTTCTATATGCCTAAATTTTAACGTCACTTCACCTTGTCATGGTTTCATGAACATAAAAGGAATTGTATTGGTCCTTGTCCCCCAACCATTAAATGTATTATTTGTCCATTTATGAGGAACCAAAAAATATTTTATAATTACATTCATTGGGATATGTATAAATCCCCTATCATGGTCTTGATCCTAACACTGAAATAGATACCACATTATTGGATGGAGATAAATTATAGTGTGACTTGCTCTATAGATTTTGAGGATAACATTGGAATATAATAGGAGAAATATGAATAGCCTATGATATTTACATATGTTTATATCTATAGATGGATTTTTTTATAACTTTCATAGTGGTAAAATGTAAAACATGAGGATTCATGAAGGATTTATGAACATATCACAAATTTTGAAGAGGTTCTCTATTGGATTTAGTTAAAACATAATGGTTGAGATGATCCCAACCTCACATCCTCTCAATAAATTCACATTTGAGGATTATCTAGTAATCCCCAAATAACCACATGACTATGGAAATTAGGTCTATGATGGATCAAAATATGCAAGGGTCGTGTTTGTAAAAAAACTAGATTGAAGACATGAAATTCTCATCACATTATTGACAAAAAAATTTTTATCAAACATTCCATGTGTTGGAGACCATGTTTCCATATAAAAGAGAATAGTGAACAAAATGTAAATCCTTTACCCACAAAAGTGTATCATTGATAATGATCACAGTTGAGTTGTTTCATTAATGGGTCTGTTGTTTGTGTGTATTTTTCCTTTAATACATTCAAGACCATTAAAATGTTTCGAACAGTTAGGAATTTCAAAACATTCAGTGAATACCATAGAGTTAACTTTGGCCCACATGTCAACACTAAGATACACATAATATTATTTCATCCTTTACAACCAAATAGCTACCATGGTAATCCTCATGATACTACAACATAGAGATGACATTACCAAGGTATGCCTCAATACTAATAAGTGTCGTATCCCTCCACCTGAGAGGATATTTTCACCAACCATGAATCTCCAATACTAGGGGATAAAATATTATCAAAGTGTATAATATTAATGAATACATAAAAAATAGTTAACACAATATATCCTCATTAATAACATAATGATGATGCCATTCAAGATATATCAACCTCATTCACCCTAAACCGAGCACCTGACTAATTGAGGGAAATACAAATTCACCCAGGGGATAGGAACATATTCTAATTTCCATTAAATATTGTCATCAATATATTTTTTCAATGACTAAAAAGAATCCCACTATTCTTTCTCTCCCTCAAAAATCCTTCCAATATATCCTAGAATAATGAGAAGGATAATGCTACATATTTTGATGAAAACCATGGAGGAAGATCACATCACTACTGAAAATATAGCCTTTATCGGCACTAGAAAAGTCCATTGACAATGCTTAAAAAGTGGTTCTAATCGAGGAACTGAAAAAAGGGGGTGCATATTATCAGTGCTAAAAATGTTTTGATAAAAGACCCCTTTTATCAGCTATAAAAAAGAACTCATAAAAGTGATCTTCTTTCAGTGCTAAAAAATTGTTGATAAATTGGACATTTATCAATGATTTTTTAGATCTGATAAATGTTAAAAAACATTAAAAAAATTATAAATAATTCTGTCATTAGGGTAAGTGATTTAATAGCACATGAATCCCCCTTCAAAAATGTCCCCTCCTGCCACCCCATCTCGCACGCCCTAGCCACCCCCCAACAGGAACGCCCCAGAAGCCACCCCACCCCAGCCTTTAATAGTGATTAGCCCCATTTCCACCCTTACGGCCACCCTACCTCCCCTGGATTCGAACCCAGAACCTTTTTCTTGTGTACTTAAATATTTATCACACCACCATAATGCCTCTCTCTCCATTTAATAATATATCTATTTAGTTATATATATATCATTATATTTACTTGTATATTAAAATATTTTTATATTAACATATATATATATATATATTAATATATATATATATATATATATTGTTATATATATGTATCCATATATTAATATACATATAGTTATATTCATATATTAACATATTTATTCATATATTAATATATATTTATAAGATCGGTTTGAAATACATTTATAAAATATGATTTTCTGTGTGTGTTTAGAATACGTAAAAACATTATACAACACACACACACAAAGATATATTATTTTTACATTTATAAGTATAATTATACATATTTATATATATTTAAAAATATAATATATTAATATGTATAAATAGATGTATGGAATATATAGATAATATATATCAGTTTTTCAATACAGAAGCACAAATATATATATATATATATACAAACATATATATACAGGCACTGATAAAGGCCATATTTGTATTAGTGATTTATGGTCTTTTGATGTTTGAGTAACATTTTCAACTTATTTGTGATATTTTATTTATTTTATGATGTTTTGTGAATTCAAATTGTTGTTAAATGATTTTTCGATGATGATAACTAGAAAATTATAAATTAATAATTTTTTAATATATTTTATATGTTATTTTCACTACATATCATATATAATAAGTGAAAATGTTTATTTATACTTATCTAAAACATATATAAAAAATATATAATATTTATATCTATATAAATATACTTAAATATTTATATATCAATATATTATTTTTTATGAAATATAATATTTTTCACATATACACAATCAGCGCTATAAAAAAAGGGCTGATAACCCACCCTATCAGTACTACTAAAAAGATGATGATAAAGTGGGTCCCTTTAACAGTACTATAAAAATTAGATGATAAAGTGAGTGCCTTTATCTTGGCTAAAAAAGCACTGATAAAGGGAAACTTTTAACATCACTTTTTATCAGCACTGTTAAGTATACACTTTATCAGCGTTTTTTTAGCACTGATAATGGAACCCCATTTATCAGTTATTTTTTTAGCACTGTTAAACGGTGACGCTACAGAAACCCAATTTTGTGGATGTGTATCATTTCTCCCTTATATTATTCTTATGAACACATTATAGTAGTGGTAAAAGAATTGGATTATATTCACATTAAATCTTACTATGAACGATATATTATCCTATAATTAATAGAAGAAATTCTTTAGCATATCTCATCGGCCAATAGGAGATCTGAGCCTTCTTTCCACCCCTTCTCTAACCCTGACTAACTTCCTATATTTATGAATACTTTGATAAGGCCCATGGTTAAGGATCTCATTGATAGTCTCCCATATCTTTAGATTTCGACATCAGAGTTCGCGGAGACCTGTGTTCTCTTGATCCTAACACTGGTGGCTAGGTTTAGATATTGGAGACCTTCAGTTGATAATTTTGATAGGTTCATCTCAGACTCATGGAATCTTCATGAGAGGGTGGAAATGGGATTGATTGACAACCGGCATATTATGATCTGATTTCCTTCTTTGGAGGACCTCATAAGAGCATGGTCGATCGCCCCTTGTAGTGTTGATGGTTTTTGATTCTTCATATTCCGCTAGTATTTTGAATTCTACATGATGCGAGATCTTCCTTTGGCTACAGTTTTGGTAAGTTTTCTAACTCATCCTTTTCAGTTTCAAAACCCATCTTTAATTAGGATTATTGGTAATATGGTCAGTAGATTTCTATTTTCCAATAGTCGTACTGAGGTGGTATGTCACCCTGTCAACCCATAGGTTTGTGTGGAACTGGATCCATCCCGAACTCCTTTTTAGTATGTATGGATTTTAATCAGTGTGGAATATAGGTGTAAGAAATGTGTGATTTATGAAAACTGGACAGATCTCTGCTCTACCTATAATTATTTGGGGTGCTCTTCAAATAAATTCTGTTGGGGGTCTGTAATTCGAAGGGGCAGGGGAATTGGAAATGTAGTCTGCTTGGTGTGAAAGAGACATGGCCACTCAATTGAGTTTTTTCGATGGGGATTCCAGCCCAGGGGAGGGACGGACGGTTGAGGCAGGGGTTATTTTCCAGAGGAAATTGAGTAGGATGGCCCAGGTTTGTCGACAATGGGTATAGATGGAGGAGGTTGAGGACCTCAGTTGTAATGAATGGTGTAGGAAGAGAAACACGATAGTACACAAGTTGAATGCAATCTTGAGGGGATTCCTGGCACAAATCAGGTGATGAAGGACTTAGTTTCAATGGTTCCCCTATAGGTGTTTGAAGAGTTCCATAGGCTTAAGCATGACCTGGATGGACCATTCATTAGTGAGTCAAGTGATGATGGTCTGGTACCATATGAGGATGCTCAAGTGGACAACCAGTTGAATTTGAGTACTACAGTTATGGTGAATGTGGTTATTAGGGAGGAGGTTTCCTCTATGTCTCCATGAACTAAGGTTTTATGGTCGGGCAGTGGCGAGGTGTATAAAGGGAGGCAGGTGGCTGTGGATGAAGTAGTTAATTAAAACAGAACTTGGAATCTTGGTTGGTACTCTACCAAACTCTTATCCACTTGAAGAACAAATTTTAAGGTCTTTCTGATGCTGGTTTGTGTTCGAATCCATCTCTCTCGGTTCATGATTATGGGGTCTCTGGGAAGGATATCATTTTATGTGAACCTAATCTCTCTGCAGATGGATCATTAAGTCTGAAGTGTTATCAGAGTCTTAAGAGGATGAAGGGGAGGAAGGATTTCTCCTCCTTACCACCTCCTATGGAGACTCAGTCTATGAAAAAGACAAATGACCAGAAGTTGGAAATTGTTATTTTGAGCTATCAGAGACTGGAGAACTAGGGAATTGAACCTTTGGGTATACATTTATGATACAAAGAATAAGTGATTTTGAAGGTTATATTAGTTAATGAAACTGAAGCGGTGTCTTTTTAAATGATGGGGAGGTAACTAAAGGTGACTCTTAAGGAGGAGAAACAATCACTGATTGACCAACAAGATCTAATTCAAGTGGGGGATTGAGTAAATGGATGATTAACCTCGAGGAATACATTCTATTCTAGGATTAACTAGATTTTGATTTTGAAAACTCTATGATGGAGGTTCTAGGTACCCATGTTTCTTTTTTATCTTATAAATTGTTTAAAGAAACAAATTCTTGTAATCTCAAGTTACATTTTAATGACTCGGTTTAATCTGATGTTTTGGTGGGTTGTTTTGAGAGGTTCTCTTGTTAGGTCTATCTTCTTTTGGACCATTTCTCTATTAGTTTTTATGGTGGTTTTTTTTGGAGCAACATCAAATGGGGATCCAAGTAGGAAGTATTCATTGGTGCATGTCATTAAGATTGAGATGTTTGGGAGGGTATGGCTATGAAAAAGGTTCTGTTCCCATTCTCTTATGCATGATACATCTAGCCAAATTACATGCTTTGGAGAAGGCTTATCGTCAAGGTGCAACTTCTAGGGAGTGGAAGATCTAGTTTTCGGGTTTTTCTCTGTAATATTTTTTTTGTTGAAATGTTGGACCATGTAGTTTCTCACTTTCCCTCAAAAGTGTTTTGATAATAAAAATTTATTTTCATTCAATGACCAACAACGAGAATGCCCATATATTTGTTTCCTCTAACACCATGGGATATCATTAACATATCCCAATGGATACTAAGAAGTTTGACCATATTCCCACTCCCACATATATGGAATGCTAACATACTATAGTGAAGTGTGAAAACCAAGGAGGGATTATATCCCTATTTATACTAGAGTTCATCGACATATATTGAAAATATATCAAGGGATACCTCATATCCCAACCTATAATATAAATGTTTTATGGAAAATTATCTCATTTACTTAGAGGAAGTATTAAATATGTTTCTACAGAAAATAAGCTCATCATTATATCTTAATAGTCACTTAGGATATGGCTCCTATTCGTACACTAATAATTGATTGTCAACATCATGTACTAGTGACAACACATGGATTGTATTATATTCATGAATGTGTATGTGAAGCCCATTAGCATATCCTAGGGGAATCTTTTGAGGAATAGGTCTATATTATTATCCTCACCTAGATTGACTATCATCATATTGTGATAGTTAGTGAATTGTATATGTAGGATCATATCCATATTCATTGTAACACCAATATGGTAGATTTTAATATTACTAAATCCCTCAATGTGAGTTGTTGGCATATTCCCACTAAATGAAAGAGTTTCATTAGGAGGGTTCTTATGAATGAAATTTATTTTCTACATTATATGAATCCAATTCTAGTTAAGATTATGACCCAAATCACCCACCCATGAAGATAAATAAGATATAATTTGAGGAATTATATAACCTGGGAGTGGACTTATATTCCAACCCCGGTCTAAATTGACATTCGTTAGACCGTTCAACGTATTTCAATGCAAGAACAAATTGTTTTTGACTCTATATAATAAAAAGAAATAAATTGTATTCACATAGTCCTAAAGATATTATTTTCCCTATAATTCCTCCCTATATAAAACTAAATATAAACTATATAGTTCCACATTATGGTGTTCTTTGTGAATTTCCTCCCCATAATGATGTATCATCCTCTCATTAAGAAATGAGGATATTTCCTTTATCGTAGAATTAGGTCAATGAATCACTCATTTTGGAAGAAGAAAATTCCATGGATATACCGATAGAACTAGTCAAAGAAAATATATCAATATTGTTCTTTCATATGACCACTCCCAAGTATGAAATTCTAGAATTATAAAAAGATGGGTTTATAAAATATTTATTATATAACATATGGGTTACTCATAGCAATATCAAGGATAAAGATATGTCTTATAGTGAGTCAGATAGTCACAACAAGGTGAAAAACTAGCTCCAATATCTATTCAATTTATATGCCTCATCAATGGAATACAATCTAGAGGTGGTAATGCAATAGGATATACTCCAATAGTTTCCCCTCTAGATCATGAAGATGATCCTCTAAATAATCATGGATAATCCACCTCTTGTTCATACTGAGTGATAGCGATATTACAAGGCTTTTCACTTTTCCCTATCTCTTGGCCAACTGAATTTATTAGGAATCCAAATATGAAATATCAACACTTTAGAACTGGTCTTAGGCCCATGCACACTTTATTCTAGTTTGTACATCCAATAAAAAGTTATCTTTCCAATGAATAGAAATTTTGTACTCTATGGGAGTGAAACATTGATTGACTCATATAACATGTTACTATGAAATTCAATAAAACATTTTAATTGAGGAAATCCATGAGTGGGTCCACAAAGCAGTGAATAATGGAATTTATGTCCCACCCTTTAAAGATGTTTCATCCAGATCACTCTCAAGTAACGTCTTGGAAAATTGGGAAGTCAATGATAATAAATACCTCTATAATAGTATAGGAGATACCATAACCCATTGAGTTATGAGACTTTTTACCCCCACCATCACCCCTAGGACATCAAATTAAATGATCCTTCAAGTGTCAATGGTGGTATAACCATGTTTTCAAAAACAATGTATTTTGGTACAGTATTACCCCATATTTCTTCTATAAAACCATTAATCTATATATTGCCCTCAACATAATATGATGTTCATTCACAGTTTCTCATCCTAAAATATATTTACCCATCATTTGGGTTTCTCTTAGAAAAATTCCATCGAGAATCGGTCAATTTCATCATCCATCAATGAGAAACGATGAATCCTCATAGGGGTTATAAGAGAAAATATATCACCAATACGGTTAATATCAATGAGGATCCTAATCGACCATTTAGTGGATATTCTGAGGGTGAAAATTCCCCTTACAACACTGATAAGGATAAAATGTGTTTCATTATGAATTATATTCAACAATAAATATCATTGAAATAATATTAAAAGATAAGCAAGAACACATCTCTAACATTAAAGGAGATGCTAAAGATATGTATTCTCAAGACATATTTCACACCAAACCCCATGATGAATTTGTGTGTACTCATAACTAGAGGTACAATTAAAATATGAGAGTTCATTAAATAATCAAATACATCCTACTCCGTGTTATCATATGAATGTGAAATGGAAGGGTGTTAAAAATTCAACAACCCAAATAAATCTTGGGGAGATCAGACCTATATACATAGAGTAAAGGTTAACCTAGTATGAATTTGAGTTGGATAAGATAATGATACTCAATGATAAATTATTCACTTGAAATATTATTTCTGAGTACAACTCCAAAGTATAAAATAATGTTCCCCATACAATATATAAATATATATATATATAACATAGAAAGTATTTAGGCAATAAGTTTAGAATTCAATCACCCAACCTATTTTGGGTCTATAACATCAATTTGTTTACACCTGATAGTTGAAGAGTATTATGAGTTTTCTCCATTAGGTTAAGTTACAATTTTTTCAAGTTAGTTACATTAGGCTAGCTCTAATATGATATTGATAACTCGCACAAGTGAGCCAACCATACCAGGATCCACCAACGGCTTCTATTAAGGCATCAAACTTGATGATATTACTACTAGAATTTTTCAACTCCATGGATTCCCTTGACGTTCAAATAGAAGAAATATAGGGGTGGAACATATAGATGCATCCAGAGAGAAATTTATTTCCCAAATGGGTGGTCACTATTCATTCAACACAAAATTTTAGTAATCTGTTCTTCTCAATCATCTATGTAATGGGAGAACCATAATAACTCTTGATGGATCTGGTATCCTAGGGTGGACCCAAGAGAGTAAAAGTACTCTATAAAGAAGTAGTGAAATTGATTCTCATTATCTATACAACAGAAGGAAAAGAAATAATCTATTATAAAAATATTCTAGCAGGATCTATTTCTAAAATTGATGATCTTAAAATAATGTTTATCATTCAATCCATCTTGATGTTAAATAATTTAACATTTAATGAAATTTTTAATTTTTAATCAATTTGATAATGAGTGGAAAAAATACATAATATCTATACAGATGGAACTGAAATACATCCTAAAAATGTAACCTTTATAGAATAAGCTATTTTATATTTTCATACAGAACCTCTTTGATGAGATATAGACACCACAGATTTCATTAAAATATAATAGTAGATTATAGGTGGTTTCAATATTTGAATAGTGATTCAAGGATTATATTTAATGTTCCACATCAAAATATATTCTAACACTATGATCACAAAACAATAATCATTTCATAGAATCAATGCCAACAAAAACACTCATGATGGAACTGAAACTAGCTTAGAATCCTAAGCCCCTCAAATATCAAAAGGTCCAACCCCTTATATGAAATTTGTAGAAATAAATACCCCATCAGAAAGGGAATATGGATATATCTCAAAAAATAGGATATTAAAATAAAAAAACCATTCTTTCTAAAGAGAGAATGTTTTGGGATACATTATTAATGATTTCGTGAAATCCCATCTGAAATTATGGATGATAAAAAAATAGATTAATTAAATCAAAATATTCTCCCAAATTAAGATCCTTTATATAAAATATTGTTTCATAATATACAATACTTATTCATCTTCAATAATATAATCCAGAATATTTTATATTTTATATAATCCATAAAGAGAAAATTCTCAGCACTACATCTATGAATTATTAGATAATTAACTCATCATCACACTCTTCTAAAATCCAATAAAATCATCACAAATGAAACAATTTAGAATAGTAATACATTTTTATAGTAATCATGTTAATGATTAATCTCTCACAACTCCTACCACCATCATTAGGAGGATGGAGAACATCCCACAGAACATTTAAAAGGGAACAGACCCATGAAATGACAACATTATTGGATGAAAAATTACTATACGGATTTTTTAACATCTTCCACGTCAAATACCACTTTTATAATTAAGAAGATTCAGATGAATGAGTGTTCCTAGAATATTATCAAGGAATAGGTTGTAGAGGCCATGAAGGCCATGGAAAAAAATTGAAATAGACCACAATTCATATTAATTATTTAATATAAGGGAATATATTCCATAAAAACCTGAATAATAGAATTCACAGATGATAAATTAGAGAAGTGGTATGTTATTGAATAATCTAGAGATCATTTTTATCCAATAAATCTTGAATAATAAATAAAAAAATTGTTTTCTAATAAATGTTGAATGGTAGAAAGACCCTCTCATCCCAACTAGAATATGGAAAAACTTCCCCCAGTATTATCTAAGAGAGGGAGAAATTAACATAACCTGCCACATCCCCCAAAACCCAATCCATGGAACTAACTCATGAATGGAATCTTGAATCATAGATTTATACATATGATATCTAGAAATATATCACCCTAATTTCTGTTAAGATCTGTACTCTTCATGTTCTTCACGTCTCAATAGAACTCAAAAAACCCATCCTAGATGGAATGTAAATATCATAAGAGTTCATGGATGAAGTCACTATAGCCTAGGAATATCATATTGATAATAATCCCATAAAGTGTTGCGTAGTCTTCTAAGAGAAAGAACAATAAGAACCCATACATGGGAACATCAAGACCATGTATATATATGGAAATAAAGGTGATATTGACATCTCTCATAGTATATTTGATAATGTTTCTAGGATTAGTCTCATACAAATATATACCATCTACCTCTTTGGTAATAGTGAAGATGACTTGACTCCTTCAGACTATGGATTCAAAGTAAATGATAAAAGTTTGAAAAGTACACATGGGGGGAAGAATCTCTGCTCCCAATTTAGTAATGTTATATCTAATTCCAAATTCATGGTGGTTTATTAAGATAAAAATATAATAATTATTATAGGATTTTTTTTCTCTACATGATTGTAGTAGTACCGTATACATACCATCAACACCATAAATACTCAGTCAATGGACAAGTCGATGGTTGATAACATCTTCAAGATAAATGCATCCAATGGCTTAAAAGCATGACATGTTAGTCAATATTTTGAACTCAGTAAGGACTATTAATTTACAATCATCCAAATAAAGTTGAAAACTATTTATCTAGGAAGTTATCAAGTCAAGCTGGTTCTATTTGATAAAAAATCAAAGAATAAAATCATTTTCTATTCATATTATAATTATGTGAAAATTTTATTACAACTATTATCAACAAGGAATGAAAATACCACTACACCAACCATACATATAAATATTTCCCTAGATAATGTCTACCAATATTCAGGATTGGCCATTATCTAATACCAATCAAGACAATGAAGGATTTTTTACCCAGTGGAAAAGAATCTCATGAGATGAAAAAGAGTATGAGGTTTGGGAATGTTTACCGCCGTTCTAATGGTATAAGTGGCATTATATGAGTTCATCCAAGTGTAAGAAATATTTTACTCTCAAGTGGATAGTAATTATTACAATACATTATATCCATGATCTAATGATGCCCCCATAAAATCCATTAAACCCCATAATTACAATTTATCTTCCACTTAGGTAAATAAAAAACTAGAAGAAGTGAAAAAGAGGAAGATCTAAAATATTCTCCTAATGTATTTGTGGAAGGTGTCTTCAATACCATTGATAAAACATCATAAGATAATAAAGGATTAAAATAAGATCTATATTCAATGTTGACTAGGGATTATTTAGCCCAATAAGAATATGATACATATATACACTTCCTCAAATAGCATCAGCCATTATTTTCAGGGAACTATACGGAAATAACTTGGATGTATATTGACGTATTTACCTATAGCATGGGTTATCTAGAAGAATGTAATGGAAATTAGTATGCATCTCGAATAACTAATACAACTCATTATTCCAGTGTAGAAGATAAAGATGATAATCTCATTAAATAAAACTGCATTTGTGATGTTCAATACCCAAAATTAGTACCCAATATTTCCCCTCATCAAGAAAAACAACAGGAATATCTGATTTTACAAAAATTTTAGGGATCTCAAACATTACTACCTGAAATATTATTTCCCAATCCCAATTATAGAACAAATTATCAATGTGATTTTTGGTTTCTAAACCCTCCCCTTTATATATTTTTACATAGGATATAACAAGATATATATCACCTTAAATGAATGGGTTTCCAGTGCTTTTAGGGCATCCCAAGGGGTATAATACTCTCAATTGATTACATTTAATTTGAAGAATGATGATACAACTTATCAATTAATCATGCAATGTATCTTTATTCCCCTATTAGTGAAAACTATAGAATGCGGTGTTAATGATTATTTGGTCAATAATTTATGATTCTTTGATCATATTTTTAATCTTGAGACTATTTTTAGTAAACTATTTTGATAAAACCTAATGATAATCTTCTTGAAATTTTATTTCAAGCTATGTTCAAGAATATTACTCGGATTTGTTGTATGTAATTTCAGAATCAAATCCAACCACAAAGTCTATGGTGATACTTGATATTCCATTTCCCTTGAATATCAAGGATCTTAGGGGACTTTTAGTGAATCACAATTATATGATATGATCCTTTTTTAATCTAACTACTAAAAGTTTACCATTCAAAAAACTAATTAATAGTGTTAAATACTAGTGGGATGCAGATTTTTAGAAATATGTAAATAATATTAAGTAATATCTCTTATGTATATTTGTACTGATACCATCTATAGAAAGAAAACATATCATAGTCTATTCAAAAGCCCTTGAAAAGTCACTGGGTTCTCTCTTTATTAAAAATAATGATTTAGGAAAGAATAACAACTTCCCTTATCATTGTTGAACAATACATGAGGATAAGACTCAATACTAAAGTTTCCCAGATAAGATTAAAATATCACGGAGAGGGGGATGGGGGAATCAGGGATATATTTTTCTTTTATGTATCCTTACTTATGAAATAACCAACACCTCTTGTTAAATATTTCTTTCTCTTGTGAACACAATCCAAACACACATCCATATGAACACAAGAATTTACATGATTTTATACTCAATAAGAGTAATTGCGTGCTTGGTGTGGTTTGGAAACAATAAAATTTCACACAATCCACTAGAAAACAATATTTTTAGTGTAAAACAATGAGTAGGATATTCTATTACACTGACATAGCACTTTGAAAATAATACAATGGTGTGTGTTATTCTTCTAGAACAAACTGATGCAATACAATGTCATAGTGCTTCTTGATCAACTATCACAAAATTTGATATTTTAAAAAAATTCTTATTTTTCCTATGTAGAACTTGGTAGGATATTCTTTTAGTTTATTGTGTACATTTTGGCTACCTATATGAACTGCATGTATCCTCTGTGAAATTAGTTGCACCGTGTGGTGATAGTGCTTCATAGACCATCTCTTCTTTATCATACTGTCACTGCTTTGTGGATGAAAAAACCCTGACTGAACAACATTTTTACACGATCCCTTTTCTGTTCAAGTATATAGATCCCCTCAAACTCCTTCCATGTGCTATTCACATTGACTATCCCCTTCCAGAGATATTTTCTCCATGAACTCTTCCCCTTCGCAAAAATCTTCTCTGTGAATAACTTCCAACTTCTCCATATTCTTCCCATAATGATGATCTCTTCAAATATAATTGTATCTATCATAATTATGGTATTATGGTCATTTATATGGTAAAATAAATTCAAAAAAACCCACTACAAGCCTTGACTGAGAACTTTCCTTTAAGATATCCTTACAAAATTAAATTAAACAATCTGATTATGTCCAAATCAGATGAACTTAAAAGGTGCTATGTGTCTGATTAAGTTTCACCGAACTATATTGGTTCTGATTCCTTCCACAAGGAAACATTGGTAGGCCATTTATGGGTTTGATCCCGACATCAAAACACCTTTTTTATACCTGGATGACCATAAATTCTAGAGTACCCCACTGAGTGGATTAAAAAATAGCTTCATCATAACAAGGACTAATAAATCCCTATTTACTTTATAAAAGGTGACCATTGATGGTGAATTCCTAATACATATAGATATACCCATTAATTAAGAACCTCGAAAACATGTGGATGATTTTAAATTTCACAAATGTTAATAATTGATTACAAATTTCAAGGGAAACCAATGTTATACTCAGTAAATTAATAAGGATTAATGAAAATATGTTAGATCTATATGGGAGTAAAAGTGTTAGAAATAATCCCCCCTAAAGGGTGTGATGATCCCAACCTCCCACCCTCCAATCCAATGTGATTTATCAAGTATCATAGGTGAAAACCTATCGAATGCCAACCTTCGAAAAGTAGGTCCCTTAGGATATAGAACGGTTGGATTTTCTTAATTCCATAACTAAAAAAATGGATGTTGTCTAGAGGTAGTGATTATTAATAAAAAAACACGTCCCAGGAGAAACTAAAATGGTGAACCTTAAAATGATGCACTTTGGTGGGAATTATTTCCAACTATGGAAAAAGAATTAATAAATATTTCCCTTGAGTTGGAGTTTTGAATTAATAAAGGTCAAATTTTAAATTAAATGAATATAAAAATTTTGAAAAGGAAAATCTCCACTTAGAACCATTGATGAGGTCATCCACCTATGTCCTTCGATAAGTTCATCCTTGTATGTCCTTCAACAAAGAACCTAGTGCAAGCACTTCAATGTAGTCCTCCTGTGTAGCTCCATCAATCAAATGGTTATACCTTGAGAAATTTTCAAGGTACCTACATGAGAGTACAAATCCACAATGATGGATGAGAGAGATATGAAATAGGAGTGAGAAATATGATATTTCAAGTGAAGAAAATAAAAAATATACATATCTATTTATAGACACTTCCAGCCTACTCAGTAGACCTATGCAACATAGCTACACTGATGACATATGTGGAAGTCTTGCATCATAGATGTGTGTAGTTTATATTTGATTCTCTATAATCTTTTTCCCATAATATTTTCTCAGTACTCGACCATCTTTTCAATCAGATCCAATCTTGTGGGGTGGGGGTAGGGCTTTTTTGACACTCTTTTAGAAGGAAAAAGGATTATGAAGATGTCCTTTGGATATTTCAACATATAAAAAAGAATTTAAAGGAAGTAAATGAAATAAAGTGAAAGATGATTATCTAGGACACTGATGCCAAGGAAAAACATTGTATGCCTTCACATCTATAAAATCAGTACATGGTCTACTTATACATAACAATGCACAACCTCTATGTTATGAACCTACACTATAGAGCTACACCACATAACTACATGACAAAATAATTTCTATACCCCTATGTGGAGGAGATTTTATGATGTTATATGTTTCCGACCTATGTTGACAAACTTATTTCAACCATCCCCAACCTTTCCTATAAATAGGACCCTTCAGTTCCCCATTAGAGCACAAAAAAAGATGGAGGAACTATTAAAGATCCCATTTCATATCTCTTAAACCCAGGTCCCCCAAATTTTCTCAGATATCTCTATAAAATATAATATAATAGATAATTAGATGTGATAACCACATTTTAAATCCATTAATATTTTTAAACGCAAAACATGTGATTAAATAACCTTATTACATAAATAAGATTCTTCCTACACAAGGCCTATTCTTTGAGGACCTACACAGGGCTATTCCAAAGACACCAAAGGAGACCTAGGGTGTTTAGATTTAAAATTGACCGAAGTTTTATCTTCATGGAAGTCATTTTTAATATTATATAGGGTTATTTCTCATATGTTAAGAACATTTTAGTCATCACTATGACTTATACACCACACCTACATGACATACCAATGCGGTAGAACTACATTGCATAGCTGTTCTCAGGACCTATGAATATCACCTTGTAAACCCTCTTCAAATCCACTCATGAAATGGTGTCTCCTTCTGTGGTTCCATTATCTAAAAGGGACTCATTTAAAGCCTCCACCAAAACCTCACGACTTATCAATCATTTGGGAAAGGCACATTAATGTTTTTCTTATTTGGGTTTGTATATCTACATTTAGAGGTTTCCCACTTTCGTATTATAAGGGATCTAGGATCCTTGGGGTGTTTATTGGTTTGTAAATCTATAATCACAATGATCCTTACCCTATAGATAGTGCTGGGAAGTTTCCAATCTTTAATTTTAGGGATGGGACTCTATCCTCTTTTTTTCATCTCTAAGATCCGGATCCTCTAGTTCCCATTATGGAGAGTGAGGGTCACACTTGCTTTTCCATTCAACAAAAGAAAAGACTACCTCCTCTACTAGGATCAATTAACAATATCCCCTATAGACTAAGCCCCCATTATTTTAGGCTAGACCCAATGAACATTACTTTTATTTCACATTAAAATTTTCATTGCTTTTCACCCTCACCCACCTTCACCTCGACATCATTAATTGTAGGCCCAGCCTTTGCTATCAGTGGAAGAGAAAGTGTGTGGTTTGTTGAATATTTAACATCCTCTTGTTTCTCACACCGAGTATGACTCACATGGTCTTAGATATTTTTGATGACCAAACCATCCAAAAAATCAACCACCTATTGACCTATCAGAAGTCTAATTCCCACCATATTTGGAATACATATGAAGCCTTCATCAAGGCCCGATCTCACTTAATATCCTCTTCATGAATCCAATCAAAATTCCCAAAATTAGGGAATCATTCATCAGAGTATGAATTGAATTAATCCCCCCTAAATCTTTATAAGATAAGAAATATATCATGGACCTTGTCACAGGGGCATCGTATTCAAGAGTAAGCCCCTCCCTACTTCCCTCAAAAGGTTCATTAACCCCTGTGAGACATTTCGAACTACATGGTCTTTGATTACCACCTGAATGAGATATGTAGGAAGGATCCTAAAGGTTCAAACACAACACTCAAAAAAACCATGTTCTTCCTGTGCAATATTCCCAACAAGGTTTAATCTAACTTGAAAACTCATATATTTTCTTTGTTCTTCGGGATTTTGAGGAAAATATCTCAAACCAAGCCTTGACTATGCACATTATGATAAGATTTCCTTACCATGTGACATTAAACTGTATAGTTTGGTCATTATCACACAGCCATAGAAGGTATGATGTATCCTATTAAGTGGAACTGTTCAATGAGGGTTTTGATTCTTTTCACAAGTATACGTAGGTAGCCTATTTATAGGTATGATCCCAAAATCAAAATTACTTTTTTCAACCTAGATGACCATAAATTATAGAGTTCCCCACTATGTGGCTTAAAAACCAGCATCATCATAACAAAGAAAAAAAGGATATCTCTGTAGTATATAAGAGGATACCATTTATGGATAACCACAATTATATACAAATATATCCATTAATGCAGATCTTAGAATATATATGAATTATTCTAAATTTTACACCAGATAATAATTTATTACAAATTTCAATGAAAACCTATGTTATACATGTTAAAGTAATAAGGATTCATGAACTTACATTAAATCTATAAGAGAGTCCTATAGTAGAAAATAAATCCCCAAAAGGGTGTGATGATCCCCACCTACCATCCTCTCGACCAATGTGAGTTATCAAGTATCATAGGTCAAAACCTAATGTATTCCTTCCTTTGGAATCTAGGTCCCTTGGGATATAAAAACATTGGATGTTTCCAGTTCAATAAATAAATCTGATGGATTCCATCGAGATGTAGTGACTATTTATAAGGAAACACGTCTCAAGATAAAAAAACATACATTCCTCACATTGGAAAATGGTAGAGTGAAAATAAAAAATGGAACAAATATTTTATGAACCATTGTATATCCCTATAAAATGATATGTTGTTAATATTGGATACACCAATAATGGAAAAATATAGAGTAGACATTATACCTTCTTACTTGTATAAATTTTTGGGAAATTCCTTATCATGTACCCATGCATAAAATAATGTGTTCATCACGTAGAAATTTAACATTTATATTTCTTGAAATCTTATCAGATATCTTCTCCCCTATATGACTACTTCATTCCATAGGTGTTTGAATCTTGATGATTCATTAACATTTTATTAATAACAAGAACATCCATATCCAAGGGTCAACACAACTTGGTAAAATTTTTTCCTCAATATTGGACCTTATAAACTAGAGGAATCATCATTATAAGGGGAATGTATTCTATTCAATGTATTAATTGAAAACATTATAGTGGAACCCATCATTAAAATGTGTTTAATAGTTATCCAATTTATATCGATTCCCTTCCTTCATTTCTTGATTCAAATATTTTAGGTTATGATATACACATACCAAAATCTAGATATTCAATTGGATTTGAATATTAACGAGGTTACACATTTGTTCATGACAACCATTTTAGAGAAAGAATATGAAATATTATTTTTGATCCTCCATTGATCCTTATGATGTGACACTAAACAACATTTTAGAAGGGTCTGGAAATTATGGCCATAAAATATGTTCATCTACGCCTAAAATTTTCTATACCTGCATCGTGATATTCCATTCAAATCGGGGTTTTACTCAACAATACTAAAGAGACCTTTTTCTTATTATGATAAAATTTATGAACCTTAAACATTAAAAACATTTAGTCAATACTTCATTACCCTAAACTGCATGAACTAACACATGAGGATATCTATATTAGTAGAAGAATATTCCTGATACATGTTAGGTTTATTTTACCAATGTCATTGCATTAATCATCACACTCTATGATCAATTATTATTGACCTTAAATTCCTCAAAATGATTCCAAGAACAATAAAATTAAATAGAATACAGAAATATTTTAGGTTTCATAATTTTTTTATAATTGTAACCTCATTCATATCATGTTTTCTCCACCTATGATTCCATGTAAAATTCCTCACCTCTTAGTCAGAGATACCCATCATTAAATTCCTACTAAACTGGTCCAACATTCATTCTCTTAAATAAAATGGGAGAATATAAATAATAATTTATAGTTTGAAAACCAACAAAGGGTATTCTAAATTAAAGTTAAATATTAACTATCTATGAATTCACCTCATATGACCTCAGAAAAATTCGGGATATTGAAAAAGAAAAAGGAATATAACTTTTCAAGTTGACAACCAAAAAGGGAGGTCTGAGAAAAAAAGATATGTTTTTGGCCTCAATGTATCCCCCACTTTTGGGTAAGGGAAAATTCGTTCCACCATATATCCCTTTAAATTTGAAGGCAAGCTATCTAGGTCCCTTAAACTAAGAAAAAATTGATGCAATTTTATGTACCTCCTATATATTGGTTGAAATCACCTATGTGAAAGGTAAAAGGTTATATTATTGGGCTGATGAATACATATTGATCATTAGAGTCATAATTAAAATAAATACTTTAAAATTTTAATTATTTTTTGTCACCCACCTCCCATATTTAAATGGACTATCTTTATTGTACGTTGATGTTACATATGCTACCATATCCATCCCATATATACTCATCGTAGACCACACATCCAGGAAAAGACCATATTTAATTCCAAAATTAGCTATCCTTGAATTATGTTGATGGTACATATTATTTTATTTTATAAATCCTAGTTATATTTAAGAGAACATTAAGTTCAATAGTGTATACAATACACAACATTGATCATAAACAAACCCCAAGATATTATTATTTTAATGTTACTAGTTTCATTTAGCCATTAAATTGGAATGTGTGAATATGATTGACCATATTATGATATATATATATATATATAAGGATCTTAATCAATAAAAATTTAACGATTAATTATCATGGAATAAACACACATCTTTATTAATGTAAGTTTATACATTATTTTTAAAAATGTTTTTATTACTTTATAAGAGAAAAATAATATAATTAACCATTTCCACTTTCATAAAATGTATTTTACAAAATTAAAATAATTATTTTAATATTCATATCAAAGTATCTTTAGGGTGAATTTTTTTTTCTAAAAGTATATTTTTTCCTATAATAATTATATATATTGATTTTTATTGAAAACTGTGTTTTCGTTTCAACCTTTTTTTGATGTTACAATTTATTTTCAATTGGTTTAGAAGAAAAAATGATTTTATAATATAATGAATAATTTATTTTGTTTAATTATAATAAATTTTTTAATTTAGTTTTTTATAAAATTAATTTTAGCCATAAATAGGCTTTTTTAAGAAAAATAACATATTTGTTTTTTCTAAAAAGTTATTTTCGTCAGTTTTTCACACTTATTTTAAAATTAATTTCTAAAACTTATAGGAATTTAATTTCATGAAATGAGTTTTTTTTTGGATATATAAATACTAATTTATCACAAGATGAGTTTTTTTAGATTTTTTCAAGGAAATCACATTTTCAGGGAATAGTAAAAATACTACAGTTTTTATGAAATAAAAAATCATTTTTGATATCACCAAGAAATAGAAAAAATATAAAAATTTATGAAACTTATGGAATGAAAAAAATATATTTTAAAATAATAAATATATCATTAAAAAAAATTTAATAACATATATATTATAATTTATTCACAAATAAATATGAAAATCATTTTCAGTGATGACACAATGTCTGTGTAGCACTATAAAAGTCAAATTTAGTATTATTGAAATAATAATTCGGATGAGATAATAAATTTATATAATTTATATTAATTATTAATTATTATTGATTATTTTAATGGTTATATTCTAATTATAGAGTCATATAACAAGTAGATTATCCAAATCTTATCGAATGCTTGTATAAGGCCAAAACTGTCAAATTAACACATTAAATGCGTTGTCATGATATTGATGAAACTTAAAATAAAACATTAATGAATTTTAATCAATATTTTTACAGTAATTAAATTAGTTTTATTAATTAATTATATTTAAAAAAATTAGAAATTATGTACTTATGTTATATGTTTTGGAAATGATAACCCATTATTAATTTAATTTACTATAAAATCAAATAAATTATATTAAAAATAAAATAAGTAATATAATTTAAGATTTTTAAGGTATTATACTAATTATATGGGTTCCCATGACCTTTTTAGGATATTATATAGTAGTTTACTTTTCAATTATAATTTTTTCTTCATATTTTTAAAGTGAATGTAATAAATAGTATAGAAATTTACATTAATGATATTTTATGGGATTAATATTTTATTAAATTATTTAAAAATAGAAGAATTATAAAATAAGAACACATGTGATAAATTATGGTTCAAAATTTTAACCCCTATTAATTTGTAGACCATTTTGATGTATTTGGTTCTAGAATTATCTTATTATATTGTAATATTTTGAGAAATTCCTAATGTACCCTCATCTCAATTATAAATGGGAACCTTCTACCACACTTGTTCACAAAACATTAAGCCTTATATATCGACCAAGTACTTCCCATTACTCTAAAAAACTTCATTATAAAAGTTCTATAGTTTCTGGTCTCCTAAAAAATCCTACACTAAGTCCCATAGGAAAGGATCTAAAGAATGTCACACAAAGATGATATAATTTTCTTACCTAAACTCTTTTAATATATATTTTCTTATAATTAAAATTCATATTTTTTATAAATTCTAAAATAATATATAGAGTATAATATATAAAATTATATGTTATTATGATTACGATACAATAATATCCCCACTTTTTCTCATCATACTAAAAGTGAAAACATTTATCGTGTGTAGGTATGACTTACCATCTCTATGTAGCTGTGTAATACATTTTTCATCACCAATTTATTTGGATGGTTATAAATTTGGATATAATGAATATATATTATATATATGAAATAATTATTATTATTTAAATGTTAATTATTATTTACATTTCTTTCATTCTATTCATAAAAAAATGAAAATATTATTCTTGCATATGTATGGCCTACTGTCTCCATGAACGGTGTCATTCATTTTCTATATCTATCTTTATGGATGACTTTAAATATTGATATATTCATTTTATATGATATAATAACCGTAAATAATATTCTAGAGGTGATTTAATTGTGATAAATGTATAACGACCGTAACTACCGACTCAAAACATACCTAAAAAATGACCGAAGCAGTGATTTTAGCAATGAATTGATAATAAATTGGTGATAAGACATTATATGTAATTGATATATTGTATGATATGTATGAGTATGGTTCCTTATTATATGTATAATAAATATATATTTAATATAAATTAATATCAAACATGTATAAAGGCAATCAAACTTCAGGTAAGGGTTTCTCGTGTCACTTTTACTTCCGAAAGACATATGCTCTATTTACCACCTATTTATTGGGTGTGGTGTATATACTATTAATTTGATATATTATATCATGAATAAATTTTTATTCAGGGTATTTAATATTTCATTTCATGTTATATAATTCATGGATCTTATGACTCTATAGGTACCCAAGTTTTAAGGGTTTATTTCACAATATAATCATTATCTAAGATTGTTTATATTCATGTCTCATCTGAGAAATATTTCTATTCCATTTTCATTTTTTCTAAAAAAAATCATTTTATAAAAATTTTCCAATTATTTTAAAGGTAATTTTCCACTGATTCAATTTTCTTAATGTAATATTCTTATTGTTTTCTGAAAATGGTACTTTTTACTTTTTTGACAAAAGCGTGAAATAATTATTTTTTAAAATTTACACAGCTTGAAAAAAATTTCCCACCGTCATGAACCATAAATTGTTTGTAGATGATTTGAAAATTTTTCATTGTTATTTTCAAATAAAATTATTTATTTATTACATGCACAGTTTTTAGATTTTTAATAATTATTTTCATAGTAAAATGGTAATTTTCTCAAGAAATATTATAGTAATATCTTGAAAGTATTTTCATCTATGTCAAAATAATTTATTGAATATTTTGATTAGTTTTTAATCTAATGATACCATGTATACTATTTTTTTGGGTTCTTATTATCATATTTTAACTGTGGAATGTATAGATATTCTGTTTGACTACT
Organism: Viscum album; assembly: GCA_963277665.1. Classification (NCBI taxonomy): domain Eukaryota; kingdom Viridiplantae; phylum Streptophyta; class Magnoliopsida; order Santalales; family Viscaceae; genus Viscum; species Viscum album. The sequence goes on from OY728131.1 coordinate 1,518,676,442, forward strand.
TCTTCCAATATTAACAATTATTGATTTTGTTATGAAATATTAATTCAGTTTCATTATTTTTTTGACTATATATGTTTTGGGCTGGGCCCTTAATATCCCCTCACAACATCAGTATGTCTCATGAGAAAATCTAGATTGGGTTTTGTTCGAGGCCTTACCCAATTATATATATTTCATTACATAAATCCTTAAAGGTATTAGATTTATTGGTACAAAGCCTCGATGGTATATTTTTTTATGTCTAGAAATATACATTCAATCCTCACGAATTCGGTTATTGATACTCCATGTGATTATTTTATTAGTTAGAATATCCATGGTTAAGTTTCATGATCACATTATTATTTATACGAAATTATTTGATCATCAATTATTCCTACCTTATTATACTCATGATACTGATTAAATGGAATGTGTTTTAGTTATTTACCATTCCATATTGATTGTGCCAAATTTTATCATACATTCCTCTGAAAACATACCCTTAATGAGCATCATATCTCTCCCTTTTCTTTTGATTTATTATTCATATTATCTGAGAACATGTTTTGTGATTGATATGTGGGGATAAAAAGGAGGGGTTAGTGGCATTATGAAATAAAATTCACTATATATTTCATGTCTTCATTTGTAATGTGAATTCAGGTATGTATCTTGTTTACCTAGACTACTCAAATATTTTTTTATTAGAATGAAATTCCATATATTCAGTACTAATGTTATAAAGTAACCATAGTCTCTGTACTACTACAGTTGTGGTATTTAATGTCCATATGAGAGAACGTTTAGTAGATAGCATGGGATGTAGATTTAGAAAAACATTTATCAGAGAACACTACCCAATGAATAAATTAGATAATATGTCTAACTATATGAAAAAAATCCTATAATTGCTTATAATATAAATCATGTGGTTTTCCACTATGATTATTATGTCTCACACTATCCTTTTTACATTTAGTCAATTTATAGTAGCCAAAAGAACCTTTTTACTATTGAAGGTGGTGGAAAATGTGTTTATGAGAAAACAAATTGGATAATAACTTTAATAAGAAATATTTTGATTATTACTAAAAATTTATCCTGATATATTAATTAAAACATTACTCCAAAAAAACTTTTAGACTCACTAAATTTGAGAAGGATTGTTTTCACTGAGTTCTCTGATGGTGGAGACCATAGAGGAAAGAAGATCTAGTTTTCTATATACTAACAATGTGTGAAGAACCACCCAATTAGATGTATGATGGGAATGAGAAGAAACTTCTTGTGTGGAAAAGAAGAACAAAAATCATGTAATTTCTATTTTAAAATTAATTGGTTGGTTAATGTAATTGATGAGAATAATGGTCTCCCTAAAGAATCATCAATGGTTGAATGTTGTAAATGTAGAATGTATGTGCCTTATAAAAATCACTATCCTAGGGGGGAAAGATAACTAAGATAACAAGAACAGTTTTATGATTAATGGTTATAATACTGATGATGAAGAGAATACGAATGACATGTGAAAGGAAGAGTTATTAAGGAATAAGATGATAAAGTGTAGTTAATGGTTTACTAAAAAAATTTAATAAATAAAGTGATTGTGTTTTTGGATTCCTGAATTATGTTATAAATGTATTTTATCAATGGGGTTATAAAAATCATGATATATATAAGTATTTTACTATAAATTTTATTCTATATGAATTTGGAAGCATATGATGAATAATATTGGTAACCAATAGATATGATTATGTGACAAGTTAATATTTTTGAAAATACATTATTAAGTGAAGATAACAATAATATATTCTTGATGTTGAGATAATAATGATAATGATATTTATATTGTATAGTACTAGTAGCAATGATATTTGTTAGTTTTTTATGGTTTATGTTGTATTTTCAAGGTTTACTATATGTTTTGATTTAAGGAATATATTTGACAAATTGATATTTTATTTTTGGAAGAATCCATTATTTTATTAATTTTTTAAGGTAAAAAGCTAATAGTATACTCTGTATATTACATTATGAGAAACATTATATTATTTAGGGAATCTATTGGTATGTTAATTTCATAAAATTAGTGAACATTATTCTAAATTTTTAGACATTGAATTTGGATTGATGTGTTTTAGTTGGGTCTTGAGGTTAAAAACTTATGGAATTTATTATGTAGAACTTTATATTTTATTATTCATTTATTTTTAATATTGAATACCCTGTTCTAACAATTTTATTTTTAGTAAGAATTTAGAGGAATAATGATGACTTATGGATCATTTTATTCAATAAATATTACATGAATGAAAAAATCTTATTTAATATTCATTTCCATTAGAAAGAGATGAACTGGAAATAGATCAATGAACAACCAGAGTATAAGATTATGATTACGACATGAAATGTATCAGGTATGTTTACTTTCTCAAATTATTTCAATATATTATAAAAAATCCCTCAACATTAGATAATTTCCTTGAAATAAAAAACATTGTATGTTTAATTTTCTTACCGGGAAATCAATGGCCTTTAAACCCCTAAAATATTTATGGTTTTTTGTGGTTAAATTTATCATCACCATGTTATAAATCACTCTTTATTAGTTCTATATAGTTATTTTTATCTTCCATATCCATGTTTTCACTTCCCACCTCTGTTCACCTACATAGATATCTATTTTAGTAATTATTCCAGAATACCTTTCTACTTTCATTTCTCTATTACCAATAGGTTGTTTTATTATCCCTTCTTATGATGTGGGTTTTCCAAAAATGTATTTTCAAATATAAATCCATTGATTACTGATCAGAAGATCAAATTTTGATGAGGTAATTGACTAATGTATGGGAGAATGTAACATCCCAATAATTTTAAATGAACAATAAGTTTGATAGTGTATACAACATACAACAGCGAGCATAAAATAATAACAATATATTATTATACTAATATGATCGTTATAACCTAACCATTAAATTTGAGGGTATGAATAGGATTAAAAAATGATGAACCATATATAAAGGTTTAAATAAATTAATTTATGGGTCAATTATAAATGAATAAACACTTAAAATTTAGTAAAGTCATTTTATAAATTTTCTTCAAAAAAGTTATTTATTAATTTTTATGAGAAAATAAAATATTTTTTTTCATATTTTAGAAAATTAATATGTTAAAAATAACATAATTATATAAATGAACATATCAAAATTATCTTATGGTTAAAATTTTAATTTCTCTAAAAATATTAAATTTCCATGAATAGTAAAGATACTGTTTTTATTGAAAACTATATTTTTTCAACCATTTATGATGTTCCATTATATTTTAAAATTATTTCAAATGGTAATTAGTTTTATTATGTTATTATAATTAAATTAATTTTTATTGTAATATATTTTATAATTATAATTTTTATAACATCAATTCTATACTTAAATAGGCATTTTAAAGAAAAACATTATTTGTTTCCAAAAAATAGGTTTTCACAGTGTTTTGCATAGTTATTTTAAAATTAATTTATATATATAATAAGAATTTAATTTAATGAAACGGTTTTTATTTTTTTATTCAATAATATACATTTAACAATCTATGAGTTTTTTACATTATTCAGATGTAATTATTTATTATTGAATTGTAGAAACATATCGTTTTTATAAAATACTATATCTTTTATTATGTCACCAAGACATATAAATAATATAAAAATTTGTTAAAATTATTTAATGACTAAAACATGATATAATAGTGTAAATATAATTTATAAATAATTAAAAAAATAGAAATTATAATGTATTCCATAATAAATATGAATATCATCTTGAGTGATGACCCAGAGCCTGCATAGCACTAGAAAAGTCAAATTTGGTATCCTAAATATAATAATTGGGATGATATATGAACTTAATAGACTTGTATATAAATTATTATTTATTAGTAATTACTTATATGTTTAATAGGATTTTTTGTTATATAACATGTGTATTATCCAAATGCTTGTAAAAAACTTGGGCACGACTAGAAAATTCATAAATGCAAGTTAAATGTTTTTTTCATAATATATATGTGAGTAAAAGAATATATTTAGAAACAAGAAATGTATATTTTGGTAATTATAAAATTATTTTAAGGATATTAATTTACTTATATTTTTTATAAATTTTATAATTACCTTATATGTTTATACAATGCTAACCCAATATTAATTTAATTAATAGAAAAGTAATAGAAATTATATTAAAATAGTATAAGTAATATAATTAGAGATGATTAATGTGATACATGAATTATATATATGACCATGACCTGTTTAGGATAAAATAATGTTGTTGGTGATAATTTTAATTGTTTTTGTTATGTTTTTAAATTCCAATAAATGAATATTATGAAAATCAACAATAATAATATTTTTTTGAGATTAATATTTCATTAAATAATTTGAAGATTATAAAGATTAAATAAGAAAAATGTGGAAAATAAATTTTTGATAATTGAATCCCATGTACATATATAGTAAATTTTAAATTATTTTCCCATATAATAGTCTTAATATTTTGTTAATTTGATGTAAAATTTCAAAAGTGACCCTCACCTCAATTATAAAAGGGGACCTCTTCACTCAGTTCTTCGAAATGCATTAATCATTATTGGACAAAAATTTCCCAAAAATTAATATTTCCAATTTCTTTTTCCATGTTATGGAGGTGAGGGTATACTCAAAAGTCCAAACTTATGTCCCTTAAGAAATGAACTAATGGAGGTTTCCCAAAGAAGAGGTAATTAGGTTACCCAAACTCATTCAATTTATTTCTTCTTATACATAATCCTAATGTTATATTTCCATCATTAATTAATAAATCTAGTATAATATATAAAATATATGTTATTATGAATATTACGCATCCATATTTCAACTTTTATCCATCCTATAAAAAGTGAAGACTTCACTCGTTCATACATACAACATACCTTCTCTACGTAGCGATGTAATTCATTTTCCTCACCAATTTAGTTAGATTGTTATAAATATGTAGCTAATAAATATATATGATATATATTAAAAACTATTTTTTCTTTAGATTTTAATTATCATTTACCTTTATCCCATTCTGTCCAACAGAAAATGAAAATAGTGTTCATGTGTACATACGACATACCATCTCCAGGAACGATGTAATTCATTGTCCTTAGTCTATATTTATGGATGAATTTAGATATATATTTATTTAATATATATGATATTTAATCCCCAAATGATATTATTTATATGATATCAGTACGATAATAGTATAAGGATCATAACTATTGAGTCATAACATACATGAAGAACTAAGCAGTTACCACCACAAAATAATGATTTTAAACAATGAATTGACAATAAATGAGTGATAAAATTTTAAAAATAAATTATATATTGTATTTTGTATATGATTTTGGTTCTATAATATATGTATAATAAATATTTTTTTTGTTATCTATGATGTTCTAACTTTTTCAAAAGAATTTAAACCCAAGTAAAGGGTTTCTCATCTCACATTTACTTCAAAGAGGCATATTCCATATTCAGAACTTATTTTTTTGGTGTATATAATATCAATTTGACATATTATAACATTAATATATTGGTATTAATGGTATTTATAGTTTCATTTGACGTTATTTCTTATATTAATATTATGATTAAAAATATACCCAAGTGGAAAGGGTTTATTTAACGATCTCATCGTTATTTGATATTATTTATATTTAAGAATCTGCTCAGGAATATTTCTCTTCCATCTCAATGTTTTCTGAAAATATTCTAAAAAATATTTTACTATTCTCAATTGATCATAAAATGTAATTTTTACCCACGTTTTACTTTTTATAGAATTTTTTAAAAGGTATCATCTTGTCATTTTCCAAACAAGAAATTTTTTTACGTTTCTTACAAATGTGTAAAAGGAATGTTTTTTAAAATTTATATGGAATGAATATAATTTCACTAATTTATAATAATTAAATGATTTAAATATTACTTATAAATATTCATGGTTATTTTTAAATAAAATTAATTCTCTATTACTTGAATTGCTTTTAGATTTTATGGAATTATTTTCAAAGTTAAAGGGTATTTTCCTCAAGTAATATTCCAGTAGTCTCATTAATGTTTTTGAACTATATTAACATGATTCATTGAATATTAAATTTTATAAATAATGTGATGATACTTTTCAACATATTTATTTGAATGATTATGATGAGTTTTTGTTTGGGAATGTATTGTTATTCTATATGGCTAGTTCTTCCTATAAGGATAATTTTTTTAACTTTTTTAAGGTATGTTCATTCAGTTGTATTATATGTTTATATGATGAATTCATTAATATTTTTTCTTTTTTTGAGGGGCCATACATATCCCCCCGATTCATCACTATGTCTAATGATACAAAGTAGATTGGGTTTTGTACACGTTCTTACCCACTAATATAGATGACATGGCATAGGGCCTTGATTATATTAAGTGTATTTGCTCAATGACACAACAATATATTTTACATATCAAACATTATTCATTCCATCATTATGAATTCATTTATTTATATTATATATTATTATTTGGTTATATATAATATCCATGGTTAAGTTTCATTCTCATGGTATTATTTATATGGAATTATTTGATCATAATTTTTTAGATCCATAATAAGCTAATGTTACTAATTAAATATTTTGTGTTTTATTTGTTTATATTACCATATTTATTATTCATAGATTATGTTTTATTGTTACCATCATTGAGAATCTACTATCACCACATTCTTATGTTTTATATTCCCTAGGATGTGAGGATCGGTTTTGGGATGGATATTCATGGAAATAATATGTTGAATAATGGAATTGTGAAATAAAATTATTTCTGTATTTTTTTTTCAATTGTAATGTGAATTCAAGTATGTATCTAGTTTACCAAGACTAATAAACCATTTGGTCTTTTCAAATGTGATTCATTATATACAGTTCCAAGATAATAATGTAACCATTGAATTTGGGCTATTGGGGTTGGAATATTTACATATATCCAACCCACCTATATTCCATTATGTGAAAATGATTTTAAAGTGATTGAATCCCATTATCCTTCTTCTCATGAATTAACCCTAGCTGATGGTGATGTTATATATTCCACAATATTAGGGTCCACTAAATTTTTTCCAGGGTGCATGTTTAGGGGATAAGGAATTACCTCATATTTCATATTTGACTCAAGTAATTGGAAGTTATTATTTAATTAATCCATATTCATACAATGCAAAGTTGTTTTAAATTATTCTAGAAATTTATCTTTACATGTTTCGCTGAATACCATGAACCATAAACAATATATATTGGAATATTGAAAATGATTTGAAATAAAAAAATAGTTATTATAATTTATTAAATTTATGTGGGACATCCACAAACATAAGTCTCTATTTTATTTTGAAAAAGAAATACATGGAATATTATTATAATAAATATGCATTACAGGATAGTCTCTGTTATTATATGATTCTCATCAATTTATTACATGGACTCATTGATATATTATGGATGTTAAATTGATGAAAATCATATAATAATAGAGACTATGGACCCCCAACTTCCTCATTGGGGTGTAGTTCATTTAATTTGTAATCAATATTCTCTAATTTAGTATTGTGGTTATCAATTATCCTTTAGTGCTACGGTAATTATGTTTAAGTTTTATTTAGTTCCCAATGAAGGTAATCCTCCCAAATATAATTTTCCTCGGCAAGACATTGATTACACAACAAATTCTATATATATATAATTAGAAATATCTTTATGTGAGGATGATTATAAGTGCATGATGTTTGTTTCTTCCCAGAGATGGAATATTATGACAAATAATCTTGATTTTAACCCTAGATAATCTCATTCACCACATTGTGGATAATTGAATAATTATATCCCACATATCCTAGAAATGGGAAAAAATGGTGACGATGATTCAACTTATTACTCAAATCCTTTAAAGTGGTCTTGTGAATAAATTTCCATATATAATTTTATATATATTTTCATGATGTATATTTAATATATACATACTCTTAGTTTTGCTAAAATATTCTATAAGATAATGTGATATATTCTAGGACTATTTCACTACGAAATAATAAAAAATATTTCCTGTATAAACTCATTTTCAATGAAATAGTTCTAGCCCTTATATGCTCTGGTAGTAAAATTGTGGGTACGGTAGCCTCTTCGATCATTATCTGCACATGTAAAAATGATTATTCTACTGATATAATTAGTGTGTTTGAGTGTAAATATATAAATACAATTAGGTTTTTACCAATTTCAATAAAAGGAATTATATAAAATCAATCATTTAGGTTGGATCACTGGCCTCTCTAATTAATGGCACTTCCTGTCATGATATTATATGAAAATCTACTTATGTGGAGATTCCTCATTTTCAATAATATGATCTTCAGTCATAAGTGTTTTACTATCTTATCACCCAAAGAGATAAATCTTGACTTTTATTATGTATTGATCAGTCACGGTATCCTAAACTCCTGACATGATTGTCTCACCACATGTTTTTTTATAAAAGTGTCCAAGTGAGGAAAACCTTCATAGGAATGTTGATATCCTAATTTCGGTAGGTTGCATTGACCCCCAAATCAGTTCATGAGTTGTTAATTTCTCCACATAAAAGATTCAAGATAGTTATAACATATCCTTAAAATATTGGTCTAGATATAGATATTTTACAAATAGTGATGTATAATTTATATGTTAATATTAGCATGTTATATAAGAAAGTAAATTTAAAATAAAGGAGTGCTTACCACAATATATCACTTTATTAAAATACTTGAATTTAGTTAGGGAGGAGTGAGTGTCTCTCACTAAAATAATATAATCTATCATGGTCATATATTAGTGAGTGTAGTCATCCCTATTAGGGAGCTGAATATTAATAGCGTGACATGAGGATTGGTGCTTATGATTATTGGTAAGAACTGATATATCTTCTCCTCAATTTGAAATGATGTTTAGAGTGGGTGTTTTTGATGTTCCCTACACCATTATTGTTGTTACTATTATGTTGGGAAGAATAATTTCATCTCGAGAACCCCATATGATATCCTCCAAGATTTCCACAAAGAGATAACTCTTAGATAAATGTTATTATGATCAAATAATAATGTTAATATCACTTGAGTATAAGTTTATAGGGTTAAATAAGTGGATTATCTTGAATAATAACAACTTTTTCTAGTTTATATATGTTTTTGAAAAATATAATCTTTTTATTGATGTTGAATCCTAGACACAGGGGTGTTCATCCATTCCTCTTGGGGAAATGGTCTTAGACATTGGAATAGGGAAATTTTATTAAGTCCTTTTACTTCTTTTATCATGTGTCCACTGAACAAAATCGTCACTTCCTCTAGGATGGGTAATCTGAACATTGTCATTGGTGTAACAACCATGGTGTTCTTCAAGGATACTATAGGCGCATCTTCAATATTTTATTTCTACAAGATGGTAAATTATGATATTTTTATAAGTGGTTTGAAGGTTTATTATAATATTAATAATGAAGAACAATTGATATAAATCTTCACGGATGGTGAATTTTTTAAATTCATTATTGTGGAGAGGGATGATAACTCCTTCCACGGTGCCTTGATCTGTGGTTCCTTTCACCTAACATGTGTCTATAATCCTTCTATAGAAATATTATATATGATCATCTCTTGTTCCCTCAAGCAGTTTTCATCCTCAATGGGGATGATATCTAAGAAGATGGTAAACATATCATTAATGTTTCCTTATTGGGTAATGTGGAAACCACTCGATTGGGGGACCATATCTATAAAATAGTTGTTGTTAGTAGACAATCCAACCAAAATTAAATAGACTATAGAAATGGGTGTTATGAATACGTGATAACCAAGTCGCCTATAGGTATGGAATAATATTTTAGATCCTTCAAAATTGGTATCTTTCTCAAAATTCCAACATAATAATGTTTTCAACCCATTTTCACTTTCTTAATCATTTAATTTTATTTTCAGGATATGTCAACACATCAAATATTATTTTTCTGGTATCCTATGGTTGTAGCGGATGAGGTGGCTAAAGAACCTCAACAGTATCATGTATTTTATAGGGTTTCATATTCATCCAACTCCTTCAGTCTCAGGATGAATCAAATATGACCCTATGAACGCAACAAGTTAATATTTCTTTAGGGTACCTAATTATATTGGGATGATAATATCTAGTAATAAAACCAAAATATTTTTTGATGAAGGGTAACTTGATCATGGATTGGGTGGTTTCTTTAGCCATCATTACCCAATGTTATTATGAAAAAAGGGGTGTTATTATTTCCTCACACCTAAAAATATAACCCCTTATATGTACATATTTTATTGGAATTGGAGTGAGAAATTATAAGGTAAATAGGCCACATAGATCATGTTGTAGTCAACCTGGGTCACATGGATGTTACACTGCATTTTTGTCATGTATGACCAGTATTCATAGTCACCAATGACATCATTAATGATTTCTGTAGTGGGTGGATATCCATTTATGATTAATTTCTTATCTGAGTGTAGATTATAGAGGTCCAAGGTTACTTCACCTTTTAAATCTAATAGACTAATACTATAAATATCCTAGATAAATGGATTAAATTTGTGTTCTTGTATATGGACGTCACTATAAAGAATGCATGAAATAAAATTTTCCCCTATAAAACCACAAAATACATGAATTGAACTGAAATAAATAAGAGAGCTTTCCATTTGTTGTTATGTAGTAGACATTGGTATATTTTTTCATGTATTGGTACTGTGAGACCCATCAGATATCCCTCAAGTTTTATACCATCATAAATGTTCTCATACTGATGTCATTATGTGATTAACAATCTAGGAGTGGATATACACTCAACTACATGGTGAAGAATCCATATTAATGAGAATTCTAAGGGGTCATTAAATTATGGATATATCCTCAATCCATAAAATTTACATATCCAAACCGGGATAGTATGTTCCTAATATCAGATAATTTTTTAGGAGAACCCTATTTTAATTTTCTTGTGGGATCACATCTACAGGGGACCAAGAAAATCTATTCCATATCTCAATGATAACATTTATTAGTAAGGGAGAGTCATCCCCTAGGTAATAAATGACTTCTACTCTCAATGTGTGGTCCAAAAAGTTAGTTCTCCTATGGTCTCCCTAAGAAACCATCATATGGATAAATTTTTTAGAAATATTTCTGAGTATTGGTTCCCCAAAGACTTTTTAAACATAAAATAAAGTAATTCACACTACACCATGAGTGTGATGAATTATATTCATTTAAAGACTCCACCTTCTCAAAAAATATGATTATATGTATCTATTATTATAAACTTACATATACAGAAACTATGAGGCTTCATTAATTTACATGGCATGAAGATGATCCCAGAATTTAGTTCTTGTATATTGAAACCTATAAACCCACATCCATGGGGGCTTGACACCTCTTATGGGGTTATAGATCTCATTGTTCATTCCAAACACAATCTTTTCCAATAGTCGAATGATGGAAAATCAAGGAGTAGTAGTGTGTATAGTGCTCTATTTTGTGTTTATATTTTTTTTGAATACTTTGAGTTATATGTTATGAATTATAGATATCACACCCCACTTTATAGATGTAGGATACCTTTCATGAATCTTTGTCATTTTCTAGATTCTGTTATTCAATGAACCTTGAAATGGGAATGTTTTTGTCAAGACATGGGATAAATACATAGGCCAATAGTCCGTGTTGATATAATAGAAATATTTTCTATAGTGGGTATTAATTATGGTGATCCTAAAGGACCAATATGAGGTTTGACAAGTAGGATATACATTGGATGGCCTATCCCTTCTCTACATCATTAGACATACATTTGTTGTAAGTATAGGATTAAATGTCCATAATGGTGTTAATAGTGAATTCCATTTTCCTTCCTACAAAATGAATAAGTAATCCATTTCTATTGGACTAATGATATATATATACCCAAGAAAAAGGTAAAAATCTAGTATAGATATTAAGACCACAAAGTAAAATGTTTAAAAATTGTGAAATTTTTCTTGGGTTCCATCACTCATCCCTCTTAACCAAAACCACTCATCTTATCCCCTTTCACTCATGTAATTTTTTTCCAACCCTTCACCTAGGTTCATTTTCTATTGTGAAAGAAAGGCACTAAGCTAGAATAAACCTAACATGTAAAATTGATGCTAATGATAAGGACATATTTTTGTGCTTACCTTTTGATTCAAAAACTACTCGAGTGGGAATACAGTATGAATATTTAAGTCATTCATAAGAAATAGTAGTGAATGAATTTTATTTTGGCTCTCAATATTTATAAGGAAGACCATTTCATATCTATATATATAACCACTCACATCCCACATGATTGTTTGAGCTAATGTGCTTGCACCAAGGTATCAATGCACTTAGTGAAGTAAAAACCTAATCTAAGTCCATGTTTCCTCTTTCAATGTAGTGTTAATTCAAGAGTCAGCTTTACATCATAATTTATCAATTTTTAATTATTATTGAATATGTTTATAAGGGGTAATTTATTGGGGTATAATTTTTAGAATTTTATATGTTTAAATGGAATGAAGTTACTACCTATAAAGACATCCATAATGGTTCCCATCCATTCACCAATTATAAAGTCTATCATTACCTTCCCTTTTTGCATTCCATGGATTCCTTTGGCCAAGTATTCTAGTATGTGCACACCCTACTCTACAAGAAGGAGGTTCACCCATGAACAACACCCAGGTTCCCATCTGTAAGCCATGCACTGTAGTCATTCACATTCTATAAATAGATCCCCTTGGATCTGCATTTGACACTCTTGAAAAATTAGAGAGAGGAAAACCTGAATGAATGAACCTATTTATATACTACTCTCCAACCCCATTTCAAAAATCTTATTAAGCATAATACAGATTGTATTAACTGGAATTTATGGTAATGATTTCATTCAAATGTGTTAATAACATAAACATTCATGGATTACCACCTTTGATATGATCCTTTAGGAAAAATTTTAAAGGAAACATACCGGATGACACACTATAGTTTCAGGTTCCTAGGTTAGTCCCAGATACTCCACTAAAATAGGATTACACTTTCCTAACATTTCAATGGATTGTTAAACCTGGGTTTTATAGGCCACAATCACCCTATAAGATCCAACTGACATGAGACTTTTCCTAACTCCACCACTAGGGTGACACTTCACCCTTCCATCCAATATAGGGATCCATGTTTAACTTACCTTATACAACTATGAAGAACCATCACCCATTCCTCCTCTTCTGAAAACAATTTACTCAGGAAACCCAACAAGGGTTCTATATTTTCCATACCTCATACTAGAGTTAACCCTAACCCTACCCTCATAATAAGAATAAACATCACCCTAACACATACTTGAGATAACCTCTCACCCTTCACATAACTAGGGTTAACCATCACCATACCCTTAGATAGGTAAAACCATTATCATGGTCCTTCAACTAGGTAAACCCTTCACCTAGTTTCCCATCAAAGAGCACCCCTTATGCAGTGGTCTAAAAAATGGGCTCTATACCCACCAATGATATCTACTATGGAACTGCATTCACTTGGAAATCCTACGCAATAATTTACCTACATAATCCTCTTAAATTATCCCATAAATACCCAAATTGTTTTTGCACAGCAACATTCACCTCAAAGATCATGTATTCCCTTGATAAAAGGATTTCCATAGGTTTTCCTCCAAGACTTATAAGACCTTAAGGGTAATCATGATCATGTATTACCTTTGATAAGGATGGATATTATCATGAAGCTACTTGTGAAACCTCATGTTTTTCAATTTTGATATATTATAACTATTTTTTGAGTTTTACTCCATATTCTAATCAATCAGCCATAAAGGTATGGAATTTAAAAGCCTCGAACATTTTCTCATTGACGATTTCTTCTCTATGACTCATCAATAAGCTTTTGGAAACATTATAATAGTTTTAAAAGTGTAATCCACGACCTCCCTCACTAGAACATATTCCCAATGAGTCTATTCATACATTCTATAATTATTATCAGAATTTGGGAAGTTAATTCCCCACAACTCAAGGATGGATATTCGTAGTCCCAATATATATCCTTGAAATGTCTATGTAGTCAAGTAAAAACCCCTAAATAGTTCAATCCTCCATCTCATGAGGATATTTCTACATGGGTTAATTCAGTATTCTTTTCCCAAACACCAATCGATAAGAAGAGGACCAATATGTGGGCCTATTACTCGGTGAATGTTGTGAATATTCTCTATATATGTAGTCAATGAATAATCCCTAACACATTATAACGTGAATATTCCCCCATTAAATTACCCCCTCAAAGTTCTATTTTCCTAGTGAACATATCATATTCATTAGTCTATATTCCCAAATATATTATACCCTCAGAAGGACATATACCTAATGAGAACCATCTTAAAATGGACATATTACCTAATATCCATCCCTACCTTAGTGTTATATTTTTTATATTAGGTGAAATGAAAAAGCCCTTCTATTGAAAAGTCATACACAACCCTATTTCTTGATAGATTTCCCCTAGAAGTCCTTACTTCACGATACTAAAATTCCTAGACTGGACCTATCAAATGACCTAAAACTATGAAAAACATAAAGACACGGGATTTTTTTTAAATTAACATTGATATGTAGTTTTCCTCTTTGAGGTCAAATTCCTACACCCCATAGGTACTTGACATATAAAATTTAAAGGAACATTGCTTGCATATGATTTTATGTCCTTAAACGGCGCCACCTTGGTCCTTGACACATAGCCATGATTGGCATGAAATTATTCATTATGTTGAAATACATTATGTGAGTTCTAAATCCCTTAATATAGATACATAGAAATACCCCATTATGGGTATAATAACAACACCATTACACTTACTATCTCATTCATGGGTGATAAATTCAAGAGTTCCTAACTATGTGGATTTAGACTGTACCATATCAAACTAATAGGATAATTATGTAGAATACAAGATATATAATGATTTTTTCTTCAATACATTTATTTTATTGATGAATAAAATCATAGAAAATAGTACTATTATAGGATTTGAGAAAGAATAAAAAATTAAATCATTAATCTATAAGAGTGTCTCTGAGTAGGTAGTAATTACCCGCAAATGGAAAGATGATCCTAATAATTAGTAATTTTGACTGATACATATATGAAGTGTTAATTGTAAATCCCGAGAAAAATATTTACCATGGATAGTAGTTATACATTGGATAAAAATGAGAATAAGATTTTTTTTAATCAGAAAAAAATGAACTACTTAAATTACTCATCATTTTAAAAACAAAAAAATGATTAGGAAACCATTGTGCATTAGGAACTACATTCCCATTAGAATCATGGTACCATAAAGACTGCAGATTCCTCATATTATCAATACATTTAGAATTTATTGTATCATAACTACCCATATATGAATGAGAGGTGTTAAAAAATGTTTCCTCATTAATCATTCATTCCATGATTATAACTAGGAAGTCATCTTTTAGAAAATGTTGATTGAAATCTCAATGTTCAATGAGAAAAATAATTTTCAATTTATTCTTCTTAACCAAGGTAATATTATTAATCCATTTGGGATGTTAAAACTACATGAATAAAATCTAATTATCCACATTTTAGAATGTTACATACACTTTAGAGACATGATTCAGATTAAATCTCATTTCCAATTATTTATAGTTGTTGGGATTTTCTAGAAAACATATGTTATTAATGGATACATGGGGTTCTAGCCTAAGGATTATTGTATAGTTCAATGTGTTCACATCCATCTATTTTTGTATGAATGAAATGTTTTACTCTATATTTTAAAGATTCATATATGTACTGATCAATATTAGTTGTCGGTATTCCACTATGCCAAATTGACTTACTTAACCTCATCAATGGTAATGGACACACCCTCATTGAATGTAACATTCCATGTTATTGAGAGAGTCATTTTTCCTAAAAATATGATTCTTTTGAGTTTTATGGCCATATAATCGTTTTTTAGTATTAGGAATCATATTATAAGAGATTTACTTCTCAAAGACCTTGTTTTAGGTGGGGTTTAAGTTTTGGTGGAAGTCTCAAGGGTTCGGGTGAACACTAGAGTAATGAAATTTAGAACAGTTTCTCGAAATAGATGTTGTGCGTATTACATGGCTTGTATACAACTTACATGATGTGTAATGGGTTTATGGGGTGTATGTGGTATATTTATGACATATAAATCTTGGGGTCTAACCCTAAGGGATACACGATATGTAACAGTTACAGGTCCTAAAACTAATACATGATTCATAATAGTAACAAGTTGTATAATGTGTGGGAAATGTTTTATTAAAGAGTAAGAGGGGAATCAACCTCGTTTTTATTTCTTTATCTCTACGCATATAGGCAGAAGTTCACATTGGGTATTAAAGTGCATCCCCCCATTTTCTCTATGTTTCAATCATTCTTATCTCTATGATCTTTGATCCAGGATCCATATGTTTCATTCGATCCCTTATGGTATTCTCTCAAATACACCTTCTTCTCTTCTCCTATTATGTCACCATATGGTATGTTAAGTCATTACAAGATATTTTTCCCTATTATTAGGGTTTTCAAATAAAAATATTTTTCCTTCCAATTTGGATTGAGTTAGAGGCTGATATAGAATGAGTGATATCCTAAGAGAAATTCGTTGGTGGTAACTATCTTTCACCTTGATTTTGTGAGTGTTTTGGGGGGGGGGGGAAATTCAATATATTCTTGTCATGTAATATGAGCGGGATAGTAATTAATTAATTACATGATTAAAAATTATTATATTGGCTTTTTTGGATGTTGTTAGGCATTTCCTATCTTGTTTATACGTGAAAATTATGGTCAGGGGCTTGGAATGCATGGGAAGGTTTGGCTTGGAGGGTTATTATGAAATAATTAAATTGTTTACATTAAATTTTTTAGTTACATTAGAATGTTTTAATCTTTGAATAATGATAATAGTGATGTTGATTACATTGAATTAGGTGATTTGATTACTCAGGCTGTGGGAATGACTTGATATACATGGGGTAATAATGATCACCAGTTTGAAGTGTGGTTGTCAGATTGAGCTGACGAGTTCATCATGTTGGGGGCATGGATCTCGGGATGTTGGATGGTTTTGACCATTGGGATTGATCAAAATTTTCATAGGGGAACAATTGTATGGATGATTTGTCTTAGGATGTTGGTTATTTCTACTCATTGTGTTAGCCAAAGTACCATTGAAGTCATTTTCACATAGATAAGACTCAATCGATGTGGTTTTGACCAACCATTATGGGTGGAGGCCCCATAGATTATGTGAAATAGGTGATGTTTTTGACCATTAGATACAATGGGGTTACTCACTATAGAAATCAACATAGATAGAGATGGAAAATCGATTGATGGTGTTGAGACCATCAGTTTGGTGTTACCGCTCACCATGATAAACTAGGCTATGTGATATGAAATTGGGAGGATAGATATAATCCTATCTTGGGATGATGACTATTGTGTCAATAATTATTATTATTTAGATGAAAAATATTAATATTCATTGGGACATTAGGATTAAAGCTGACGATATTTTTTGAGATGAGGTCTGAGGGACCATCGACATGATTGGGCATGATAGTTGGAAACTGGTTAAATTATTGGTTGAATGAGGTTCCGGATGACAAGATTATAGGTGTAACTTCATGGTTCACCTCGTATGAATTTCTTCAGGGGATGCCTCTGTCCCTAAGAAATGGATCATCACCATTGTAATTATATATATATATATATAGATTGGTTTTGTATTCCATATATATAACTGGGGTCACATATTCATATATATTGGTGACAACCTTAGTAGGTGATCGCTTCCTTGTGGCTCTAAAGAACATGGGAAGAATGTTATTTATTAAATGTGCAAGTACTAACTTTATTTATTTTTATTATACAACATCATTATTATGGATTTTATATATGAATACATTAGTGGTGGCATACTAAGATTTATTCCCACACCCTACCAGAACCCCTAGAGACATGTATAGACATTATGTTATTGAAATCAGGTAAGGGATCTACCTTAGGAGCTGGTCCTTCGTGATAGAGTTATATTACATAAAATTGGATGGATGGTAGTAGACCATGGCTGTTCTTGCATCGAGCATGAATTTCCTATTTTTATATCAGTATGCTTTATATATGTTTTTATTGATAGATGACCATCAGATAATGTTCATATATATTGTCATGTATGAAATATTTGAATAGTTATTGATTTTTTTTAAAAAAATGGCATGCTTGGAGCCTTTTTTTACACTATTGTCTATTTATGATTTATCTATTGCTTGTTATTTAATCTTGTGAATAATTTCCTTCATCTAATTTTATTTTTATGTATGTAGAATTATTATTATCACTTTTTTAGGTTATATTATTCCCAAAATCACCTATCATACCCCCACTTATAGTTGAAATACTTTGGTGTACGAGGAGGCGCACCTAAGGCCTAGTGCCCAAGTGGCCTAGAGCACCGTTCAGGTGGAAAAATGTGTTAAGAAAGTATATCTAAGGTCAGTAGAGAATACTTGATATATTATTTCTAATTATCAACAATGGAAGATGGATTCCTCATTGATTCGAGGGAGAGAGTACAAGTGTTTCAATATCCTCATTGAGGTCACACTCGTCTTAAGGGGGTGAAAGTTCATCAAGCCCATCTGATTCCCTGAGAAAGGGGGGATAATTCTTAATCAATGTGTTCATATTAGATGGTTCATTTATTGTAATTAATAAATCCTTGTATATGTTAGTTGGATGTTATAAAAACTCATATTGATGTATAAATACTAAAGAGTTTGATTGATTTAGATTGATTTTATGGGAATATCATCTTATATAAATGGAGGTTGTTTCAATAAAATATATTATTACTCATAATTTCATAGGAATGAAATAGAATGATATGTGTTAGTATCTTTCAAGAATTTTTTAGTTCTCAAAATTGTAGTCATTAATGTAGTGATGTTAATTAGGAGAACAAATTCTCTATCCATGTCATTCCATGGATTAATGTGAGAATCTTCTGAGCTATTTTATGTAGTTATTATTATAAAATAATTCATTAATGGATGTTTAACCTTCAATTTATAATAACTCATATCAATTTATTGATATTTATAGGATTCAAAAGAGAAAGTATCACTATTTTATAAAGTAACATTCTCGTCAATGGAATAATAAAATAAATCATGATATGAGGAGATAATTATTATATACATGTGAATCCATAGTCTTCATAAAAATTAATTGAAGCCACTATTTTTATAGAATACCATAAACTCAAAATCATATATGAGGACTTAGAAGCCTAATTATTCCATCTTCCACACACACTTATTATACACCTGTAATGTCATGTTGGAATTGTCCATATCAAACTCTTAATAGAATAGATGATATAGAGTCCAAAATAATTTGATATTGGTTCTAGAACAATTTTCAAATTATGATTAGTAAATATCCACAACATTGAGATTCACTAACATGTTTAATGGATATATTTACACCTTTCAGATAGGTTCATAGTCTTTTAATATCAAGGATGTGAAAACATGGAATAATATAGATCCTGTTTCAACATAATATTTATTAGCATCATCTATATCAGTCTTTATTGATCGAGGGATTGAGTGAGCCTTAATAAGAGTCTCCCTAAGTTTTTTAGTGTGGTTAATGGAATCCATAATTAAAATCCTAATCGGGGCTTTAGAGTGACTCTTCCAAAAAACATAACTTTGATCCTAGGAATTTTATTTTATTTTATAAAGTTTTTCCTTACTAAAACAGATATGGGTTTGTGTGGATTGGGCTAATAACCTTTACCTTGGATTGAATTGTGGGGAATTTCCTCCATTTTTGGGTAAAGTTGAGTTGACCAACTGGTATTTTATGGTTAACTAGATGATTATTATATTTCAAATCTATCTACTAGAAAAATTGGGTTAGAAAAAATCATAGAGGATTAGGGGTTTGATTTACCTTCCTACTATGATTTTTTGTGTTATTTTCTTTATTTACATAATATATTTAATATTTTAGTGTGAATGATTCCAAAATATTGAGGTACAATGACCTCTCCCTCAATATATTATATAGAATCCTCTATTGTTTTTGGTGAGGAATCCTAATTCGTAAGTGTAATATTAATTAGTGAAGGGGCCTATCAAGTTAACGACATTGAAAAAATCATATTATTATTCTTCATCAAATCAGAAATATATTTTATTGGGTAGTGACTCGTAAGATCATAAAATTTCACTAAAGTGTGAACCCCTTTACTTATCAAAATAAATATTTTTTCTACAATTAAAAGTTATTAATGGTTTTAGTATAGGTTTGAGAGAATTTGGGGCTTGTTCGAAACTCAGAGCTCCATTTTTTGGAGAAACAGTATGAGGTGCATGGTTGGAGTATGGTTTATATAAATTGTGTGGATAAAACGTGAGGGGTGTTATAGAGGTATTAAGAAGGGTTAATGGGATATATATGGTTTGGAAAAACCGTGTTCCTATCCTACACACTCAGTTCTACATAACTACTATTGGTTCATGGTTTGGTGCCCATTTTGAAAAATAATGTAGCCAAACCATGCACCCCGTTAAATTTTGAAGAAATTTCATTTTACCAATAGTCTAATTAAAATTAAATCATATTCTCCCATAATTTTTTCACAACGGAAAACGTTCTTGGAAGATACATTTCCACTCCTATTAGGATTTGAATCTTCTTCTTCATATTGTGTGTGATTGCTTCACTACCGGATGTATTGGATATATAAATGTAATATATACAATCATCATCCATATATGTAATGTTAAATACATGTGAGTTAATATGTAAAATTTTGTGGGATATTTTCTATTTTTTTATTTCAACCATTTTGTATTGAATTAAAGGCCAATAATGGATGACAAGAGTATTAACCACCTAAGTTAGATGATCAAGTTAATTTTCCTGGATGTATTTATGATTATATTTTTCTCTATTATATTGTGTGTCATACATTCCATGTGATGCCAAAAAAATGTAAATTAATTAAAAAATTGATATTTCCATGCCTATAGTAGTTATAGATTCCCAAAAACAATGTTAAAGGATTTCCACATTGATGTAAGCCTCCCCTTATGGTTTTCCCTTCTTAAATATCTAAGATACTTAAACCCTGGACATAAATTAAACCCACACATAAGGTGTTTTGAGTTATTCTTTTTAAATTAAATGTAATTTTATTTAAAACTAATGGATATTATATGACATGTATATGTGACCTTTTTTTAATTTATGTATATTATATTACCCACATGAGATGAGTTGTTCCACGTGGATTAATTGTATTATATAAATGGTATGGGTTACACACTAGTTATGACCATTTTTTTTATCATACTGAGAATGATATGATGGTTTCTATTCAGAACACATTATACAAGGTTGTTGAGAATAATGATCATAAGTAATAAATAAATTTAAACACACCAATACTTATACATGAATTATTTATAGAACACCTAGGATTGGATCACCGATTAGATGCATTTATATTTCTTATGAATGATACATAGTTTACTAGTGGATTACCTTCGATAGGTTTGGATGGAAATGATATCATACCATGAGTTGAGAGATTCATATTTCCCTATGTAGTATAAAATGGATGATCTCAGAGGGTTATGCATTTATTCTATGTTTTGAATGATACTTGTATTCCCTATACAGAATTCCTTAGATGGACTCCTACTATGATGGCCCTTTGTAGTTATCCTAGAGAGATACTCGAGTCCCCTTTTCTGAAAAATCTTATATGGGATTATTATCATAATTAATTTAATAAATTTTCATGTAATCCATGCAAAATCACAATATTTTTTTTAGTTTATGCTTAACTTATATAACATAATAGTTATAATTTTTTAATAAGTTCACATATCATGAGAACTAAAGATCCCTTTATGATTACTCAAGGACACCTGGGCTTTCACCTTGGGTCATGGATAATATTTTGTGTCAATATAGACACACACGCACACACACATATTTTCATATGTATATAATGTATATATATATAAATACAGATTTATATTATATATATATATATTGTGACATATTTTTAGAGACATACCAATTTAGGTTGAAGCAAGTTTTTTTTTTGGGTGGCCTGTGAGGTTCCTGGACCATTGTGAGTATCATTATTTACTTTTATTATTTTATTATTACCAGCACACTACTCATTTTTTATGAACGAATTCGATAGTTTTAGCTACCAATGGTGGTGGACTACTGATCATATCTCACACCCTATTTAGGTAATTGAATGGTACAAAAAATGAGATCATAGAAATAGGTAGGGACAAAGTGAAGAATCCAAATTTGGATGCTTGATCTCTATACTAGGATAGAGTTTGAGAGTAGAGGATTGAGATCATGTTCATCATTCTAGTGGAGATAGATTTTGGTCTTTTTTCGGTTTTTTAGCATGTTTTATATATATTCTTCTCTTCTTCAATTTACTTCCCTTTTCTGATAGTATATATACCTAACTTAATTTTTTATATGATTATGACTCTACTTCAACTTGTTCACTATATTTGGATGACTTATGATTCTGTAGTACATTTATTATACTATTTACTCTATTTGTTTTATTATTTATACTATTGTGGTACACTATGACTTGGAGGGTATAGACTCCCTAATATACCATCATAATCCCTCACTACTAGTCTGAATCCTCTCTCATATAGGGTCTCACACATCAGGCCACATAGAAAAGCTGGTTTTGTAACAAAGGAGTGAACCTGGTGTTGGACACTATAAAGTGGTATCAAAGCATTCGTTTTTCATTTTTGTCTTACTATTTTGATATTAGACAGTAGATTATGAATGTGTCCGAATATGGTAATGAGCTTGCTCCTTGAAGTAGCTGACCTGACTACAAAGAAAATCCAAATTACCTATGATGGTAAAATGTTTTTTATTTTTTCCATATTACATTAGAATTTATTTAAATTTTGGGTGAAACACATGATTTTTGGAATTATTATCATAATTATTCAGGAAGAATTTCCCCTTGGCTATGTATGGAAAGGGGTATTTATCATACATTATTATAAACACAAAAGGAGGCACATGTTAGGAAAATACCATGCCATTTTTAAATAACCAAATGCATTTCCTGTTTCATATTACATGTTCCTTGTCAAATATATTTATAATTTAGATAAAATATCTTGCAAGGAAATAATATTGGATTAATTAATGTTCATGTATCCCTATAAATGGAGTTTTATTATATATCTTGATGGAGGGACATTAACTAAAAAATTATTCCTTGTTTAACTGATGGAACACTGGTCACATGGGAGAAACAATTAGTGATTTAGATAAAATTTATTCCAATTATTATTTATAAATCATGTATTTCATAAAAATTTGAATCTTGATTCACTAAATATAATAATTTTATATGAACTATTATATCTGTATGCAAGATGAAAGGGTCTGGTCATAGTTACATCATGGTCCAATTGAAACTTATATAGGTGATTCCTTTATAACTTTTGAATTGTGACTCATCTAACTAGGTCGTGACATATATATTCATATAAATATGTATGAACATAAATGAATCTAAATTACTAAAATAAAAATGGTTACTATTAAATATGGATTCCAATTTCAATACAAAGGGTGTTTTTATCTAAACCATACAATTAACACTCCATATATTTGGACCACTACTATGTGGTGTAAGACCTTGACCCAGACCCGTGAATAGAAGTGAGTTGTAGGAAGCATCTCTTGTCCTTATAGGTTTATACATCACCGTGAATTAGATTTTGGAGTGCTTAGATGCATTGGATATTTTATAAGAAGCATATGTACCTATCACTTTCTAGAATCATAAGATATACTCTACTATAAATTTCTAATCAAATTCATGCATTTGGAATTATAGAGACATTACATCGTGATGGACATGAGATGTACACCAAGAAGGTGGTGATGACCATGATATGGAGGTGGTGCTACAAAAGCCTCCAATATTACCTCTTGAAGTTCCTCCAACATAACCACTTTCTATTAATAACCTAGGTGAAAATTATCAGTTCCAACATGTTTAATTTGAATGGTACAATCTATACATGGATCCCATAACCTTCCCCTATTATTTTTGAGATGACGCAAGTGATCCAACAACATCACCCACCCACATTTTTTTGAAAAGTTGGACCTCTTTCTACTCAGTCAGGGATAAACCCCATGTTATCTATATTCATGAATCTGGAAATGTATTTAGAGGCAAGGGTAATGATTTCAACCTATATTATTAGTGATTATTCTATGAAATTGTAGTATGTTACCACTTTGGATGATCAATATTAGGGTATAGTTTGGGTGGACTTTCAAACAACATTCTATGAAAGCATCTTCCCCCTGATGCTGAGAGAAGAATGCACAAGGGAGTTTTTGAACCTATAATAAGTCGTTATGTATGTGATGGGATATTCAGATTATTTCACTGAGCTTCGACACATCACACCAACCCTTGGTGGAGATGAGTGGAATATAGTGAGACATTTTTTGGATGGACTTAAATATTCCTTATGATCATTGGTGAATGTATTTAAGCTGAACACCATTTTTGAGATAGTGAACCTGTCCATCACCATAATGTTAAACCCAATAGATGTTAGTAGTGTGAGCCGGGGAGGTTTAGCATTGAGACATATAGGCGGTTCATCTAGTCTAAAGAAATCACACTTTGAGTATGCTTGTAGGGGAATATTTATTTATATGAAAAACATAGAAATTATGTGGTGCGTCACCAATGTGGTAGGTCAGATCATAAGAAGATTCAATATTTGAAGGAACATATTCAGATCCTGCTTGTATCAAGATGTGAAACCATTAGAATTTCTGAAAATATTTTTTTCTAGTACCGAGTTGGAATATATTTTAATCAACGCATCCTTCAAGGTCAAGATAAATAACACCTTTCCAAGAAGATAAGTAGTGTAATGATGATCATTAAGATATATTAGGTGTTCAGGCATGAGTTATCCAAAATTAAGATATATGTCCCTAGAGAGTGGACCATCCTAGTGTAGTAAGGTTTTACCTCAGCGCGACCGATTTTTCTATATCTATGTAGTGTAACATACTCATGGGGAGTAGAGTCTCGAGCCTTATATAGTTCGAGTTAATATTCTTATAGCATCTATTTTACTATCATCCATATTTTAAATAGATTCTTTATATTAATTTATATCTATAGTAATTATATACTTTATATTCAAACAGATAGATTACTTCTATGGAGTAATGACTCTCGATATACTTTTGGGGATATGATCTGAGATAATAATCCAATGTAGGGAATCCCCGTTGATACAGCTGGTTACCTATTTGTATGGAACACCTTCATCCTCAAGATGAAATGTTTTGAAATCATTTATAGGATGTACTAGTTGGTTCATTAATGGAATCATGTTGATTTTTACAACTAATAGGGTGTCTTTCACAACATCCATGGGTGGTACTAATATGCATAATCTATAATTAGATATTTAGATGAGTCAAGATAGTCCAAAGCATCATGGGTTGTGAAAAGTGATAATCCATATTTATTGTCTCTTGATGAGTGTTTAGGTTATGTGGAATATAGATTTTACTCTTATGGTTGATTTTTTAGATGATTTGTTCCATAAAAACTATTCTTGGTTACCTCATGTGAGATAAGTGGATTTCACAATTGATCTAATGACAAAATAAGAACCACTTTCTATTACTCCTTACTTGATGGAACCAACTAAGCCTCAAGAACTCTAGAAGAATCTAGAGTAATTGGAATCTATGTGTTTAATATGACGCAGTATCTCAGCATGGGTTCACATATCCATTTTCTTAAGAATACAGATGGTACTCTTATTATTTTTTTGATTAACATCTATTGAACCAACTTTCAGATGAGAATTAGTCTCCAATTCCATGTATAAATTACATCCTTGAACATCTATGAGGGTCTCGAAATATGTTGAAGAATTATTTTATTTTATGTTATCATAAAGTTCAAATTATGGAATTAGATATACCATGTACAAAATTTTATAATAGATATTTCTTGTATGAGAATTTGGTCACACAATTCTGTCAAAAAAACATACACATAGTTTTTATGGATCTAATGAATTAGGTTTTCCATTAGTATCTGGATTTATTTGTGGTAGTATTCATGTATGTTATATATGTGTATTCTCATACTCTAAGAGACCATAACAAACATATTGATATTGTAATAGACACATTATAATATCATAACATGTATGCTAATCCCGAAATATGAAAATTTTGGAGGTTCACTTATTATGTCACATCATCTGAGATGAAGGAGTGTATCATGACTCTATGAAGGTGATATCCATGTCATACTGGGAGAAGAACAAAAATTTCTATGAGATATGATGTGTAGGATCGAAATAACGATGTAGATGCTCAATATACAAGAGGGGGGTGAATTGTACACTTTAAAAAAATTCCTTAAACAAGGAAACATCTAAGTTTTACAAAGATTAACTTAAGAAAATTTACAACACCTCTAACACCAATGAAAGATTGGGACAAAGTATGAAGTTAAAAACATCTAGTTCTATGCATTTTCTTAAATTTGGAAAGTGATTCCGAAAAAGTGGTTCGGGAAATTTGAATCCATAAATTGAAACTTAAACAAAGTTTACAATATGAGATTCTACCTTAAAGCATATAGAATATAAATTAATTAGAGTACAAGTGTAAGGAAATATAAGAAGATTATACTTTCATTACAATAGAAAATTGCAGCGAAAAAACAAGTAGTAAAATTACATGTAACAAGATATAAGTCTTTTAACCCAAAAATAATGGTATCCAACAACCTTGGATAAAGGTCCATTGAATTACATTTTCAAGAAAGTTTGTCTTACACACACTAGAGTAATCCCTCGATACAAAGATCGAAGTCTCTCTCTTTCTATCCCCGCAAGCCCTAAACATCAAGGTATTTGGAACCTATGTCTTCGTCAGCAAGGAAGCCCTCGAACTTCAAAGTAGTCGACACCTCGGTCTTTATATCCGTGAAAGCCCTAAAATGTAATCACCAACATTCGGAGTCGCATGAAGCAAGTCTTCACAAGGCAAAGTTTGAACATGTTGTTCAAAAATTTCAGCATGAAGATTGAGAGTTGATAAGAGCCTCCCTCTCTAGAAATCACTTCAATAGCATGTAAGAACATGTTGTCGAATATCATTATTGTTCTCATTCAAATTAGCTCTTTGTTATAGGAAAAGATCAAACGGTCGGATCCCTCCTCCAACTGTCATATTTTCCTTAATTTTTGGAGGAACATGTACACATGTCACTAAGAAAACGGTTTGTTAGAAACATAATTGACGTTGTCGTTTTATAATAAAACATGCGTAACTGAAAGCACGACATCGTTTTATAATGAAAAAAGTGTAATCATAAGAAAAACTAAAGTTTGGAGTTTAAGAAAATAAAGTTCGGATTCTAAAAAAATGGAATTCAGAGTCTATAATAAAGATGATATTTGGATTCTGTTTTATAGGAATTCAGAACCTGAATTCTGTTGAAATCCGGAGTCTGAATTTTTATGGAAATTCGGAGTCTGGTTTTATCAGAGTTCAGAATCTGAACATACAGAGTTTGGAGTCAAACTTGTAAAAGTTCGGAGTCGAACTCATAATAGTTTGGACTCGAACTAGTAAAAGTTCAGAGTCAAATTCATAATAGTTCAGAGTTGAACTAGTAAATGATCAGAGTTGAACTCATAAATGTTCGAAGTCAAACTAGTAAAGGTCCGTAGTCGAACTAGTAAATGTTCAGAGTCTAGAATTCGGAGTTGAACTTTGTTATAGTTGGTATCCAGAATTCGGAGTGGAACATTATTACAGTTTTTATCCAGAATTCAGAGTAGAACTTCATTACAGTTCACATCCTGAATTCGGAGTGGAACTTCATTACAGTTCATAGCCAGAATTCGGATACTAAAACTGAATGATTCATATCTTAGCATTATATGATTCCATGGTTTTGGGTATGAATCATATTTTTACACTTAAGATAAATATTGATATGTATAAGGAAATCTAGTTTAGGGTAAAATTCCTTAAGTAGGGAAATTTTCCTTATAGAAGTTAAACAAATATTCTCTTAAGTAAAAGGTGATTGTGATTTCCAAAATAAGAAGGAATGAAATGTCATAAGGAAAACCTTATTGGCTCAATAATCTCCCCCTTTTTGGAAAGCACAAACATCCTTACGAAGAAGAATACAAGGACTTTGAAAAATTTCATTAGACATTTAAATTAAAACTTATCTCCCTTTGTTCATTGATGATAGTGAATACAACTAACTCCCGCTCAGGCATTGAAACTCTAATTATTGTATTCTGAATTTCCAGAGTGGAGTTTTCATTATCATGGGAATGAAAAACTTCACAATGAGAAAATCCCCCTTACTTTAAGGATATTTCACTTAGAAATTTTTCCGTCTCCATTTTAAATTATTCTTTATCCTCTATTGAGTAGTTATTTTTCCTTCACCCACTTTGTGATTTTCAAAAAGAATTTAAAGGAATGGAAAAGAAATAGTGTACCTGAAACATTTGTATATAAAAATACAAGATACAACTAGGCAAAAATTTCATTAGAGTTGAGAAAAGCTTTTACAAGTAAAGACAAATACAACAAAAGATCAGAGTGAGTTTATTTGTATTCCTTTTCCTTAGATATTAGCTTCTTTAACAAGGTTTTTAGTTTCTTCAAAACTCTCTGATCCTCCTCATCTTGCCTCTCAAAAGCTTTTATCCTTTCATCTTGAGCATTCAAAGCTTCTTCTTGAGCTTTCGTGGACTCTTCCTGCATTTTAAGTAACTCATCTTGCTTTTTTAGATTCTCTTTAAACTCAATCTGGAAATCCCTTTCCCCTTTCCAGTTCTGTGCAACCAAGTTAAGCTTCCCATTCAGGTCTCTGACCTATTGATTCTGAGAACTTTTCTCAATGATCAACTCATCCTAAAGATTATTAATCTTGTTATCCTCGGAGTCAAAGGAATATTTTACCTCATTTGGAAAACAATCAAAGTCAGCCATGTGTTCTTCAATTTTCTTAGACCACAAAGTGATTTTGTTGAATGATTTCTTGGGTACATCATAATTGATATGGAAATTTCAATGGTCAGCATCAATTTTCACACACTTATCCTTCACTATGGATATGAATTCTGATTTATGATTCAAACTATGTTGCTGCATCTGACACCTGGAGTCTATAGGGGGGAATATCGGAATGGTGTCCACCATCTTTTTCAAAGATCACCAACAAAGTCATAACCATGTGTTGATGACTCCGAATCAAATAATTTACTTGGAGATTGTTCTTCTTCAATTTTTACCAGCATTCTTTTAGAAGAACCACCAACCTCTTTCTTCCTGAAGATATCTTTTGTTGGTTTGTCCATTAGTACTTGCTTACCCTTATCAGTTTTTGAATAGGTTGATCATCTGGAGAGTCTTCCTCACTCTCTGATAGATCTACAATTTGATCTTCATCTATTTTCTCCTTTTCTGCTCCTTCTTCAGGATAATGTTTCTCATATGATTCTTCCTCATCATACAAAACATTTTCTTCCTCTTCCTCTTTCTTATCATCATCCTTTCTACTTTCTTTCTCATCTCCCTTTCTCAGAGTGACTAATTTTGCTGATTCAGCTTTTTCTTGATAATCTTCTACTTGTTTAATCAAGTCATCCTGATTATCACTTTCTTCTTCTTCTTCCTCTTCTTCTTCAACAACCGCTTCACCCTTAGACTTTTCAGAAGTGATGTAGTTCTTTGCTGGAGTCTCTGGTAATGGTTCGTTAAGAAATGTTTCCACAACCAGAATTTGTTGAGAAGATATTTTAGATGCTTTCAAATGAGATTGAACATCCTTAGATTCAGACATTTTCTTCTACATCTTCTTCTCTTTTTCTTGCATCTCTAACTCATGAACAACTTTCTATTTTAAGGTCTTAGCCTCAGTAGGGTCCAATATGAATTGTGGATCCCCTTATTTCCTTTTCTCCTTGTCTTCTCTCCACTTAGCTGCCACCTCATCTAGATAGGATTTTTGTTTCTTTGTCCTGGGTGGTGTAGATTGAGTTTCCTTACCTTTGGGGGTTTTGTCCTTAGCAACCACTTCCTTAAGCTTTCTCTTCTTTGTAACTTTCTTCATTAGTTCATCCTTCTCCACAATTTCCGGAATGGCCTCAGCCTGTTCTTCTGGTAAAGGATAAAATTCTCCGGATTCATCAGAAAAATCCATTTTCATCCTCTTTAGTGTATCATCACTTACTAACATTACCTTGGAATTTCATTTCATGTAAGTTCAAGTAACTTTGAATGAGTCAAGACCTCTGATGATAAGTTTGGAAATCAGGGTCGAATACATAATGATATAAGCTTTCAGATTCCCTTATTTGATATTCTTAACTATAATCAAAACATGCCTCATCAGATTTATCTTCCTTAGATTTACCAAGAAATCTATAATGTAAATGTTACTATTCTTCAGATTATCCTTATCACTCCATCTTGGTACAAGAAATCCTTGTACCCATAGTTGTAGAATTTGATTATTCGGATTGAGATGAGAAATCTTAGCAGTCTTGGAATCATTATGTCCATGACATTTCAATACCTTCACTTTGTTGAAACTTTCTTTCTCATCCAGAAGCATAAGTGAACAAAACTCAGCTTCACCTTCATAAGTCAAACCCACAAAACTTGCAGCCTGAGTGTCAGATAATTTGTAAGTATTCCCATAAGACTTGAAAGAAAAGAAGTCTATGTCATCTTCCTCAAGGAAGGAAATCGACTCATAGAACTCAACAACTAAATCTGTATAAACCGGATCATGTTTCTCTGGCTTTGACATACAATCCTCCTCCGATCCATTCAACTTGATATTCTTAGATATAAGAGAATCATACTTGAAGAAGCTCAGATGCACTAACCTGTCCCTGTAAACTATCTAATTTGAGATTGACTTTGAGGTAGACATATATTGATATGTAGCTTCAACAAACATTCGAAATAGAGAGTTCTGGGAGATTCGTAATGGGCTTTGACAAAGATCAGAACAGTCCTTAAGAAGAGAGTCAGGGCTTCGTGATGCGGAATCTTTGAAAAAAAGATGTGGGATGACCCTCAGGGGTCCCCTTTATATAGGCTTTGAGATGACGGTTCAGTTTCCATGGTTGATCAAATAGTTGAGATACATTGAGATTTGATCTGAATGTAGAGATACAAACCACCTTGAATACATGACTCCGATCTTTTGAGGTTTTTAAGAAAAACAGTCGGATTTAAGAAAACTAGAATCTGAAAATTTTTAAAACTCATAGGAAAATACCATCAAACAAAATATGACTATGAAAACATAAGTAAGGAAATCATACATTTCAGATTGGCTGGAAATATTGTTCGTAATTGGTCATATTCTTCTTGAGGAAAATTTAACTAAGAAAAATTCACTACGAAAAACTTCATTACGAAAAATTCTCAGTACAAAAATCCATTATGAAAATATCTGTTCTGGAAAATTTCATTAAGAAAATTTCAGTTCCAAAAATTTTCATTACGAAAATTTCAGTTCCGAAAATTTCAATTCTGAAAATTTCAGTTCAAAAATTTTCATTATGAAAATTTCAGTTCCGAAAATTTTCCTTACAAAAATTTCAGTTCTGAAAATTTTCATTCAAAATATTTCAGTTCTGGAAATTTTCATAATGAAAATTTTAGTTCTGGAAATTTTGAAAAACACGTTATGAAATAAATTTTTAATAAAAGTTTTTTTAGAAAAAATCTGACCATGATAATTTTGATTACAAAAGCTTAAAAAAATTAATATTAAAATTTTATTATGCTAACATGAAAATGTACTCCCCCTATGAAAAGGAGTTGGTTAATGTATGGATCATTGTTGAACAAGTAGTTAATGAAAATGTATTACCTCACGATTATCATTCCTAACTTCCGTTTAATGTATTCAAATATATTGGTGGGTAAATATTTTGTGAAAATATCAGCAAGTTGATCTTGCGTTCCGATAAATCAAAGAATGATATCTCCTTTAATAGTGTTATCCCAAAGAAAGTGAGTGTGGGTTGCATCCCC
Organism: Viscum album; assembly: GCA_963277665.1. Lineage (NCBI taxonomy): Eukaryota > Viridiplantae > Streptophyta > Magnoliopsida > Santalales > Viscaceae > Viscum > Viscum album. Next base: position 1,518,708,890 of record OY728131.1, read on the forward strand.
CACACTTGAGCACAACAACATCCGGCTGCTATATATTCAACTTCAGTAGTGGAGAGTGCTACAGAATGTTGCTTCTTCCATGAACAAGAAACTAATGAATCTCCTAAGAAATGACAAGTTCCGGATGTACTATTTCTGTCCATTCTACTTCCACCAAAGTTCGCATCCGAATTTTTTTTTAAAATAAAATCATTTCCAGAAGTATAAAAGAGTCCTAAATCAATGGTTCCCTTTAAGTAGAGAAAAATTATTTTCACTGACTTTAAATGAGATTCCTTAGGATTGGATTGATATCTTGCACATAAGCATACTAAAAACATTAATTCTAGATGACTATCTGTTAATTATAGTAAGCTTCCTATCATTCCTCTAAAAGATGTTTGATCCACTTGTTTCCCAGCTTCATCGCGATCAAGTGTGTTTGAGGTACCAATGGGAGTACAAATACATTTAGTGTTGTCAAATCCATAAATTTTAAGAAGATATTTAATATAATTATATTGGGATATGTAGATTCCTTCTGATTTTTGAGAAATTTGAAAACCATGGAAAAATGTTAACTCACCCATCATACACATTTCAAACTCATATTTCATTAGATTGGAAAAAGAAGTAGTTAAATATTGCTGAGTTGAACCAAATATAATGTCATCAACAGAAATTCGAACAATCAAAACATTTTTCTTATCTTTCTATATAAAAAGGGTTGGATCTGCATTTCCCTTAACATTGTTATTTTGATGAAAAAATACTTTAAGTCTATCCTACCAAGCTTGTGGGTCTTGTTTAAGGCTACAAAAAGCATTGGTAAGTCTAAAAAAAATTATCGGGACGTTTTGTGTCTTCAATGCCAGGAGGTTGTTCAACAACAACTTCCTCTTGAACACAACCGTTAATAAAAGCACATTTCACATCCATTTGAAAAAGTTTATAATTTATGACTGCTACAAAGGCAAGTAAAATACGAATAGATTAAAGTTTAGCTACTGGAGCATAGGATTCTTCATATTATATTCCCTCTTGCTGATTATAGCCTTTAGAAACTAGTCTAGAATTATTTCTAACAATGACTCCATTTTCATAACACTTGTTTCTAATGACCCATTTTACTCCAATAACAGAATTTCCCTTAGGTATTTCAACCATGATCCAGACTTTATTCCATTCGAATTCATTTATTTCATCTTGCATGGATTTGATCCAATAATCATCAACTAAAGCTTCATCAGTGATTTTTGGTTCTTATTGGGAAATAAATGCTAGATGTTATACTTCATTCCTTACGGAACTTCTAGTCCTTACAGGTTGATTGACATCACTAATGAAACTATCACTGGGATGATTCTTTAGAATCATCTGACTTAGGTTTTGTAAAACATGTTGATCAACATACGGTAGAAAGTCTTCTAGGGTAAATGTTTCAAAAGTATCTTCTTGAACATTTTCCTTATCAGAAGGATCTTCTATGAAATGAGTTTTTGAAAACACATTAGAGGATTTAGGTTGACATGGTTTAAAAACATAAGGATCCTAGTCGTCAAATTTTACATGTACTGTTTCCTCAATAGTACAAGTTTTTTTTATTGAAAACTCTATAAGCCATAAAAGTTGTGGAGTGACCTAAGAAAATCCCTTCATCAGATTTTGGTGAAAATTTGTATAGGTTATCTTTAGTATTAAAGATGAATACCTTGAAACCAAAAACCTTGAAGTAGGAAAGTCTAGGTTTTCTACCGTTCCAAAACTCATAATGAGTTTTATTACAAAAAGGTCTAATCAAAACTCGATATATAATGTAACAAGCAGTACTTACAGCTTCAGCCCAAAAATGTTTATCTATAGAATACTCCCGCAACATGGTTCTAGTTATTTCTTGAATAATTATATTTCTTCATTCAACTACACCATTTTGTTGAGGGGTTCTAGGTGCTGAAAAGTAGGGAGTAATACCTTTTCTACTGCAAAATATTTCAAAACCAAAATTCTGAAATTCTACTCCATGATCACTATGTATAGTTTTCTGTGAAAGGTTTTTGTCATTTTTAACTTGGGCTCTAAAACATTTGAAATAGGAAAAAGTTTCAGACTTCTTTTCTAGAAAACAGCCCAATGTAAATATAGTTTAATCATCAAATAGAACAAACACATAGTGTTTTACTATAATTCTTATAGTTTGTGTTGGACCGAAAAGATCTATGTGCACCAACTATAATGCATCTATTGTTGAGACTTCACCGATTGATTTAAAACAAGATTTATGTTGCTTTCCATATTGATAGGGATCAAAAATGTTAAAAGAATCAAATCTATGCTCCCATAGATCCTTAACTAAGCCTTTCATAGTGAGTTTGAAAAGGATCCTAAGGTTACAGTGACCTAGCCTTCTATTCTATAACAAATAATAATCTTCTATTACACTTAGGCAAGGTATGTCTTGGCTCCTAAGGTCTTCTAAGTTCAAAGTGTAAACATTCTCTTGCCTATTGGCAGAAAGAATAAATTATTCCTTGTAATTGTTTACTAAACATTTATCATTACTAAAATTCACAAGGTATCCATCATCACATAATTGACTTATTCTAATGAGGTTGTGCATAAGACCCTTTACAAACAAAACATTTGAAATCAAAGTTTAACAAAGAAGAACAATATTACATATATCACCAATTTTTCCCTAAGCATTATCTACGAATGTTACTTTTCCTCCTTTTGTCTTGATAATATTTTCGAAATAGTTTTTGTTACCAGTCATATGCTGGGAACATCCACTATCCATGTACCAAGTATTATTGTTGGTACTTCCTTTAACATCCTTAAAATAAGAAAAGAGTTAGACTTTCAGAATCCAAACATGTTTGGATCTAAAAAATTTAGATAAAAAATTTTGGGTATCCACATTTGTTTAGAGAAATAAGCTTTATGAAACCCAAGAGATTGAATTTTATTCAACGAATAGTTTTTCTTCTAATGCCCACCACTTTGACACTTAGTGAAAAAAGGGGCTCTAGAAGGAACAAAATAGTTGTTTTTGAAAACTGGTTTTTGGTGAGTATAACCTACTCCAGTAGTGTTTCCATTAGGTTTAATTTGAGAATAAATCTTGTCAAAAGTTTCCTTCCCAGAGGTAAATTTTGCAAGGAGCTTCTTTAGAGAGAATATTACGGATTTTAGTCTAATGACTAAATTCCTATCCTCAGGAATCATTTCCTTAGAGTTAGATTTTTCCTCAAAAAATTTCACCTTTAAAATATCATTCTTAAGATCTTTAGAATGTTCTTCCTTATCAGAATTTTTGTTCCAAGGTCTTTAGAAAGTTTTTCTAAAATATTTTCTTTATCTTTAAGATCTGAAGAAATACCTGAAGTATATTTTGTAAGAACTTCTTCCCTAGTATTTTCCTTGTGTAATTTCAATGAAATTTTACAATTTATTTATTCAAGTAGCTTGACAAATCTAGATACTTCTTCATATGAAGGTTCTTCATTTTCTGAATATGAAGTATCTTCATTATAAGTACTATTTTCGGAATAGTGTTTCTTATCAAGAGATAAGTTTGTTAAAGCTTCGGCATATCGTAACTTAGCCAAAAGACTTCTATGTGGAAAAGAAGTATTAGCAAAGAATCTTATATTCTTCTGAGATGATGAATCATATTCAGATGATTCACTTTCTGAAGATTCCCCACAGCTAGCACTCAAAATAGTATTACATTTCAAACATTTCTTAACTTTAGCTTTGTAGAACATCTTCCTGTTCCTTTCAGAATGCCTTTCTTTTCATCATTTCTTTTTAAGCATAGGTCAATCAGGTTGTATGTGTCCACTTCTCTTTCACTCATTGCATGTGACCTATGAATCTTTCTTATCTATCCATTCCTTCTTATACCTGGATTGGAAATTTTTTTGACCAGCTATCTTGTACATCATTCGAGCAAGATTTTCTAACTCCTTCTCTGAGACTTTAATCTCACTAGATTCAGATTGTATAGTAACCTTCTTAGACTTGGATCTGGTTACTATCTCATGAGTCTTTTCTTTAATGTAACTTGATGTTGTAGTAAATGCAACATTACCATTCCCATTCTTCTTTTTGATGTTTTCAGAAACCCTCTACATTCTTGTTTCATGTAGGAGAAGATTTCCAAATAGCTCATCTGAGGAAATTTTTTTGAGTAACCTTCTTGTTCTCATCAATAGTTGTTCTCTTTTATTCCCACTCATTGGGCATAATATCAGTAATCTTATCTATAAGAGCTTCATCATCCAGATCTTTCTCTCCCATAGATTGAAATCTATTCATGATAGTCATAAATATTTTTTTGTACTTTGCTTATAGGTTCTCCAGAAGGGTTAATGGGATATGTATGGTTTGGAAAAACCATGTTCATATCCTTCACACTCAGTTCTACTTAACTAGTATTGGTTCTTGGTTTGGTGCCCATTTTGAAAAGTAATGTAGCCAAACCATGAGCCCTATTAAATTTTGAAGAAATTTCATTTTCCCAATAGTCTAATAAAAATTAAATCATATTCTCCCATTAGTTTTTCACAATGGAAAACATTCTTGGAAGATACATTTCCACTCCTATTAGTATTTGAATCTTATTCTTCATATTGTGTGTGATTCCTTCACTATCGGATGTATTGGATATATAAATTTAATATATACAATCATCATCCATGTATGTAATGTTAAATACATGTGAGTTAATATGTCAAATTTTGTGGGATATTTTCTATTTTTTTATTTCAACCATTTTGTCTTGAATTAAAGGCCAATAATGGATAACAAGAGTATTAACCACCTAAGTTAGATGATCAAGTTAATTTTCCTGAATGTATTTATGATTCTATTTTTCTCTATTATATTGTGTGTCATACATTCCATGTGATGCCAAAAAATGTAAATTAATTAAAAAATTTATATTTTCATTCCTATAGTAGTTCTAGATTCCCAAAAACAATGTTAAAGGATTTCCACATTGATGTAAGCCTCCCCTTAGGGTGTGACCTTCTTAAATATCTAAGATACTAATACCCTGGACATAAATTAAACCCACACATAAGGTGTTTTGAGTTATTATTTATAAATGAAATGTAATTTTAATTAAAAATAATGGATATTATATGACATGTATATGAGACCTTTATTTAATTTTTGTATATTATATTACCCACATGAGATGAGTTGTTCCACATGGATTAATTGTATTATATAAATTGTATGGGTTACACACTAGTTATGACCATTTTCTTTTATCATACGGAGATTGATATGAGGGTTTCTATTCAGAACACATTATACAAGGTTGTTGAGAATAAAGATCATAAGTAATAAATAAATTTAAACACAACAGTACTTATACATGAATTCTTTACAGAACGCCTAGGATGGGCTCACCGATTAGATGTATTTATATTTCTTATGAACTATACATAGTTTCCTAGTGGATTAACTTCGATAGGTTTGGATGGAAATGATATCATACCATGAGTTGAGAGATTCATATTTCCCTATGTAGTATAAAATGGATGATCTTAGAGGGTTATGCATTTATTCTATGATTTGAATGATACTTGTATTACCTATACAGAATTCCTTAGATGAACTCCTACAATGATGGCCATTCATAGTTATCCTAGAGAGATACTCGAGTCCCCTTTTCTGAAAAACCTTATATGGGATTAGTATCATAATTAATTTAATAAATTTTCATGTAATCCATGCAAAATCACAATATTGTTTTTAGTTTATGCTTTACTTATATGACATAATAGTTATAATTTTTTAATAAGTTCACATATCATGAGAACTAAAGATCCCTTTATGATTACTCAAGGACACCTGGGATTTCACCTTGGGTCATGGATAATATTTTGTGTCAATATAGAGACACACACACACATATTTTCATATGTATATAATGTATATATATATATAAATACATATTTATATTATATATATATATATATATATTCTGACATATTTTTAGAGACATACCAATTTAGGTTGAAGCATGTTGTTTTTTGGGTGGCCTGTGAGGTTCCTGGACCATTGTGAGTATCATTATTTACTTTTCTTATTTTATTATTACCAGCACACTACTCATTCTTTATGAACAAATTGGATAGTTTTAGCTACCAATGGTGGTGGACTACTGATCATATCTCACACCCTATTTAGGACATTGAATGGTACAGAAAATGAGATCATAGAAATAGGTAGGGACAAAGTGAAGAATCCAAATTTGGATGCTTGATCTCTATACTAGGATAGAGTTTGAGAGTAGAGGATCAAGATCATGTTCATCATTCTAGTGGAGATATATTTTGGTCTTTTTCAGTTTTTGTAGCATGTTTTATATATATTCTTCTCTTCTTCAATGTACTTCCCTTTTCTGATAGTATATATACCTGACTTCACTTTTTATATGATTATGACTCTACTTCATCTTGTTCACTATATTTGGATGACTTATGATTCTATAGTACATTTATTATACTATTTACTCTATTTGATTTATTATTTATACTATTGTGGTACAGTATGACTTAGAGGGTATAGTCTCCCTAATATACCATCATAAACCTTCACTACTAGTCTGAATCCTCTCTCATATAGGGTGGCACACATCAAGACACATAGAAAAGATGGTTTTGTAACAAAGGAGTGAACCGGGTCTTGGACACTATAAAGTGGTATCAAAGCATTCATTTTTCTTTTTTGTCTTACTATTTTGATATTAGACAGCTGATTATGAATGTGTATGAATATGGAAATGAGCTTGTTCCTTGAAGTAGCTGACCTAACTACAAAGAAAATCCAAATTACCTATGATGGTAAAATGTTTTTTATTTTTTTCATATTACATTAGAATTTATTTAAATTTTGGGTGAAACAAATGATTTTTGGAATTATTATTGTAATTATTCAGGCAGATTTTTCCCTTGGCTCAGTATGGAAAGGGGTATTTATCATACGTTATTATAAACACCAAATGAGGCACATGTTAGGAAAATACCATGCCATTTTTAGATAACCAAATGCATTTCTTGTTTCATATTACATGTTCCTTGTCAAATATATTTATAATTTAGATAAAATTTCTTGCAAGGAAATAATATTGGATTAATTAATGTTCATGCATCCCTATAAATGGAGTTTTATTATATATCTTAATGGAGGAACAATAATTAAAAAATTATTCCATCTTTAACTCATGGAACACTGGTCACATGGGAGAAAAAATTAGTGATTTAGATAAAATTTATTCCAATTATTATTTATAAATCATGTATTTCATAAAAATTTGAATTTTGATTCACTAAATATATTAATTTTATATGAACTATTATATCTCGATGCAAGATGAAAGGGTTTGGTCATAGTTACATCATGTTCCAATTGAAACTTATATAGGTGATTCCTTTATAACTTTTGAATTGTGGCTCATCTAACTAGGTCATGACATATATATCCATATAAATATGTATGAACATAAATGAATCTAAATTACTAAAATAAAAAATGGTTACTATTAAAAATGGATTCCAATTTTAATACAAAGGGTGTTTTTATCTAAACCATACAATTAACACTCCATATATTAGGACCACTACTATGTGGTGTAAGAACTTGACCCGGACCCGAGAATAGAAGTTAGTTGTAGGAAGCATCTCTTGTCCTTATAGGTTTATACATCACCGCGAATTAGATTTTGGAGTGCACTGATGCATTGGATCTGGTATAGGAAGCATATGCACCTATCACTTTCTAGAATCATAAGATATAGTCTACTATAAATTTCTAATCAAATTCATGCATTTATAATTATAGAGACATTACACTATTATGGACATGGGATATACACCATGAAGGTGGCGATGACCATGATATGGAGGTGGTGCTACATAAGCCTCCAATATTACCTCTTGATGTTCCTCCAACATAACCACTTTCTATTAATAACCATTGTGAAAATTATCAGTCACAATAGGTTTAATTTGAATGGTTCAATCTATACATGGATCCCATAACCTTCCCCTATTATTTTAGAGATGACGCAAGAGTTCCAACAACATCACCCACCCACATTGTTTTTTTGAAAAGTTGGACCTCTTGCTACTCAGTCAGGGAGAGACCCCATGTTATCTATATTCATGTATATGGAAATGTATTTAGAGGCGAGGGTAAAGATTTCAACCTATATTATTAGTGATTATTATATGAAATTGTAATAAGTTACCACTTTGGATGATCAACATTAGGGTATAGTTTGGGAGGGCTTTCAAACAACATTCTATGAAAGAATCTTCCCCTGATGCTGAGAGAAGAACTCACAAGGGAGTTTATGAACCTATAATAAGGCGTTATGTATGTGATGGGATATTAAGATTATTTCACTGAGCTTCGACACATCACACCAACCCTTGGTGGAGATGAGTCGAATATAGTGAGACCTTTTTTGGATGGACTTAAATATTCCTTCTGATCATTGGTGAATGTATTTCAGCTGAACACCATTTTTGAGATAGTGAACCTATCCTTCACCACCAAGTTAAACCCAATGGATGTTAGTAGTGTGAGCCAGGGAGGTTTAGTATTGAGACATATAAGCGGTTCATCTAGTGGACATAAATCACACTTTGAGTATGCTTGTAGGGGAATATTTAGTTATATGAAACACATAGAAATTATGTGGTGCGTCACCAATGTGGTAGGTCAGATCATATGAAGATTCAATATATGAAAGAACCTATTGAGATCTTTGCTTGTATCAAGATGTGAAACCATTAGAATTTCTGAAAACATTTTTTCCTAGTACCGAGTTGGAATATATTTTCATCAACTCAACCTTCAAGATCCAGATAAATAACATTTTTCCAAGAAGATAGGAAGTGTACTGATGATCATTAAGATAGATTAGGTGGTCAGGCATGAGTTATCTAAAATTAAGATATATTTCCCTATAGAGTGGACCATCCTAGTGTAGTAAGTTTTTACCTCAGCGTGACCGATTTTTCTATATCTATGAAATGTAACATACTCATGGGGAGTAGATTCTCGAGCCTTCTATAGTTCGAGTTACTATTCTTATAGCATCTATATTACTATCATCCATATTTTAAATAGATTCTTTATATTAATTTATATCTATAATAATTATATACTATATATTCAAACATATAGATTACTTCTATGGAGTAATGACTCTCGATATACTTTTGGGGATATGATCTGAGATAATTATCCAATGTAAGGAATCCCCCTTGATACAGGTGGTTACCTATTTGTATGGAACACCTTTATCCTCAAGATGAAATGTTTTGAAATCATTTATAGGATGTACTAATTGGTTCATTACTGGGATCATGTTGATTTTTACAACTAATAGGGTGTCTTTCACAACATCCATGGTTGGTGCTTATATGCATAATCTATAATTAGATATTTAGGTGAGTCAAGCTAGTACAAAGCATCATGGGTTGTGAAAAGTGATAGACCATATTTATAGTCTCTTGATATGTGTTTAGGTTATGTGGAATATAGATTATACTCTTATGGTTGATTTTTTAGATGATTTATTCCATAAAAACTGTTCTAGGTTACCTCATGTGAGATAAGTGGATTTCCATATTGATCTACTGACAAAATAAGAACCATTTTCTATTACTCCTTACTTGATGGAACCAACTAATCCTCAAGAACTATAGAAGAATCTAGAGTAATTGAAATCTATTTGTTTAATATGACCCAGTATCTCATCATGGGTTCACATATCCCTTTTCCTAAGAATACAGATGGTACTCTTATTATTTTGTTGATTAACATCTTTTGAACCAACTTTAGGATGAGAATCAGTATCCAATTCCATGTATAAATTACCTCCTTGAACATCTATGAGGGTCTCAAAATATGTTGAAGATTTATTTTATTTTATGTTATCATAATGTTCAAGTTATGGAATTATATATACCATGTACAAAATTTTATAACAGATATGTCTTGTATGAGAATTTGGTCAATCCATTCTGTCAAAAAACCATACACATAGTTTTTATGGATCTAATGAATTAGGTTTTCCATTAGTATCTAGATTCATTTGTGGTAGTATTCATGTATGTTATATTTGTGTATTCTCATACTCTAAGAGACCATAACAAACATATTGATATTGTAATAAACACATTATGATAACATAACATGTATGTTAATCCCGCAATATGAAAATTTTGGAGGTTCACTTATTATGTCACATCATCTGAGACGCAGGAGTATATCATGACTCTAAGAAGGTGATATCCATGTCACACTGGGAGAAGACCAAAAATTTCTATGAGATATGATGTGTAGGATCGAAATAACGTTGTAGATGCTCAATATACAAGAGGGGGTGAATTGTACACTTTAAACAAATTCCTTAAACAAGGAAAGATCTAAGTTTAAAAAAGATTAACTTAAGAAAATTCACAACACCTCTAACACCAATGAATGATTGGGACAATGTATGTAGTTAAAAACATCTAGGTCTATGCATTTTCTTAAATCTAGAAAGTGATTCTGAAAAAGTGGTTCTGGGAATTTGAATCCGTAAATTGAAACTTAAAAAAAGTTTACAATATGAGATTCTACCTTAAAGCCTATAGAATATAAATAGATTAGAGTACAAGTGTAAGGAAATATAAAAAGATTATACATTCATTACAATACAAAATTGCAGCGGAAAAACTAGTAGTAAAATTACTTGTAACAAGATATAAGTATTTTAACCCAAAATGAAGGGTATCCAACAACCTTGAATAAATGTCCCTTGATTTACACATTCAAGAAAGTATGTCTTACACACACCAGAGTAAGCCCTTGATACGAAGATCGGAGTCTCTGTCTTCTATCCCAGCAAGACCTAAACATCAAGGTATTTGGAAACTCTGTCTTCCTTAGCAAAGAATCCCTCGAACTTCAAAGTAGTCGTCACCTCGGTCTTCATATCCCTATAAGCCCTTGAATGTAATCACCAACATTCGGAGTCGCACGAATCAAGTCTTCACAAGGCAATGTTTGAACATGTTGTTCAAAATTTCAGAATGAATATTGAGATTTGATAAGAGCCTCCATCTCTAGAAATCACTTCAATAGCATATAAGCACATGTTGTCAAAGATCAGCGTTGTTCTCATTCAAATTAGCTCTTTGTTATAGGAAAATTTCCAATGGTTGGATCCCTCCTCCAACTGTCATATTTTCCTTAATTTTTGGAGGAACCTGTACGCATGTCACTAAGCAAGCGGTTTGTTAGAAACAAAATTGACGTCGTCGTTTTATAATAAAACATGGGTAACTGAAAGCACGACATCGTTTTATAATGAAACGAGTGTAATCATAAGAAAAAATAAAGTTTGGAGTGTATGAAAATAAAGTTCAGATTCTCAAAAAATGGAATTCAAAGTCTATAATAAAGAGGATATTTTGATTTTGTTTTATAGGAATTTAGAATCTGAATTCTATAGAAATCCGGAGTCGGAATTTTTATGGAAATTCGGAGTCTGGTTTTATCAGAGTTCAGAATCTGAGCATATAGAGTTTGGAGTCAAACTTGTAAAATTTCAGAGTCGAACTCAAAATAGTTTGGACTCGAACTAGTAAAAGTTCAGAGTCAAATTCATAATAGTTCAGAGTCGAACTAGTAAATGATCGGAGTTGAACTCATAAATGTTCGGAGTCGAACTAGTAAAGGTTTGTAGTCAAACTAGTAAATGTTCAGAGTCTAGAATTCGGAGTTGAACTTTGTTATAGTTCGTATCCAGAATTCGTATTTGAACTTTATTACAGTTCCTATCCAGAATTCAGAGTGGAACTTAATTACAGTTCACATCCAGAATTCGGAGTGGAACTTCATTACAGTTCATAACCAGAATTCGGATACTAAAACAGAATGCTTCATATCTTAGCATTATATGATTCCAAGGTTTTGGGTATGAATCGGATTTTTACACTTAAGATAAATATTGATATGTATAAGGAAATCTAGGTTAGGGTAAAACTCCTTAAGTAGGGAAATTTTCCTTATAGAAGTAAAACAAATATTCGCTTAAGTAAAAGGTGTTTGTGATTTCGAAAATAAGAAGGAATGAAATGTCATAAGGAAAACCTTATTGACTCAACAATCTCCCCCTTTTTGGAAGGAAAAAACATCCTTACAATGAAGAATACAAGGACTTTGAAAAATTTCATTAGACATTGAAATTAAAACTTATCTCCCTTTATTCATGGATGATAGTGAATACAACTAACTCCCCCTTAGGCATTGAATCTCTAAGTATTATATTCTGAATTTCCAGAGTGGAGTTTTCACTATCATGGGAATGAAAAACTTCACAATGAGAAAATCCCCCTTACTTTAAGGATATTTCACTTAGTAATTTTTCCTTCTCCATTTTAAAATATTCTTTCTCCGCTATTGAGTTGTTCTTTTTCCTTCACCCCCTTTGTGATTTTCAAAAAGAATTTAAAGGAATGGAAAAGAAATAGACTACCTGAAACATTTTTATATAACAATACACGATACAACCAGGAAAAAATTTCATTAGAGTTGATAAAAGTTTTTACAAGTAAAGAAAAATACAACCAAAGATCATAGTGAGTTTATTTGTATTCCTTTTTCATAGATATTAGCTTCTTTAAAAAGGTTTTTAGTTTCTTCAAATCTCTATGATCCTCCTCAGCTTGCCTCTCAAAAGCTTCTATCCTTTCATCTTGAGCATTCAAAGCTTCTTCTTGAGACTTCATGGCCTCTTCCTGCATTTTAAGTAACTCATCTTGCTTTTTCAGATTCTCTTTAAACTAAATCTAAAAATCCCTTTCCCCTTTCCAGTTCTGTGCAAACAAGTTAAGCTTCCCATTCAGGTCTCTGACCTGTTGATTCTGAGATCTTTTCTCAATGATCAGCTCATCCTAAAGATTATTAATCTTGTTATCCTCGGAGTCAAAGGCATCTTTTACCTCATTTGGGAAAAAATCATATTCAGCCATGTGTTCTTCAATTTTCTCAGACCACAAAGTGATTTTGTTGCATGATTTCTTGGGTACATCATAATTGATATGGAAATTTCAATGGTCAGCATCAATTTTCACACACTTATCCTTCACTATGGATGTGAATTCTGATTTCTGATTCAAACTATGTTGTAGCATCTAGCACCTAGAGTCTATAGGGGGAAATATCGGAATGGTGTCCACCATCTTTTTCAAAGATCACCAACAAAATCATGACCGTGTGTTGATGACTCTGAATCAGATAATTTTCTTGGAGATCGTTCTTCTTCAATTTTTACCAGCATTCTTTTAGAAGAACCACCAACCTCTTTCTACCTGAAGATATATTTTGTTGGATTATCCATTAGTACTTTCTTACGCTTATCAGTTTTTGGAATAGGTTGCTCATCTGGAGATTCTTCCTCACTCTCTGATAGATCAACAATTTGATCTTCATCTATTTTCTCCTTTTCTGCTCCTTCTTCATGATAATGTTTCTCATATAATTCTTCCTCATCATACAAAACATTTTCTTCCTCTTCCACTTTCTAATCATCATCCTTTATACTTTATTTCTCATCTCCCTTTCCCGAAGTGACTAATTTTGTTGATTCAGCTTTTTCTTGATAATCTTCTACTTGTTTAATAAAGTCATCCTGATTATCACTTGCTTCTTCTTCTTCTTCTTCTTCTTCATCAACCTCTTCACCCTTAGACTTTTCCGAAGTGATGTAGTTCTTTTCTAGAGTATCTGGTAATGGTTCGTTAAGAAAAGTTTCGACAACCAGAATCTGTTTAGAAGATATTTCAGATGCTTTCAAATAAGATTGAACATCCTGAGATTCAGAAAGTTTCTTCTACATATTCTTCTCTTTTTCTTGCATCTCTAACTCATCAACAGCTTTCTATTTTAAGGTCTTATATTCAGTAGGGTCCATTCCGAATTGTGGATCCCCTTATTTCCTTTTCTCCTTGTCTTCTCTCCACTTAGCTGCCACCTCATCTGGATAGGATTTTTGTTAATTTGGCATCGGTTGTGCAGATTGAGTTTTCTTACCTTTGGGGTTTTTTTCCTCATCAACCACTTACATAAGCTTTCTCTTCTTTGTAACTTTCTTCATTAGTTCAGCCTTCTCCACAATTTCTGGAATGGCCTCAGCCTGTTCTTCTGGTAAAGGATAAAATTCTCCAGATTCATTAGAAAAATCCATTTTCATCCTCTTTAGTGTATCATCACTTACTAACATTACCTTGCAATTTCATTGCTTGTAAGTGAAAGTAACTTTGAATGAGTCAAGACCTCTCATGATAAGTTTGGAAATCAGGGTCGGATACATAATGATCTACGATTTCAGATTCCCTTATATGATATTCTTAACTGTAATCAAAACATGCCTCATCAGATTTATGTTCCTTAGATTTACCAAGAAATCTATAATGTAAATGTTACTATTCTTCTGATTATCCTTATCACTCCATCTTGGTACAGGAAAACCTTGTACCCATAGCTGTAGAATTTGATTATTCGGATTGAGATGAGCAATCTTAGCAGTCATGGAATCTTTATGTCCATGACATATCAATGCCTTCACTTTGTTGAATCTTCCATGCTCATCCAAAAGCATAAGTGAACAAAACTCAGCTTCACCTTCATAAGTCAAACCCACAAAACATGCAGCCTTGGTGTTAGATAATTTTTAAGTATTCCCATAAGACTTGAAAGAAACGAAGTCTCTGTCATCTTCCTCAAGGAAGGAAACAGACTCATAGAACTCAACAATTAAATCTGTATAAACCGGATCATGTTTCTCTGCCTTTGACATACAAACCTCCTCCGATCCATTCAACTTGATATTCTTAGATATAAAAGAATCATACTTGAAGAAGCTCGGATGCACTAACCTCTCCCTGTAAGCTATCTAATTTGAGATTGGATTTGAGGTAGACATATATTGAGATGTAGCTTCAACAACAATTCGGAATGTGGAGTTCTGGGAGATTCGAATGGGCTTTGAAAAAGATCAGAACAGTCCTTAAGAAGAGAGTCAGGGCTTCGAGATGCGAAAGCTTTGAAAAACAGATGTGAGATGACCCTCAGGGGTCCTGTTTATATAGGCTTTGAGACGACGATTTAGTTTCCACGGTTGATCGAACGGTTGAGATAAATTGAGATTTGATCTAAATGTTGAGATACAAACCACCTGGAATACATGACTCCGATCTTTTGAGGTTTTTAAGAAAAACATTCGGATTTAAGAAAACTAGAATCTGAAAAATTTTAAAACTCATAGGAAAATACCAGCAAAAAAATATGACTATGAAAACTTAAGTAAGGAAGTCATACATCTCAGATTGGCTAGAATGATTTTTCATAATTGGTTATATTCTTCTTGAGGAAAATTTAACTAAGAAAAGTTCACTACGAAAAACTTCATTATGAAGAATTCTCATTACGAAAATCCATTATGAAAATTTCTGTTCCGAAAAATTTCATTAAGAAAACATCAGTTCCGAAAATTTTCATTACGAAAATTTCTGTTCCAAAAATTTCTGTTCTGAAAATTTCAGTTCCAAAAAATTCATTATGAAAATTTCAGTTCTGAAAATTTTCATTATGAAGATTTCAGTTCCAAAAATTTCATTACGCAAATTTTAGTTCTGAAAATTTTCCTTACAAAAAATTCAGTTCTGAAAATTTTCATTCCAAAAATTTCAGTTCTAGAAATTTTCATAACGAAAATTTTAGTTCTGGAAATTTTGAAATACTCATTATGAAAAATTTTGTTGCAAAAGTTTTTTTAGAAAAAATCTGACTATGATATTTTTGATTACAAAGGCTTAAAAAAATTACTATGAAAATTTTATTATGCTAACATGAAAATGTACTCCCCCTATGAGAAGGAGTTTCTTACTATATGGAATATTGTTGAACAAGTAGTTAATGAAGAAGTACTACCTCATGATTATCATTCCTAACTTTTATTTATTGTATTCAAATCTATCAGAGGGTAAATATTTTGTGAAAATATCTGCAATTTTATCTTGCGTTCCGATAAACCAAAGAATGATATCTCCTTTAATAGTGCTATCTCTAAGAATGTGATGCCTAATATCTATGTTTTTTGCATGAGAGTGATGTGCAGTGTTTTTACTAAGAGAAATGGCACTTGTGTTATCAAACAAAATTTTAATCTTAGTAAAACTGAAGCCATAGTCTGTGAGTGTGGGTTGCATCCACAACACTTGAGCACAACAACATACAGCTGCTATTTATTCATATTCAGTAGTGGAGAGTGCTACAGAATGTTTCTTCTTCCATGAACAAGAAACTAATGAATCTCCTAAGAAATGAAAAGTACCGGATGTACTCTTTCTGTCCATTCTACTTCCACCAAAGTTCCCATCTGATAATTTTTTTAAAATAAAATCATTTCTAGAAGTATAAAAGGGTCCTAAATCAATGGTTCCCTTTAAGTAGTCAAAAATTATTTTCACTGACTTTAAATGAGATTCCTTAGGATTGGATTGATATCTTGCATATAAGCATACTAAAAACATTAATTCTGGATGACTACATGTTAATTATAGTATGCTTTCTATCATACCTCTAAAAGATGTTTGATCCACTGGTTTCCTAGCTTCATCACGATCAAGTGTGTTTAAGGTACCAATGGGAGTACAAATACATTCAGTGTTGTCAAATCCATATATTTTAATAATATATTTAATATACTTATATTGGGATATGTAGATTCCTTCTGATTTTTGAGAAATTTGAAAACTAAGGAAAAATGTTAACTCACACATCATACACATTTCAAACTCAGATTTCATTAGATTGGAAAAATAATCAATTAAATATTGCTAAGTTGAACCAAATATAATGTCATCAACATAAATTAGAATAATCAAAACATTTTTCTTATCTTTATATATAAAAAGGGTTGGATCTGCATTTCCCTTAACATAGTTATTTTGAAGAAAAAATCTTGTAAGTCTATCATACCAAGCTCATGGGTCTTGTTTAAGGCCATAAAAAGCATTGGTAAGTCTAAAAAAATTATCGGGACGTTTTGTGTCTTCAATGCCAGGAGGTTGTTCAACAACAACTTCCTCTTGAACACAACCGTAAATAAAAGCACATTTCACATCCATTTGAAAAAGTTTAAAATTTATGACTGCTACAAAGGCAAGTAAAATACGAATAGATTCATGTCTAGCTACTGGAGCATAGGATTCTTCATAGTCTATTCCCTCTTGCTGATTATAGCCTTTAGAAACTAGTCTAGCATTATTTCTAGCAATGACTCCATTTTCATCACACTTGTTTCTAATGACCCATTTTACTCCAATAACAGAAGTTCCCTTAGGTATTTCAACCAAGATCTAGACTTTATTCCTTTCGAATTCATTTAGTTCATCTTGCAGGGATTTGATCCAATCATTATCACCTAAAGCTTCATCAGTGCTTTTTTGGTTCTAATTGGGAAATAAATGCTAGATTTTATACTTCATTCCTTACGGAACTTCTAGTCCTTATAGTTTGATTGACATCACCAATGAAACTATCACTGGGATGATTCTTTAGAAACATCTGACTTAGGTTTTGTAAAACCTCTTGATCAACATACGGTAGAAAGTCTTCTAG
The DNA here is from genome assembly GCA_963277665.1 of Viscum album. Taxonomy (NCBI): domain Eukaryota; kingdom Viridiplantae; phylum Streptophyta; class Magnoliopsida; order Santalales; family Viscaceae; genus Viscum; species Viscum album. Next base: position 1,518,726,569 of record OY728131.1, read on the forward strand.
GGAAATTTTTTCAAAAGTATCTTCTTGAACATTTTCCTTATCAGAAGGATCTTCTATGAAAGGAGTTTTTGAAAACACATTAGAGGATGTAGGTTGAGATGGTTTAAAAACAAAAGGATCATAGTCGTCAAATTTTACATGTACTGTTTCCTCAATAAAACAAGTTTTTGTATTGAAAACTCTATAATCCTTAGAAGTTGTGGAGTAACCTAAGAAAATTCCTTCATTAGATTTTGGTGAAAATTTGAATAGATTATCTTTAGTATTAAAGATGAATACCTTGCAACCAAAAACCTTTAAGTAGGAAAGTCTAGGTTTTCTATCGTTCCATAACTCATAATGTGTTTTATTACGAAAAGGTCTAATCAAAACTCGATTTATAATGTAACAAGCAGTACTTACAGCATCAGCCCAAAAATGTCTATCTATAGAATATTCCCGCAACATGGTTCTAGTTATTTCTTGAATAAATATATTTCTTCTTTCAACTACACCATTTTGTTGATGGGTTCTAGGTGCTGAAAAGATGGGAGTAATACCTTTTCTACTACAAAATATTTCAAAACCAATATTTTGAAATTCTCCTCCATGATCACTATGTATAGTTTTTAGTGAATGGTTTTTTTTCATTTTTTACTTGGGCACTAAAACTTTTGAAATAGGAAAAAGTTTCATACTTATTTTCTAGAAAATAGGCCAATGTAAATCTAGTTTAATCCTCAAATAGAACAAACACATAGTATTTTCCTCTAATGCTTCTAGTTTGTGTTGGACCGAAAAGATCTATGTGCACCTACTGTAATGCATCTGTTGTTGAGACTTCACTGATTGATTTAAAACAATATTTATGTTTCTTTCCATATTGATAGGGATCAAAAATGTTAAAAGAATCAAATCTATGCTCCAGTAGATCCTTAACTAAACCTTTCATAGTGAGTTTGAAAAGGATCCTAAGGTTACAATGACCTGGCCTTTTATTCTATAACAAATAATTATCTTCTATTGCACTTAGGCAAGGTATGTCTTGCCTCCTAAGGTCTTCTAAGTTCAAAGTGTAAACATTCTCTTGCCTATTGGCAAAAAGAATAAATTATTCCTTGGAATTGTATACTAAACATTTATCATTACTAAAATTCACAAGGTATCCATCATCACATAATTGACTTATTCTAATGAGTTTGTGTATAAGACCCTTTACAAACAAAACATTTGAAATCAAAGTTTTACCAAGAAGAACAATATTACATATAGCACCAATTTTTCCTTAAGCATTATCTCTAAAAGTTAATTTTCCTTGTTTTGTCTTGATAATCTTTTCGAAATTGTTTTAGTTAACGGTAATATGCTGGGAACATCCACTATCCATGTACCAAGTATTATTGTTGGTACTTCCATTATCTTCCTTAAAATAAGAAAAGAGTTAGACTTTCAGAATCCAAACATGTTTGGATCTAAAATTTTTAGACAAATTTTTTTTGGTATCCACATTTGTTTAGAGAAATAAGTTTTATGAAACCCAAGAGATTGAATTTTATTCAACGAATAGTTTTTCTTCTAATACCCACAACTTTGACACTTAGTGCAAAAAGGGGCTCTAGAAGGAACAAAATAGTTGTTTTTGAAAACTGGTTTTTGGTGAGTATAACCTACTCCAGTAGTATTTCCATTAGGTTTAATTTGAGAATACATCTTGTCAAAAGTTTCCTTCCCAGAGGTAAATTTTTCAAGGAGCTTATTTAGAGAGAAAATTTCAGATTTTAGTCTAATGACTAAATTCCTATCCTTAGGAATCATTTCCTTAGAGTTAGATTTTTCCTAAAAAAAATTCACCTTTAAAATAGCATTCTTAAGATCTTTTGAATGTTCTTCCTTATCAGAATTTTCTTTCTCAAGGCCTTTAGAAAGTTTTTCTAAAAGATCTTCTTTATCTTTAAGATCTGAAGAAGGATCTGAAATATATATTGTAAGAAATTCTTCCCAAGTATTTTCCTTGTCTAATTTCAATGAAATTTTACAATTTTTTTTCTTCAAGTAACTTGAAAAATATAGATACTTCTTCATATGAAGGTTCTTCGTTTTCTGAAGATGAAGTATCTTCATTAGAAGTATTATTTTTGGAATAGTATTTCTTATCAAGAGATAAGTTTGTTAAAGCTTCGGCATAGTGTAACATAGCCATAATACTTCTATGTATAAAAGAAGTATTAGCAAAGAATCTCATATTCTTCTGAGCTGATGGATCATATTCAGATGATTCACTTTTTGAAGAGTCTCCACAGCTAGCACTCAAAGTAGTATTAGCTTTCAAACATTTCTTAGCATTATCTTTGTAGAACTTCTTCCTATTCCTTTCAGAATGCCTTTCTTTTCATCATTTCTTTTTAAGCATAGGTCAATCAGGTTGTATGTGTCCACTTCTCTTTCACTCATATCATGTGACCTCTGAATCATTCATATCTATCCTTTCCTTATTATACCTGGATTGGAAATTTTTTTGACCAGCTATCTTGTACATCATTCGAGCAAGATTTTCTAACTCATTCTCTGAGACATTACTCTCACTAGATTCGGATTGTATAGTAACCTTCTTAGACTTGGATCTGGTTACTATCTCATGAGTCTTTGCTTTCATGTAACTTGATGTTTTAGTAAATGCAACATTACCATTCCCATTCTTCTTTTTGATGTTTTCAGAAACCCTCTACATTCTTATTTCATGTTGGAGAAGATTTCCAAATAGCTCATCTAAGGAAATTTTTGAGTAACATTCTTGTTCTCATCAATAGTTGTTCTCTTTGATTCCCACTCATTGGGCATAATATCAATAATCTTATCTATAAGAGCTTCATCATCCATATCTTTCTCTCCCATAGATTTTAATCTATTCATGATAGTCATAAATCTTTTTTGTACTTTTCTTATAGGTTCTCCATAAGGAAAGTTAAAACCATGATACTCAGCTCTCAACATAGCTCTTCTAGTCTCAATAACTTTAGATGTACCAAAATGTGTAACTTCATATTTCTTCCATATACAGTTAGCTGTTTCACATGAAGAAATTTGGTTATATATGTTCCTAGTCATTGAACATTGTAGAGTATTGCGTACCTTGTAGTTTAATTGAAAATCATGATTCTCTTGGTTTGTGAAAGCACTAACTTCTTTATCAAGAAATTTTATAACCTCCAATAAGCATAAGAAATTTATCTACTCCAATATTGATAACGAAAGTCTTCATTTGATCTCTCCAGTACTATTAATCATTGCCATAAAAAATAGGTGGTATTGTAGGATTTAGGTTTTAGATGGAACCAACATTTAAACCTGTCGTCCATAAGAAAGTCTTACTACACAAAAAATTGTTAATAACAATAGTTCAGATTCAAGGAAAATATTCCTAAGAAAGCAAAATATAGAACAAAGTAAAAATTGAGAAAGAAAAACTTATATGTGAGTATAAGTATTTCCATGGCCCTGCATTTATACCAAATGTATGATTTGTAGAGAGTATGAGGTTTCCAACCTCTGATACCAATTGTAGGTTCAAAATAACAATGTAGATGCTCAATATACAAGAGGGGGTGAATTGTAAACATTAAAAAATTTCCTTAAACAAGGAAAGATCTAAGTTTAGCAATGTTAAACTTAAGAAAATTCACAAAACCTATAACACCAATCAAATATTGGAACAAAGTTTGAAGTTACAAAAATCTAGTTCTATGCACTTGCTTAAATCCAGAAAGTGATTCCGAAAAAGTGGTTCCAGAAATATGAATCCAGAAATTGAAACTTAACCAAAGTTTAAAATATGAGATTCTACCTTAAAGCGTATAGAATATAAATTAATCAGAGTAAAAGTGTATGGAAATATAATAATATTATACATTCCTTACAATACAAAATTGCAGCGGAAAAACATGTAGTAAAACTACTAGTAACAAGATATAAGTCTTTTAACCCAAAGAGAAGTGTATCCAAAAACCATGGATAAAGGTCCCTCAATTTATACATTCAAGCAAGTCTGTGTTACCCACACCAGGGTAAGACCTCTATACAAATATTGGAGTCTCTGTCTTGCTATCCATGAAAGCCCTCAAATTCAAGGTAGTTGGAACCTCTGTCTTCCTCATCAAAGAAGCCCTCAAACATCATGGTAGTCGGCACCTATGTCTTCCTATCCCTAGAAGCCCTCGAATTTAATCACCAACATTCGGAGTCGCACGAAGCAAGTCGGCATAAGGGAAAGTTTTAACAAGTTGTTCCAACTTTCATCACGATTCTTGAGAGTTGATAAGAGACTCTCTATCTAGAAATCAATTCAACAGCATGTTAGCACAAGTTGTCGAAGATCAGTATTGTGCTCCTTCAAATGTGATCCTATTTATCGTAAAATTTCAAACGGTCGGCTCCCTCCTCCAACGGTAATATTTTCCTTAAATTTCAGAGGAACATGTACATGTGTCACTAAACTAATGGTTAGTTAGAAACAGAATGGATGACATCGTTTTATAACAAAACATTTGTAACTAAAATCAAGACATCATTTCATAATGAAACGAGTGTAATAATAAGCAAAACTAATGTTTGGAGTGTAAGAAAATAAAAGTTCATATTCTAACCAAAATGGAATTCGGAGTCTATAATAAAGAGGTTATTTGGATTCTATTTTATAGGAACTCAGAACCTAAATTCTGTATAAATTCGGAGTCTGAATTTATAAGGAAATTTGGAGTCTGGTTTTATTAGAGTTGAGAATCTGAAATTAGAGAGTTTAGAGTCGAACTTGTAAAAGTTCTGAGTCGAACTCATAATTGTTTGGATTCGAACTAGTAAACTTTTAGAGTTGAACTCATAATAGTTTGGAGATGAACTAGTAAATGTTTAGAGTTGAACTAATAAAAGTTCGGAGTCAAACTAGTAAAAGTTTGGAGTCGAACTAGTAAAAGTTTGGAGTCGATCTAGTAAAAGTTCGAACTCTAGAATTCGGAGTTGAACATTGTTAGAGTTCGTATCCAGAATTCGGAGTGGGACTTTATTACATTTCCTATCCAAAATTTGGAGTGGAACTTCATTACAGTTCACATCCAGAATTCGGAGTGGAACATCATTACATTTCACATCAAGAATTCGGATCCAAAAAGAGAATTCTTTATATCTTATCATTATATGATTCTGAGGTTTTGGTTTTGAATCCTATTTTTACACTTATAAAAAATATTGATATGTATAATTAAATCTAGGTTAGGGTAAAATTCCTTATGGAGGTAAATTTTCCTTATAGAAATAAAACATAGATTTTCTTAAGTAAATGGTGTTTCTGATTTTCAAAATAAGAAGGAATGGAAATGTCATACGGAATAATTTATTGACTCAATGCGATAATTCATGGGGAAGGTGGTATAATCGGGTTTTTATTTAGTATTTCCTATGTTTGAGAGCACTAATAAAAAGCATGACCAAGAAAGGATTCATGTTAATTTGTTTTGAACCATCTAAGTTAGCCATCCTTTAGTTGAGTTGATGATGGAATTTAACAGTGATACTGATACTTCCAAATCCAATAAGAGGTTATATATTTTTCAATGATTCTTCCGGCATCAAGCTGGGAGCTATTTTGATGGAGGTAGACTGATTTGTGTTGTGTGTGTATTAACAGTTGATGGATCATGAGAAGAATTACCTTATGCATGACCTTGAGCTAACTATTGTGTTCACGCCTTGAATTTTAGATGTATTGTTTATTGTAAGATAATTTTTAGTGTACATAGATTATGAAACGTCAAATACATTTTTAGCCAGGGTGAATTGAATATCTGAAAATGAATATGGTTTTAATAACGACAATTTTTTTTATTTTGTGCTTCCCTATTCACCTAGGAATGGAAATTCAATTACTGATTATCTAAGCTAGTAGAATAAAGTAAAGGTTGTTTATGAGGCCATTAGTGAGTGGTAGATAACAAAAATCTTTTCTAAAATTCACCTAATGGTCGTAGAGAATCATTGGTAGTCTATCCTTTCATCTTTTTTGGTAACATATTCACTTTTATAAAGGGTAATGATGTGGAAGCTTTCAAAACCCATGGAGTTTGTCCTACAAGAGGGACTTTTTGGTGAGGAAGCCCATTCTACTTAGGTTATTGATTGGGATAAGATCCTGGGAAATCGTGGCCATGTCTAAATAACTTCAGATAATATAGTGAAATTGATGATATATTTTCATTCCTTCTCTTGGGTAGTACATATCGGTGTTACCAATATGTATCATGACTTATGCCACTAGTATTGGTGGATGAAGATGAGAAAAGAGATAGCTGGTTTTCTTACAAGTGTTCCACCAATCATTAGTTGAAGGTATACCACTAGTTTCCTTCAAGACTTTTATATCCCCAGTCCATTCTATAATAGAAATGGGATGATGTCACAATAGAGCTTATGATTGGAATAATGAGATCCCATCAATGTAGTGATGCATGATGAGTGATCATGAGCGGCTTAAAAAACACCTCACACTTTATACCTATCAAAGACTCCTTTTTGATTGATGATTTTGGAAATCTATATGTTTTAGAGATTATATGCCTACATGGATTTCTATGATATATCATATTAGATATATGTGCATATTTTATATCATTTTTTTATGGTGTTTCAAAAGACTTTTGGTACTCATGTTATTCTATGAACAACCATTCACCCATTGACTGATGGGTAAATTGAGCATACGATTCAGATATTGGTGGATATTCTTTGATCTATTGTCCTCAATTTTAGTGGTTATTGGGGAAAAAACTACCATGTGATGATTTTTATTGTAATTTTTTGTGAAACTATATAGATGTATCATTATGAGACCATTTATGGTAGGCCAAGACATTCACCCTAGTGTTGGTTAGAGGTACGAGATTCAGCACTGGTATGACCTCAACTAGATCATAATAGTTTAGAGTATATAAACCCTATCTAAAATAAGATGGATATAACATAGTCTTGGAATAATTATTTCACTAATTTTAACTATCAACCTCCAATGTTTTAGGTGGGACATCAAGTCTTCTTATGTGATTCACATAGGCTGGTTCATAAGATGATTCAGAGAAATAGAAATCTATCACATCATAACATCGAACCTTTCAAAAACCTAGAGATATTTGGGCCGATAGCCTATCAGATAGCTCTTGCACAAATTTATTGGTCCATTCATGATTTCCTCTATGTATTTCACCTTGACCATTATTATTCCAACCCATATCATTCATTTGACCATGAGGATATTAATATTGAGGTGGATTCTTCTATTGAAGATAATACTACTCATATAGTCCATCAAAGCATAAAGGATCTTTATGGAATGTTTATTCCTCTAGTGTAGGTGCCATGTAAGTATGAACATGTATAGGAAGAGACATGGGAGTGATAGGCAGATGTATATTTCAGAGGAAGATATTTTCCAACATAATGCTTTACCACCCAGAGAATGGAAACTCAAGGATGATGTTTTTTTATGGAGGGGATATTATAAGATCCCATATTTTTAGTGAGTTATGGAACCATTTAGGTTTATGTATAAGTCTTTTTCAACAAATGAAAGTTATTATTGAGTTTAGGAAAGGTTTTTAATCATCATAGGCTTATTGTAAGCTCCTAGATCTCATTTTTATATAAATAGTGTGAAGTGAACATTTATCTCATTATTAGGAGTAAATATTTGTTTTCATCCATGAAGGTTGATATTTAGGTCTTCAAAAGGGTCAATGATTTGTGCATGATTTTTATAAACTTTTCACTTATCCCACACACTTAATTCCACTTAACCACAATAGGTTAACAATTTTGAATATCGTGAGACCAAAATATTTACCCCATTAAAAACTAGGTGAAAATTCATTTCCCCTTCCTCTTCTATTCCCATTTTCAGAGTAGAATGCACACATGAGAGCTACATTTGCTATAATCCTAGTACTTGAGCCTCCTTCTTCATATGGTGTCTGATTAATTCACTACTAGTTATGCTAGAAAGATAATGGTAAGCTCTGTAATCATCTTCCTTCATTCATTAATCTTTATGTATGAAATATTCTAAATCCATGTGAGCTAATATTCAATATTTGTTTTTGGAAATTAAACATCTTCATAGACATACCCCATTTAATCCTTAATTAATGGCCAACAACAGATGACTAGAGTGCTATATTTATATGGTATGTAGTCTAGTTATTTTCCCTAATGTCACAATGTTTATATTTTGCGGTGTTATGTTGCATGCCATATATTTTATGGGACACCTCATAAATATTAAATTAATTAAACGAATTGTTATTTTCATACGTAGAGTCATTATATTAACTCATCAATCAATGTCACAGGACATCCACCACGACATAATCCACCCCATTGGGTGTTTCATTCTTAAAATACTAGGAGCCTTGTACCATGGAATTAAATTGAAAAAGCACATAAGATGTGTTGAGTTGGCCTTTATAAATAAAATGTAATATTAATTAAAACGAAGGGAAATGGTGAGGATTATGTATAGGAATTTTTTTTTCTTCTGATATCCTTAGTTACCCTCATGAAATGAATTTTCAACATGAAATATTTTTATATGTTTAATTGGAATTGGTAAAACACTAGTTATGACCATTTCCTTATACTACACCATGGGCGATACAAGGGTTTTGATTCATATAACACTTGGAAAAGATCGCTGAGTATAATGATTAGAAGTTATAAATGAATTAATACACAGATGGAGTGATACCTTGGTTCATCATATAACACCTTGGATGGGGTCACGAGGAGGATTATATTGTATCACCTATGAGTGATACCTAGTTCACTAGTGGATTAACTTGGAAGGGATGAGAGGAAAATGATATTATTCCATTCTATGAGGAATAAATTTTTTTACTATGTGATATAACATGGATGGGATCATAGGGATATGAATTTATACAATTCCATGGGTGATAACTAGGTTCTCTGTATGGAATTCCTTGGACGAACTCCTATGGTGATGGGTCCTTGTAGTGCTCCTGGAGTGATACCCATGTACCTTTTAACAGAACATCTGGGATGATATCATGATGCAATTAGTTAAATAAATTTACATGTATACCAAGATAAAAATATTATTGGAGATAGTCTATTATATACATATATAAATCTCCATTTATACATTTTTCATATGTTTATATTTCTTGACAATTAAATAACCCCTTATGATTATGCTTGGACCCCTGGGATTATACCTCGTATCATAAATAATATATGTATATACATAGAAAAATCTTCATATATATACATATGATATATATATATATAATAAATATTTATACTTATATATATATGCTGCCAACTATTCAGACACTTCCCAGTTTAGGCCGAAGCATGTCGTTTGGGTTGGGTAGCCCATGTGGAACCAAGACTGATGTGATATATTTTACATACTATTATAATTTTATAATTATATACACATTGCTCATTTTAAATGAAAGTACTTGAAATTTCTTGTCACTGCTCGACCCTACCTGGGCTCGATCCGCAACTACCCCAAGCCTGCCTCCATAGCACAGGGGCTGGCAACCAGCGTCGAAGGATAAACAACTCGGGGAGGCGATTGCCTAAGTACCTGTACACACACACATAGCCCAATCAATGAAAAAATATAGAGTAAAATAAAATACAAGTATAGTAAAGGGAAACCACAATATATAAACCACCAAAAGTGCATCAACCTCTAACAGCCACAAACCGGAAATAGGTGAACAAATGTAAAGAGCTGGAATGGTCCCCCACCTGGAACCCAACTCTGACCACCACACGGGTTCGAATCTCCCAAACTCCTAAGCTCCGCTGAAGTCACGACCAACCTGTATGTCATATGCAAGGTCACACTAAGTGCGGGCAAAGCCCAAGTAGGTTTGAGTATAAAAATACTCAGTAGGATACCCCAAATGCTCGAGGGAGCAATAAAGAAGTTAACGAAGGGTGAGCAGTAGATCAAATAGGGGAAAGTAAAGGAGTACAACAAGGAGTGTTATAGAGTAACAGTAGAGAGTCCGGCTCAACCCAATGAGGGAAAGGTGGTAGACTCGTCTAAAAAACAAGGAGTTGGAAACAGTGAGAAGATGAACTTCTCATCGAGTCTTCGCTACCTATAGGAGGAGAGTAGAGTCATCCAACCACGAGAATCTAGACACGAAAATCATGTGGCATACCCCGTACGTCTTCACCTCTCATGGAAGGAGAGTAACCAAAACCCAAGGAGTGGGTACTGGAACAAGGTATATATATATCCATATACTCAATCAAGAAGCCTGAAAAAGATCATAAGGGGATCTCCATCCTGTATCTCAGCCCAATAAACTAAGTCGCCAACAGTCCCAGAAGTAAACCACCATCGATGCCCATCATCCCACACATTTTCCCCGAACTACAATCCAAGGGGGCGAAATCACCAAACCTTGACTCTATCCGCTTTGGGCGGCACTGACTTTCCTACACTGTTTTAGGTCACGTTGCAAGGATCTGTCCTAGTGGGTAAAGCGCCCCTCGTACTTGAGAGTTTGGGGGAACATCAATACACACCTCATTATTGCCCCGCATTCGAGAGGTCTTCTTAAAGTTGATAGGTGACCCCCTGCTCATCCCCACTGGAGGGTAATCCCTGGAAGTCGATGGGTTCCCACTAGAGGGAGACCCGGAAAGATTCAACGGGTGCCACAATGCCCAGTCCCAAAAAAGGGTGATCATTGAGGGGGTGAATCGTCTAAAGTCGTTGACGAGTCCCAATGCCCAATCCGGTAAAAGGGTACTCCACTAAAGGGAGGCTAGTAACCATCATTGGGGACCACTTCCCAGCCCTACTGGAGGTAAACCCGACATCGGGGACCACTTCCTAGCCTAGCTAGAGGTAAACCCAGAACAGATCTGGCCATCCCTACTGGATGGTACAATCTCCTGGTCATCCCTGCTGGAAACAACCTCCTGGCCAGCCCTGCTGGAAACAACCTCCGGGTTAGAGGATCGGTGCCCACATAATGTGTTAGTCACACTGAATCCACAAGAACTCTACTAGGGAAAGAAGTAACTCTACCAGACAAACCATTGAGAATAACACCAGGGTAAAAACACTCAACCAAACTGGTCAAACAAACGAGAACGAAACCAGGGGGAAACTAAACCCCGCTGGTCAAGAAACAAGATCTGAACCAAGCGAAAACTCATCCCAGCTGGTCCACAAACAAGATAGGATCCATGGGAAAAATCAACCTTGCGGGTCCACAATCGAGAACAGAGGGACCCTCTACGTCACGAGAGGTCAATGGTACGCAAAGCAGAACACAACACACACATGGGGCCGACATGACGTGTGGCCCCAAGTCAACTCCAACCAAGTGAACAAACGTTCTCAAGTACAAACAACCACATGTACCTCCGAGCATTCTCGTATACTCCCATTTTATACCACATTTCCCACCCAAAGGCTATCGTGCACACGACACCCAACGTCAACGCAAAGGCGTAAACGTAACAACTCCAACTTGACACCACATCAGCCCAGGAATGGCCAACTACATCTCTCCAAGCATTTACTTCACTCACACGGGAGTGCATGCGATCACACGTCAAGGGTCCACTACAAACAAAGGTGAACAAACCACCACCGGAGCACCTTACTTGCTTCCGCGATTAAAAGATATCGTGAAGGAGTCTATTTACATCCAAACGGATCGTACCATTATAATCCTTGCGGAAAAACATGTGATATCGACTACTTACTCACCTCCAACGAATATCTGACGTAAAAGATGCCAACACCACTTTACGCCTGAACGACGTCCCGTGGTCCCGAGCCTCAGCCCCAAACACAGTCGGGTGCATCACACCATTGCGATATTCACAGATAGACATGTCAAAAGGACTACTCAATTGAGTGGAACAGATAGCCGGAGAAAAAGATGTGTTCCAACATACTGAACATGAGCCATGCTACATGGGACCCGCATCCCGGTTATGAAGAACTAACAACGTATCACACCATTGTGATCCTCTCAAAAAAGTACACATGATGGACTATTCAATTGTCCAAAAAGGACACCAGGTGATAAATCTGGAAAATTACCATCAACTCCCAAAATGGCCCTCATGGGGCCCGCACCGTTGTTCAGAATTTAAGCGGGCAGATTGGGCCATAGAAATGCCCTTGAAAAAACACCCAGGATTGACTGCTCGCATGCCCTGAATAGACATCTGAAGAAAAAGTTGTAAAGCACTACACGCAACTCGAAAGACGGGTCATGGGGCCCACACCTCAAATCCAGTTTCAACGCCCGAAACCACACTGGAAAATTCTTCGTCGGCACCAGGGTCCCAATGCCACTAACGACGCTCAAATAGGACTTCGTATGTGTATGCACCGCTCAAAACACGAACCCCTCAAAAACGTCAATTCACATAACGTACGCGACGTGATACCGAGGCCCCCATCCCAAGAGTAAAGACCGCTCAAAACCATCTCATATTATCTTCCTTGAGCCGAGGTTCGCACTCCCGCAGATGGCTCATAAAACAGACACCCGTAGAGAATGTTACGGTTTCACGAAACAAGGAGGGTGATCCCCTTTGGCAGGACCGTCCCGCGCCGGCCGGCCCGACTCATCGCGCCGACTCATGGTCCTGACTCTTGGGTCGTCCATGGACCCGCGGTCCACGCGCAGACCGGCCCTCGTGGCCAGTCACGCATGCCGCGTGAAAACCCACCAAATGCGGGTCTTGTCTCCCCCGCTGGGGTCGCGCGCCGCGACCCCGGCGCTCCCCTGGAGCTTCGGCGAGCGCCACCTTGCCCGACGGCCTCACCACAGCCGCCTCCTCCGATGAAGGCCCACCGCGCCCCCAGCTCACCTGGACGCTCCGCCTTAACCGGCCACCCGCCGAATCCCACAGTGTCGCGCCGCTTCTTAGAAGACTTGTGCCACCATAGAAGCCCCTGCCTCTCGCCGGACCGCACACTAATCTTGCCAAAATGCCCCAAAAACCACCAGAAACACTCAAAAACCAGCAAACTTCGACGAACGATAGTGATCTCCTCCGAACTCAGATTCCAATTCCGTAATAACCGTTGGAAAGATAATAAAATATAATATGTATTCATGGGTTTTTTCTAAGATCAAACAACAATTCAACACATGTTTATGGGTTCAAATGTGGTTCAGAAATTAAAAACGCAAAACGCACGATCCTACCTCTTGGGCGTTGCCCGAGGCTTTCTCGTCGATCCGCACCCCGCCGGAGCCGCAACCTTAGAGAGGAGGAGAAGGAGAGGAATTGGTGTGGAAATCACATCAGTTGAGAACTATTCTGCCTGGGTAAGTGAGGGAGAGGGATGTGTTTTCTTAAGTAGGAGAAAAAAATTAATTAATTAAAACTTAATTAATTTCATCCTTAATTTGACCTGCATTTGAAACTCTCAACGGGGTCGAGGTTGTGCCTACCCTAGGGTAAAAACCTCCTCCTGACCACAACTGTGGTCTCATAATTTTAATCTGAGGTCCCATTCAAAATTTCTTAAACTCAACGCCCGACGTCACCAAATTACGAAAACACCCCTGGGGCCATTTTTCACAGACGGTCCACGCCCGTGAAAATTACACCCCTCCTAGGGTAAAAGGAATGCTCCAGACTCAACAGTGCCATCAATTTTCCATTATGAGAAACCGTTTAAGGTATTCTTGAGTTAATCCATTAAACGGATAAATTAATAATTTAATTTATCCATTTCACGTTCCGATAGTGGGCGAGTGGTCCAGACGTCCCGCGCCGACATGTTTTATGTCATTCCTAGGGTAAACACCCCATTGTAGGTCCATATTTAAACTTATTTTTCTGATCTGGATCACCGTTTAGGGGTTATAGAATCTATTTGGTGTGTCTTGTGTGAACGCACTGAAAATTTAACTCCGGACACACCGGGGCTCGGAATCGCATGACGTCTAAAGGCGCTGATCTGGAATAATATCAAGAATATTACAAAGTGTTTTATAGCTAAAAGTGGGTTCTTACATCATTCCCTCCTTCATGATTTTCATCCCCGAAAAGAAACACCAGGGAACAAATTTGGGTACTAATCCCGCACCTGGCTCTCCTGTACCCAGAAGAACTCGTACAACGTTCTGCGCCACTGCACACAAACAAAAGGATTTGATCTGTTCACGCGAGGTCTGCCCTCGCTGATGACGTGCATAGAAGAACACACACTTCTCCTCGGGTAAGACACGCGGGATACGCTGTGCACCCACTCTTGACTTTGGGGTTAGGGAAGGTGGTAGGGAACCTCGCCATCCCTTCGCACTGTCTCAAATGGCCCATATTCCTTCAGGGGTAGCTCACCTCCCAGACTGAACTCCTACGTCGCACGCCGCAACTGGAATCACCTCTTCGACCTGAGACAAAGCCCGCTGATTCCCTTCTTCAGAATATCCATATGGTTAAACACCCAAGGATATATGGTCACGCAAGATTTCACAGTTGATAAATCACAACCAAGACTCTCTTACGTGATCGGAGAGCGAAGGAATCGACACCACCGACTAAAGAAAAAGGTCTCAAGACTTTTTACCATACCAACACAGGGTTACACCAAAGCCTCGCGCCACCCTGGTAACAACTCATGAAAGAAGGAGGGAGAAAATCATTTCACACATAGAGTCTAACAATTCTACTACAAGAAGTAGAAGAGCCGTAGAGCATACCTCCTACCACCCAATGCTCCCCAGGATCGTAGACATCTAGAGCTTGTGGTTGTCCGTTGTCCCAACTGTCAGCTCTCAAAGCCTGATGTAGACTGCCTAGTGGTGATGGGAGGACCTTGTAATGTCTCCCCCCACTTCTAGATCCTCTCATTCCACTGCTAGAACCACCTCTCTGGGTGCTACTCTAATCATGGTGCTGCATCTGTCATTGTGGTGCACTTGCTGCCTGCCCGATATCCTTAGTGGGCCTGGTCGGGCACTCACACGCTAGGTGACACCGCCCATCGCAAGCACATCACCAACGCTCTCTGGAATACACTGGTGCCCTCCGGCACAATTGTGGTGTACGAACACGCCCCTGAGTCCGGTTATCGGAAAACCACCTGCGTCAAGGTCCTATCAGATGACGCTCGCTAGCTGTGGCAGATGTCTCAGCTCTATCGAGCCTACTGCCTCCACCAACAGTAGAACGCGACATGAATCTCTCTGTCATGAGCACCTACTCTAGCACCCCGACATAAGTAGGAATGCCCAAGGGTACTATGATAGCACGAATCTCTTGGTAGAGACCCTACTCAAACTTCTGCACTCGGAAGTTGCATTCATGGTCCAAGTCAAGGTAAAAGTGTGCACGGTCTGCAAAACTAGCCGCGTACTCGGCCACTGTCATCCCTCCATATTGAAACTACAAGAGCTCCTGAATCCAAATGGAGCGTAATCAGGTGGGGAAAAACTCCTCATGAAACAAAAACATAATGTCAACCCACGAAAGCGGTGAATCTTCAGGAAATTGAGTCACTAGACTCCACCAACACCAGGATACTCCGCGGAAAAGGTTGTCTTCCAAAGCCACTATAAGATCTGCCGGCATCTACAGAAGCCAAAAAAGGTGAACTACTATCTCTAGCAAAACCTCTGCCGCCTAAGGGTCTGGCTCACCAATGAACCTCAGCCGTCTCTGCCGCTGGAACTCACGGAGCACGCTCAACCTGCGTTGAAGCCCCGTCTACTCTATTGGAGTTGTCTGCTGCTCACCGAGTGGGGGTGATGTTACCAGCCCACCCGGAGAAAGGAGCTTGCATAATTGGTCCTGGACAGAGGCCTCGTAGCTCACAGGGTCGTCGCCACACACCAATGTTGGTGTCCTAGCTATCATTCTTCACAGAAACATCCTGAATATTATCAAGGAGTGTCATGATCAGATGAGAATATATGTATATAAAAGTAACAACAATGGGGAGCTCACTCAAGAAGGACAATCAAAGACTCAATCCAGTGTGATGCACAAACCAATTTTCCCTAAAACAACTGTCTCAGCATGCCGAGTCAACAACCGGGTTATTAGGGTCCTGGTGAATGGATTTGTTGGCCGTCACACCATCACTAGACTCCCTGGACTGAGAGCTGCTCTCGAGACACATTAACATTGTTTCCATAAATCCCTACCAATTCATTTTTAGGGACGACCAAACAATGTACCAAGGAACGAGCAACCTCTAATACCACTTTTTCAGGACTTGAACCAACCCACGCTCGAGCCGCAACTACCCCAAGACCGACTCCATAGGCTAGGGGCTGGCGACCAGTTCTGAAGGCTAAACAACTCGGGGAGGCCTTTTCCTATGTACTTGTACACACACACACGCAACCCACTCAATGCAGAAGTGCAGAGTAAATGAAAATACAATTAAATTAAAGGTAAACCACTTTATATAAACCACCAAAAGTGCATCAACCTCTAACAGTATAAAGCTAGTGCTGAAAGTAAACTAAAAAGTAAAGGGGCAAAACACGTGCCCAACTAAAAAGTGTCACAACCCGGAAATAGGTGAACAAAAGTAAACAGTTGTAAGGGTATCCCACATAGAACCCAACTCCGACCACCGCACACGGTCTATGCTCCCAAACTCCTAAGATCCACTGAAGTCACAACCAACCTGTCCGTCTTCTGTAAGGGCACACCAAGTGCAAGCAAAGCCCAAGAATGGGTGAGTATAAAATTACTCAATAGGATACCCCAAAGACTCGAGGGAGCGGAAAAGGAGGTACTGAAGGGTGAGCAGTAGATCGAACATGGGAATGTAAATGAGTACGACAAGGAGTACAGTAGAGTAACAGAAGAGAATCCGGCTCAACCCAACAAGAGAATGTTGGTAGAATCATCAAGACACAAGGATCTGTAAATGTTGGGAAGATGAACTTCTCGTTGAGTCTTCGCTACCTATAGCATGAGAGTAGACTCGCCCAACCACGAGAAGCTAGAAATGGAAAGCAGGTGGCATACCCTGTGCATCTTCACCTCTATTGGAAGGATAATAACCCAAACCCAAGGAGTGGGTACTGAAACAAGGTATATACATATCCATATGCTCAATCAGGAAGGCCGAACTAGATCATAAGGGGATCTCCAACCCATAGCTTAGCCCAAGAAAGTGAGTCGCCAACAGTCCCAGAAGTAAACCACCATCGATACCCAGAATCCCACAAGTCTGCCCCGAACTGCAAGCCAAGGGTCCCAAATCACCACACCTTGATACTATCCTCTTTGGGCGACACTGACTCGCCTGCAAATTTTTAGGTCACGTCGTAAGGATGTGTCTCAGTGGGGAAAATGGCCATTATACTTGAGAGTTATGGGGGAATGTCAAACCACACCTCGTCACTGCCCTGTAGTCGAGTGGTCTCCTCAAAGTCGATAGGCGACCCCCTGATCAGCCCCGCGGGAGGGTAATCCCTGGAAGTCGACATTTTCCCACTGGAGGGAGACCTGGAAAGTGTCGAAGGGTGCCACACTGCCCAGTCCAGAAAAAGCGTAATCCATTGGAGGAAGACCCGACTAATGTCATCGACGAGTCCCAATGCCTAGTCCTGTAAAAGGGTACTCCACTGGAGGGAGGCTCGGAACCGTCATTGGGGACCACTTTCCAGCCTAGCTGGAGGTAAACCCGACATCAGGGACCACTTCCCAGCCCAGGTGGAGGTAAACCCGGAACTGCTCTGGCCATCCCTGCTAGATGGTACTGCACGGTGAACACCGTTGTAATGGCCATCCTTGCTGGATGGTACCTCACTGGCCATCCCGGCTGGATGGTATAACCTCCTGGTCATCCCTCCTAGAAAAAACCTCTTGGGTATAGGATCAGTGCCCATGTAATGTGTTGGTTACACCGAATCCACAAGAACTCTACCAGGGAATGAAGCAACTATGTCGGCCAGACCATCGAGAACAGCACCCGGGGAAAACAACTCAACCCTGCTGGTCAAACAAACGGGAATGGAACCAGGGAGAAACTCAACACTTTTGGTCAAGAAACAGGATCCGAGCGAGGGGAAAACTCAACCCTGCTGGTCCACAAACAAGATTCGAACTAGGGGAAAAACTCAAGCCTACTAGTCCAGAATCGAGAACAGAGGGACCCTCTACGTCACGAGAGGTCAAGGGTACTCAATGTAGAACACGACACGCACAAGGGCCCCACATGACGTGTGGCCCCAATTCAACTCCAACCATGTGCACAAACGTTCTCAGGTACAAACTACCTCATGTACCTCCAAGAGTTCTTGTATACTCCCAAATTATACCACGTTTCCAGCCCAAAGGCAATCGTGCACATGGAACCCAATGTGAACACGAAGGCATAAACATAACAACTCCAACTGGCCACCACATCAATCGAGGAATGACCAACTACATCACTTCAAGCATTTACTTCACTGACACTAGAGTTCATGCGATCACAAGTCAAGGGTTCGCTACAAACACAGTAGGACAAACCACCACCGAAGCACCTTACTTGCTTCTGTGATTAAAAGAGTTATCAAAGGAGTCTTTGTACATCCAAACAAATCGTACCATTGTAATGCTTGCGGAAAAACCTGCGAGGTAGACTACTTACTCACCTCCAACGGATATCCGACGTAAAAGTCTCCAAAACCGCTTTATGCCTGAACGACATCCCGTGGTCTCGATCCTCATCCCCAAAAGCAGTCAGGCGAATTGAACCATTGTGATCTTCTTGTAATGAAACGTTAAAAGGACTACTCACATGAGTGGAATGGATATCGGGAGAAAAAGATGTATTCCGACTTACCAAACATTAGTCATGCTACGTTGGACCTGCATCCCGGTCCTGAAGTGATGCCAATGGATCACACCGTTGTGATCCTCATGAAAATGTACAGAAGATAGATTATTCACTTTTCCAAAATGGACACCCAGTGATAAAGCTGTAAAATCATAGTAAACTCCCAAAACGGCCCTTTTAGGGCCCTTAAAATTGTGAAGAATTAAAGTGGGTGGATTTCTCCATTGAAATGCCCTCGAAAAAACACCCTGGATTGACTGCTCGCACGCCCTGAATGGACGTTCAATGAAAAAGTTGTAAAGCACTACAGGCTGCTCGAAAGAAGGGACATGGGGCCCATGCCTCAACTCCAGTTTCAATTCCCAAAACCACACTGGAAAACTTCGCCTCGGCACTAGGGTCCCAACTCCACTAACAGTGCTCACATCGAACGTCGGATGTGTCCGAGCCGCTCAAAACACGAACCCCCGGAAAAACATCAATCCACTTAACGTATGCGATGTGCCACCGAGGCCCCCAACCCGATAGTCAAAACCCCCCAAAAACCATATCATATTCTCCGCCTTGAGCCGTGGTTTGCACCACTGCAGATGTCTCATAAAATGGACACCCGTAGAGAAAGTTATGGGTGGCCGAAACTAGGGGCGAACCCCTTTGGCTGGACCGGCCGGCCTGCCCAGCCTGGGTCGGCCCATACTGGGCTGCCCGGCTCGTCACGTCGGCCTGCGGTCCAGAGTCTCGCATCGTCCATGGACCTACGGTCCACGTGCAGACATGACCTCATGGCCAGTCACGCCTGTGGTGTAAATACCCGCCGAAGGCGGGTCTTCTCTCCCCCTCTAGGGTCGCGTGCCGTGACCCCGTCGCTCCCATGGCGCCCCTGCGAGCGCCACCCCACATGACCTCCTGACCCCGGCCACCCGCCAAATCCCGTAGCGCCACGCTGCTTCCTAGAAGTTCTGCACCACCGCCGAAGCCCCTACCACTCGCCAACCGCCACCCTATTCTCGCCGAAACGCCCCAAAAACCATCGAAAACACTCAAAAACCCGCACACTTCGACGAATGACAGCGATCTCCTCCAAACTCAGATTCCAAATCCCTAACAAGAATTGGAAATATAACAAAATATACAACGCATTCATGGGTTTTATTCAACGATCAAACAAAAATTCGGCAGTTGTTTATGGGTTTAATGGTGGTGCAGAAATTAAAAACGCAAAACGCACGATCCTACCTCTTGTTTGTTGCCCGACGCTTTGTCGTCGATCTGCACACCTCTGGAGCCTCAATCTTGGAGAGGAGGAGAAAGAGAGGACTCGTTGTGGTGATCTCCTCAGTTGAGAACTCTTCTACCAGGGGAATTGAGGGAAGGGGATGGGTTTTCTTAAGTAGGAAAAAAATTAATTAATTAAAAATTAATTAATTTCATCATGAATTTAACCCGCAACCGAAAATCTCGACGGGGTCAATGTTAAGCCTCCCATAGGGTAAAAACCTCCACTTGAGCACAACGATGGTATCAAAATTTTAATCCAAGGCCCCATTCAAATGTTATTAAACTCAACGCCTGATACCGCCAAATTACAAAAATGCCCCTCGGGCCATTTTTCACAGACGGCCCACACCGGTGAAAATTACACCCCTCCTAGGGTAAAAAGAATGCTCTGAACTCAATGGTGCCCTCATTTTTCCATTCAGAGTAACCATTTATGAGATTCTTGAGTTAATCCATTAAATAGAAAAATTAATTATTTAATTTATCATTTTGATGTTCCGATACTGGGCGCGGGGTCCAAACGTCCCACACTGATATGTTTTTATTGTTCTAAGGGTAAACAACCCATTCCAAAACCATCCATATACTCAAATTTCTGATCCGGTTCACCGTATAGGAGTTATACCATATATTTAGTGTGTCCAGTGTGAACGCACTGAAAATTTATTTCCGGCCACACTGGGGCTCGAAATCACACGCCATCTGAAGGTGTTTCTCTAGAATAATATCAAGAATATTCCAGAGTATTTTATAGCAAAAACCGGGTTCTTAAATTTCTAGGAACAGTTTTTTTGTCCTATTGGGTGTACATCACACCCTATTCAGGAGGATTATTTGTTCCCAAAAAGAATTGCTTGATATAGGCAGGGATAGATGAAAGCAACCATATCTCGATTCTTGCTCTCTATACTAGGATAGATTATGAATGTATAGGACATATATTATTCTACTAATTATTTTCGAGATTGATTTTAGTCTTTTTCCATTTTCGTATAGCATATTTTATATGCCTATTCCCCTGCATCCATATATTTTTCTTTTTTATAGAATAATAACATATCCTCATTTTATATATGATTATGATTCTCCTTATACGTTTTCACTATATATGGATGAATTATACTTATAATGTTCAATTCTAATACTATTTATAATATAGTATATCATTTATACCACTATAATACACAATGATCATGAGGGTATAGACTCTTGAACATACAATCATAGACCCTTGATTCTAGTTGATAGTCTCTGGAATAATGGGTGGTGTTCCTAAGAAAATGTGTCCAACTGGTTTTACTTATGTAAGATTGAACTAGTTCTAGGATGAAACATTCCCATCCTCTGAATTTTTGGGGTAAATAAAAACCCAATAGTTTATAACAGTTTATGTACATTTGGGTTCTCCTCTTACTAGTTTTTTATATTGATTGCATTGAATTTTTGAGGGATATGAAGTTGAAGATGTTGTTATTAGAGATTTAAAGGAAATAGGGGTAATGAATATAAGATCATGTAATTAAATGATGATTTCATCTGGATGATTGACTTAGTTTCTTTTCATCATGTCATAAAATTTTTTGGTTTTTTGTTTATGTCTTTCTATATTTATTTCTCTTCATTTGGTGAACCAGGACAGATAAATGTAACTTATGTTGGGGGATTTCATAGCTTCACCTTCCATATATCTATCATTTTCTATATCAAGTCATTGAAGAAACAAATATCATGAATATTATACCTGGATGTACAATGGTATGGTAAAAAATTGGGGTGATCAATCAATCACACCTCATTTAGATCTTTGATCTCTAGAAATGTGAATAAATGATTTTTATAGTAGTAATGGGTTATCCTAAGAACCAAATCCTTTCGAAAATAATAATCTATATTCGTCATTAATATTAAATTTTTCAATTTTTTTTCATACTTTTAATTCAGATAATGGTATTTTAGTTTTTTCATATGAGTAGGAATTGAATTATACATGGAAATATCCTGAGATAATGTTTTAATTACATCCAGTTTCATATGGATAATCATGATTTCTGGGTTTCTACATTTCATTCCTTGTATTGATGATGTCGACTAAGATTTTTTTTATTTAGAGAACTGAAGGGTATCATCTAACACTTTTAAATCTGCATAAAACTCTCAAAAAGTTTTATCTATTCTCAAAGGTTCTCTATACAAATTTACAATAGATATTCCTATAGTAGCTCAATATTCAAGTAATTGGTTAAATCTAGCCCTGGGGTGATTTAATATCTAACCATATAATTTTTATATTTGTTGAAATTGAAGGGGACATGAATTATTATCTTCCACAATGAGGGACTAAGATAATATTAGAACATCCATCAACAATACATCCAATAGACAATGGATAAATGAACCAGAATGTTGCACCAAAAAAATATAGGTTCTTCTAAATTCTACATGAATCATAAAGGATTCACTAAATCCTATTTCTTTGTAATTCCATAAATTGGTATGCCTTAAGACACAAAATATATATGACTGTTTTCTATGACTGTCATTCCATTGAGAATTAAGAATATAGGGTATCTAAATATTTACAGAAGAGGAATAAAATCCACCTACTTGGGTTTTGGTTTTCTTCCTATATTCACTAGAACACACCGACTATCTATATATTTCATCTGATTAGTGATACACTCTAGGATATATTATAGTACCATAAAATATGATGGTTTTTGAGTGAGAGAAATAAGTGAAACCTAATATGGCTTTCCTTCTCTGATGGTTGATAACTTGCATATGTTGGCCTAGGGTGGCTCATTTGAGTTAGTGGTTGTTATTTCCTTAAAAGTGGATATTCAAAACTATCAATAGATTCCATGGTCAAATTGTCATGTTTGATTGATATAAGGTTACCTTGATCACTTAATCCAAACCTTTTTATTAAAATATACACTTTTATTTAAAATATATCAACTATAGGAGGTGTAGTGGTTGTTACATGATTGTTACACGAAACAGGTGTGTTTCCCT
Organism: Viscum album; assembly: GCA_963277665.1. Lineage (NCBI taxonomy): Eukaryota > Viridiplantae > Streptophyta > Magnoliopsida > Santalales > Viscaceae > Viscum > Viscum album. The sequence goes on from OY728131.1 coordinate 1,518,749,700, forward strand.
TGATTATCTCGACATTAAACTATTTAAACCATTCTCTATTAGCTTCATAATGAGAAATATTTCTTTTGGATGAAATGTCATCAAAATCATTAAGTGGTGGGTGGGCTGTTTATGCTGTCACAACTATCCCTTTTTCATTATTATTGGACCAGTGAGTAGGTTATAGTCGAATATTTAGACAAGATCCAAAACCATGAGTCTTCCTCTATTGTCATGTGTTAATGCCCACTTTTCACACTTCAGTACAGATGAAATTCCAATTAATATTTCCTGATTTTCATTAGTCAAGACATTATTGTCATTCACTATTTAATTTGACGGATTTTTGTCAACAAAAATTACCGACTTGAATCTGATGAAATGATCCATGCCATCATTAAAATCAGTGTAATATATAGACTCACCTACATTAAAATATCACTCGAGGGAAAGATCATAATCTTAAAATTATTTCACTTTTAGGGAGTATTTTTTTATTTATGACCTATATAGGTATTTAAACTCCTCATTTAGTATTTCCCTTATTATGAAGTGATGCGTCTCTCATAGGCAGTAATTCTAAAAAATCCACCATAACTTCCATTAATCATGATAACAATTGATCTTTCATGAAATTCAAATGGAGTATATTTTAAGGGAATATATTGTGGGGATTATCCAGATCTATGGAAAACAAATATATTTATAGGAGGAGATAAAAATGAACCCAACCTAATGGTATGGGGTTTCTCTTATAACTTATCAATCATAACAACACCCCATTTTTGTTCGATGACTATAGGGGTATAAGTGAAGGTAAAAAATCCCCTAGAATTATGGTATGGGGTTTATTCTAATTAGTTTTTGTAATCTCTTATATATCCCATTCATATTTTCATACTGATACCCAAGAATGTTCCATATGCATTGTGTTCTTATAACACTCTAGATGAGGGGCACATTCCTCTGAAAATGATTTTGTTCTCATAGAATGTTTCTTATGAAATACACCACCGGATTCACCTTTTTGATAGGTTAATATAAAATTCCCTCAATTTCATATTATTTTCATGTTTTTATTTTTTATCTCCTAGGTATTGAAGGGTTTTCCATGACCGGCCATCTAACATACTATTATCCTTGTATGGAGACTTTTTCTGATGAAATGAAGTTAAAAATTACAGTGTCATAATGATTGTGAATATTGTAGAGTCGACATAAGTAAAGAGCTTAATATTCACTCTATCCAAAAAGGTGTAAGTAAGAAGTTTTGGGAAAAAAAATTTTGTAACAAATTTTTCATTTATTTTTTCAGTGATCTCAATTCTCTCAAAAAAGTGTTATTTTTTATATTCATAATGTGTCTTTAAGTAAATTTCAGGATTACATTTATTCAAATATTTATTTATTTTAGAATTCTATATGTAACTGGGATAATGTTTTTATTAATATTATAGGTTCTTTAAATTAGTTTCAAATTGTTATTCTGATCCTTATGTTTTAAGAATAATGTTAGGTTTGGAACCTTAAATTTTATATGGAACACTACTTTTTAACCTATGATTAAGGTGATCATTAGGATTTGGAAAAATTATTTTGTGAAGAGACCTAATTTTTTGGATCCTAATGTATGGATTACCAAACCATAATTTAGAATCAATGGTATGTTGTGAACCATAATTTTGGATACTTTATACATATAGAAACTATATGTTGAATCAATCAACTACTATATTTGGATTTCATGTATTTACCCGTACTTTGAAAATAGTTTCATAGGATTAAAAATGAAATTAAAAGATGATTGAAGACTGATTCAAAGGTTAATCACCAACATATTAAATATTTTCTATTTCTGAAAGAATTTAACAATTTTAGAGGGTTTTTAAATTCAAATTTCAGAAATGATGATTGTGTTTAATATTTTATTTATCTGGTGATATTTTGGGATATGTGAAACCAATATAATACTTGTGTATTTATTTATTCTAAATATATTTAATATGATATATGATACAATATTTATATGTGATATGATATTTAAAAGTGAACAATATATTCAAATGTAATGATATATTTTTTCAAGAAACATAACAATAAAATAGGCATCTCTATTTCCATCAAATTTATCTTTTTACAGTGGAGAAATGTTTTTCTATCCACTTTCTCTTTTGTGTTACTTTTTTAATTATCTAAATTTATTCCCCAATTTTTTAGGATTTCACTTTAGAGACATATAAGTTATAATTTCCAATTTTGTGTTCATCCTACAGATGTTAAAGTAATTTTATTGTTTACATAATATTTTGAAGTTCATTTTCACTTATTATTTCTTTGGAATTATTATTATTTAAGGATTTAATTATCTAGATAAGAATGACCATCTTTTTCCAGTCTTTTATATAATAGTGTGTTGAAGATTCTTAAACTTCTACATTATATATTATTTATTTAATGTGTCGAATAATTTCTCTTAGTATTGGGGGATTGTCAAATTCATGTACTATGTTTTTGATGTCTAGGTTCCTTATAAAAGAACCTGATTAGTATTAAAGTGTGAAATACATGCACATAGTTGTGGAGGTCCCTAGTAAAAGGACCAGATTAGTGATAATCACCAACCTCTTAGAGTGACTGTTAGTGGAGTCGATTAGGGGATCTCTGTAACCCGAAAAACTATAAAAATTATTATTTTCTTCTTATTTATATTTCATCTGATCAATCAATATGATGAAGAGAATACATCATCATATCAAAAAGAGGGTTAATTTTAAGTTATTGATGTTTTTTCAAAAGGTCACAATTCACCCACTAAGATGTGTCTTTGTGTATATTATGACCAATAATTGTTATCAAAGAAGTGATATTTTAATCTTTTTTAATATATAGAATTTTTGGTCAAAAATATATACAGACCAATGATATCTTTTGATAAAATCAATGAATGGGTACCAATGATCAGAGAACTATATTTTAATAGCTAAAATTATTGATGTTGGAAATAATGATTGATAATGTACTTGGAAAATATAATTTTCATAGTTTATATAATGATTTTAAATCTTTTTGAAATCCCAGAAGGACTACAAAATTAGGATGTTATAAAGGATGTAGAATATGATGTAATTATGAAATCCTTGAATTCAATCATCTGTGGACTCATTCCAAATGAGTTCAATCATGTTTTTAATTTATCTACTACCTGTGAAAGGTGATAGACTATAAATGATTCTTATAAATTGATTGAAAATGTTATCTAACTTATATAAAACACTTCTAAACTAATTTTTGATACATTAATGATTAATGAAGGACAAACTATTACTCAATTGAATATAAGATTGAATGGAATTTTCATGTAATTTTATTACTTGGGAACACCAATTCTAAATAGATATCTATAATAAAAATTTCAAATATTTTTAAACAATAAATTGAATGGAATCCCTTATAATATCGATAAATCCACTCTTATTAAAAATATGATAATAAATGAACTAATTGTTATGCTAATTATCTTTGAAGTATAAATTCAAGTACAATTTCAAGATGATTGAATGATAAAAATGAGAATACTACTTTTAAAGATACTGTTAGAAAAAATGAAATGAAATATATGGAGGATGTCATATCATCAAATGATTCAATATTTTCGAGTTATAGGGATGAAATGGCTCATATAGATATTAGATTCAGTATGTTCTACATGAAGAAATGTGGATTTATGAAGTATTGTAATGAATGAATAATAAATTATTTAATATTTAATGAATATCTATTTTATGAATGTAATCAAATGTGGGAATATCATGAATGAAAACACATATAATAAAAAAAGAAATAAAGGAATGAAAATAAATAAAATAAATACCAAATGAAATATGATTATGATAAAAAGGTAATGGTCAATGAAGGATACCTAGATTTTTTCAAAATAATCCATAAAATATTTAAATTGTGAATTATAAAATGATAAAACAAATCTAAAATTATAATTATTCTTTAGGGAGAAATAATATGAGATACAAATGTAGAGATCTTATTTAGATAAAAATGTGGGTTTCTCAAATTCAAAATTAGTAGCACACTACTCTAGGCATGAGAATAAATAATAACTGCTTTTAAAAATCATAAATCAGTGAAAAATAATCATAGTGTTATTCCTATTAAACAATTTGATATGTTAAAAAACACATTGATTTGAAAGAAAAATAAAATAAATTAATATCAAACTACATTATGGACGAAAATAGAATTAAATTATTGTAGGATGAAGTATAATATTTGGAATGTTCTTATAGCATATTAATTAATGGACCAAAATCATTAAATTATATTCCATTAATTAATATTTACAAAAGATAAAAAAATTGTACAATAAGTATTGGTAAAACCATATTTTATTCCTAAAATGTTTTATGCCTCATTTAAAGAACCACCACATATCAAGGGATGGATATTTTTATTGTGTGATTAATGGTCATTATCAAAAATTTATTATAACGAAAAATCCTTAGATAAGTGGTATTAAAAAACATTATTTCTACAAATTTTTCTGATGTTCATTCAATAAATATTTGAAAAATTAAACAAATATAGTTTCTTTGATCATTATCATGTAGCTCTGCTAGAACCAATTGGATTTGTGTATCAAAACATTTAACTTCTCGAGAAAAATTGAATTGTAAATAATTATTTAATAAATTATTTTTAAATTTAAACTAAGAAAGAAATGTTTAAAAAAAAGAAATGTGTATAAATATTTTTTTAATAATGAAAATATGGTTCGAATCAAAATATAACATATTACATTATATTTCAAGAAATAATATTATTATATTACTATATTAATATATATATATATAAATACAGATATGTATATAGATAATGTTTTTTACAAAAAAAATATTATATTAAATAAGAAGGAAATTTGGAAACAATAAAATATTTGAAATAATGGATGCATATTTTTCATAATATAATTGTATTTAAATTAGTAATATGATTAATATTTTTATTTAGGATTTATGGATATTATTTTTATAAATTTATATTATAATGGTAATGTATTTTATATACCCCAATCATGAAAATACTATAAAAATTTATTTATTAAATTGATGATAGAATAACTAAGTAAAATTTTGATGTTAATTTAATGAATTTTTTTAAAATTTGAAATTATAAATAATAATATAAGAAACTATTTTAAATATATGAATATTTATATTATTAAAATGTTTTTATGATTATATAAAAACCAAATTTCAATTATGTATTAATATAATAAAACAGTAAAATAATGAATTGAAAAAAAAGTAATGGAGTTGGGGATAGGTTTTCACGAGGGTCGTTAGAGTCACATTGTAGAGAAAATGTGAGTCGAGGTTGAGATCAAGTTCGAAGTCAAATAATGGATGCATGTAAATCGATGTCGGGGGTTGTTCGTCTTCAGATGCAAGGTTATATGTGAGTTCAAGGCTGAGCGAGACAGTGAGTGGCTTCGACAGGTGGTCCAAGTCTGAGCGTAGATCTAGGATAAATGAACACTTGGAGAAGTTCATTTTGAAGATAAAAAGGCTTTTAAATGACATATCCAAACTGTGAATAAGATGACAATCCATTCTTCATCATCGTCATCATCCTCCTGGTTTGATTCTAATATATCATCTTTTAGGTGTGTCTTTATTCATTTTTTGTATCTGAATATTAAAAAAATAAAATCTATTGGATAAGATCAAATGTATTAATACCTCATTTTTCCTAGAATTGGGTTGTCATCATCTTTTGGATATGATAATAATTTTTAAATTTGTTCTAATTATTTCAATTTAACATTTATTTTTTTTGGTTTCGAGTTTCATTTTTCATCTATATGAATGACATATCTATTTAACTTTTACACTTGCATCAATTTTCAACATTTTATATTATCCATATTTTCGAAACTGTTCTATTTATTGCTATTATTTAAATACATTGAATATATTTAATGATTTCAATTTAGTAAAGAATATAATAGATAATCTAATTATTATTATTGCTTCATTGTTTTCCTCCTTCATTGATTCAGTCGACATCCAATACTTTCCATAATTACTTATTTTCTATCATTGATGTATCAATTTTCACACAAAAGACAAACAATATTACATTTTTCATTCATCCAAATCTCTTTTTAAATTTCATAGGCAGCTACTTTTATTTATTTAATATTATTATGATTTTTTTTATAACAGGCATATAAAACACACTATTAAACTATTATAAAAGCAGTACCTTGGGATTAAGTTCCCTGGGAGAGGAATTTAGTTGAGTTTGACATGTCTTTGTTGAGCGGTGTAAAGGGATATAACCTTTGTGATAATAGAAAACATATGAGGGATGTAGTGTTAAATGTTTCAGCTAATAGCCATAGGCTCCGATGAATTAGTAAGGGAACATTTATTTCACTCTAATTTATATTTCCTTCTAAAAAAATAATACATTTAATATTATTTGTAGTTTTAAGTAACAAAAAACTATTTCAAAATTTTTTTCATTGATTTTTTTAAATCAAAATAAAAAATATTTTTATGTTTTGAAATCATGATAAATTCTCTATAAGGGATTTCATTTATTTATATTAATTTTTAATTGGAAATTGGAAATAATTAAGGATTAGTTTTTCCTTAAAACTGTTATGAGTATATGTGTTTCAAACACACACACACACACACACACACACCCAGATATATATGTGTGTGGGGGGGGGGGGGTTATTTTCAAAATCAAAAATATTTCTTCAAGGATTTATAAATATTTAAATATTTTGATATCATGTATTATTCTTGTATGAAATCTATGTCCATATCTCTAAATCAAGAATTGAATATGTGTTTTTTTTTCATTTCTGTTTCTATGATATACATATATATATGTAAATGAATTATTTTTCACGCTTCAAATAAATTAAATATTTTTTACTTCCTAATGATATGTTCTTGAAAACATAAGTGCATATATATATTTCTATTTAAAAGGATGAATATATAAGAAATGGCACATTGATAATTTCACGTGCGATACATAAATTTCTTATTGTTATTATCACTATTAATTTATATATTAAAGTCATTATATCATTCATAAAATCAATTAATCGTATATTTCTTTGAGATTTTAATTCAAGATTGTCTTTTTATAATTTTGAAGTTCTAACAATATGAAACCATGTATTTTATAAAATTTGGGGTATGGATTGAACAACGATTTAGAACAAGTTTTGGTAGGAACCATGCTCAAAAGTGATATGAAATGGAAGTTCATATATTTATGTATATATATATAAGAATGTGTATTTTAATGTAGTGACATGTTTTCTAAATCAAAACATCCAGTGAAAGTATATATAAGTAAAGAAATAATAAAATGTATTCAGAAAATCTGGCACTTGGTTGTTGTAAATATAGTATGGAAATGGGGGAGTGAACCCAATCCCTCATTAAGTGGATATCCAAAAGATAGCCATCACCATTACAAGTTTCCCCAGTATTTTGTTTTAATAAATCATGCATATAATTTTTCATAAATATCAAATAATTTTTATAAAGTAATTGAGTGTTAGTATTTTCAAAATATTGAAGGAATTTCAATATGTAAATTAAATTAATATTTTTTTGAAGTTATTTTCTGAAATATATTTTCATTATCATAAAAATTTTCAAAATAATTTCTCAAAGATATTATTAAAGAATGATTTTCTAAAAAGTATAGAAATGATTTCAAAACCCCTTACCTGGAAATTGAATGCTCGCGCTGTATATTAAAATGATTTCTCACTGGTACCTTAGATGTTTGTATTTTCAAACATCCTTACATTTGGATTTATTTCATTGGAGTATAGTAGGTATCTGTTGAATCTTTTTTAAACAGTTATAACTTTAATATTTTTTCTAATCCTCCAAAACCTAGAATGGTAAAGGTCCTCATTTGTTTATTTTGTTGTGTAATTATTCATTTAACTTTTATGTATACAAATTTGCACAAAAGTTTTATGAAACGAGTATGGAAGAGTGGGTTTGGGCTATTATAATTGGTATCAGAAGAATGATTTTGAAAACATTGGAGATCAAATGTAATATTTCAAGGAAAAACAAAATCTACATCATAGAGTATTCCACATATAGTTATGTCTCTTTAGATACTCCGTTGTTTGGAATTTGAAAATTCAAAATGTTCTCCAGTCCGAAAAAATTTTAGGATGAAATTCTTTAACTGTTGGAGGTATTGTAACCTCCAAATTAAATATGAATAGTAATTAATTATTTAATAAATTTTTATAAATTAAATCTATGTGAGAAATGATTTTAAAAAATAATAAAGTTGAATAAATATATTTATTAGTAGTCAAAATATATTTTAAATCAAAATATAACATATTAGTTTATAATTCAAGAAATAGTATTTTTTTCTTAATACATTAATAGTCACACACACATAGATATATATTTATACATAGTTTTGTACAAAAAATATGATATTAAATAAGAAGGATAATTTGAAACAATGAAATATTTTAAATCTAAGGTTGCATATTTTTCTCAATATAATTATTTTTAAATTATTAAGATTACTAATATCATTATTTTGTATTTATGGATATTATTTTTATAAATTTATATTATAATAGTAAAAAAAATTTAAATACCTATTTCTTGAAAATACAGTAAAAATTAAATTATGAAAAAAGAAGATAGTAAATAGGTAAAAGTTTTGAAGGTCATTATATATATATTTTTCTAATTTTGAAATTATAAATAATAATAAAAGAAATTATTTTATATATATGAATATTTAGATTGTTAATTTTTTTAGGATTATATAAAAACCGAATTTTTATTCAATAATAATAAAATCAAACAAATAAATTAAGAAATAAAATAAATTTAATGCAGATGAGGATAGGGTTTCATTGGGGTCGTTTAAGTCATGCTATAGGGAGTCTAGGAGATGAGGCGAAGATAAAGTTCAATGTTGAAGCATGGAAACAAGGGGATCAATGTCAAGGCTGGTTAATCTTCATATTTGAGGTCATATTTGAGGTTGAGGCTGAGCATGATGGTAAGTGGCTTCCACCGCTGATCAAAGTATGAGCATAGATCAAGGATATACAGACACTAAGAGTGGTTCAGATTGAATCTGTATAGATATCTGAATGCCAGATCAGAACTATGAAGAAGATGATAATCCATTATTCCTTATTTTCATCATCATCCTAGTTTGAATATTATAGATCTTCATTAAAGTGTGTCTTTATTAATTTTTTGTATCCGAATATTCATCCAAATATTATCTATTTGATATAATCTGATGTATTAATACCCCTCTTGTCCTTGGTTTCGTTTATATTCATCTTTTGGATATGCTACTATTTATTAAATGTGTTCAAATTATTTTTATTGAACATTTATTTTTTTTGGTTTTGAGTGTCATTTTTCGTCACTATCAATAATGTTTCTGTTTAACTTTGAAACATGAATTAATTTTCAACAATTGATGTTATCCATATTTTCGAATCTATTCTACATATTGCTATTATTTGAATACATTGAATCTGTTCCATTTTTTCCACTACATGAAAAAAGAAAATTTAGCATCTAATTCTAATAATTTATCTATTTTATTCCTCATTAATTGATTCTGTCAACACCATTTTCTATTTGCAATTCCTTATTTTCTTTAATTGACACATAAATTTTCACAAAAAATACAAAGGATATTACATTTTTCATCAATCTAAATCTCATTTTAAATTTTATATGCTACTAATTTTATTTATTTATTATTATTTTTATTATTTTTTGTCTAACAAGCATATGAAGCACCATAAGAAACTTCTAGAAAGCAGTACATTGGTATTTTGTTCATGGGGGGAGGCTGTTAATTGAGTCCGAGAAGTCATTGTTTAATTATGTAGAGGGACATATATATTATGATAATAGAAATTGTATGAGAGATGGAGTGTTTGATGTTTCTGCTAATAAAAAAAATGATCCAATGAATTAGTAAGGAAACATTTATATTATTCTAATTTATATTTTCTTTTGATAAACTATTACTTTTATTTTGATTTCTATTTTACAATATGATAAGAAAAGTTTCATCCAAATTTTGATTATTTGTTTCTCTAAATCAAAATCAGTCATGTTTTTCAATTTTGGAATCTAGATATAATTTATGTATAGGAATTAATTTTATTAAATTATATTTTTATTTACTAGTAATAAGGTTTAGTTTATCGTTAAATATATTATGAATATATTTGTTTCAAATACATATATATATATATGGGTGTTATTTACAAATTCATGAATTTTTTCTTCAAGTATTTCAAAATATTTATATATTTCAATTGTATTTTTTATACATGTATGGTATCCAAGTCCATATTTTTAATTCTTGAATTTAATATGTGTGTTCTTGCTTAATTTTTAGGATTATGATTCATATATTTACATGCAAATGAGTGAATTATTTTTCGAAATTAAAATAAATTATATATATATCGATATGTACATCTTAATGTTAAGTTCATAAAAACTTATGTATATCTATATATATCTCCATGAAAGAATAAATGTATAAGAAATGATACTTTAATAATTTCATGTGTGAAACATAAATTGATTATGATTATTATCACTATTAATTTATATATTCAAGTCTTTATATCATGCATAAAATAAAGTAATCATATATTTCATTGAATTTTTTTTCGATATAGAGTTTTTAAAATTGTTGATGTTATTAAAATATGTAAACATTCATTTCATAAAATTTCTGGTACATGGATGCAATAACTATGTGGCAAGAGTATTGGATGGAACCAAACTAGCATGTGATATGTAATGGAAGTTCAAATATTTATGTATATAGGTATATATATAAATTTAAATATGAATTTCTATTTTAATGTTGGGAAATTTTTTCAAAACTAATAACTCCATTAAAAGTATATGTTAGTAAAGAAAGGTTAATTTTTTTTTTCATAAAACCCATCATTTGAATTTTTTAAATATGGTAAAGAAATTTTGAGGGAACCCAATCCCTCCTTAAGTGGGTAGGATAAAGATATCATTCAACATTACAAGCTTCCCCAACAATTTGTTTTAAAAAATATTGCATATAGTTTTTCAGAAATATCACTGGATTGTTTTTAATGAAATTTGATCGTATGTATTTTTAAAATATTGTAGTAATTTCAATGAAATAATTTAAATATTATTTTCAAATGTGTTTTATGGAATTATTTTTACTGTATTATTAAAATATGTTTTGAAAGACTTTCTTAATGTTATTCCTAAATAAATATTTTCTAAAAATAATATCAACGTCAACACCAAATACTTGGAAATTTAATGCTCATCATGTGTTTTAAAATGTTTTTTTATTGGTATCTCAGAGGGTTTTTTCAAACCTCTTCACTTTTGGAGTTAGCATGCAGAAGTGTAGAAGGAATTTGTTTAATCATTGTTCAACTCTAATAAATGTAAGGTGTTGTCAATTCCTCTAGAACCTAGACTGGTAAAAGTTCCTCGTTTGGGTATTATGCTGTGTAATTTTTCAATTTCTTTTTATAAAAAAAATTCCCACCATATTTATGCACTGATCCTAGAATAGCAGGCTCTTTCTGTTCTAGAACAAGTTTTTATTTTATATTTTTGTTGTTAATGAAGTAGAAGAAAAAGAATTTAAATATGTTACATAGATATTGCTTGTTAATGAAATTTAGAGGATAATTTTAAAAACATATACACTATAAAATGTAGATGGTTGAATGATTACCATTGGAGGTAATGCTAAATCCAAGATATTTGGAGTTGGATCAATTAGGGAGCCAAAAGAAATACTATAAAATAGTTATCTTTGTTCATAGGTTAACCCAAAATATAATAATCACTTATTAACTCTGTGATTATGGATTTGTAGTTTATTTTTCTAACAAGGAATGTTCCCTTTTTGAAGATAAATTAATTATGTTTATGGCTTCTAGAACTAAAAACCTTCAAACTTGGGATTAGGGTTCCTTATGTATACAAAATGGGAATTAATCAACTACTAAATTAAATGAATCCTAGATATTTCATAAGTGAATTGGAAATTATAATATATTTTATATCATTAATTTATCTAAGAAGAACATTTTTTGAGATCTGACTTGTCTTAAAATTAATATGAATAAGATTTTTGATTCATGAGAAATAGGAAGAAGCATATGAAGTAGTTTAAATAAATTAACATGTTTCTATATATAATCAATTAAAACATATACGCATTGATTTATTTACCATTAAGAGTATATTTTATTGTTTGTAAATTCTATGATTTTTTTGGTTGATTAGTTTTCATGATTTATCTCTGTCTATTTTCTATGTTAAAAAAATAATCATTTTCTATTTTTTTATCTTTTTAAAAAATTTCACAACGAAAAATATTTAAAATTAGTTTCATTGAGAAATTATCATAGATGAGAGTTTTAGAAGAAATATCTTATTTATTTTTTTTCAAAAATTGGTATTAAACAAAAATTTTATTCTCCAGGAACACCTCTATAGAATGGAATTTTATAAATAAGAAGTAAGAATATAATAGAAATTTAAATAACAATGTTGAATAGATATAGTCTACATATTTATTTTGGTGAGAAAAGGTCAATAAGGATTTACATATGATGAATAGAGTTTTGATAATAACATTTTTTTTAAAATAAACCATAGGATTTATGGAATAAAATAAAATCAAATGTTTAATACTTGAATGTTTTATGATAAATGGGGGATGATATGAAAATAAAGGAAGACCTTGGTGAGTTTGGTAAAAAGGCCGATGAAGGAATATTTACTGAATGTTTTTCTAAATATAAATATTTTAGAGTGTTCAATAAATATTCAATGGTATTTGAATAATATGTTGATTTTATGTTTGAAGAATGTGATGCATTTGATCAAAAAAATCAAATAGATGAAATCATGAATATTTTGAGTTACTTGTTACATTATTATATAAAATATTTTATTGAAAATAAATTATACTATGATAAGAATAATCCCAATTATGATGAACAAAAAATAGTAGGGCATGAATGTGCCTCACTTAGATAGCCTATAACCATAAAGGACAATCCTTTAGAGGCTATTATAGGAGACCAAGTTATAAGAATTCTGTCTAGAGGGAAAGTTGGAAACCTATTTGAATTTTATGAATTTCTTTCATTCTTTGAAAAAAAATATACAAGAATCCATATAGGATGAAATTTCTACGATAGTAATACCAAAAGAACAAAATTATTTCAAGAGAAATTTTGCCTGGTAAATAGTTTACTATCCCTTAAACAATCCATCAATAAGAAAAAAATGGATCACTATGAATTTTGTAGATGAAAAAGGTAAAATCACATCGAAAAATAATATATTTGTTTGCAATGGTTATAACCAGTATAAATGAATAAATTATTAAGAAACATTTTCATAGTCATTAGAAAAGAATCCAATATGTTCTAATTAGCCTATGCATACCATATGAATTGTAAATTATACTAGATGGATGCTAAGTATTTATTTTTAATTGTTTATTTGGTGGAGAAATTGTATGTTGAGAAATCTCCAATTTTTGGAAACCGTTATCTAAATAATTTAATTTTTAAACATATTAAATAAATTTATGGCCATAAAAAATTACAAAATCCATGTTATGAAATATTTAATTCTATTATTTAGAAAATTGGTTTTTATTGGGGTTGGTAAATCCTTATTTTTTTTAAAATTCCTCTTTAGATATAAAATTGGAAAAAATTTATATAAATGATTTTATTTTTCATTAAACTAATAAAATTATTTTTATTGATTTCTAAAAACATATACAGAATGAATTTTAAATACGTATGAATGGAGAATTGTTTTTTTTCTTGGATTTCAAATTTATCAAATATATATTTGAAATGTTTTTAATTATAGAAAATATATTTATAATTTATTGAAAATGTTGGGTCATGATAATATTAATTAATATGAAAATCTCATGTGTATTAATATAAAAATTGATTTTGATAATGATTGAAAACTTGTTGACAAAAAAATTATCCAAACTTATGATTTTTAGTCTGTTATACATTAATGGAGGTAGAACATACATTATGTTTATATTTTTCTTTGTGAAATATTTCAAACAAGACTAATAGATTCCCATCTTAATACGACTAAAATAATGTTTATATATCTAAATGGAATTATTTTTCTGTCTTTGCTTTATCTAAAATAACTAATTTTAATTTAATTTCATAATTTGATGCTACTTTTGAAGGGTGTAGGTTGAAAATAAAATTCCATTAGTTACATGTCACTTTTTAGGAAAGTTGAAACTTTTATGGTCTAATAAAAAGAACAATTTTATTACAATTTCAATAGTCAAGATAGAATATATATTTTTTGGCAATTTATGTGAATAATGTTTGTGGATGAGACATGCTCTTATGGACATTTCCCTTAATTTAAATTATATTACTATTTTATGTGATAATAAGTATTTTATTAAATTTTTTAAAAATCTTTTATTTCACTATAGGAATAAAAATATTGATATAGGGTATTGTAATATAAGATATCATGTCTTTAAATGGGACATATCATTACAATTATTAAATACTAAGTATCAGATTTCAAATATTCTCTCTAAAACACATCGCACTACATGTTTTGATTTTATTAAGGGAAAGTTAGGATTTTTTAATTTAATTTAGATCTCTTAATTATAGTTTTAATATCGAATTAGTTTATTAATTTACTTTTCTATATGGTTCTAAATGTTAATTTATTTCAATTACTTATTTGGGTTTTAAATTTGAATGACTAAAAGTTTGTACTTTCATTATTTAATTTTTTAAATTGTCTTTTCAATTTTTTAAATCCCAACGTATTAGACTAAAATTTTGGGCACAATAAATTGAAAATATATTTGAATAAAATAATTTTAAATCCATTATCTCTACTATCTTAGATCCTATAGCCTTTTGACCATTAGATATCTAAATCTCTCTTGAACCCTAATATTCAAACCGAAAACATTAAATTTTATCAATGAAAAAGATAAATATAATTGATGAATCTGTACTACATAGAACAGAAATAAGGTGCCTTATATTTCATAAAATAAGTATCATAATGAAATGGATTTTGAATTTTAATGGCTATTCCTGATGAATTTTTTATTAATGTAGTCCCATGACTTCAGGGTATGGAGAAATTGTTTATTTGTAAAAATATAGAGTATATCATTTAAATAGAAGTGAAATATTTCAATGAGAATGTGTAGTTCAGTTTTAGAGAGGCAAATTTTTTCATGTTTTCAAAGGTAACAGATAAATAATTTTTGTTATCTATGATATAGATAGCTCAAAATTTCAAATTCCACCATGAAATTCTGTTCCCCATCAGGTTAAGGTTGAATCAAAATAGTATCCAAAAATCAGAATACATTATGTATTTTTTGTTAGACACTCCTCAAATCAAAAAATATTTTGTGATATATCTGGAGGTTGACCAAAAAATCCTAGTCATGTTTGTTCAATTAGTTATAGTCCCAATGATATCTAACCAAAATAAAAAATACTTCCCCGCAATTTTAAGTCATTTTTCAAATGATGAACAATATATAATTTAATAAATATAGATCTATATAGAGTTACAAGCATCTTTTCTTCTATAAGGATGAAAGGATGTATTTTTTACCCATATGGAATATTAGATGGACTTGTATTATATAACAATGGATTTATTAATGAAATTTATACTGGACTCAAATTTTATAATTATAATGTTTTTTGTTGGGATTCTCAAAAATGTTGTATTACTTTAGAGTATAACCAAGGGAAATATAATGTATGTTATAACTGAATAAGAATAATCATATGAAACTCATGATCATTGAGAGAATATAATTGTGAAGTCAAATGGTTTTGTGAGAAGTGTTTCTAAAGAAGTTACTAAAGAAGTAAGTGTATCCCCAATTAAAGGAAGAATTTTAGGAGCGCAAGTAGCTAGTGGAATTAAAAAATTTTCTATTAGTGATACCAACATTATTATTTGTATATGGAAAATTGAAATTATATAGGAGAATGTATCTGTCAGTATAGGTGGATTTGGTCATTTACAAGATCTTTTGAAGAGCCTTCTATTAAAAATAGTGAAACTCTGCTAGATCAGAGCATAATACAGATAGAGAAACTGGTTGAGAAGGATGAATTTCAGATGGATGTGAAATTGAATCAACCAATTCTAGTTGTTGAATATATAATGAAGGAATAAGGTGTTGAGACAAGAGTGGGAGAATAATTTATTGAAAGTGAGTGGTAGAAAATTTCTATAAATAAATAATCAAATAAGGAGACTATTCGTTAAAAATAATATAATGTTCAACAAACTACTCATTCTTTAGGTTATCAATGAACTAATGAAATTAATGGTGAAATAGCTCATTACATAGATTAACATTCAACTATTGATGTTTTAACAACAACTCAACTTATTGGTATCTTCTAGTTTCTCTTGGGGAAAGTCCTTTAGAGAGGTTACCTGAAGATTTATATAAGAAAATTTAGTTTATAGAGATAATTCTGGTGATGAATTTAAATTCCAATTTCTTCAATTCAATGAATCTATATATATTTTATTCATGGTAGATAAAGGAGTATCAGATGGTGGAGATGATCTAATTCAATAGGAGTGCTCTGTCTAATTTTATATGAATATGGCTTTATCTAAAATAATATGAAATATGAGTTTGATATATTTAATGGAGATCTTGAACATTCTGGGAATTCAATTGATGATTTGATTAATTTTTTAATATCTATAATAGAATATAAATATCATAAATTTAAGACTAAAAATATGTAGGAATGTTTAATCTAAAGGTGGTATTTTGATTCTTTAAAGAGATAATTTTTTTATCAAATTGGAATGATCAAGAGTCAGTTGGAATCAAAATATTACTTCTGATATCTAATGATGTTTTCAAGGGACTAGTATGAATTTATCAGAGCTATTTTAATTCATCGGAAAATTCATATTTTAAATGAGTATAATATCCATATTTGATTAATAGGTTAGAGCCTTTTACTAATCCCCCCAAATGAAAGATGGAATTCATTTTTTATTGTGTAATAGTATTCTACTACACATTATTTTAGACAATAAAAATGATCTAGTTATACGATAACCTCCCTATAGACAGATATTCAATGTTTGGAAAATCAGTTCGGTTATATGATAGGAATGAATATATGGTCCGTTGAATCAATTCAAACCAACCTAAAAGTCAACATGGAAGAGGTTATAAAGCTGAGCTAAGAATCAATGTTATCGATGAATGATGGGATTGGGCCAACGAATAGAAATTTTGATCATTTGATGGTGGTGTTAAAATAAGTGCATCAGACAGTCAATGATTCAACGACCATTGAATCCTAATACAAAAAATAGATTCATATTAAGACTTCTTCTCATCCAAAACCTTATTATTTTCAAACCCTTGATCCAAAATAATTTTAATCTAGGAATATTATTGAAAAAATTGATTTGTTTAAATTTTGTTTTGTGTTATCCATTTTATCTTATATACTATTTTATACATTTTTATATCTAATACTATACTTATTTTTGGATTCATTTATTCTTTGATAAAAAAAGATTTGATAAATGTTCTACGAAATATTAAATATTTTCTAATATATATATATCTACTATCATTTTTCTCTCCGAAAAATGGGAATAAATTTGGATAATCACAGAATATCAATTTTTTATAATTCTTAGTTTTTTTATCTATTTAAATTTTTGTAAGAAATTATGATAAATTAATAATCATTTATTTTATTTAATAAATCTTGTTCTATAGGAATAATTATTTCAAAACCAAATTTATATTGTATTTATTATCATCTAAAAGTGGAGATTTTTGGGCATATGAATTTTGATGAAACGATTTAATTTTTCCCTCATAAATTTTGATCCAAAGAACATTTTTTTAGCAATGATGCTTATTTATGTTAATTTCATTATTATTATTATTGAAATATTTATTTCCTCTTAAATTCTCTAATTAATTGAGATGCTATTTTTTTAAGTAATCTAGTTGTTTCAAAGCAGACATGAATCTCTATTCTATTACATACACTTTGAGTTGAAAGTTAGGTCTAAGAAAAATAATTTATATAATGAAGGATACTTTTTCCCTTGGTTTATGTTAAATTCTAGTATTACAAAACATTATTTCCTAAATAAATCTTCTTTTAGGGATATAACGTATGGATTATCTACCCATTCATTGAAATCACTGGATTATTATAAATCCTACACTTTAAGACTCTATATACAGAGAAACTAAAAGATGAATAAGTCATGTGTGGTATTTGAATGTAAAATATTTTCCCTGATTTCAAAAAATGCATCAATAGATTAAATATCTCATTAAGATATGATCTAATAAAAATCACAAGGTATTCATTAGTGGATTAAATTATTTATATTTCTATGTGAAGTTATGATTTTAGTGGATGTTTAAATTAATATTTCGAAGGTGATGACATTGTTGAATATTGTGATTTATCTATAGTTATTTTTAGATTTATTGGAATAAGATTAAATCAGTGTTATTAATTATTATCAACAGATTTATAAGGTGAGATGATGTGATACTGAGAACTAATTTTTTATTAAAATGTTATATATATAGTCAATTAGAATTATCTTTTTTTCATGAGACTTGATGATAAAATCTAATTATATGTTTTTTATTGGATTTATCTTTTTAAGCAGGAGAATTTTAATTATATAAAAAAATGTTTCTATGATATTTTTTTAGTTATCTAAAATAATTCATCGAAGTTATCTAAATTACACTTAGAAGATATACATGTTATAATCTGATGTTGGGTGTTCATCTTACTTCTTTGAAAGGCTATAATTATTTTAATATTTTTATACAATGAAAATTTATTTTGAGCTATAATTACCTGAATATTTTATTCATTGGAGAAAAATATCATTATTTTGTGAGTTTATACTTAATTTTTTTCTTCTAAAGTTTCATAAACTTATACATCATATATTATTAATTTAAAGTATCATCTTTAACTGATCATTCGTGGTGTAGGTTCATCTTATCATACAAAGATGTGTCTATCCACATTCCCTCAAAATGAACTAAACTTTTTGTAAGGTGTCAAATGCCTATAGAAAATTGTAGTGGTCCCTGATAAACGGATCAAAATACTGAAATCCCCAAACACCTAGAGAGGGAATTTGTGGATTGGACAAGGGGATATGTTTTCACAAAACCATAAGAAAACTTGTTGTGTTCTTCTTATTTATATTTATACTATTAACTATATTTAAAGAAAATAATACTTAATCAAATCCCAAATGGGGAATAATTTTATTCTCCCCAGTTTATCTAGAAAGACACAACTCAACCATCTATTATGTTTTCATTTATATTCCAACAAACAATAAAGATCCTATTATACTATTTGGTAAGGAACCCTTGATCCTTCAAGATGGCCTTATTGTTATTTCCCACATTATCTTGGATTTTTTTGGTTCAAGTCTTTCAGAATCAGAGATGAATAAATACAAGTAAACACACTCATCTAATGTATGTAGGTAATCAATACATCCCTCAAAAGGAATAAATTATTCTTCATTTTAAGGTAATGCAATTTCTCTCATAGATTAAATTTTAGATGATAAAACTTTTAATATTCCAAAAATTATAGTTATCCCATACCTATAGTGGTGATGTTCAAAAACATAAGTAATATTTTAATTTTTGACAATTCTCTACACACGATGTTAGAGTTTTCCCCATCTTTTGTTAGAGGTTCTTTAACGAGTGTTGACCATAATTGTTATTTTATGAAAAAAATTCAAGTGGTGTTGGATCATTTGGAATGTTTTCAATGACGTGTTCAGTTTCATTGTTTAGTGAAGTCACTAGTAATGATCACTTACTCTATTTTCCCAATAGAAAATGAAAATTACTGATTATTGATGGTGATGTGACAGATATATCTAGATTTTATTTTATTACATTACTCTTAGTATGAGGGTTTCCATAAAATGTAATACGACATAGGAAGGAACTTAATGTCCTGATGAAATATAATCTTGATAATGAACTTCCGAATAAGAAACATGAGAAGCTCTTATATAGAGATATTCTTGATCAAAATTGGTAGGTCATTCCTGGTCATTAATTTTTTGACCACTAATATAGGGAGGAACATCATTTCATCCATAAACATCATAATGGGAGGTACCTCTATTGTTTCTGATTTCTTGTTCATCATTTGGATAAGTACCTCCAAAACATATATGTAAGAACCTGAATCTTTGTTTCAGGTATGTCATTCCTTTTTCGGGAGTTTTTGAGAAAAAATGATGTTTCTGGAAATATTTGAAGTACAAGTCGTGTACTTTATGAGTACATGCCATGTACTCTTTTCCTGCTTGAAGCCATGTATTCGTCGTGTCCGGGACACACACACGGTGTGTAGGGGTGACGTGGAGGCCGATTTTGGTGGAGTACGGAAAGACCGAGTACACAATGTGTACTCTAAAAGTACATGTCTTGTACTTTCTATTTTTCAATTACCGGACATGAGTCGTGCCTGATCTCCATAAACGTCTTCTTCTAGGTCTTGTTCAACTGAGAGACGCCGTATGGCCGTGAAAATTGTCCAGATTCCCGAGCCTCCATCTTTTGGCTGATTCGACCGCTATCGATTGCATTGGAACCACATCAGTGAGTTCTTCCTTTTTCTTGAGTCTCATTACTTGTTTCCTCCTAGTTTCCATGTTATCATGGTTTGATCATTTGGGATGTTTTCTCAGATCTACGACGTTCAAGGGAGAATCAGTCATCATGGTTCAAGTATATCAATCTCCTAGGATCGAGGTAAGTGGTTTGTGCCTTACCGTTCAAAGTCTTTGAGTTTTATGTGAAAATTTCACCAATACCCATGAATGGGGTATTGCGTGTTTACCTTTTTCCCTTGTTGTTTTCCTACCTTGCTTGTATGCTTATTTAGAGGTAAATTAAACATGTTTGAGGATAATTTGTTGTGATTGGTTGTTTTTACCATGTTTGTTCTATTACTGACCCTTGGGTTTTTGTTGCCTTGTTTATTACACCTGTTTCCATGCCTTGTGTCTATAGGATGGAGTGTTTTTTTATAACATGCTTGTTGCCCTGTAGACTGTTAGGCAAGTAGCTCTATAGGTTTACTTTTCCCTTATAGCATTATTATGCACTGATCGACATGGGACTGAGTGAACCTGGTGCTATAGACAATAAGGGATAGATGGAGTGAGCTTCCCAATGAGTCTTTGTCATTATAGACTACAGGAGGGTAGACCGAGAGAGCTTCCTCAGAGAGTGTTTGACAATAGACTACAGGGGATGGACCGAGTGAGCTCCCAAAGAGTCTTGGATTTTATAGACTACATGATGGTAGACCATGTATGATTCCTCATAGAGTCTTTCCTTGTTTGTTATATCTTTAAGAACCTTCCCAGGCTGGAGGAGGAATTGACCGAGTGAGATTCCTCAGAGATTCTATGGTATACCTGAGGCTATAGGAGGAATTGATCGAGATAGCTTCCTCAAAGAGTCTCTAGACCTTGGGGCTAAGAGTGTTAGACTGTGTGATCTTCCTTAGAGAGTCCATGACTATACTATACTTTAATGGAAATTGACTGAGTGTTCTTCCCCAAAGAGTTTCATAAATTCTTAGGAACAAACCAGAGGGGTTATGCTGAGTGCACTGCCCAGAGGGTTGTGGTACTTCTTGGATAGGACCAGTGGGAATAGCTGTGAGTACATCCCAGAGGGTTTCCACTTTGTTAGCAGTTTTCTTCATGGTTGTTGTTGGTTATGGATTGATTACTATTATGTATCATCCTGCTTTACTACTTAATGTTTACTGCCTACTGCTTTGTTTTTTCTATTTACTGCTTATTGTACTTTTACCTTCCATATACTCAATAACTGTTGGGCACAGATATTTTGGGGAATTCCTCCTGGTATTTAGTCTCACACCTTAGTTGGCTCTTGCTTTTGGGCCCAAACAAACTATGTTGTTGCAGTTATAGAAAAGGTAAAGTGTCGTTCGACTTCCTGTAATTGATTGCTTGGTGGAGGAGAGCATGGGACCAAGATTGTCTTGCGATGCTGAGGAGCTATTTTATTTTTCTAGTATACTTGATTTGGTACTGTGGTGTTTTATAGCATTGTGACTTGTTTGGATGTTTTACTAGATGTGTATCATGCATCATTTCATATATATACATATGTTCTCTAGTTGTTTGTTGGGTTAGACTTCCGCTTTTTATTATTGCGGGTTATTTACTACTTCCTCTATTGAATGTTTATTTATTTCCACTGTGTTCTCTACCAATGAAGGCATAGATTCCCCACTATCACACCCAAGGCCCTCACTGCTAGTCGGCAGCCTCTGGCGTTTGGGGAAATGCACTTGAGGTAATGTGACGAACCGGGTATGGGGAGCCTCTAGGTGGATTCCGGAACCAGGATGTTACAAAGTGGTATCAGAGGAGTTATTTTCTATTGCTTTACTATTTGGAGACTTTAGCCATGGATATGACAGATTCGATACTTGGTAATATGTTGTTCCTTGGAGTAACTAACCCATGTATAGGGAAAATCTATACTACCTTATTAATGCTATTTTCTGGTTTTGAGTTTTTACGGTTGATATGATTTCACCTACAGTGATTCACATGATTTGTGCTGTTATTGTTTTGATGTTAAAGTTCTATTTCTGTCGCAACCCGATGTGATGAGGGTATTCCATCTCATGCATCATATAGTTACTTGTTAGATATCACATGTCATGCATTCTTGCCATTCCATATAGGGTGCATTATCAATTTCATGTTGTTGTGATGGACTCTATGTAGATTATGTATGCTGTTGTGATAGATGCCTGATAAAATCCTTAATATTGTGATAGAGAAATTGAATGTATTGTACTTTTCTTAAATGAATTCCAAATTTGGATTCTTGTGGTGTTATGGGCCATCTTGAATCAGAAATTGGTGGATCATGATCCTGTTTTCTCTTGTCTATGACTATAAGAGATGCCAAGATTTGATTCGCGGGGATTATGGGCCCTCAAGGATCATAAATTGGCACCTATATGCCTTTTTTCTGTGTTTTCTGGGCTCCTATGTAGTTTCTCAGGTACTGGCCAGAAAAACCCAGAATACACGACATGTACTTTTTGACTACACGCCGTGTAGTTTTTACACCGTGTCCCTGACTATGTGATTTGGGACATGATGTTGTAGAAATGCCTTCAAGAACACGCCGTGTAAGTTATGCGCATGCCCTATAGTTTAGAGCAGTGTACCCGGCCGTGTCACTAACCACACGGGCCGAGAAAGCTCGAGTAGAACACGTAGTGTTGGTAAAGAACATGCCATGTAGTTTTTTCCCAGGTACCCGGCCGTGTCACGAACAACACGGGTCGGTGTTATCTTATCCTATACATGCAGTGTTTGTTTGAAACACGTCGTGTAAGGGCAGTTGTGTCGACGACCGTGTATCTTACAACATGGGCCGCTGATACTGTGTCTAGTACAAGCAGTGTCCCTAGGGAAAACGACGTTTAAGGATACTTGGGCAGGGGTTTATAGTTCAAGTACACACCGTGTGTGGGAACAACACGCCATGTAGTTTGTGGTGTGACACGACCAGTAGTGGTAGGTGTACACGCCCATGTTAATGGATAAATAAGACATGTCGTGTAGTCCTATTTTTTAAAACATGATAGTTTTCTTCCCCTGTTCCCATTTTTTACTCCTGTGTTTTCAGTCATTGTTAATCCTGATCTAATGTGTGCTTTTGATCTTTCAATGATATGCCTCTGAGACATCCTTCGGTCTTACGTCAGTTTCCAGACAATGATCAGACACCGGATATGGCCGATCAGGGACCTCTTGTTGATCCTCCTACTGCTCCAACATTTGCACCAGCAGTTATAGCCATTTTAGGCACCGATACAATGTTTTGGGAGGACTTCCTGGGGATGTTGCAGACTTTTCAGGGAGTGCCACCTCCTACCCCATCAATGACTTAGTTGACGAGGGTTTTTCAGTAGCAGTATCCTCCTACTTTCTTAGGGGATGGAGGACCATAGGTTGTATATTCATGGTTCGAGGCCACCCTAACTATCTTCGAGAATCAGGAGATACCCCCAGAGAAAAGGGTAAAGCTGGCCACCTATATGCTCTGGGACACCGCCAAGAGGTGGGGGTGATCTCACAGTCAGGACACTAGCAGGGTATGTCATGGGATGAGTTTCAATACACCTTCTATGACTACTTCTATCCAGATACACGGAGGGCCGATCGAGCTTGATAGTTTATGAGTCTGCAACAAGGTACTCTTTCTATTAGGGAGTACTCATCCCGTTTTACTGAGTTGCAACATTTCACACTGATCCTAGCTGGTGATGAGCTGTTCCTTGTTAGGAAGTTCGAGGATGGTCTTAGGTAGGAGATCTGTTCCCAGGTGAATAACTTCTAGTTGACTTTTATATCATCTATCGTCAACTAGACGATGATTACTGAGTGCAATCTAAGGGATTTTGGAGCAGTGAGCTAGGGCGGTTTGACTTCCAGAGCAGGTGTTCCTCATACAGATAGTAGGAAGCATCGAAGAGAGTCTTCTCGAGGAGATCGGGGTTCACGAAGTGCATCTTCTGGAAGACAAATTTTATGCTACCAGTGTGGTAGGATTGGCCATACTAGGCATCAGTACCAGAGTGATCCGATGGAGTTCTGATCTTGTAGAAAAATAGTCCATCTTCAGCGTTTTTGTCAGATCATCTCACCTTCAGCTAGTGGTAGGGGTTCCTTTATGACCTCACCATTTGGAGATGCTTCACCAGTTTCACACCAATCAGAGAACTGGAGTTCTTTCGGCAGTTCAGGCCGAGGTGGAGGTCGTGGTCATGGTGGTCAGTCACCAGGTCATCAGCGACAGTAGAGTGGATCAGCTCATAGCGGTCATCCAGGGGCACAAGGCCATGGTGCAAGCCAATCTTTCGTCATGGAGCAGACCTATCAAGAGTAGGATCTTGGTCCTTATACAGTTCGAGGTACGATCATAGTAGCCTCGTTTTTCTCTTCCTCTCTTTTCGATACTGGTGCTTCCCATAGATTTATCTCTATTGTGGTTGTGTAGAGCCTTGGGATCTGCATCTTTTCTTCTGCCGATGTGTTGACTCTTGACACACCATTGGGAATGAGGACATCTAGCGTACGTCAGTGCAGAGAGTTCCCTCTTGAGGTTGCGATGTTTCATTTCTTATTGGTCCTCTATATCCTAGAGATGACGGGCAATGATGCCATTCTCAGTATGGACTGGTTGGTTTCCTTATAGGAAGGCATCAATTGCTATCGTCGTAGGGTGAGCTTCGTATCACCAGAGGGTGGATCTTTCCATCAAAGAGGAGAGTGGGATGTCCAGGAGGGTATAGCTGGATCAAATCATCATGGGCTAGGAGGAGTTACATCCCAGATTTCCAATTTGTATCTAGATGACCAAGGGACTTCACAGTTGGACTTTCCTCTAATGGTGGATCATTTCAGAGATGTCTTTCAAAAGGACTTTTCAGGTTTTCCTCAGGAGCGTGATGACGACTTCTCGATTGAGCTCGTGCCAAGAGTGGAACCGGTGTCCATTCCTCTTTATAGGATGACTACACCTGAATTGCATGAGCTCAAGAAGTAGTCGGAGGAGTTATAGGAAAAGGGTTTCATCCGACCCAGTACATCTCCTTGGGGTTCACCTGTCCTATTTACGAAGAAGACAGACGTCACCCTTCTGCTTTTTGTGGATTATCAGAAAGAACCGATATCCCTTACCAAGGATTGATGACTTATTTGATCAGCTTTTAGGTGATCGGGTGTTCTCGAAGATCTACTTGAGGTCTGGTTATCATCAGTTGCATGTTATTCCATCTGATATTCCTCTTACAGCCTTCAGGAGCAGGTATGGTCAATAAGAGTATACAGTCATGCCATTCGGTCTCACGAATGCACATGCGGTTTTCATGGAACTGATAAACCGAGTGTTCCATATGTACTTAGACTCTTTCGTCGTGGTCTTTGTGGATGATATAATGGTGTACTCTTGTACTCAACACGACCATGCTACCCATCTTGAGATCGTTATGAGTGCACTGAGAGAGCATCATCTTTATGATAAACTCACGAAGTGCCACTTTTGGATGGATCAAATTCACTTCCTATGCCACGTCATCTTAGAGGATAAGGTATATGTAGACCCTGAGAAAGTGAGAGTTGTAGTTTCCTGGGAGCAACTGATGAACGTCATTGATGTACGGAGTTTCCTAGGGCTGGCTGAATACTACAGACCCTTCATTCATGAATTTTCATGCCTAGAAGCACCATTGAAAGGTCTGACCAAGAAAGGGGCGATGTTTTTATGGTCAGATTCTTGTGAGTCAGCGTTTTAGGAGATGAAGGGGAGGTTGACGTCCACACAAATACTTGTCTTGCTGGAGCTGGGAAAGAGCTATACTATTTACTGTGATTCTTCAGGTATCTGGCTAGGAGTTGTTCTTATGCAGGGAGATGTAGTAATTGTGTATTGGTCTCGGCAGTTAAGGCCACACGAGAAGAATTACCCTACACATGATCTGGAGTTGGCACCTATTGTTCATGACCTATGCTGTTGGAGACACTACCTTCTAGGAGAGCACTTGGTGGTTTTCACTGACCACAAGAGTCTCAAGTATATCATCACTCAACATGATCTGAATCTGAGGCACCGTAGGTGGGTCGAGTATCATCAGTCCTTTGACTTAAAGCTCACCTATACACTGGGAAAGTGAAATACAGTGGTAGATGCATTGAGCCGAAGAACTCAGATTCAGGCAGTTTAAGAGGCCAGCAGTGAGTGACAGCTTATGGCTCTATTCTCTGAGAGGCACTTGGAATTGCACGACAAGAAAGGACAGACTGTCCTATCTTCTATAGTTGTTACCTCTACACATCATGAGTGGGTATGAATCAGGAATCTATAAGATTCGGATCCCTTAGTCATACGGGAGAGTGTGTTAGGAGGGGATACTCTTCCGGGATGGAAAGTGGATGGGGTTGAGATCTTGTGTTTCTTGGGATGCGTATGGGTGCCCGCAGACATACGTGAGGAGCTGATGTAGGATTTTCTTTCCTCAATTTGGAAAGTTCATTCTGGCATCACCATGATGTGTTGTGACCTACACCACAACTACTGGTGGCCATTTATGAAGAGAGATGTTGCTGGTTTTGTCATGAGATGTTCTACTTATTAGCAGGTGAAAGCAGAGCATTAACGACCAACATGGATTTTGCAGTAGTTACCTATTTTTGAGTGGAAGTGGAATGATGTCATGATGGACGTTGTGACTCGGTTACCAAGGTCACCTCAGGGGAGTTATGCTATTTGGGCTGTCATTAACAGGATTATGAATGTTTCACACTTCATTCTGATCAAGGAGAACTTCAGTGTTGATGATCTAGGACTACTGTACATCGGAGAGATTTTACATCTATATGGAGTTCCACACTCCATTGTTTCAGATAGAGATGTCCATTTTACCTCTCGGTTCGGGCAAGGAATTCAAAAGGCTTTGGGTACATAGGTAATTTTGAGTACGGAAAACCATCCCCAGACTGATGGCCAGTTCGAGCACACGATCCAGGTTCTTGAGGACATGCTCTGAACATGAATTATAGGACTAGGTGGTTCTTGGGAGAAGCATATACCTCCTGTGGAGTTTTCCTACAACAACAGTGTTTAGGCGACCATTCAGATGGCACCTTATGAGGATTTGTACGGAAGGCCATGTCGATCACCCTTGTACTGGATGGAGGCAGGATAGGCAGCTTTGCTGGGACCCCGTCTTGTTCAGGAGACCTCAGAGCAGATAGAGCTTATTTAGAAGCAGATGGCTACGACACAGTCTCGATAGAAGTCTTACGCTGATCAGTGGAGAAGAATATTGGAGTTCGAGGTTGGGGATCAGGTTTTCCTGCATGTTGCACCACGGTTGGGACAGATGAGGATTCGGAGATAGGGTAATCTTTCACCATGGTACGTTGGGCCGTATTAGGTTTTGGAGAGAGTTGGGCTGGTTTCCTATCGGCTTCAACTACCTCAAAGGTACCAGGCCATGTACGACGGTTTCCACGTCTCTCAGCTGCGACGATACTTTTCAGACCCATCTCATGTCTTTCAGCCCAAGGAGGATGAGATCAAAGGATATGCGTCATTTGGGGAGCATTCTATATAGATTTTCGATCGCAGTATGAAGGTTCTCCATTGGCGGTCTATTATTTTATTATGGGTACTTTGGCAGCATGGGCGAGTACCGGATGATACCTGAGAGAGGGAGG
This sequence comes from Viscum album, assembly GCA_963277665.1. Taxonomy (NCBI): domain Eukaryota; kingdom Viridiplantae; phylum Streptophyta; class Magnoliopsida; order Santalales; family Viscaceae; genus Viscum; species Viscum album. Next base: position 1,518,778,205 of record OY728131.1, read on the forward strand.
CCTGTGTACGATCACAGTGGTTGGATTTGTTCGAGGTTTCTCCTTATACACCTCGCTAGATAAATTCAGGGATGAATTTATTTAAGGGGGGAAGATTGTAAGAACCCAGATCTTCATTTCAGGTATGTCTTTCCTTTTTTGGGAGTTTTTGAGAAAAAATAATGTTTCTAAAAATTTTTGAAGTATACACTGTGTACTATCCGAGTACACGCTGTGTACTCTTTTCCTGCTCGAAGCAGTGTACTAGCCATGTTTGGGCCACACACACGGTGTGTAGGGGTGATGTAGAGGCCGGTTTTGGCGGAGTACAGAAAGACCTAGTACAAGTCATGTACTCAAAAATAACATGCTGTGTACTTTTTTTTCATTAACGGACTGGGGTCACACCTGATCACCATAAACGTCTTCTTCTAGGTCATGTTTAACCGAGAGACGCCATACGGCCGTGAAACTTCTCCAGATTCCCGAGCCTCCATCTGTTCGCCCATTCGACCGCTGTTGATTGTGTTGGAACTGCAGCGGTGAGTTCTTCCTTCTTCTGGAGTTTCATTCCTTGTTTCCTCCTTGTTTCCATGTTATCATGGTTTGAGCTTTTGGGACGTTTTCTTATATCTACAACGTTCAAGGGAGAATCATTCATCGTGGTTAAAGAATATAGATCTATTAGGATAGAGGTAGGTGGTTTGTGCCTTACCGTTCAATTTTATTGAGTTTTATGTGCATGTTTCACCAATACCCATGAATGGGGTATTTCATGTTTACCTTTTTGTCCTTGTTGTTTTCGAGCCTCTCTTGTATGCTTGTATAGAGGTAAATTAATCTTGTTAGAGGATAATTTGTTGTGATTGGATGTTTTCCCGTGTTTTTTTGTTACTAACCCTTGGGTTTTCGTTGCCTTGTCTATTACACCTGTTTCCATGCCTTTTGTTTATAGGATGAAGTGTTTTTGTACAACATGCTTGTTTCCGAGTAGATTGTAAGCCATGTTGCTCTATATGTGTACTTTGGCCTTATAAAATTATTATGCACTGATAAACATGGGACTGAGAGAACCTGGTGCTATAGAATATAATGGATAGACTGAGTGAGCTTCCTAATGAGTCTTAGACATTATAGAGTACAGGAGGGTAGACTGAGAGAGCTTCCTCAGAGAGTCCTGGACATTATACTACAGGGGATGGACCGAGTGAGCTCCCAGAGAGTCTTCGATTTTTATAGACTATAGGAGGGTAGACTGAGTGAGCTTCTTCATAGAGACATACCTTGTTTTATTCCTCCTTAATAACCTTCCCCGAATAGAGGAGGAATTGACTGAGTGAGCTTCCAAAGAGAGACTGTGGTATACCTGAGGCTATAGGAGGAATTGACCAAGATAGATTCCTTAGAGAGTCTCTAAGAGTGGGGATAAAAGGGTAAGATAGCGTCATCTTCCTCAGAGAGTCCCCGACTACCCTAGACTATAAGGGGAATTGACCAAGTGTGCTTCCCAATAGAGTCTCATAATTTCATATGAACAAACCAGAGGGGTTAGGCTGATTGCACTGCCCAGAGGGTTGTGGTACTTCTTGGATAAGACTAGAGGGAATGGATGCAAGTACTTACCAGAGTGTTTCCTTCTTGTTAGGTGTTTGCTTTGCTATTGTTGTTGGTTGTGGATTGATTATTGTTATGTATCATCCTACTTTACTACTTACTGTTTACTACCCACTGCCTTTCTGTTGATTTTTACTGATTACTGTACTTTTACCATCCATATACTCACTGACTGTTAGGCACAGATCTTCGGGTAAATACCTACTGAGATTTAGTCTCACACCCTATTTAGTTCATGCTTTAGGGCCCAAGCAAACTATGTTGTTGTAGGTATAGACAAGGCCAAGTGCCCTTCGACTTCCATTACTTGATTACTTGGTGCAGGAGAGCATGGGACAAAGATTTGGTTCACGATGTTGGGGAACTCTTTTATTTTTCTTTTATACTTGTTTTGGTACTGTGTTGTTTTCCAAAATTGTGACTTGTTTGGCTGTTTTATGAGATATGTAACATGTATCATTTCATATATATACATATGTGCTCTAGTTGTATGCTGAGTTAGTCTTCCACTGTTTATTATTACTGGTTATTTACTGCTTCCGCTATTGCATTTTTCCTTATTTACGCTATGTACTCTTCCAATGAGGGAACAGTTTCCCCACCTTCACACCCAAGGCCCTCGCTGCTAGTCGGTAGCCTCTGACATATGGAGAAATGCGCTTGAGGCCATGTGACCAACCAGGTACGGGGTGCCTCTGGGTGGCTTCTAGAACCAGGACGTTACAATATAGGTTTTTGATTTCCATGAGGAGTGCATGTGTGGATAAGGATTTGTTAAACTCTAATATCTATGGGACCACATTACTTGTTCATATCATCATGATGAGGAACTCTATGATAGGAACTTTAGGATGTTCATTTTTATTTGCTTATTGTAAAGTGTATAAGGATAATGTAGTCACAATGAGGGGGGGTAAATTATGTGTGACCTGTTTTATTGAATTCAATCTGACATTATAATTCAAAACTCTATCACATGTTAATATGAGTGGACCATTAATACAATGATGGATGTAAATAAAACACCGAGAAAAATATTTTTAAAATGTTTGGTATTAAGGCCTATACCCCTCCCATGTTTTTTAGAACCCCATACATAGATTCTACACTATAATAGTTTTATCAATAAAGAATGATTAAGAATCAAATTGTTATACACCATAGTATTAGATTCTTCTGTTGTTCCTGGTTGTTACCCACAATAATCCAACTTTTCTTCCTTAGTTGGATATACACTCACATCGTTCGACATGATAGACCCCCCCCCCCGAGTCACTAAAACAACTTAAAAAACTTGTTTGACCCCCAGTGACAAGATCAATTTTTTATTATTTAAATGTTCTGATGCACTAATAGTGTAATCACTTATTCTTCCACTATATTTAGTATTAATATTGAGGGTATCCCTTTTCTACCATACTTCCATTATACTCTCACTACTAATCAGTAGCCTCTGGAATATGGGGAAGTACTCTTGAGAAAATGTGGTGTTTTAGTTCAGGTACTTATGTGTGAACCAGAATGGGGACTTCATAATTTTTTATTAAGAGAATCTATTTTACTCTATCTTAATATTTCAGATACTAGAAAGAAGATTATACATGTTAAATAATCTAATAAATAACTCATTTTTTGAGAATTTCTAATGTACGCATGAGGGAATGAAATGTTTTTAAGGGATGAGACTTGTTTTTCTTAAATTATATTACTATAGTTGATTATTCCATCACCGTGAGTGATTTATAATCATTATTATGGTTATTGATTTATTGTACTTCTACTTGTGGAACTGTATTGTTTGATTTCTTATGTTCATGAATCATTTCAAATATATAGGATTTATATTTTTGGAATAATTTATTTCATTACATGTCTTCATTTCCTGTGTTATTTATTCCCATTTATATATTTTTGGAATATTATTGTTAAAATAAAATGTTTTTATCAACCTAAATATATTTTTTCTATAAATCATGATGGTGGTATTATATCTTACCAGGCTTGTATTAAATAATTAAATGAACAATATTAAAATAGTTAATAATTTACTTTGATGAGAATCTATAAAATTTAAATGAGATTGGAGTTCATTTTAAATAAATCCAAATTATTAGTAATGGATGTCAGTTAAATGTATTTTCAATTACAGCTTGTTGGGTTTTTCTTCTATAACATGGGATTGAAAACTAGTGTAACAAAGTACTTATATACTCTATTAAACCCTTGTAGCTCGATCATAGTAGTATATATCTATAGATTAAGCCCCTTGATAATTTGTCTTAAAATATTAAATATATTAACTACTAATGAGTTTTACATAAATGGTGTTCCAATTACATCTTATAGGGTGTTTACTCTATATCATGGGAGTGGAACCCCGGATATCTTAGCCCATTCTAGTGTGAATTTAACCTCGATGGTCAATATTATCCTTATAAGAAATTGTAATTGAACCTATTGGGGGTGTTTATATTAAATGATTTCAAAATTTTAAATTATCAAAAATAGTTTAAATGGTGTTTAATTATATATTTTTTTTAGGAATCTACATAGCCTTATCTGATAACTTCTTTTAATTGATAAGTATCATTTGAAATAATGTAAACCTAGGGAAATAAATAAATAATAGATGACTAAATAATTGGCTTAGTTGAGACTGTCTTGTAAAATAAAAGTTTTTTATAATTTTAGATTAGAAGAATCCATATTCCTTAAATTTAAATATCAATTGATGAAATAATGTATAAAAAACCACATTAAAATAATTTTCCAAAATTACCTAATGTGGGGATAGTTTATTAGTTTCCTTGGAATATTCCATAGATATTAATGTGGATGTAGATTGTGAGACTTAGTCGGAATCTTTTTTTGTGTGTTGGAAATATTGTTTAGGTGAGAGAGAAATGAGAAATTTTAGGTATAACGCTAGAATTACTATTAATGCCTCATGTTAAGTGAGGGATTAATTGGAAAGGGTAGTTTCTTTGGAGATAAGAACCATAAATTTTTGTAGGGATGAGTTTTTAAAAATTAACAGTGTGGTTTTTATGTCATTATTTTTATTTAGATCTATTATGTTGTGAAATGACACTAGAGGTAAGAGTGTGGTCATGTGGAAAGTGGAATATTGTGAGTGTTAAGTGAATTTTTGATGCCCAATTTTAATGGGACTCTCATTCTATGGGAAGGATCCACAATTTTTTGGTCATGGTAGATTAATTTTAGTGATATATGACTTGAGGAGTCATTAGTCATATCATAAATTGTCGCATGAGATTATGTAACCCTTGGGTTTAATATTTCTGAGTTGGCTAGGGTATAAAAGAAATAAATGGTACCATTAAACATATGAATCTAAACAAATGGGTACAACCATTTCATTGATGAAATATATATGGAGAATGTGATTTCATATGTGGGGTTTTTATAATAATTATTCATGTTAAATCATATGTGGTTTATTAGGGAAGGATTGGTGAAGGTGCCTATCCCTATTGGCTTAGAGTACACCTCAAAAAATATATTAACATCATAAAAGAACCTTAGTGGATTCGTCGAAGAATTATCATGGGTTGAGTGGTTCTTTGGGTGGTATTCCATAGATAAATACTATAGTACTTGAAAGTAAATAAGTGTGATTGAATGATAGTGAATTTGAAATGATGAAATGGAATGGATAATGGCCCATGTAATTTAACTGTGGGTCAAATTATGTTAAAATAAGACTTTTTATGGATTGAGAATGTTCATCATGATCACTTATAATATGTGTATGTAAATATTTAGTTTCAATTGAATCTTGGAGGAATGTGTGCATTAGAGATATGTTATGTTGTTTGGATCATGTTTGGTTACTTCAAAATAGTATTCCCACAATGATTGATGTTTATCCAATAATTTGTGTGGGATGATGAATGATGTAGTGATGAATTTAATGCAGGAATGGTAGCCTGAGGCTCTCATGTGAGAATCCTAATTTTCTAGAGGTGGAAATGAGAACATGGAAGGATCAAGTGTAAAGGCATATCAAATTCATGTTAATCCTCGATGGACAAAATATAGGATATTATGTCTAATGGGGAAGAATTTACAATGAGTAGACGATGTGTGGTTTCATTGAGACCCATTAGGTTCATTTTATTAGTAAGTGGTATTGGATGAGACAAATTACATGGGATACTACATCATTAATTTTAAAATGCGACTCAAATAATGTATTGGATTTTCAGTGAATTCCTTTGGTGGCATACCAATTAAGTGTGACTCGTAGGTGTTTTCCATTCAGTGAGTTTTATAGGAGTGAGAAATCACATGCATGTTTATCTATATTGTGTTGGAAAAAATAAATATTGGTCCCAAGATCCATGAATGGATTAGTTAAGTGATAATATGAAATCTCCTAAGGTAGAAAGTGGGATATTTATATTTGACGCAACCCCCATGTGGAAGAGATCCAATGTATGTGTGGTTATTCTTGTGATAATATTTTCAGCATCATGATTCCCGTGTATATGTATAGTAGAATACATATAGACTCCACTTTTAATTAAAAGTATGCACTTTTCTGTGGTATAATTTTGGATTAGAAGGTATAAATGGCATCGTGATAGCTTAAACTATCTTGAATAATATCATGCAAGTGTTGCGTTTGTACTTCTCATATAGAATAATGGGTTTCGTGGTTGATTGGAGTTTTAATCATGATATTCCATCAAAATTCCTAGATTAATTTTAGTGGATAAATTCATATGATCATGGGATTACCTTTTAGTTATTATATTATGATCATGAATGCTAGTGGCGTGCCAATGAGTAATTTCAAATGTTTCTGAGAAAATTCATCTAGAGGAGGTTTGAATTCTATTAAAACATGTACATGGATGTCGTATGTCAAAAAAAAAGTGGGGACAATGTCAGACTCATTAGATTGGTTCTTATATGATGAAGTTTAATTTGGTTATTCTCAAACATGGGTATGACAATAGGGATACCAAAATTATATCAGTGTCTTCATGGGTGTTGGGAGTCGTGGTTTAAGAACCACGACATGGGGTATTATTGGAACACAATAATTTTTTTTCAATAAATGTTAACGGGGGGAGCATCATCGAATATAATTTACCACTTTCATCTTACACTTATAGTGAGAATCATGATGATTTGGGTACACGACATGATGATAATTCCATGATTTTTTCATGGTAAATAAGAATTGGTGAGAAATACATTGTAATTAATGTGAATAATTCATGTGGTGGATTTTTTATGTAGTTTTAGAACTTGAAATTTATATTCCCATTATAGAAGCATGTTAAGAGTTTTTTATAAGAACATTGACCAAGAACGGGTCTGGTGATCAACATATGATGAAAAATAATATTGGGATACAATTGTGATTAATATATGATGATTTATTATATGGTGACGAGGTTGTAAAACTGCATATCCATATGAGTGTACTGATGCTGTATAATTTTCAAGAAAATTTTGAATCATACAAAAGGTATAAGGTCCAAATTTTTAATTAGACTTTGTAATCGAATTATGAAAATTCAATACATTAAAGAGTTGTGTTTGGATAGGGTTAGGATCCTAAGAGGTGTTTCATTTTCTCATATAAAAATATGGAGCTAAGGGTATAGATATCTGGTTTTTAGGAGTTTTAGACTGTGGAGAATAGTTAGAATGTAATTATTATTTTCCATGCACCACAACTATGTGAGGTATCCAAGGAAAGGGAATAATTTTTCTAAACTATGTAAAGGAGATTAGTTACTTTTGTATAGGCCTTCAAATCAATAAAATGATGATAACATGGTTGGTTCATGGTTTACCAATACAGGTTCCAAAATATGTGAATGGGGATGGATTAAGGTAGTGATTACCACACACATGAAGAATAGTCCGGGAAATCATGCATCCAAATTTTGTACCCATTAAAAATGGGGATTTTACCACTTTTCCCTTATCATATTTTTCCCAAGACGCTTCCTTTATTCTCCCATTCACATACCAAAATCCTCTATTGTGCCCTCTTTTTTATCCCCTTCCATTTGGACAGATCTTCCTTGAGTCTTAGTCATTGGTGCTGCCATCGATTTGATCAAGAGCCTAAATTCGGGCTTTAAGCCTATTTACCCCATCCTTCCTTTTCCATAATTTCATGGGTGTTATAACTAGATATACCAATGGGGATTCTATTAGTTATTTGAGGAATCATCCCATTAAAATGAGGCTTTCATTCTTTTTGGGCTATGAGTGTCCCAAGATGATGTATCCAGACTATCAGTCATTGTTTCATAGATATTATGTATCAATGTATGTTTTAATGTGTTTGGATTAATTTAAAAATATATTATTATGGTCTATTTTATTCTTTAGGGATTTATAATGATTGAGTTCTCAGAGGATGGCATCGGTCTCCCGGGTATCAATGGTTTTTTTGGATGTGGGGATATTTTTAGTGAGTGTTTTTTATTTATAAATAATTGGTTTATTTTGGCTATTAAATTTCATATTATTAATTAATTATAATTCAATTTAAATTAATTTCTAATGGTTTCTTAGATATGAGATAGAGATGAGGCTAGTTTGTGAATTGACTATTAGACATCAATAAGATTTGATAAGTGGGTTTTTAGGATATAGTTTATTCGAATGTTTTATTATTATGCTAGGTGGTCTAGATTCCATTAAATAAAGGTACAATAAAATTATAACGCAAATAATTTGATTTCCATGTAAAACCCTAATATTTTATGATGCATTTTTGTATAATAAATTTAATTTCATCGATAGCTTATGGTACACACATCCCTGAATCCATATGAACTGTAATTTAATATATAGTTTTACATGGATATTAAATTGGTTGTATGAATAGAAAGAAAAAAAATTGAAAAAAATGCACAAAGGGTTTGGATAAAAATATATATTAATAAATAAGTAGTCAATTTTTAGTAAATTCATGATATGCTTCAAAAATGCATATTTTCTAAAAAATAGTTATTATTTATTTTTCTAAGAAAATAAAATAAATAATTTCACCTACATTTAAAAAATTTATGTTACAAAATTTTCTTTTTTTTAAATTAGCGTGTCAAAATTGACATAGATTGAATTTTTGGGGATTTCCTAAAAACATTTTTTTGATGAATAGTGAAAATGAATATTTTATTCGAAAACATATATTCATTTAATGTATTTAAAGAGTAAATTTTTATTTTAAAATAGATTTAGAAGTAATATTAGTTAATTTATATTGTAAATAACATGATTAAGGTAATTTGAATCTTTTGTATGTTCAAATTTGGTATAAAAACTTTTTATAAATTTGAAAACATGTTTTTCTATAAAACTTTTTTCATTATGTTATTCTGGTTAAATGTTAAATTAAATTCAATGAATTTATTGTATTTGATATGATAAAATTGATTCTCTATTTGTAATATACATCTATCAATTATTTTATAAGGTAGCATTCATTTTTGGAAAAATTGAATAGAAAAAATATTAAATATTTATCACTATGGTTAATGTTAAAATGGGATTACTTGAGTGTAAAAAAAATATAACTATATTTTTTCAAATAAAGAAATTTCATGTACTATTTTATTAATTTATTCTGATTCCTGGTATCTGAACTTCAAATCTCTATATATTTAGATGATTTTTTCTTGACCATGACAATATTATGTTTTAATTCTTTTAGGAGCATCCAAGTGTGTCCTCTCCCCCGCATTAAAAGGACACCCATACTTTCTATTATTTACACAAAATTGTGAAATATACCATTACTAATCCTTACTAGAATAAATTATAAAATTCTCTATCCATGAAATATATGTTCTGTTCTTCTAAACATACCATTCAAAGGGTTATTATTTATAGAGATTCACTCTTTAAAAACATTAACATTACATAACTTTTCTGTAATACATAAACATTATATAAAAAGACATGAGAAGACTGAACTAGAATAGTGTCTATGGAAACATGGAAACCTAAACACTGGTACATAAATGAGAAACATTTTCTCCCACTAAGTTCTTCTTTAGTATCACCCTTCATGGACACCTTAAACATAAAATATATACTCATAACCTGGGGAAGGAAACATGAAAATGAGTGAGATCAAATGCTCAGTAAGGGTAAAAATGGGAGACATGGATGTATAATAATGAGAATAAGGGGATGAGAACAGGATAATGAAGATAGAAGATCATACCCTACATATCAAAGATAATAACATAGATTAGGAAATATAGATTAGCAGTTCAGGTGAAATGAATAATAATGAAATAAAGAGCATAATCCATGAAAGAATAACATGTATTTTAGACATGGAATTATTGATAACACATAATAATATAATGATTTCCATAGTATCTAAGTAATTGCTTCCATGACCATCTTAGTAGTCATAGTTGAATTCCATGTCTGTTATAGTAGCATGATTTTACAACTCATACCATCATATTAGTCATGGTTCACTCCCAAGTCCATCTAAGTAGTCAATGTTACCTCTCTAAACCATCTTAGTAGCATGAGTTCAATCCTCCTACGATCATAGCCAATCTCATTATATATAAAACTTTATCCAATGGATTGGATGTACATCTAGGTCCCACCAATCACATAATTAAATCATACAAACATGTGAAATAATATAATAAAAGAACATATAATAAGAAATGAAATGAAATGGGAATTATAAAATTGTAAACACATCATAACATATGGAAAGATACATGTTTCATAATCATTTCTTCAAACACATAACCCTAAAAAAGAAGCAGATTCCAAAAGCATATAACTCATGAATAATAAACTAGTTTCATAAAATAATTCCATCAAAACATAATATATTACTAGAAAAAATATGAATGTAAACATTGAATAATTTCCCCATAAAATCATGAATATCGCCAATTAATGTTTTCAAATATTTGAATTACTTTTGAAATATCTTCGAAAAACATTTCTTGAGGAGAATATAAATTCTTATTTGAAAAAGTTTTTTTATTACATAAAACATTTTGAAAACATTTTTCATTAAAAATATATTTTAAAACATATAAAAATTATATAAAAACAATAAAACATTTTTAGAATCCCATTTATATGAAAATTATCCTCAAGGAGATTTTAAATTTATTTTTTCTGAAAATATTTTTGAATGCATGGTATTTGAATACAATAGATTTTCGACCGAAGAAAGAGGTGGTCATATTTTACATAAAAACAATATCATAGGTACTAAAGAGTGAAAAAATGGTATAACAAACTATTATATTGTCTATAAATATATTATTTGAAAACTATTGAATATTCTTAGTCTATTTATGAAAATATTTTTTCAAAGGAAGCCGAAACATAAAGTATCATAAAATCAACGAGGTGATTGTCTCAATGAACATTTATAACATAGTGACTTGGGATCAAAATATCAATGTAAGAACAATAAATTACATGAATATTAATAAATCATGATAATCAGTAGATTCATGATATGACATGTAAAATTGATATATATACTCCTCAAAAAAGAGTTTAGGTTCATAACAAAATAGGAGTCTAAGAGAAGGAAAATTGAGACAAAACAGTTTCACTGATTTGGTAAATTTTGAAAGTTAAACCCCATGAAAGAAGGATCATATAATGTATATGTGAATTCCCATAAATTTAACTAAAATATACATAGAATAAAATCATGGGTAATACATACACCACACAAAATTAATGAGTGGAGAAAATATCATGTATCTCAATGAAATTAATATTGAGATGAAAATCCCTTTACCTTGTGTATTGACTCTCTCCGTACTCATACAAGATTACAATTTAATAAATATAAGATTATTATAAAAATTTTATGAAATAAATGATATATATATATATTAACATAAATTATTTGATTATTACCTTATATTACCCTCTTGTTAAAGATCTTATACTAATGTTTCACTTTGGGTAATATCCAATTTTTTCTTCACATGTGTCTTGATTTGTTATATAATTGATCCTTATACTTTTATCATGACTAAATAATACAGAATAAGATATATATATATATATTAGTTACTTACAGAATATATATATTATAATAATTTATATCATAATTAAGTACGTAATGGAGTACACAGTTCATAGAGACGGTAAGTCGTATGTACGCATGAATGTTATTTTCTGTTTTTATCGTAATATTGAAGGAAAGAATGTAAATTACACATGTATATATATGTATGTATATATATATGTATATATATGTGTATATATATAATTATTAAAATATTATGATTTTATTATATTTAAAATATATTTTCTTTAAGACAATCCTTAATACATTCCATGGGGTGTGTGAACGAATCACATCGCTTTGAGGGTCAGTAAACCACACATCCTCAAACGATATTATCATCTTAACACGAAATTGAAGATAAGTAGATGTGTGTTATAAAGGGAATAAAGAAGCTTAAATACAAATTAAATATAATACATTACATATATAAACAGAGTTTCCATCATAATGGCTACCATGATTGGTGGTAAAGGAGAAATCAACAATCATTATTTCATGAGGTAATAGTTCTCCATACACAGAAAAAGTATATTCAACATCCATTAGATGATGGTGTGTGTAACTGTTGGTCATAAAAATTATCTAAAACATAATAGTATATGTATGATACTTTTATTATCAAAATATTATGGAATAAATATATTTTAAGGGGTGAATAATAGAAATAAAGGAAAGGATCTTGAGGGAAGACATTATGTCTTTACTAGGTAACTCATTTTTGTTTGTGGCAATAGGATTCCATGAGATGATTTTTTTCTAAAGGGAGATTTAAAGGTATAAGGGACTATTTTTTGGAGGATAGTTGGACAGATCAAGGAATAACATTAAAGGTTTGAGAGGTGTGGGGAATGGATAGAGGTGGTGGCCTTTTATAGGGAAGTAAAATGTCAAATTTGGAATTTAGAGAAACAACTTAGGTGTGCACGTGTTCTTGCCCAAAAAAGGAAATACCAAACTAGAAATCCATAATAATGGAAGGTGTATTGATAAAATTTGGATATAAATTTGTTATTGGAATAGTTTATTGGTCATTTGGTCTCTTAATTATAATGTTTAGTCCCCAATTATGCATAATTTTGCCTTAACCACAATGATTAGTTTTATTCACATTTACTTATCATTTTGGTAAAAAAGTAAAAAGGTATTTTTAGAATATAAATATTATATAGAATAAATTTTTTTATATAAGATTTTTTCAAATTACTTCACATAAGCAGAAAAATTACGATTAGTGCTAATCCTGTAGACAAGTCGAAATAATGGGGGTTTAAAGAAGGATGAAAGTTTACAATTTTGATAAGATTCTTATATTCAGTTTCAAATTAAAATTGATTATAATGAATTAAATTGTATTACCATATGAAATATTTATCTAATTTAACTTTAAAATATATTTATAATATCATTTAACATTAATAATTAATTAAAAAAAGTAGTTTGTAGCTAAAAAGCTGTATTGTTCACTATTCATCAAAAAATAATGTTTCTCAAAAAAAGTTTCAATAAATCACCATAAGATAATTTATACATTAAAAATTAAAAAATGAAATTTATTGTCTAAAATTACATTTCTAAATTTTTCTATAATTACTTTCATTTTTAGAATTTGTTCATTTGAGAAATTTATGTTTTTATAAATAAAAAGGACTTTACCAAAAACATATCTTATATTACCAATATGTTTTATTTACAAAAAAAATTATAAAAAATATTTGAAAAATATTTATTACAAGAAATATTACTATGTTTAATATCTATGTTATAATTATCTTATGTCAATAAATTATACAATTAAAAGACATTATTCGTAGAAACTCAATGTTTCATGTATCGAACACCAACTAAGTTGTTGTGTGGATCATACACCAAGTTGATGTTGCAAGTAACATACACCAAGTCAGTGTTACATGCATCGTACAAAAATTTTGTGTTGTGTGTAATGTACACCATGTTTCTGTTTCATGAAAAAGGAATCATCTACTTAGTGTATTTCAAGATATAAATGAAAATAAAAATTTATTCGCAAAAACAAGTATATAAAAACTCATGGGGTTACATTCTACCCCCCATAAAATGCATTTCTCCCTCAAAATTCGTCCTTTAGGTAAAAACTATTAAGGATACTTCTAATTTATAATATCCTCATGTTCCATGTAACTGCCTCTAACTGGTGATTTATCAATAAAAATTTTACCAGGTGAGTGGTCTTGTTTTGTTGAACATTCTCTAATTTGTCCAGAATATCTATAGATTGCTCCTTATAATAAGGATCTCTCTCTTTCGGTATGACCTCTATGTTATGTACAAGTGAATGGTCAATTATTTAATTCCTCAATAGTGATACATGTAACACATCATGGACTTGAGATAGATTTAGAACAAGTGCCTAGCGGTAGGATACTATCCCGATACAATCAAGAATTCCAAAGTTGCATATATAACTTGGGTATAGTTTCCATTTCATTAGGAATACCATTAATTTCTTCTAGGGTTATATTCATAGAAATATCGTTTTACCAACTTGAAAATATTAATCATGTCAACGGTTATCAACAAATATTTTATTCTAACTTTTATCTTCCTTGATATGATACTGAATGATTCTAACATTCTCATCCGTTTCTTCAGTGATTTCAGGTCCCAATAGATAATTTCATCCAACCTCATCACAACATGATAAAGCTCAACATTTATTCACATAGAGGGCCTCATAAGGTGACATCTAAATTCCTGAGTGGAATCTATTATTTTAAGAAAACCCATCTAGAGAAGGTTTTGATCCCAATATACTTTCAAATCAAGAGACAAAGAACTAAACAGATCCTATATGGTTTGAATTGTTCTTTTAGACTGACCATTTGTTTGAGGATTATAATCTATTTTAAAAATTAATTCTATATCAAGCACTTTCTAAATACTTTTCCAAAACTCTGAGGTAAACATCAGATCTCGATATTATAGAATGGACTGTGGTATTCCTTGAAACCTTACCACTTACTTAGTGTATATTATGGAAATATAAAAAGAGACAAATATTAACTGATTGAAAATAATTGTGTTAACGTAGTAAGTCCATCAACTTCCACCCATATATCATTAAACCCTTTATATTTTTTGGGTAGTCCAACGACACAATCTAAAGTGATTCTATCAAATGTCCATTTTCATATGGGTAATGGATGGAACATCTCTTTAAACTTTTTTCATTCATCCTTAACTTGCGGGCATACCAAACACTGAGAAACAAACTCCATGATATTTCTCTTCATTCCATCCCACTAAAAGTATTATTTCAATCCCCTATACATCTTCTAACATCCAAGATAAATTAAGAATGAAGAACTATAAGCTTTCTTTAATAGCTCATTATTTAAATCTAGAATCGAATGAATATATAAAAGTTTCTAGAACCTTATAATTCTATCATGATCAAGGTTAAAATTAGGAACATTTCTTATCATATTTTTCAGCACTTCATCTTCCTTTTTCACCTCCTGAATCTTTACAAGAAAAAATGGTTGAACATTCAAGAATGAAAGATAAGATTTCCACTATTACTTCAGAATTTCTAGAGCCATCGAGTGCAAATGAAAAAATATATCATCTTTTTTTATCGTAATCATAAATAAGATATCATGACCTTTTTGACTCAAAGCATCATCCGCCTATTTCTCTTTACTAGGTTTGTAATATATTGAGAAATAATAATCCTTTATCAACTCTAACAATATTCTATGGTGTATTTTATAATCCTTCCATGGGAATATATATTTCAGTATTTTATGATCGTTATTTATGTCACACTTTTCCCCATAATGTTAATTCATCCACATCTTTAAGGAAAATATTATCAATGCTAACCTGAAATTATGATTTGGGTAATTTTGATTATGAATTGTCAAATTTCACATGGCATAGGCTATAAACAAGTTATTTTCATAAGAAAACATCCCAATACCTTCTTGGATGCATCACTATAGATTGAGAAGCATTTTTTTATTTAGGGTCATGTAAGCATAGGTGCACTGACCAACCTTGTTTTCAGCTCCTTGAAATTTTCCTCACATTTAGCTGTCTAGAGGAGCATAACACCTTTCCAAGTTAACTTTTTCAGAGTATTATATAGTATTGAGAAATTCTCCATAGACTGTCGATAATATTCAAATATACAAAAATACAATGGATTTCAGTCACCTTGGTTCATCTAGGGAACTTTTAATAACCTCTATCTTTTACAAATCATCCTCTATACCATCTCTTGACATTGTGTGACGAAAAAAAGAATATTTTTGAAGAAAAAATTAACACAATGCTAATTTTTCATAAAACTTATTCTTCCTTAGGCTATTGAGTACAATTATCCAATAATATTCATTCTCTTCCATTCTATGTTAATAGATAATAATATCATCTATAAAGGCTACAAAAAATTGGTTAAGGTAATATTTAAGAACTCTATTCATTAAATCCCAGAAGATAGTAGGGGAATTAGTAAGAACAAAAGGCATCATTATATATTCCTAGTGACCATACCTTTTATTGAATGTTGTATTGGGTAGATCCTCCTACTTGACCCTCAATTGATGATATCCCTAATGAAAGTCAATCTTGGAAACTTATTGAGCTTTGCACATTTGACCAAACAAGTCATCAATACGGGGAAATGATACATGTCCCTGACTGTGATCTTGTTCAATTCAAGATAATCAATGTGAAGTCTATTTGATCTGTCTATATTTTTCACAAAAATAATTGGTTCATCCTAAGGTGACACACATGTCCTATTCAAACCCTTATCAAGTATTTCTAGGAGTTTCTTCTTTAATTCCAGCAACTCGATCGAGGACATTCTATAAAAAGACATTGAAATTTTTGTGGATGTAGGTACAAGTTCTATCGTGAACTCAACATCATGTTTTAGTGCAAGACTAGTAATATCTTTCATAAAGACATCCAAAAATTCCAAACAATATTCATATCATCGATGTCAATCTTTACCACAACCATTTGATATAAAAAACCATTTTGAATGGGAATTAAGACCCATACATTGGATGTAATCTCAAAAGGAATTTTAAACATATCATTACATTGATGGACGATCTAGGAGGGTTTGAAATATCTAACATAACTTCAATTCCATGACAATTGATGTCGTCTCAACTTAAATAAATCCAATCCATGCATAGGATAACATCAAATTCAACCAATGGAATATTGACAATATTTGAAGGATGAAAATTCCGAAAAAACCTCAACTATAGAGGAATCATTGACATGAGATTAAATAATTATACCATAAGGGGGTTTCACTGCTAATTCAACCTATAATTGTTTTGTAGGAATCTTAACACCCTCAGTAAATTATATAAATATGAACGAGTGGGTAGATCCAGAATAAAATACGAGGAACCACATAATCATGAAAAATAACTTATAATATGTCTAACTTATAACACCTTCCTTAATCATTGAGACCTTAGGATTATCCTAAGTTATTAATAGTAACCATTGGATTAAATACATCATAATGGTTCGTGATCTGTTTGTAAATTCCCAATAAATGTCCCCCAAGAGTGTCAAACCCAGTGTTCGACAAGGCCCATTGTCATGTTCCATATTTCTCAAAATCAAACATGAAAAATCTTGTCAGAGTTCTTACCCCTAGGTTCATCTGTTCTAGAGCCACATACACATGTAGTATGAATACATGGTTGTATTTATATGAAACCACTCACTATATCCTTCACCAAAATTCTAGGACATGTTTCTATACTTTGAATCAACCCTATACTTATACTTAGACACGTCGTTTGAGTTCTCAACAAGGTTTTCACATCCTAGTTTCCAAAGGTTAACTAAAAATTTCATCTGATACCAATTATAGAGACCCATTTTATACAAACATTAACATTACATAACATTTTCAAAATACATAAACATTATCAAAATAGACGCGAGAATAAGGTACTAGTCTAGTGCCTTTGGAAACACAGTAACATAAACATTGGTATATAAATTAGCTACATTATATCCCACTAGGTTATTCATGACTAGCACTCTTATTATAAAACACAATCATAAAACACATCTTCATAAGCTAGGGAAGGAATAATAAAACAGGGTGAGCTAAAATTCCCAATAAGGGAAAATAAAGGACACATGTAGGTATAATCAGGAATATAAGGGTATGAGAACATGATCCTGATGATAGAAGATCATACCCTATATATCAAGATCATAACATAGATCATGGAATAAAGATTATAATTTCATAATACATTAATAATAATGAAATAAAGAGGATAAGACAAGAAATCATGGCATTTGAGTAAGACATGAAATTTTGGTAAAAAAATAAGCATATAATGATTTCCATAGTAGCCAAGGCATTGCCTCCATGAAAATCTTAGTATTCATGGTTCATTTCCATGACTATCATAGTAGTATGATTTCACTCCTCATACCATCATAGTAGTAATATTTCCCTCCAATGGTCATTTTAGTAGTCAATGTTCAATCCCAAGACCATCTTAGTTGCATTAGTTCACTCCACATACCATCTTAATCTATCTCATGAGATGTAAAACATTACCTAATGCATTAGAGGGAGATATAAGTCCCACCCATAACATAATGAAATCATAAATACATGTTCCACAAGATCATAAATGAACATATAAAAACCAATGAATAGAAATATGTATCATAAATAAGTTATCATATAATAACTTTTTGAAATAGAAAAGTTTCATAACCATTTTTTCATAAACATAACCCGTTAAAATAAGCGGGTTACAATAGCATATAATACGTGAAAGAGAAATGGGTTTCATAAAATCATACCACTAAAACATATTCCATTAAGAGAAAGAATATGATTGGAAACATTGAATATTTTCCCAATAAAGGTATGAGTAACACCAACTAATTTTATCTTATATGGGAAATAATTTTAAAAGATCTTTCAAAAACATTTCATGAGGAAAATATACTTTCTTCTTTGAAAAATTATTTTTATTACATAAAACATTTTGAATACCATTTTCATTGAAAATATCTTTAAAACATATAAATGATGATTTTAAAGACATTAAATTCTTTTAAAATCCTATTTTCATTGAAAATGATCTTCATGGATTTTAAGAAATTATGTTTTTGAAAACCTTTTTGAAAACATGCTTTTTATATAAAATAGATTTCCAACTGAAGAAAGGGGTGGTTTGATTTTACATAAAAATATTATCTTAGGTACCAATGAGTGAAAAAATGGTACTAAATAATGAGGATGTATTTTATAAACAGTGGACACATATACTCATGGATATTGATGAACTATGGATCATAATATTTCATCGATGGAAGCACAAACATAAACAATCTCAAAAAAAACTATGATATTTTATCAATAAACTCTTATAACATGATGACTTGGGATCATACTGTCTTTTGTATGAAATGTAAATTACATGAAGAATAATATAACTTCAAAAAAATTATATTAATTATAAAATAAGTAAAATGTATGTTTATACACCTCAAAAAATAGTTCAGGTGCATAACAAAATAGAAGTCTCAAAGAAGGAAACTTGAGACAAAACTGTTTCATCAATTGGGTATCTTTTGGAAGACAAACCCCATTAAATAAGGATCACATAATGGATAGGTAAATACCCATAAATATATGTAAAATATGTATAGATTAAAATTATGTATAACATATACACCACACAAAAGGAAAGAGTGGACAACATAGCTTGTATCTCACAGAAATTATGAGTGAGATTAAAATCCCATTATCTTTTGTCTTCAATCTATTTATAATAATACAAGATTCTGATATAATAAATATAAGTTTATTGTAAATATTATATAGAAGAATATTATTATATCAATTATTATTTATTCTCTAATTATGACTTTATATTTCCCACTTCTTAATGATCCAGTGTTAAAGTTTCACTTTGGGTAATATTCTTATTATTCTTAACAAGTGTATAATTTGTTATATCATTGATAATTATACCTATATCATTATTACATAATGTCTGAAATGATATAAATATTAGGTATATCCATTATATTTATATTATAATAATCTATATCATAATTAAGTATGTAAAAGAATATTTAGTTCATGGTGACAGTAAGCCGTATATACGCATGAATGTTGTTTTTCGTTTTTATTGTCATATTGAAAGAAAGTGTGTAAAATATATATATATCATTATTTATTTAGAATTAATATATTTTATATAACATATATGTTAATTAAAACAATACATAATAAATTTCTTGGGGTGTGTGAACAAATCACATCCCTTAGAGGGGCAGTAGTCCACACTTCCTCGAACAAGATTATCATGTTAACACAAAATGGTTGGTAAATAGATGTATGTTTTGAAATGAATAAATAATCATAAATAGATATTAAATATAATATATGAAATATATAAATATATTATCCATCACAATTTCCACCATGATTTTTGGTAAAGGAGAAATTAACAATTATCATTTTGTGAGGCAGTAGTTTGCTGTACGCAGGAACAATTTGATTAACATCCATTAGAAGTAAATATGTGTATGTTTAACTAAGAAAAATTGTATAAAAAATCCTAGCATATTTATGACATTTCATTCACAAAATAATTTAATAAATAGAGTTTAAGGGGTGAATAAGGGAAATAATGTAAAGGACCTTGAGAGAAGATGATGTTACCTCTTTAGTGGGTAACTCCTTTTAGTTTGTGCCCAAAGGCTTTTATGAGAAGATTTATTCATAAGGAGGCTTAACAGTAAAATAGAGGATTTTTGGGAGTCTAATTGGTCAAAACTTGTAGGAACATAAAATTTTTTATAGGTTTGAGGAATGGGTAGAGGTGGTGGCCTTTTATAAGGAAAGAGGAAGACTCCTTTGGAATTTCTAGAAACAAGTTAGGTGTGAACATGTTCATACCTAAAAACAGACAAACCAAAAAAATCTATAATGGAAGGTTTAGGGACTAACTATGGACATAAAATGGGTTTTGGACACATTAAAAAGGTCATTAGGGCCCTTAATTTTATGGTTTAGTCCCTAATTAAACATAATTTGCCGTTAACCGCTGTGATTAATTTAAATCAATTTTACTAATAATTTTGGTAAAAAATTAACGTAGTATTTTTAGACTGAATACAATCGTGTATTTAAGATTTTTTAAATTCAATTCATAGAAGAAAAACAATTAATAATCGTGCTAATACCATAGACTGGTCAAAATTATAGGGTTTTAATGGAGGAAAAATTTGAAAGGTTTGTTTATTTGTTTATATTTAGATTCAAAGTGAAATTTATTATAATGAATTAAATTGTATTAATATATGAAATATTCATCTAATGTGACAATAAAATATATATAAAATATCATTTAATATTTATAATTAATTATGAAAAGGCAGTTTTAACTAAAAAATATTTTTTTCCCTATTCATCAAAAAATGATGCTTTTGAAAAAAATCTGCAAAAAATTACCCAAAGATAATTTTGATGTTCTAAATTAAAAAATGAAGTTTATTTTATAATACTAAATTTATAAATTTGTATAAATTTACATTGAATATTTTAATCAGTTTAATGAATAAAAATATATTTTTAAACATTAAATAGACTTCACCAAAATCATATCTTTTATTATCAATATGTTTTATTTGTATAAAACAATTGTAAACAATATTTAAAAAGTGGTTATTACAATTCAAATTACTATGTTTAAGAGATAAATTATAATTATCTTATTTTTATAATTAAAACAATAAAAAAAGTGTTTCATAGAAACTCAGTGTTGCGTGTGTCGTAGGCTAACTTAGTGTTGTGTGCATCATATGCTAAGTTGGTGTTGCATGTAATATACAACAAGTCAATGTTATGTGTATAGTATGCAATGTTGGTGTTGTGTGTAAAATTCACCAAGTTGGTATGTCAGGAAGAAGGAATCTATTACTCATCATATTTCAATATATTAAGGAACATTTAATTTTTTCCACAAAAATCTTATCTGCAAAAACTCGGGGTGGTACATTAATAAAGGTTATATATGATGCCTAACAAAAAAGGATAAATCATCCTAACCTACCTCCATCAAATTATTTTTTATACTACCTCCTATAAGAAAATGGTATTTATAATAAAAAATATACTCTTTATCTGAAATAGACTAAAATGTTATTATTATTATTGAACCAGTATTATTTTCCCTATTTTCCATTACATGGGATGTGAATGCATCACTCATGTGTATGTGTGGACTACCACTTCCATGTAGTGATACAATTTATTTTACATCACCAACTTTAAGTGAAAGATATTATGATTGTTTTAATGATTATATATTATATTTACGAAATAATAATGCATATTTAATTATAATATCATTTATATCTTCATACCTTCCAATATGTTAGAAAATGGTAACATCACTCATATGTACGTATGGTCTACCACCTCCAAGAAGCGATGTGAATTATTTTTCAATTTCTATTTGAATTAATAGAAATATGAATATATTTATAAATTTATATAATACATAAAACATATTGATGTTTTTTTGACATAGATTTATTATTTACCTTTATTTTATTCCATCCATTAAAATGTGAAATAATCATTTCATACAAATGACCTATTATCTCCATTAAAAGTGTAATTAATTTTTCTATCAATATCATTTATGTATTAATATATGTATATATATATATATATATACACATAATGAATACATAATATATTTATAAAATTATTAAAATTCTATTGATGATGGAACCATGATCAAAGTATAAGGACAAGAACTACCAAACTGAAATTCTCCTAAAAAACAATATAGTTAACACATAGAAATGACGTTTTTAATCAGGAATTAAAAATAAATGATAATTGAAATATTATAATTGTATCATATATTATATTATAAGTTTAAAAATGACCTTTTTATTGAATTAAAAAAAAATTAATTTTATTATAGCTGATTTTAGATCACTTTTGAAGTAAGTCAAGCTTGAGGAAAGAGATTTATGACACAATCTCATTATCTATTCGAATTATTTTTAATTATGATTTTGATAATGGATTTTTATAACCTATATCTAAATATACCCATAAATATTAATCAATAATAATATCTTTTATTAATTACATGTTTTCATTCAATTTTCATATCTTTATGTATTAAAGATTCAGAAATAAAATTTTTAATGAAAAATTAATTTATTTATCTCTTGAGTCAAAAATCAATTTTCATCTATGTCCACCTTTTCTAAATATTTTTTCCAAAATTTCATTATATTTTCCTTTTATTTTTATAGTCATCGTTTCCCTTGATGTAATTTTAAATAAAAGATAAAAGTAATCATCTTTTCATTTTTCAAATGCTTTACTTTTGAGTTTAACCAAAAATGTTAAGGGAATATTTGTTTTAATGGACACAATATGAATGGAATATTTTTCCATCATGAATGATTAATGTATGGAATATTGCAATACATGTTTTGAATTATACTTTTTGATAAATATTTTCCCGTAATATTTTTTAAATTTTAACATTTTAAAGAATTGCTTCCATGATGAAAAGTGTATTTTCCTTATGAAATATTCCATGTGATATTTTATAAGAATTTTTATTTATGATAAAATCCATTGATATTACTCATTCATTATCCAGGATATGATCCAAGGATACAATCCTTATTCTTTCTATAGATGTTTTTTGATTTTGATGATGATATTTTATAAATCCAGTTTATATTCCTCAATTTATTCTAGGATGAGTTGTAAAATTTTTATGTGACCTATTTATTTTCCATAGGTTATGATATATGATGATTTTTTATGATATTATGTTAAAAAATTAAATGTATTATGATTTTTTGAAGCATGGGCCCTCAATTATTTACAACACCAATTCATTGGATAAAGAAGAATATATAATGAGATAATAAGGACTAGAATGGGGAGTGAAACCAGTTTGTTATCAAAAACTTCCCACTATGATAGTTTAGGGAGTAAACCATGAATAAGAATATGATGTAATGGGGAGTGAACCTAATTCTCTATAATAGTCATGGAAGCTATCCTTGACTATGTAAATGGTGTTCCATACTTATGAGGATTCCATAAAAACTTTTTTATGTCAATTTAATAATCTTATAAATCATGTTCTTTGAGTACTTTATCATTCATATATTATGAACTTCTAATATTTATTCTCTAACTTAGTGTTATGATTAATGATTTCCTGGGTATGGTTTTTAGATATTAATCGAAAGATTTCATAAACTTTTTCTTAAATTAAACTTATGTGATCATTGATATCTCTCTTTTTAAACATACTAAGCATATACCCTCACCCTTTATTATGTTTAAATTTCCCATGTTAGAAAGATAGTTTTTCATGTTATATATATAAAAAATGTTCTACTTATGAATAAATTAGTGGGATATAATTTTATTCTCTTCTGAAAATTATTTTAACCTATCCAATTCCCAAATGAATCTAATCCAGTATGATTGTTTAAACTCATACCATTGGTCACTATAGTTGGTATCAGATCTAGGTTTAGTAACCATTAGAATCTTGGATAATGAAACTTTAGTGATAACCCATATAAGAATAATATGTGTAGGATAATGACCAAAGTTATATTAATGAAAGTATTTTAGTTTTCATACTAAAGAATCATTGTGTATATACAGAAAGTTGTCATGGTTTTAACAAAGAATAATCTATGGTTAATACCCCCAATAATTGTTGATCGAGTATATATTTTCCATACTTATAGTTCATAGTGAGTTTTAAATTAAATGTCACCAACTGTGACATTACTTGTGGATATTCATGGTTTAATTCACTTTTTCACCATAAACAATTATGAAGGATTCGAATCGATGACGACCCTGAATGGCATAGCTGAAACCTAAGTTTTCATAGATAGAAATGAATGTGGAATTATTTTTTACATCCTTGTAATGATATAAATGATTATTTAATTTATCAACCAGATTAACATTATTTTTGGTTTTGAAAACCATTTTTATTTTATTATGGGATTTAAACAAGACTGATGAAGTTGTGGTGGTAACGGGAATGATAAAAAATTTATGTATTATATTTTATCATAGTTATATCAATTCCTAGATTTCAAAAAAAGTCTCAAGGAATTATAATTCCTATACTCAATGATTATATATATAATTAGTAGTTAAAACTCATAATGGATCAGTGATAGTATTTTGAGTCTACGATTCATATTTGATTGATGTTTATGGGAATGTACTTCGTAAAAATATCACTTTTCTCCCTATATTTATATTTTATGTTATCTTATGGATGGAATATATTTCAATACATATTATCCATATCACTTTCCAGGGTAGAGAAGTCACATTTGATATTCAGAACCAACCTATGATTTTCTATCCAAGTGCTAATAAATTTGAGCATCTAATGAAACTTATATCAATCATATGAGTCATGATTTTTATTCAAAAGTTTTATTTGTCTTAGATGGTTTTGAATAAATAAAAATAAAATATATTATTAATATATGAGAGTTTATTGATGTGTTTCAAAAGTAATTTCCTATTATCCCTTGGATTCATGATATTTAGATTTCAATAAAACTCATACCATGTGTAACTACTATTTCAAAAATTCTTTATTAATAAGACCTAATTGTGTGAAATAGCATAATATGAAACATTGGTAGAATCTTTTTAATTTATTTATATAGATAAATGTATCTATGAATATTTATATTGACTATTAAGGACTAAACAATTTCACAATCAAGAGTATGTACCCACCGAACTATATTGATGATTTATTCGACCAATTACAAAAATCTAAATATTTAACCAAGATTGATGTTTGATGAAGATTATATCCATGTAGGGTCAAAGTTGAAGAGTGAAAAATAAATCATATAATGTATGAACGCTATTAATTTGTAGTGATTCCATTTGGTCTTACTAATTTTACTATTATCTTCATGGATTTAATAAATAAATTATATACAGATTTCCTTGATCAGTTTTTGGTAGCATATATATTTTATATTAATACATATTCAAATATAAAGGAAAACCATAAAAATTATTTCAGTATTGAACTAAAAACCTTAATGAAGGAGAAATTGTGTTAAATATTTATAATGTGTGATTTTTTTCTATATAAAGTTTCATTTGTAGGTCATATAATCACATGAGAGGGTATACTAATGGATCTGTAAAAGAGGGATGTTATTTAAATTTAGTCAAGAACAACCATGGTAACTGAGATCCATAGTTTCATTTTTTCACCAAATATTATCTATTCTTTGTGGATAATTTATTACTATTTTTTATTCAAATATCCAAATTAAAATGTGTTGGATAAATTTTTTTTGGAAAGATAAATGTGTTAAAAATTTCAGATAACTAAAGAGAATGTTATTTAGAGCATCAGTGCTTATAATACACTAAAGTTGAAATGATTTTCTGATCAATATTGATTAATTGATGAATGGACTAGGATTAATCCTCATTAATAATGATTTATTAAAATATTTTGTCTCTAACCAATTGAATATTCATGGGAAAATAACCTAGCTCATTATTTATATTTATCTGTGGTAAATGTTTCATTAATGATATACAGAAATTATATTTACATAGAAAGATTTGATATTTGTACAAATCCTAAAAGATTAATTTATATATATTCAATATGAAAGAGCTAAATATCCACCAATGAATATGGTTGGAGTAGATTAAAGATTATGAGTACTCAACACATCCCCACCTTGGTGAAGAGAACATGGTGGAAAACTCATTGAGTTGAAAGGATCTGGTTAGTTTATCTATGACGAGGATGAAAAAATATCCAATATTACCACTTTTTAAAAAGATGGATCGACAAATATTTAAGGAAGGGGGATATTTTATGTTTTTCAAACAAGTGTTTGACCATATATCTAAGTAAATATTAGAGTGGTACATAATGAAGATGTATTGTTTGAAAATATAGTTATAAATATTACTAAGTTCAACCATGATTATGATAGAATGATATGGTTCAAAAACCATCTACGTGTCACATATATAGGATATGAATAAGTAGTTGTTATATGAAGATCATAGTTTATAATTATATATATATACTATAATGTAAACAATTTCTATAGGTCTGAACGAGTATTTATTGTGGGACAACATGAATAATGATATTGAAACATATGTATCTTGGTGTTTGGTATTCTAGAATGTAAATTTTGAGAGATAAAAGTCTAATGGGATGTTAAAACCATTACATATACAATAATGGATATGGTAAAACTTTACCATTTACTTTTTCATTGGACTCCCCAAAATATTAAACATTCATAATGTTATATGGGTTATTTTTTATAACATTAAGAAGTCCCCAATCTTCATTTGTACCGAAGAAGATTTATATCGTATTCCATTTTACAGAATATACATTAATTATTTGGTAAGGTTTCATAGATTAACATATTCTATTATATATAATTCGGATATGAGGTTTACCTTGATTTTATGGTGAGGTCTTTACAAAAAATACGTATTTAGAGTTGTGTTTCTTTAATACTTGTCATTATTCGATATATGGATAGACTGATATAACCATTTAAAACTCGAAGGATATTTTGAGGTGTTTTTCTATTAATTTAAATGTCTTTTTGAATAAAAAACATTATATAAACATTTTTTCATCAAAAATAGCTTTCATTAAAGAATTATGATAGATCCTTATAAATACCTCTATGGAAATATGTTTAGATTTCCAATGAGATAGGATGAATTTGAAGAAATAAACCTATTCGGAACTTAATTGACTAAGGAAATGATTGAGAATGTCGGGTACATTTAGTATCACATCATGTTATGTCAGAGTCAACGAAAACGATATACTAACAATAATTTGTGAAATATATAATTTGCATATGGTGAGAAGTTATTCCTAAAAATTTCACCATAAGTGAAGGTTATGGGGTTTAGAAATAAGGGAATGATAAAAATTGGGTATATTGGAACCTTTGATATTCTTGATTGGTATGGACAATATATTATATCATGATGCTTCCACCAAACCAATCTCAAGTTCATGATGTATTCTATGTAAATTTCATGGGTAAGTACATACTTGATCTATCACATGTACTAAACATAGAGGTTGTACTAATGTAACATGATCTTTATTATGAAGAAAATCCAATAGATATCTTGGATCATATAGATAATGTGATATGGAACAAGGATAATCACCTGGTTAAAGATATATGGTGGAATAATAAATTCAAAGAAGCTACTTGGGAACTTTATGATGGATTAAAAAGAGTTATTAAAACATCCCCAACCTAGGTTCCACTAAATCCAATGCCCTGAGATTGGTCATGACAAGACCTTAGTCATGCATCCCCTTATACAAGAGGCCTCTAACTAGAAATGAGTGTCTATTGTAAAATGAGGTGAGACTACACCCTCTTTATCAGAGTAATCAACAATAGATAAAAATAATAAATAAATGAATGTGTATAAGCAATAAACACTCATTACCAAACATTTCCCAAAATAGGGTACAAGTCCACAACAAAATAATAAATATTATATGTAATTTCATGTAGTTACAAGTGTAAGGAAAAACCAAAATAATGAAAATCTTAAAAATCCCCAAATCGGGCCCCGAATCTATGTCGGGTTCCCTCATTTACTCACATCCAATTCCCAAGTCAACCATCTAGAATTAGGTGTTTTCCTATTTGTTGACATGCATGCATGAAGTCTAATCAGGAACCCAAATTCAGCTTGATCATGGTGAGAGTACAATTTAGTAGGTCATGACTGACCATGTTTACAAAATAACTAGTCGAAATAGATACTGTATGCATGTACTAAATAAACAACATGATAAAAAAAAGGTAACATTATGAAATTTGTTTAAACGGTTCACTTTAACATTTTCATTATTAATCCCATTGTTTAGGTATTTTCATAAAATTCACATTGTTATAGGAAATAAAAATAAAAAATTTGTAAGGGAAATAATCATGTATAAGGACCCGGCCTTAAAACATTACATAGTCATGAATTAAATAAATAATTCACATTGAGGATCTTTTCAGGTTTAGAGTTTTAGAGAATTGGGACATAACTATTAAATCTCAATGATTACAATGTAGAAACATCTACTCGGTGTCCATTTTTTTCAAAAAATAAAAACTCTTGAACAAAAGTGTCATGTCTAGTTCTATGTTTTAGACAGCATGACATTTCCTGGACCCCATCCTTAACCTTATTCCACTTTATGTCCTGTGAAAAAATTTCAAAAACATGGGTTGATAATGAAAAGCTCAATAAGGTATATAAAATAAAGAATGAAAACATTATTCTATGTATACATAAGAATCAATGAAATAAAACTATACTCATAAAACATAAGCACTTTAACATACCTCCTGAACTCATAAGATTTATGAATAACTCCTAGAAATAATAAGAGATAAAGCTAACTTCAGGCCTTAATAACATTCTTACATAGAGAGTAACCCTCATGGTTATGTTTGGAATACCACTCACAGTATATTACCTAAATCTATCTGGAGAAACCTTAGTGTTTAACTCTTTCGTGTTACCCAATGCATTGGAGATCTATCTCGGGCTCACCCACCCTAGGTTTATCATGGAACCACCCATATAAGAAAAAATTCTCAATAAAAATAACATTTTTAGAACACATAAAAAAATCATAGAGGAAAGATAACATTTCCACATTGCAATCAAAATATATAATTTCAATATATTTTCATAATCAATGCTTTATCAAACCATTTTCAACACCATTCAAAACATTTAATAAAGAGACTTTTGAATCATAGTGTCCCATACAACATTAAATATTTTAAAGGAATTAATATTTTAGAACAATAATGTACATATAAATAAATCTTTAAAACCATTTTGAATCATGGACATTAATAAGAATGATTTATAAGATTAAGTCATTAAGATGATATTTTAGTTAAAAAGTTCTTAACAAATAAGAGATGCTTCAATACAAATAATTTAGGAATAGTATTTAATCAAAACTTTATAATATCATGGGAATAAAGGTACTCATGATATAATATTCCCAAGGAGATTATATACACCATATAAAATTGAATTGGTTCATATTAATGAAGTCTCAATGGAATGCAATTTCAAAAGAAATCCCTTATAAAGACGGTATCCTATGATATGGGATAAATAATTACATAATTATGTGTGAAAAACAAAAATACACCCAACATAAGTGTATATAAAGTGTAAAAAAATCATAGGTCATCCACAAATATTCATAGTACACCATAATCAAGAAGTATAAGTTTAACTCAATGAATTGAAATTTGGTTAAGATGTTCCCATACAAAATTCCGACAGCCTAACGCCGTCACTTAAAAATTTAGAAAATGAGACGATGAGAGATAAAAATGGTATCTCATCACTTGGAAATAAAATTCACAGTAATAAGGATATATAAGAACATATCACAACATTAATAATATGTAAATTAAAAGACCTAACAAAATGAAGTCTTTTAAAAAGAGGATGGTGAAAGGTTCCCCTAGAAATTTGGCTAACTTTCGAAATATACACCCCATGAAATAAGGACTAAAAATGTTGATTTAGATACCAATAATCGAAATTACATTAAATAAATAGTATAATAATGTCCATTACATACACCACTCAAAGTATATAGTGACAAATATAGCATGAATCTCATGGGAATAAATAGTGAGATAAAAACCCAATACCTCATTGTAATCAATCAAGTCATATGACCAAAAAGATAATAAGAACAAAATTAATCACATAATACCATGAATATAGATATAATCATGATAATATATATCAAACGGAAGTATAAAATACACTACAATCAATAAATAATTGGCGAACAATGGAAATATCACAGAATTTAAAGTGAGATAAGAAATCCCCATACCTCAAGTCTGACTTGTCTTGTTCATTTCTTTATATTCTTGAGTAATAAATCTTTGTAAATTTATAATTTCTTAATGAAATAATTTAATTTTTATTATTCAATTCATATAACATATTATCAGGTTATAATAAGAAGTTAATTATGTGAGTTCACATCATACTTTTTTCGATATTTGGAACATTAGTCAAAAATGAACTTGTTTGAAGAGAATAGTCCATGTAGTTATAATTAAATCATCTCTAGAATGGTTTTCTGGATTTAAATATCATATATATCCAGTATATTATTATAAAATATAATTCCATAATGTTTGGAGATAAGAAATGAAATGTACCGTTCATGGAGACGGTAGGCCGTACGTACGCACGAACGACGCTTTCATTTTTTTCATATTAATGGAATTTAAAAATAAATAAGACATAAATATATTATAATTACAGAATAATATATATATGTTATATTTGTAACATAAGTTCATTAATTACATTATTTATAAATTCCATGTTTTTCACGAATGAGTCACATCACTTGAGGGGGCGGTAGTCCACATTCCCTAATATGAAATTATCGCATTTTCACAACATGAAAAGAATAATGGTATGTTTTAAATATAAAATAAATAATAATATAGGAGAAATAAATATAATATTTATCATATATAAATATATTTCCATCATAATGGCCACCGTTAAAGGTGTTAAAAGAAGATTGAACAATCATTGTTTCGTGAGGTAGTAATTCTCCACCCACAGAATCAGTATGTTCTTTAACCATTAGACGGAGGTGTGTGTAAGTATAGGTAGAATACATATCATAACAACATACTAGTATATTTATGATATAGTTGTTACTATGGGATCAAATAATAAGATGATATTGGTGAGTGAAGAAGGAAAATAAAAGGAAGAAACTCGAGAGAATACATTACCTTTAAATCGGGTAACTCTTATTTATTTGAGACAAAGGATTCCAAGGCAACACTTATGCCCAAAGTGAGGCTTCTAGGAGTAAGAGAGATATTTGGAGAGATAATATGAGCATAGTATGGATGAGCCAATGGCTTTGGAGGTTTGGTAAGGGGGTAGATTTGGGGGCCTTTTATAAGATGGAGGAGGGTCACTTTTGGAAAGTCTTGAAATGTTACATTATTATATAATTATTTTCGGATTTTAAAGGTCAAAAAATGATATATTTCGAGGATAAGGTGATAAGGGTTATAAATACACCCATCTAATAGGTTTTAGAAAAGTTTAAGTCTTATATTTTACCATTATTCTTTTCATTTTATTTAAATCGTTCATTAATGAGGTAATCACTACTTCATCATGGTGTCATAAATAAATTTATTTATATAATATATAAAAATTATTAAAAATAACAATATATATGAAATATGTTTAGCTTTGAAATGAATATTTATAGTCTAAGATATAATTTATTTAAAGAAAATTAAAATTGTTTTACTTAGGATATACAAACCATTGTTATATTTCTCTTCTTTTAAAAAATAATGTCATAAATGACACTATTACACCCATGTGACTCCATGGGCACTCAAGTTCGGTAAAAAAACATCCCATTGTCATAAATGACTCAAAAAAAGTTATTTGGACACATTTTTGGGTCATTTTTTATTATTAGGAAATTATTTTAGTACCCTTAACTACCTGATTACTAATTAATCACGATAATTAAATATAATTACCGTCGTTATTATTCATAATTTCCAAAAACAAAAGCATCTAAATTACATAATTTGGACATTTTGAATACAAATATAGAATTCACTCTAACAAATTCCAAACACAGAAATTGCAGTAATTAATTTAAAAATCATTCCCATTGTCACAACCAAAGACGGGTATTTAAGAAGTAAATTTTATCAAAATATTGAATTTATTTTACATCCAATTGAAAAGTGAAATTAATTCCAATTGGAAACATTGTATTAAGTGATAAAAACATATATCAATTACACTTTAAAACCAATTAAAAGGACAATATAACTATATATTTATGTTAGATGAAAAAGCAGTTTTGAAGTAAAATGCCGTATTTTTCACTATTCATTAAAAATGATCATTTTTCAAAAAAATACCAAAACAATATCCAAAGTAAATTTGAAATTCAAAAATGATGTCCATTTTAAAAAATACATAACATATAAGTTGAAATAATTAGTTTTATAATTAATTCCCGCTGTCAAAACAAATAGCGTGTTTTTAAGAAACAATATCTATCCAAACATTGACACTTGTTTTTGTCCAATTTCATAGTGAAATTAATTCCAATGACCATCATTGAATTAATTGTTTAGAATATATTTTAACTAATTTTTAAACCAAATTAAAAATATAATCTAACCATATAAATAAATTAGATTAAAAAGAAGTTTTGAATTAAAATACATCATTTTTTCTTAAAATGAACTCTATCGAAAAAATAACAAATATTTAAAAAGAGTACATTTTGATGTCCCAATTCTAAAGAAAGTTTTTTTTGTCAAATGTAACATAGAAAATTGACATAAAGTACTTTTAAAAAGGGTTCTCCATCAAAAGGTGGTTAATCTACCTTTTAACGAATATTATAATATTTATTCTTAAAATTGGATTCATTTGCATTTTAAGCCTCTATTGTTTATTGGGTAATTGTTAAAATATTTAACAAACATATATAATCATTTTGTAGTTAGTTATATTCATTCTTGACATTAAAATGACTAGTTTTTGACTACCATTTTAAAAAATATTATTATATTATTAGTGTGCAACGTAAGATTTCAAAGAAACTTGTTGTAGCGTATTGGGTGCGCCATCGAACATAGAAATCTCTTTAAAGTAATATTAAAATTTTATTCCCAAATATTAATAAATTTGAAATTTTCATATTTTTATTTACCTAGGATGTTACATCATTCCCCCCTTTTGGGAATTGCGTCCTCACAATTTTAAAATTGGGCTTCTATACTTTATCGAAATCCCCACATCGGAAAAGGAGTAAATAAAATTACCACTTTAAAAAAATGAAAAAGAAGTACAATGGTCACCTCAAATAACCCATACTAGGATTCCAATAAAACATGGATATGGAGGAGAAAAAAGGGTCCAGTTATGAGGGAGAGTGATAGAAAACTTGATTAAGAGAAAGTTAACCACAAGAAAATAAAAAACATATGATGTGTATAAACGGTCTTTGATTACACAGTAGGAAACGTAATCCCACAACGTTTTTGTTTTAAGTTTCTTTTTATAATTTTGATTAATTAATTTACATCATCGAATCAAAAAATAAGGATATATACATACCTTTAAGTAGAATTTCATCCTTTAATAATTTTCAACCAAAACTAATCATTTCACCAAATGATGGCCATTCAAAAAGACTTGGTCACATCAATAGTACAAGAGTCATCTTCTAGAGAATCACATAATCCACAAAAGGAGAACTATATATTTCCTTTATATTTAGGAATCAACTAAAACCAAAATTTTTAGTACAAGATCATATAATCCCCAAAGAGGATAATCATTCACAAAAACAAAAAACTACTCTTAATCTCAAAAATTTGTCCAACAAACCCAAAGATCATCAAAGACCCTTCGATAAATAGATATCCATAAAATTCTCCAATGTAATCCAAACTAATATTGAAACCCAAATCATTAATGGATTTAATCATATTGTATTCCAAGGTAAATCTTTACATTTATCTTCAAATAACATCTGTTACTCTTAAAGTCTCATACTAAAAAGTAATTAACCTAATAACATATCCTCCATGATATGTTAATCATTTACATAGATAACCCAAAATCAACTTATTCCTGATTCATAATATCACCTAACTAAAAATAATTATTCATACAAACCAGGGGCTTCATGTAGTCTAGTGGTAAGAGATAAATACCAGTTTCTCTTTTGTTGTGGGTTCGATTCCCACAACTTCGTCCGACGCGATGGGTTGTCACACAGTCTGCGTGTTGTCCTTTTTCAAAAACTATATAATTTTATAATGTTACCAAAAAGAGATAAATTCATCAAAAATAACCATAACATATTTTAACCACAAATGTTGTCTAATAACATTCGTTTTGCATCCCAAAATATATTAACTGGTAATTGCCTACAATTCAAGGATCATATAAACCCAAATGGTTCTTTATAACTATATCCACAAAAGAAAAGATAATTATTACATGAATAAAATTTTCATATATCAAGCATTAGGGTTACACATACTATAAAAAGTCTCCTAATATAGTCCCATCATCAAAAGAGACTTAATACTTTTAAGCATTTCACCATCCTAAAATCTACCATAACTCTTGAATCCCTTATATATTGACTTCTTACTCATTCAACATTCTTCATGATCCATTATCCATTCCATTCCAACTTATTCTGAAATACTTATTTCCTACAAACAAAATCATGAATCAAATCCTACGATTTTAATAATAGGAAAACATATGTTATGAAATACTCCATACCTTTTATTGGTCATTGTCAGTTTCTTCATCCTCAATTGGAATGGAACTAGGTATTGGTAAACTAATATCTGTATGATACTGGTGATCCCATTCCCAAAAATTCTTTGTATGAAAGGTGTTTGCATAATGACCATGCACACCAAATTTAAAACATTCAATTGATCCCTCTGAAAGAACTTCATTCCCTTTCCTAGAGTCCACAGGATACTTCTTTTTTCCATGGTAGGTTTTTGCTTTATGACCTTCATTTCCACATCTATAGAATCTTCCATTCCCTTTGAAACATTTCCCTAGGTTTTTATTTACACATCATTGACACATAAGTTCTTTTTATCATACTTAACGTTATGATTATTACATGAACTTCTGTAGGGATTTGTTTCTCGCATATATAATGCCTTATAAAAATCACTAAGTTTCATGTGGTCTATCATTACATGAGATAGTTGGTTGAGAATAACCACAAGAGTTCTCTTTGCATCTCATGTATCATTTAGTTGCTCGTTCAGAAAACCGTCAGAGTTTTCTTCACATCCCCTGCTACTTTGGTTCCTATAAGATCAAGCCATTTACTAAAACCAAAAAGGTCAGTGTGAGAATATTAAAAAAATCATCATATAATTCTATGATATAATTATTCATGTTATCTTAAACTCATTAAATTTATCTAAAAAACTATGAATCTTTTTGAAATCCAAACCATTATGGTAATGTCACTTGTACTTAAAGAATACCCTAACCACTAATGTTATCTAAACCTCCCTCTAATTCCAACTATAAGGACCCATCATTAAAACATTACATAATACCGAATTAAATTAATAAATCACATTGATGATCTTTTCATGTTCATATTTTTATAGAATTCGGACATAACTATCACATCTCAATGATACAAAGTAGACACATCTAATCAGTTTCCATTTTTTCACAAAATAAAAACTAATGAACAAAAGAGCCATGTATATTACCATGTTTTAGACAGCATGACATTTCCTTGATCCCATCCTTGACCCTATTGCACTTTTTCTCCTGCGAAAAACATTTCAAAAACATGGGATGAGAATAAAAAGATCAGTAAGGGATATAAAATACGGAAAGAAAACATTAGTCCATGTATACATAATAATCCATTAAATTGTACTTTACTCATAAAACATAAGCACTTTAACATATCTCATGAAATCATAAGATTTATGAATAACTCATTGACCTCATAAGATATAAAGGTAACTTGAGGCATTCATAACATTCTTACTTATTGAGTAACCCTCATAGTTACATTTGGAATTCCCATTATAGTATATTCCCTAAATCCCTTCGGATAAACTTTTGTGTTTAACTCCTTTGTGTTACCCAATGCAATGGAGAGCTATCTCGGGCTCACCCACCCTAGGTTTATCACGGAACCACCCATATACATAACAATTTCCAATAACCATAACAAATTCATAACACATAAAACAATCATTATGGAATGATAACATTTCCATATTGAAATCACAACATATTATTTCAATATATTGACATAAGCAATTCTTAATCAATCCATTTTCAAAACCATTTAAGACATTTAATAATGATATTTTTCAATAAAAGTGGCCCATACCACTTTGAAGATTTTAAAGGAATTAATATTTTAAAACAGTAATGTCCATATCAATAAATCCTTAAAACCATTTTGAAACATGGACATTGATAAGAAATATTTAGAAGATTAAATCATTAAAACAATATTTTAGTTAAGGAGTTCTTAACAAGTAGGATATGCTTCAATAAAAATAATTGGGGAATATAATTTATTCAAAACATTATAATATCATGAAAATATAGGTATTCATGATATAATATTACCAAGGAATGTATATACACCATATCAAAGTGAATTGGCGCATATCAATGAAGTCTCAATGGAATGTAATTTGAGTTGAAATCCCTTATAAAGACAATATCCTAAGATTAAAGATAAATCAATTACATAATTATCTATGATAAATATATATACACCCAATATTAGTGGTTATTAAGTGTAAATAAATCAGAGGTCATCCACACATATTCATAGTACGACATAATCAAGAAGTAGAGGTTTATCCCAAAGAATTGAAATTGGGTTAAGAAGTTCCCTTACAGAAAATTCGACAGCCTAACGGCGTCACTTTAAAATTCAGATAATGAGTTTATGAGAGATAAAAAGGGTATCTCATCACTTGGAAATAAAATTTACAGTAATAAAAATATATAAGAACATATCACAAAAATAATAAGATGTTCATTAAAATACCTAACAAAGAGAAGTCTTTTGAAAAGAGGAGGGTGAATGATTCCTTACAGATTTGGGTAACTTTTGAATTATACACCCCATGAAAGAAGGACTATACAATGTTGATCTAAATACCCATAAATGAAAGTATATTACAAAAAGAGTTGAATAATTTCCAATACATACACCACTAAAAGGAGATAGTTTTCAATATAGAATAAATCTCACGGGAATAAATAGTGAGATAAAAACCCCTTACCTCATTGTAATCAATCAAGTCATATGACAAAAAAATAATATCAACAAAATGAATCACATAATACCATGAATATAAATAGAATCATGATAATATATATCCAATTAAAGTAAATAATACACCACATGAAATAAATAATTGGCGAACAATGGAAATCTCACGGAATTAAAAGTGAGATAAGAAATCCCCTTACCTCATGTCCGACATGTCTTGTTCATTTCTTTATATTAATGAATAGTAAACCTTGGTCAATTTATAATTTCATATGGAATTACATAAAAGTGTATTTTAAAATTCATATCACATAATATCATGTTATAATAATTATTTAATTATGTGAGTTCATATAATTTGTTTTGTCGATGTTTGGTACATGAGTCAAAAATGAACTTGTTTGAAGAAAATTGTCCATGTAGTTATAAGTTCATCATATCTGGAATGGTGTTCATGATTTAAATATCATATATATCCACTATATAGGTTTTTAATAATATTCCATAATGTTTGGAGAAAATAAATGAAATGCACCGTTCATGCAGACGGATGGTCGTACGTACGCATGAACGCCACTTTCATTTTTTTGTCATATTAATGGACTTTAAAACTAAATTAGACATAGATATATTATAATTACATTATAATATATATGTTATATAGGTAACATAAGTTAATTAATTACATTCTTTATAAATTCCATGTTTTGAATGAACAAGTCACATCACTTGAGGGGGTGATAGTCCACAGTTCCTCGTATGAAATTTTCGCATTTTCACAACATACAAAGCATAAAGGTATGTTTTAAATATATAATACAGACACATAGAGGGTACATAAATATAATATTTACCATATATAAATATAGTTCCATCATAATGGCCACCGTGAAATATGTTAAAAGAATATTGAAAAATCATCATTTCGTGAGGCAATAATTTTCCACCCACAAATAAATATGTGTTTTAACCATTAGACGGAGGTGTGTGTAAGTGTGGTAGAATATGTGTCATAACAACATCCATGTATATTGAGGATACTGGTGATATTATATGATCAAATAATAAGAAGATAGTGGTGGGTGAAAAAGGAAAATAAATGGAAGAAACTCGAGAAAAGACATTACCTCTCAATTGGGTAACTCTTTTTGATTTGAACCAAAGGCTTCCATGGAAAGCTTTTTTCCCAATGTGAGGCTTCTAGGAGTAATACAGAGATGTGGATAGATAATATGATCAGTGGTTGGATGATACAAGGTCTTGAGAGGTGTGGGTACGGGGGTAGATGTGGGGGCCTTTTATAAGAGGGAGGAGGGTCAATTTTGGAAAGTCTTGAAATGTTACATTATTATAAAAATATTTTTAGGATTTTAAAGGTCCACAATGATATATTTCTAGGATAAGGAGATAAGGTTCGAAATCCACCCATCTAAAAGGTTTTTGACAAGTTTATGTCTTATATTTTACCATATCTTTTCATTTTATTTAAATCATTCATTAATGAGATAATCACAGCATCCTCATGGTGCCATTAAAAGATTTATTTATTTAATGTCTTAAAATTATAAAAAAACAAGGTGTGGGAAATTTTTTTATCTTACCAATTACTATATATAGTCTAAGATATCATTTATGTAAACAAAATTAAAATTGTTTTACTTAGGATATATAAAACATTGTTATATTTCTCTTCTTTGAAAAAATAATGTCAGAAATGTCACTATTTCACCTATGTGACTCCATGGGCCCTCAATATAAGGCCCCAGCCTTAAACCTTTCTTAATCTTGAGTTATTACAAGATTACACATTGAGTATCTTTTCAAGTTTATATTTCTATAGAATTAGATCATAAAACATGCATTACATTCCACATTTAAACAAAGTGGTTACATAAAAGACAGTATTCTTTTTCCCATC
The DNA here is from genome assembly GCA_963277665.1 of Viscum album. Lineage (NCBI taxonomy): Eukaryota > Viridiplantae > Streptophyta > Magnoliopsida > Santalales > Viscaceae > Viscum > Viscum album. The sequence continues at coordinate 1,518,817,821 of OY728131.1, forward strand.
AACGTAAACATATTTAAAATAAAACATGGATTCTTTCATGACACTTCCTTGACACTATCATCATATCATGTACCATTCCCTTGACCTGTGGAAAACATTTCAAAAACATGGGATGAGCATAATAAGCTCGGTAAGGGTTATAAAAAAGTATGAAATGAAAACATTAGTTTATGCATGAAATCATACTTTACTCATAAAAAATAATCACATTCCTCATCAAGTCATGAATAATTCATAGAAATCATATGACCTAATGGTAACTTGGGGAATTCATAACATTCTTACGTAGGGAGTAACCCTCTTGGTTACGTTTGGAATACCCATCACAGTATATTCCCTAAATCTCTTAGGAGAAACCTTAACGTTTAACTCCTTCATGTTACCCAATGTGTTAGGGAGCTATATCGAGCTCACCTGCCCTTAGTTTATCATGGAACCACCCGTCTTCATAACAATTCCAAAGAACCATAACATAATCATATCACATAAAACATGCATAAAGGAAAAAAAACATTTCCACTTTTCAATCACAAGATATCAATACAACACATTGATATAAAAACATTATGAAAACCCTTTTCAATACCAAAAAAAAAGTAATACATGGTATTTATTTTTCATTCAAAAAAAGTTATGGCTTGTAGAGGAAGCCGAAACACAAATAATGGTCATGGCGGCGGAGAAGTCATTGTCGCCGCATACGTAAGACAAAAAAACACTCCCTTTTTCCGTTTAGTAAATGCTTCGTATATAAATATTCCTTTTGAATAAACGTAAAATTCAAAGGGTTTTATACACTGTATAAAAGATGGTTTTGAATAATACAAAATATGCCCCAATGAAAAGAGATTGAGACGAAGTCCCATACCTCAAGTCCGACTTGACTCGATCGCTCTTTAATATGCTAAATAGTAAACTTGAGTTAATTTCTACTTTCTTAAGAACCTTTTTCATGTTAATTATTCCTTTTAGATCACTTATTACCATGTTATGAACACTATGTAATTATTTAAGTTAATAATGGTCATTTTGTCGATCATTGGTACTTGAGTCAAAATTAAACTCTTCATAATTACGGGTTGTTCATGTGGTAAAATATCCATTATATATAGAATAATATTCATGATGTAGATATAATATATATAATATATATGCATTATATTCATGCATTTATAATATTACATAACATTTAGAGGTAAGAAATGAAATGCACCATTCGTGGAGACGGTAAGCCGTACGTACGCATGAACGCTACATTCATTTCTATTTCATATTTTCTGATATGGAATCATAATGATATAAAGGTATAATATAATTCGAGTATAATATCATATGTAATATCATTAATTAAATCCTTTATACATCCCACATATGGCATTAACAAATCAAATCACTTTTAGGGGGCGGTAGTCCGCACTTCCTAAAATTAAGATATCGCGTTTACCCATAATGATAACCATAAAGGTATGCCATAAAGGAAAAATACAGAAGCTTAATTAAAACATAAACATACTATATATAATATATAAATATAGTTACATCTTAATGGCCACCTATGAAGGTGTTATATGAGTGTTGAACAATCATCGTTTCGTGAGGCAGAAATTTGCCGTCCACAGAAACAGTATGTTTTTTAACCATTATATATAGGTGTGTGTAAGTCTAGCTAGAATCCTTCTTATAAAAACATCCTAGTAATTTGAAGATACTGGTTTTGTTATAATATAAAGTAATAAAAAGAGTTTAAAGGGTTGGAGAAGCAAAATAAAACATAAGAACACAAGAGAAAACACTACCTTTAAAACGGGTAACTCTTTTTTATTTGAGCTCAAAGGCTTCCTTGGGAAGACTTCTACCCAAAGTGAGGATTCTAGGAGAAAGAGAGGGATGTGGGAGACAAAAGGAGCAGGGTTTGGCCGTGCCAATGGCTTTGTAAGTGAGGGTATGGTGGTAGAGGTGTGGGTCTTTTATAAGAGGAGTAGAGGGACACTCTTGGAAAGTTATAAAAGGTTACTTTATCATAAAATTCTTTTCGGATTTAAAAGGCCCAAAAATAATATATTTCGAGGATAAGGTGATAGGATTTCAAAATATACTCATCAAATAGGTTTTTGACATGTGTAGGTCTTATATTTTTCATTATATTTTCATTTTATTTAAATCGTTAAATAATGTGGTAATCGCTGCATCATCATGATGTCACAAATAATTTAATTATTTAATGTATAAAAATATAAAACAAATATAATGATGTAGGAAATATAATTATCTTTCTAATGAATATTTATAGTCAAAAATATTACTTTTATAACTCCATTTAAAAATTGTTTTAGTAAAACAACTCATGTTTGTGACATTTTTACTTTAACAATAAATAAAAAGATATTAATGCCATTTTCCTTCCAAAGTGGATCCATGGGGTACACAAGTTGACCCATGGATTGTCTTGGTCGACCATGAAACATCTAATAAGGGTAATAAATGTGTCATGTTTATTTCATATTATTAAAACATTATTCTTACCGTAAATTACACTAATTACCGTTAATTGCGATTAAAAACTTAAAAGTTACTATTCACCAAAAAATTATTTTAATCCAATTGAACCTCATTTTACTTATTAATGACAGACATGTATGTAGGATTTTTGAAATTCAAAACACATAGGTGGTAAATTTTCATTTAAACGAAAAATCAGTTTTGTAAGTACCACTTAGTGGTTTCACTTTTCATAAAAAATTGATGTTTTTCAGAAAAATACCAAAAATTCACCCTAAGCTATATTTGATATTCCGAATTCAAAAATGATATCTATTTTACCAAATTCAAAACAAATAAGTTGAATTAATTAATTCAATAATTAATTCCTGCTGTTAAAACATATTGTGTGTTTTTTTGAAATAAAACGTATCAAAAGATTGACACTAGTTTAAGTCCGATTTCAAAGTTAAATTAATTCCACGACCACTATTAGATTAAATGGTAAAAATATATTCTAATTTCACTATAAAACCAATTCAAAAGATAATATAATCATATAAATAAATTATACTTAAATGTGGTTTTGAATTAGAATACAACATTTTTCACTATCCATTAAAAAATGAACGTTATCGGAAAAATACCAAAAATTTACCCAAAGTAAATTTCAATATCCCAATCATGATGAATAAGTTTATTTTGACAAATAGTTCTTATAAAATTGTCAAAATTTTGATTTAAAAATGGTTTGCCATCAAAAGGCAGTAAAACCATCTTTTAAAAATATTAGTGTATTCCATGCTTAAGATTGGATTTATTCTCATTTTAAACATCTAAAACACTATCTAATTCATTAATAGACATAGATTAAAATATCTATTATTCGTTACATACATTGGATGTTACACTCATGTTCGGTAAGAAGCTTCCCATGGTCGCCCATTACTCAAAAAAAGTGTATTTGGATACATGTTGGGGTCATTTTATATTATTATAATATTATTTTATTACCCTCAACTAACCGATTACTAATTAATTAAGACAATTAAAGATAATTATCATCGTTACTATTTATTATGTCCAAAAACAAAAGAGTCTGAAATACATAATTTTGATCTTATGATTCCAAATATGGAATCTATTTTACCAAATTCTAAACATACAAAATGCAGTAATTAATTTAAAAATAATTCCCATTTTCAAAACCAATGGAAGGTTTTTAAGAAGTACAATTTATCCAAATATTGACTTGTTTTTTCATCCAATTGAAAAGTGAAATTATTTCCAATGAATTTTTTTTTATTAAGTGATAAAAAAATAATTAAATTACAATTTAAAACCAGTTAAAAAGGCAATCTAACTATTTAATTAAATTAGATGAAAATATGTTTTGAAGTAAAATGTAGTATTTTTTACTATTCATTAAAAATGAACATTTGTTAGAAAAATACCAAAAATTTATCCAAATTAAATTTTATATTCAAAAATGATGTCCATTTTAAAAATTCAAAACATAGAAGTTTAATTAATTCCCGCTCTCAAAACAAATAGTGTTTCTTTAACAAACAATATTTATCCAAAGATTGAAAACTGTTTATGTCCAATTTCAATGTGAAATTAATTCAATGACCACCAATGAATTAAATGTTAAAAATATATTTTAACTACACATTAAATCCAATTAAAAAGATAATCTAACCGTATAAATAAATTAGATTAAAAAAGGTTTAGAATTAAAATACAAAATTTTTCTCTAAAATGAACTTTATCGGAAAAATAACAAAAATTTACACAAAGTACGTTTTAATGTCCCAATTCTAAAGAAGGATTTTATTTTTTGAAATATAACATATAAAATTGGCATAAAGTAGTTTTAAAAAGGGTTCTCCATAAAAAGGTGGTTAATTGACCATTTAAAGAATATTAGATTATTTTTTAAAAAATTGGATTCATTTTCATTTTAAGACTCTATCATTTATTGAGTAATTATAAAAATATTTTACAAACATTTGTAATGATTTTGTAGTTAGTTCTGTTCATTCCTTCAATTACAATGGCTAGGCATTAACTAACATTTAAAATAATATTATTATATTATTAGTGTACAACGTAAGATTTCAATGAAAATCGTCGTAGCATATTTGGCACGGCATTGAACTTAGCATTCCCTTTAAAGTTATATTAACATTTTATTCACAAATAATAAATAATATAAAAATTTTATATTCTTTATTTACATGGGTTGTTAAATCATGTTCTCTACATCACTATGGAATTACATTACACTATCAATTCATATCCTTTACCATTGATATTAGGTCCATATAGTCTCATCACATGACACTGTTTGGGGCATAGAGCCTATGCTCGACTCTATAACCCATGCATTAAAGGTTGTGGGGTTTAGATTCTTAGAATAACATGACCCAGGGTGTAGATCCTCAGGTAAAACACCCTACACATTCCACCAATCCTTGTACACATTCTTCATTAATCACTTACCACATACACCAATTCATAAATAATACCCATTTAACACACATACCATTTACAATTACTTTTTCAATCAACACATAAATCATATTTATTCTTTAACCCATTAACACATCTACCATTTTCAATTCTTTTCTCATTAACAAAAAAAATTTTTACTAAACAACCCCATATTAATTATTATAAATTAAAAAAACTACATCAATTTAATTTCATAATTCATGATAGAAAATGAAATAAAAATCCAAAATATTTTCCTCCATAAACCCATGTTAACATGATAAAAATAAATATCATTGGTTTTATCTAATATACCCTTCAAATTCACATATACTTAACAAAACTGATGTTCACAAATACAGAACACCACATCAGTGGCCTCATTCCTAGTCTAGTCATCTTCAATGAATCCCATGGGAATAATAAGGGGTTTAATTTGTCATTTATACAAGCAATTTACCGTATCGCATTATGTACATCAAAATAACAACAATAAGAAATCAATAGCATAAACACATACACAAAAATGGACATCATTACTACGACATATAACTTATAGACATCTTACCCCAATTCTGAATAAAAATGCACACTCAAGTATATCTCTTGAATCGAATTTGATATCCCTTCAATAATCCAACCAATGATCCATGAAAAATAATAGTGTTTAATTGATTCATAAGAAGACGAACGACTAAAAAATTCATAATCAAGAAAATGGATGGGAGAGGAGTGTTTGACTCACCTGGATCTTTGCTTCTAAACAAAAAATTATCCTACTAGATTTGAATGGAGTGATATTGATCCTTAGGAAGCCTAGGGTGATTTGGTTCAACACACATGTAGTTGGTGGAGAAATGAGGAAGAAAATTGGTTAAGGGTTTATAAATCCTGAGGGGGGAATGGTCATTTTTCACCACTTTAATTTGGCACACGGTTTGGCCATATGGTTGGCCGAACTATGCGCCAACCATCGGCCAACCCATATCCGGGAGGGGTCATGGCCCCACTATTTCATGGGGAGATTTCATGTTGTGAAAAAACACATGGAATTGATTTTTCCAAGGCCAAAGGTTTTACCCTCCCTCCACTTTAATGGTTTCAGAATTAGGACTCCACCCCTCCAAGAAATCATGGATCGGGAAAAAGTTACTAATAATCATGCACCAACCATATAACGTGAACTAGATGGCCCCATTATCCCTTATTTCATGTCTGGAACGTCCTAGAAACCCCAATCCTCCATTTAGAATCAATCACTATTCCATTAATCAACTTCATGGGATTTAATCCAAACTCAAACAATAATTTATTTCAATATAATGTCAATGATCATAAAACCTACTCAATTTATAACATATCTATATTGAGATACTCTTCCAAAAATGACCATGTTTCTGAGGTAAATACATCAGGACACTGGGCCAAAATATTTATCTCCCTTTCCAAAGATTCTTCTAAAAATTTACAATGATTACAAAACCCTCAAACCAAAGGCATGGTCTTTCCATACCAGACTTTCTCACTATGATCCACAACACAAAAAAGATTATCCATAAAGGATACATTAGCCTCTAGTTCATCATCATCAGCATAAATCACATGAGATGAGTCATGGTTATACTACCAAAGTTGCAACATGTGAAAAAAATCAGTCATACCGCCATAATACTATGGAAGAGCCAATCAGTACTCCACTGGTCAATTCCTCTCCACAATATCAAATGGTTCCATGTATCTGGGATCCAACATGACCTAAATATAAATTTTATGGAGAATCAATCTTAGTGGAACCTAAAGAAACACATGATCATGAACTATAAACTCAATAGGTTGATGACGTTGATATGCATATGAATTTTACATACTATAAGATGTAGCCATATGTTTATGAATCAATTGAATATTTTCTAATGTATTGTGCATGAGACACGGTCCCAACAACTCTAATTAATTATCATTCATCAAACATAACAGCGATATAGATAGCCTCTATAGAGAACCTCATATAGTGCCTTATGAATATTTTCCTAGTAATTGTTGTTATAGGAAAACTCAACAAGTTCCAAGTTCATTTCCCATGATCCAAATAAATCCATGACACATTCCCTTAAATTTTCATCTATAACCTATACATTATACTCTAATTTCCCATCTATATATGGGTGTAAATCCATAATAAAAAACATCTGGGTACCATGAACCTTATGTAACCCCTACCAGAAGAATGAATCAAAACACAAATCACAATCTGAAACTATACACAATAGATCGACATGAAACTATACTATATCTAGAAGAAAAAAAATATCCCAATTGGTCAATGGTGAAGGAATATCAATTCATTAATAAAGGTGCCTCCTTGGTCAAACGATACAAAACTACAGATATAAAATTGTTCTTCTAATGATTCCATGGGATACATACAAAAAAATATATCATTATGTAACCCCATTTCTATTCCAGAATAGTAAAATTCTATAACAAACCACCTAGTCACTAATGCATAAAATTCACCTACTAAAAGATATAACATCATTTCATAAAACCTATAACCAATTTATTCATCCCTAGACACTAACACTATCTACGAAGGTAATGATACATTTTGGTTAAACCAGGATTAACCACCCACTTTGAATCATGTAAATCACACATCAAATAATTACAAATAGAAGTAGGAAATACAAAATGACAGTGAATATAAATGATCTCATTGTCACTAATAGTCCATCAAAAAGGTTACCCCCACCTTAAATACATTCCCTTAAGGAAAAACAAGTCATACCATTATACTAACTTTATTTGATAAATATTAGAATCATAGAATCAACTAAAAATAATGAAAGGGTCACCATAATGTGTCTATCCCGAAACTATAGGTTCATATATCAAAACAATCCAATTATCCCCCACTCAAAACTAGATTCCTAAACTTCTTGATTCATCTGCAACACTGTTTCCTTTCCATAGACGGTAAAGAATCTCAAAATCAATGAAATGAATGTACTCAACCCATATTCACTTCCGATGATTTAATTCATGATGGGAGGATATGTAATTATGTGTTTAATGATCATCATATTGAGTAAACCATTCTATGAACAAGTAATGACACCAATATTTTAAGGAATTAATCACCACTAACAATTCAAGATCTTTCATGTCGTAATTTCATTAATGGGTCTTTAACTATCATGACATATATGTCACAAAAAAAATCATACTACATCAAAAATTCCCCAAACCCAACATAGAACGCTTCATAAAACATAGTATACTACTTACCTAACTGAAGTAGGATTAAAATTGGTGTCATCGTAAACTAATTCACTTAATACTAGAAAGCATTCTCACATACGCCAGACCATTGAAATTTGATTCCCTTCCTTGTAAACCCTAAGAATGGTTCATCAAAATAAGAAATTTTTATGATGAATATTCTATAATATCCTTCAATACCGATAAAACATTGATCATAAAAATAATTATTGGAATTCCCAAAAGAGACAAAAACTTTCAATTTCTCAATGCCCATAGATACACATTCCTTAGAGATGATGTGACCCAAGTAGTGTACCTTGTAATTCTATAAATGAAACATGGATATCATGGTGTATAGTCTATGATCTCATGGTGCACATAAAAATTTTTAAGGGTTTTTGGTATGATATTTATTAGTCTTTGAGTATACCAAGATAGAATTGAAAAATACAACCAACAAATTATTCAATTATGGGTGAAAGACTCAGTTCATTAGGGTTACAAGAACTACTGGCACATTAGTCAACCTGAACGACGTCATGAAAAATTAATAAAAATGATACCAACTCGTGAAGGAAGTCCATAGTATATCATATGGTATCAAACATATATGATGATACCCATATATCTTGTAAATCATGGAAAACATAGAATCACCCCTCAACTGGTCAAAAAGACCGTTGATTCATGGAAGGGGGTATCGATTCATAACCATCATCCAATTCAACCCATGTTAATCTACACACAACCAACATGTCCAATAAAAATTCATGAAAAAAATATAGATCCCGAAGTTTCCATACACAATAGAATAAAAACCTCATTCCCCTGTTCATATAACCGAGTTTAGTGTTCCTAGAGATTTTCCAGTGACATTTAATATGGAAGAATAGAAACTGGTTCTTCTTCGAGAAGAAAATCTATCATGAACTCAACTTATATTTCAAGAGTAAAATATGAGGAATGATCTGAAAACACATCTTAAAAATGATCCTTCATTGGAGGAAAAAAAATCTTTTATACTCCCCATCACTGATCATAGGACAATATTCATGGGATTTGAGTTCCCCCAACTACTGAAAAACTAGACATGCATGGACACTCGGATACACCATTTCAAATGATGAACATATTCATTCCCCTTTAGGGATGTGAACATTACCCTATAGTGTTAATAATAAATATGGTCCTAGAATACCACTATCCAATCATTCCCCAATATTATATCAAAACCAAACATTTCAATCCCAAAAAAGTCCCATAGAAAATGGAAATCATGAGACTTAGGGGAGTACTCCTTACATTTTTAGATATATTTTTATTTCACCAATAATGGTGTTTCAATCAACATAACCCTACACATATGCTACAACACTAGTCCCAAAACGCTAACAAACTGAGCATATATAAATAAATTCATTTCATGGGTATCAAACAATGAACTTGAAAGGATGGAAGGTATAAGAATAATACCTAAAACTATTGATGGTACAACCTCTCCACCTCTAGATACAAGTTAAACTACATTGATCTGACCTATCCTTATTCCCTGGACTATAGTTAGAGTTCCTAGAGTTTCACTAACCTATAGATAAGGACACCCTTATTCAAGAGAACCATGTCCAGTACCCTAATTGATACGACATGTAGAGAACTAACTTCCTAACAGATACAGGTTAACCGACCATATTCATGCATTATGTAATGTCCATGGTCCTCTATAATAACCCAAAAATTGAGGGTTTCTACAAAATAGATGAAAATTCCCCATGCACATAAATGGTTGTAGGGTATACTAAACTTACATGTTTTTTGGACTACCACACAGATAGAAAAATACATGGACACCACCCTCATAGGATGATCCTCTCTTATGTCGAATCTTTACACCACAAACCTAGTGAACTCTCTCGAAATGGTGATTCCTACCATCTGAATCCACACCATTGGATAACCCAATTGGAACCAAATTTACACCATGAAAATCCTCCTTGAGATTCTCTTCTGACATAAGGTAATGTTTTACCACTTCAACAAATCTATTTATATAGAAGATATTCACCTTGGACGTGATCTATATCCACATACATCATGAAAATACCTCATCGTAGCTGCCTCATCTCCTGCCAATAATGGAACAAAGTGTTTCAATTTAGTGAAGTGTACATCATAATCCACTACTGACATAGTCCCATGATTCATTCTCTAAAACTCAGAATCCTTATCCTATAATAAGGTGTCCAAAAATAAATATTCCTGAAAATTTTCTTACAATTATTTCCACAACAAACCATCAACCTGAAAAGTCAGAACCAGAATATCCCACCTATTCGTCTCTAATCCTTAGAACGTATAAGATAACAAATTAAATCAGTTCTCAAGAGGGTTATCCAAGTGATCCAATATCATATGGATGCAATCCTTCTAGAGTAATTATACCTTGGCTCCTCTCTCACAAACAAATTTCATATGGTGATGTAACTAAAACTCTCCAGTCAATTCAAACATATAAATTAGGACCCACCATTGGAACCATTCCATTATCTTTAAAATAACAAGAAATGTTCTTACAAGATTGCTCATGCCATCAGTTACCCAGGACCTATGGGGATTCGAAATCCATTACTTATGTGGAATTCTCAATGATATCCTCATGTCACCCAACCAGCACATGCCTTCATGGTGGAATATCTATACAACTACAAACACACATCTCAAAACACATAATATAACTTTACCAGAAATTGTACAAAATAATTCACTACACCAGTCATAAATAATCCATTTCGTATAAAATACCCCAAGAGATACAGTAACATCTAATGAATTACTCTCTTCCATCTATACCATGGGTCATGATTAACATGGGGTAAAGTAACTCATCTTGTTGTAACCTTTTATTAGACCCCCTTTTCATTCACTACCACTACAATAACATAAATCATTATTATTTAGAAAGTATTCTATTTTTTAACACTCATCAATACCATATTTTTCACATATTTATGACTCATCATGAGGCACTATTACTTAACCATTCCATTACATTCTTCCCATTTAATCATTTTCATCATCAATATTAGAAATGGTTTCTTTCAAATTTCATGTAATGGGAAAACATTATATCCCTTACATTCCACATGTCTTTCCAGTGTTTTCCTACCATGATGAATGTCAGAAATACCCATTGGTTCCTAAAATGATGCATCTATGCACAACCCCAATACTTTTCATCCAGGATCCAAAATACCATAAAAAGGTCACATCACAGAACAAGTGCATCATCCAATGGTGATATATCATTCAACCATAACAACACACATCAAGAATAACAATCCCGCCCTAGGTACATTGGTTTTACATCATACATGGGTTAGCTAATCCCATACACAAGCTCATTTACAAGGCCTAAAAAATTTTAGTATCATATCTAACATCCCCAAATAATATGACAACAGAAAATGAGATCCTTTGATATATATTTTTAATATCCCCAACCCAGGTGCTACGAAATCCGGTGCCCTGAGCCTGGTCACCACCTGACCTCAGTTTTGCCTCACTGTAATCTAGTGGTTTTCGACTAGTAGTGAAGTTTTATTGTAAAATACAGGGATACTATACACTCTTTATCTAAGTAATCCATAATAGATAATAATTATAAAAAATTAAAAATTATAACAAATAAAAATGTGTTACTATACATTTAACAAAATTCGGTACAATCGCACAACAAAATAGTTAATATGTTATGATATGTTCTACAGTTCCAAGTGTAAGGAAACCCAAAAAAAAGGAAAATATAATGAATTACACAAATGGGTCCTAAATCTATTTATATATCCCTCGTCCATTAACATCCCAAGAACAAATGAACCTTATATCATAGGGATTTTTCCTCGGCTTGACCTACAGTTATGAAATCCTCTCACGTACCCTAAAGTGACCAGAGTAGGTTATGAGTAAAAATCAATTGGCCACCAAAAATATTGTCTACAAAATATCCAATAAAAATAGATAGTGTATGCATACCCTAAATATAAAACAACATAAAAAAGGAAAACTATGTGCCCTTTGTTAACAAGGTTCCCATAAATCATTTTCACTATTTATCCCATTGGTCATGCATTTTCATCAATTTATCTTCAGACTATGCCTGAAAAAATCAATGCATAAGGGTAAGAATAAAATTCCATGAATGACATGGTAAATAAATTACACAGTCAATCATAACACTTACTATAGAGCCTATGTCCTGGTAGTCTCATCACATGAAACAATTAGGGGAATCGAGCCCCAATTTGACTCCTCAAATTGTGCATTAAAGGGGTAGGGTTTAGAGCCTCAGTATTAGTTGACCCATGGTCTTAGATACTCAAGTCCAATACCACACACATACTAATAATCCATGTTCACATTGTTATTTAATGACTTACTATAGACAATAATACAAAAATCATACTCATTTAACACATATACGATTTACAATTCATAGTTCGATGAACATATAAATCATATTCATGAATTAAAAAATTTACTACATTTACCATTTTTAATTCGTGACTCATTAAAACAATAACATTATCACATCTTCCAAATAGTGCTTGTTATTAATTAAACATAATTACATAAAATTATTTTCACATTTCATGTTAACAAATGAAATAAAAAACTCATATATTTTCTTCCATAAACCCATGATAACATGATATACATATCTATAATTGGTATTATCTAATAGAAAATTCATATTCATATTCACTTAACAAAACCCATGTTAATTATTATTGAAAACCATATGGTTGACCTCTTTCTAAGTCTAGTCATCATAAATGAATCCCACTGGGATCATAATGGGTTCAATTTTTCATTTATCCAACCAATTCATCATCTCTCACTATGGGAATCAAAATCCAAAAAATAAGGAACAAAAATCACAACCACATACACATAAACCCAAATCAATACTATGGTATATTGATTTTTGACCACCTACCTCGATTCTGAAGACAACTGCATGCTCAACCTTATCCATTCACTCTGATTCGATCACCCTTCAAAGCCTCAACCGATGTTTCACTACAAAAAGAGTGGTTTTGGGATTTAGTATAATAGGAAAAAATACAAAATCCATAATCTAGAGAAAGGAAATATTTGGATGTATAGACTAACCTAGAGATTTATTTATCAACAAATAATTCTTCAAATGACATAGAAACAAAAGAGATAGTTCCTTGGGAAGCCTATAGAAATTTGGTTTGTCACTCTTGGAAATGGGGGATAAATGAGTAAGAAAATAGAATAAGTGTTCATAAATAACTAGGGAAAATGGTAAATTTCCCCCACATTAATGAGACACACTATTTGGATTAACGGTTTTCGATTTCATGCGCTAACTGTACACCACCCTCTATCCAAGAGGTTGCTAGGTAGCATCGATTCTTAGGGAGCCCACACGGGTTGAAAAACTATGTTATAAATATGTGGATTGGTTATTTAAATTCCCACATGTTTTCACATACCTACCCTTACAATGCTTCATCAACCTTGTTCCACCCCTCCAAGAAATCATGGTTTCTACTAATCATGTGGCAACAGTGCAACATGCACTGCATGGCCTTATTCTCCCTTCATTCATGTACTGATCCTCCATGACACCCATGAGAATCCACATGGACTTTAAAATATTTAAATGAACCAACATTAATGTATTTACACTTAAATCAAACTTGAACTTATCTTAATATAATGTTTGGGATCTTATTGATATCCTCATTTGTTTTAATTAGTGTAATGGTTATTGAGGGATAAAATCATTTTAAGGGAAGTAGAATATATAAGCTAGATATTTTATGTTATATATTTTTCAATTAACATAAATTTAACATCATTGAAATTTTCATATACAATAATCCAAGAGTCTAAATGAACTATATTATTTCATACCGTTATAACATAGTCGTTAAATTAGGGGTATGCATATAAATTATCATATTTTGAAAAAAAAAGAATTATAATGGTTTTAGATAAGTATAATGTATTAATAAATATGTAATATATTTTTATTAAAGTCTTTATATTCTTAATTTTTCCCTGAATAATAGTTTTTACTTATTTTTTTGGAAAATAAAATAATTAACCCCTACCAATTTTAGAAAATGTATCTGAAAAAATGAACATAATTTTTAATAAAATGTTATTTTATATAATGGGTGTTTAAATGTAATAAGTGAATCATATATGAGATTATATATTTTTACATGTGTCTATAATACAATATAAATAAATATAAATTTATTATAGAGCATGCTAGAGTGATTTTGAAGCATGAAAATCTTGAGGTAACGGAATTTAGTAACAATAGCATTGTTTATCAGGATTGTTTATGATTTAGTTTTGGATGATAAAATTTTATAACATATCTCTAAATAAAGTCATTAATTTTCATATTGTATAGTTTTACATTAATAATTTATTTTTTAAAATTATTTCCCTCTCTTTATATATACAAGACACTAAAAGAATAATTTTACGGAAAACTGATATTATTTCTCTTTTTGGTCGAAAATACTTTTCGTCCCATATCAATGTCATCTAAAATTGTTTTCAAGAAAATTTTTAATATTATCCTATGATTGTTTCATTTCATTTTTAACCATAGATTAATTTTTAAAAACATTAAAAGGAATAATTGGGAAATTTTATAAACAAGGTACTTTTGAATTTTACCGTAAATGTGAAAGGGATCCTTGTTTTAAAGTACCTGAGATGAAAGACATTTACTACCATTATAATCACTTAATGTTTTGAATATTTCTATATAGGGTTACATGGATTTTTTCAAAAATAAAATTTTCTAATAAATTTTTAAAATATTTATGTTTTTAATAAGTGATTCTATAATAAAAAGGGCAATTTTCTCAAGAAATATTACAAGTGGTATTTTAATGTTTTTTCATTTATGGGAACATTATTTAACGATACTAATGATTTACTTGGGATTTGACATTAGGATACCGTCCTTATTATTTATCTAAATGGTTTTTATTATGATGATGGGTTATTTTGAAACACATAAATTCTCCATGGGGAATTCTATAATGAATTGTTGAAATATTTATGAAACACATTTCTTTTCCATGGGTTATGAAATATGATGAATGATTATTGATCTTTTAGAACACATACGAATGTATTATTATTAAACATTTATTTGGATTAAAACAATATATTCCCTAAATTAATTATCTAAATATGAATAACTCATGATATGATTATGAAAAGAATGGGTAGGTAAACCAATTTAGCAAGGGAATTTTTCAACTATGATTGTCTTGGGTATGAACCTTGAAGAAAGATATAATTGATTAGGGAGTGAAACAAATATAATATGATAGTATTTCCGTTGATCCTTTACTAAGTAAATTATATTATATTCTTATTTTTATGTCAGATACTTTTGTATTATTCCAATGTTTTGATCCCATATATCGTGTTCCTCGATTCAATTATGATTCATGTATTATTCATTACCAATATTTATTCCACGACTCATGATTATAATCTATGATATATTGGGAATGGTTTTTAAATTTTAGGATATTTTTTCATACCCATATTCTCATGTTATGCTTATGTGATCCTTAATATATCCCTTGTTTAACCTTAGTGATAGTATGATATCAACCTTTATTATATTTCCTTTCCCCAGATTATGTGGATTTATTTTAACTATCAGATGTCTAATAAGGGTTCTAGTTATTAATATAAAAATGTTAGAGGATGTAGATATCTTATGAATATTTTTCATGTATCCATATTTCCATTAACACTAAACCTATATGATTCTGACATGGATCATAATGTAATGTGTTGAATATTAATCTAATAAGATATTATATTTATGTATGAAAGGTATGGGTTTCTATACATCATGACACCATACCAAAGTTGACCTAGATTAAAATTTTAAATGTCATTATCTTAATTTGGACTCCTAAATTGATTTCATACCTATTGGTAGTGTCCATGGATTATCAAACTTGCCACGGATTGTGTATGATCATTGGGTGCTTACAGAATACCCTTGATACTAAAAATATTTTATTCTAATTTATGACCCTTAATAATTTTTTAATTTATATATGAGGTTATGTTATTAATTTAATACATTACATATAATATATATAGTCCATTGAAGAGTCTTTTTCCATTAAATGGGTTTCCCATGAGACACCTTTAATTTGAATAAATTCTTGATAAATTAGGTTGTGAATATATGGGATCTATAACCTAGGAAACTACTCCAATGAACCTATAAATAACCATGGTCATTCCAACTGTCATGAAATATATTTTCATAATTTAATTCATTATTTAATTAGATGAACCTAATTTGTGAATAACATGCAAGTCTTAGAAGACCATGGAGTACTTGTTTTATTATTTTGATCATAGCGTGAGTTGATTTACCCTAATCTAATATATGGACCCAATAACCTTACATCCATTAGGATCTAGGGAGTGACTTAATAATAGTTAAAAATATATTATCTCTATATATATAATTATGTAAAAAAAATTCAAAGGTATGTATCTTATTTATGGTTACTTGTTGAAAATGAATTGACATTATTCTTAAATTCTAATATTGAATCTAATTGGTTAATGGAAAATGGAATTCATGCGGTGTATTTCATAAAAAAATGGGATAGATACATAACACAAGTTACCATTATTGAATTCTCATTTCTCTCAAAGGTAATTTTTTCTTTGTAAGACTTTTTAATATAATGAATCTTATAATGGTTTGAAAGTCAAAAATTCCATGGGAAAGCCTTTTATTCCCCCTTTTAATGGCCAATATGATCCTAGTGGATTATACATGATTCGTTGATGTGAATACATAGTGGTAATCCGTCCTTAAATTTGGATAATGTTTTATATTCATGAATTCCTCACCCAATAATCATGGATTCACCTAGAAAGGTTGGATATAGGATTTTCTGGGTTGATATATCTGATTCAACATGACGTCCTTGGAAATAGAATTCCTTGGATTACTAATTTTGATCCAATAAATTCTATTTTCTGAAATTACATGGGGCATTCTATTTGGGATTTATTAGATTCCCTTTATAATTTTTAATGATTAGTGTTCATAGCTAGAAACCATGGCTTCATACTATGGGTTGGACAAAAAATTCAACACATAAAATTCAATGATGTTTTCATTAGATAATCATGGTTATGTTGAATGGGAATGCATGAACTTGGTCCATCGATTTACCTTCGTTGCTTTCTCTTTGAAATTGTGGCTATATTCCATGGGTCCTATGGCCCCCTTATTTTTCTACCTGATCAAAGAAAACTAGGCTAGGTATAAGCAAGAGGAATTATTTGATCTTCCTCTACTTTAATTATTTCTTACTCATATATTGTACATCATTATGTTTTATAATTACATTTTGTTAATTAATTAAATATAATTGGAGGTGGCCTATTGAGTTTTACTCAAGCCCAGTTCGGGTCACTTATTATTAACAGAGTAGATCTCATGGATGCCAAATATGAATTTTTCTATTTCTTATTTATTATTACTTGTCGTCATATGAAAAGTAGGATGGTAAATCTAGACTGTGAATGTTATTTGGCTTCATAAAGGATTTGGTTTGCACTATTTATTTAGTCTTTTTTTACATCCCTCATATTTGTGTTTCTACTTTTATATATATTTAATTAATGTACATGTAGTATCATACATATTTTCATGGTTGCTTTTTTAAACCAATTTTTGTGATAGATTTAATTTTATATGGTGGGAGATGATTTCACTAATTAAAATCCAATGCTTATCACTAATATAGATGGTATTATTTCCACATTGAATCACCATTGGACTCACGGTACTAGTTAGTAGCCTATTTCTTACAGGGAGGTGTTTTTGATGGCTTGTGGACCTCTAGATTAGTTAAACATGAGTAAACCTGGCTATGGTTGTCACCTTTTATAAGGATAGAAAATATCAATATTTAATGGTTTGTAATAATAACTATTTTTTGTAGAAGATACAAAATTCTATTTGTCTATATTTTTGAAGTAAAGGATAATAGTTTTTCTATAATAGTAACTTTTAGTGAACATTGGGTATTTTTTAAGATTTATTTATACCAATAATGGGGAATCAGTTCTGTGATTTCTTCCTTATGAATTTTAGTCTTAAAGAGGGAGAAAATGAAAATTGATATTAAAAAATGAATAGATCATATACATTTTAGTAAAATGGTGAGAGAGTTTAATGGGGGTTAAAAATGAGCCTCGATAATAATACAACATAAATCCATGTAGTGTATATGATAGAATCTATAGTTAAAACATGGGTGAGTATTTATGGTTTTATTTTAAAAAAATATATAAAGGGGGATATGATTCAACCAGAGGGTTGTGTGTTTGATTTTTTCATAGTAACTGTTGGATGTGTTGAGGGTGCATGTGAATGAAATACAAGGAATTATTTTCTTTTGTAAGATAATTATGTAATTATAAAATATATATTTTTATTTTGGCAGCAGTCTATGTATTAGAAGATCTTGAGGTTTGGATATTAATGAACTACATTGGAAGAACTGTATGACCAAATTTATTTTAGTCAATCAAATGTAAATAACAATAATCTTGTTTTGATAATTCAATGAGTAATTCTTTTGAGGTATCAATATTTCAAAATAATTTATGTTTCTAGTAGTTTGAAATGTATCGTAAATAATTTAAATCAAAATAAAAAATTTATATATGGTATAATCAATACATTGACCTTATGCATTAGAGAATGTTCTTAAAGAAGGTGGAGGGTGTGACAATTTCAAGAGTAGTATGATCTATATAGTATGATCTCACATTCATATATAGTTTGAATCATGGTTCATGGTGAAAATTTCACAAATCATAGTTCGTGAAGCGTATCACTATGAATCATTTGGATTAATGTTATTCCATGAGGATTTTTCATGAATCATAGATGACAAAAAATTTATACAAATTGAATACCAAGAAAAACAATTCTGCATGATGTAGATGAAGTAGTATTGATTCACCGAGAATATAGAAAAAATGGATCCACATATAATTCTTTCAACACATCAAGTGAAATTCAATAAAAAAATTGATCAATATAAATAGAATTTCCCCTCTAAAGTATGGTCATAAATGAGGAGTGAAGCATGATAATTATAGTGAAAATTTATTATCATTATAAATAAAAGTTGTTTCTTTACTCATGAGGAAAAAATAATATAGATATTCACTTTATTACTCATTCCTATTTGACTGAAGAAGATAATAATAGTGAACATGTATTGTAATGAAGAATATAATGAATTTAATATGCATAAAAATCAAGATTACATAATATATCATAGAAAGATAATGAGGTCATTAAACAGATCCCAACTTCATTAAATCTGTGTATAGTGTTGAAGAAGTGTGGTTTTCCTTTATGTGAAGAGTTTCTAAACCCCACATATTATAGAGGAAGTGATCATATCATGTAGTGGCCATAGATAAAGAAGTGTGTCCTAAAATATTTGAAACATAAGGAATTTTTGTAGACTAACACAAATTCATGTGTATTCTTCTTATATTAGTCTTTAGTGGTCAGATAATAAAAATACTTGTGCTGGGTATTTTTTTTACATTCTGAATATTTTAGTATGATTTAGTGATTGGGTCATAAATAGTAATTTATTGAACACTATTCGTTATAATATGGGAATAATATCGTAAAATAAAATTATCTATATTAAATAATAAGTTTATATTTAGGACACACCATGATTTACACCCCCCATCTAAGGGTGTATCGAGTTGAAAAAAGTTGTATTATATTAATTAGAAATTATTTATATGTTACAAGTATGGTAATAATTAAAGGAATTTCTGAAAGAAATATATAAAATTTCCATTAAAAATTCTTCTATTCCTAGGAAATTATAGAAGTGAGTTGATATTGAAAGAAAATTTGTTATGTTGGAGAAAATATTTATTTGGAGGAGAAACTAGATATCAATGAAAGATGAACCATGCCCTAATAATGGAAAACTCATAGTACATGGAATGGTTATAAAATAATCAAATATTATACATCGACTTAAAAATGACCCATTAAACATTGTTACCAAAATGAGGTAATAAACTTTCACTTATTTTATACTATAGTAAAATGATTGTGCTTGTTTTATATCTTCTTGTTGGTTCTTTATACTAAATATAAATACCATATTCAACTTCTTTGTAATGTATATTGTAAAAAAAAAATTCTTCTACTATATGAAACTAATATCTGATATTGATACACTACTTTTTTCATCCACTTTTTTATTCTTCAGTTTGTTACTTGTACAACAACAGGTGAGAAGCACTTCTTCTCAATAACAACAACAACCTAAAGGATTCTCTATCTTGTTCTTATCTTCCATTGAAAATAGATATAAATATTAATCACTTATTTTATTTCTTCAATAAAAAATTTCTTTGTGGTTATCAAAACAATTAATGTTCATATCAATATCATTAAAACTACAACTTCTTCTTCGATAAAACATCAATTGTGAATATAGTATCATTTATCCTTTTGTCATATATGTTTAGAAAATATTTATACAGTTTAATCACACCAAATATTAAATAATATTTCAACTAATAATTCTCTTTCTCTATCTCAGTATATTTACAAATTTGATAAAAACATTTGTAATATTCTTTTTGGTTTCTGTCTCATGTTTAATACAGTCTATTTATGCAAAGCATAACACATGTGAATTTCTAAATATTCATGCATGTGTAACAAAATATTTCATGGTTCTTCTAAAAATAAAAAACCATAGAACATGATATTTATACCTTTATTATTTTATTTTATAGGTATTTTATTTATGTTAAACATTAAATTATGAATAAATGTGGTTGGATGCATGAAACAAATTGTTAAATTTATTCTTCAATTAAAATTTTACATGAACTCCTCAAATAAAACCTTCTCAAAAATAGTGTGAGTAGTTGATTCCTAAGATTGTTCATGAATGTTATTCATATGATGTTGTGTTCTTCAACTAGTGATATGTACTAGTTCATCACCAAAGATAAAATGTGGTTCTTCAAATCATGAAATAGTGTTGCTTTTAGTTCAGTGCTTTCATAAAAGATTTATTTATTTTCTATATAAAAATATTCTTCAAATATCATAAAATGTATATGGAACCCAACTTTTTCACCTAATATTTTATACATCGAATTAATTAACATATCATAGTTAGTTAATAAATAAAAATTTTTTCATGGATCATGTTTTTTCCACAACCAAGTATGAGAAACTCTACTATTTGTCATACTGATTGGCTGATGAATATTCCAGCCTCACATAAATTAAATATTTGATAATTCTATATATTCTAAAAAAGAGTTCTCTCAAGGAGAACATGAGTAATGGAAATGGACCTAATTCATGGATGTTATACTTTAAAAGGTGAGTTCAAGCACATTATTTTCATTCATTCACCTACTTAAAATCCCAAAAAATACCTTGAATTTTTTGGGAGATACTAATATCTCTAAACACCTAAATATCATTCCATTTTTATTATCCAATAGTGGCTTACATAACACAGTTTTTATGGGTATTCTTCTTTCATGAAGATACTCACATCCATGTGTTATTGATCACATACTCCCCCTTATATTTAAAAACTATCATTATTTAAAATATGTATGAAGATCCACAAGCAGTAAAGTATTTCATTCATTTGTATCATGTTCATTGAAATCAAGATCATATGAGCAGAAAAAACAATCTCTAAAGATTAAAATAATTTTTATTGAAAATTCTCATCATAAGATCTAGATCGGGATGACAGAAGATGTTATATTCTCGACACGAGGATCATCTAATAATAAATGTTTCTCCAAAAAAATATGTAGGTAGAAGATGATATCCTATAGAGATCAGATGGTTTTTATTGATTGAATATTATAGCCATTCTTATGTCTATATATTTTAATGTGGAGTAATAGAATGTGTGGTTTAGTTGTCCCACATCATGGTTCACTTTGATTTCATTCCACATAAAAAATAAATATACTCCATATTCATCTCGAGCCGACAATGTCATTCTCCACCTGAAGCGCACTACACACACCTCCACATAGTTGTTCCACCCTACAGAGTGGATCTGGAACCTCTTCATGCACGCTTGTGCATGCTTTGTGGGTTCTATGAGATCACCATACTTTTTACTTGCATGATCATAACCCATTAACTCATCGTGTGAGCTATACATACTTATATCATGACGGGCTGACCAGGTAGACTGCCTCTCGGGCGGTTGGCCCCTATGGTCCCATATATGTGGTTGAGGTTGTCCATTTTTGGTTTATGGATGGAGATAAGTTTTGGGAAGGTATTCTGAAAAGAGTTAATAGAAATCATCAAAAGAAGGGTCTTAAAAATTATCATTTTTTTAATTTATTCCCCATGAAATTAACATCTATATTTCATGGATTTATTTTTATTATTCATGAATAATAATATTTTTTATCATTATTAAATTATTCTTCATGAAAATTATTATCTGTATGATATTTACTTCTACTTCCTTATTGAAAAAATTGTTCATCCTTAATACAATTAACACATATCTTTTGAAATAAGGCCATCTTAAAAATCATCAGACTTATTAACTTAAAGTCTAAAAAATAATTTCCTTATGATAAAAAGACTTAGGAGATTTCATCTTTTCTATTCATCCATGATATATTAACTTTGATATCTTGCTTTGAAATTATCTTGTATACTTGTAACACCTCAAGATTTTATGAGATATATTATTTTTAATTTCTTTGATGTCTTCTATTATACACTACACTAAGATTAGCTTGTACTATATGCAACACCATATTAGCTTGCAGTATACACAACACTATTCTTGGCTCGTGTTACACACAATTTCATGTTCGTTTTGTGGAAATTATTTTACGCAACATTATGTATAGATTTTGTTTAATGTATAACTGAAATATGTTTTGATTATGTTATACGCAACACCAAATGGAGCTTTCACTACACGCAACCCTGACTGGGATTGTATTACACGTAATCAAGACCTTCTTCGATAGCGTGTGTAGTACGCAATACCAAGTTTCACTAAACGATATATTGTTTAAATATTCTATAAACTAGCCGTTATGAATAGTAATACACACATTTTTATATTTTATAAATTTATGATTTCAAAATGGACTTCATTTTTGGATTCAGAATATCGAAATTAGCCTAGGGGGAATTTTTGGTATTTTTCTGAAAACATTCAATTTTTGATGAGTAGTGAAAACACTGGGTTACTATTTTAAAACTGACTTTTTATTTAAAAAATTATTTATTTTATTTAAATGTATTTTAGGCCATAATTGATGCATAATACCTATATATTTTCCATTTAATTCATTGGAGTCATGTTATAATAATTTTAGATATATAAAAATTTTATTGAACTTTTCACCATCTTTTACCCACCTCCTATGAGAATTTGAAAAATTATATAAAACATAATTTTACCACTTCTGTGAGTGGAATTTTGAAAATCTGAGAGACAGAGTTAATATCAAAGAGTAAAATGTGGTTCCATAAGATAAAAATAATTTTTGGTGAATAGTAAATTTTTACTTTTATTTACCACGGTAAAAAGTAAATAAGGTAATTAAGGGTAAAAATGATATTATTATTACCCTAACACATGTCATAATTCTATTGGATAAGTTTAATTCGACCAAAAACAACATTAGTAATAAAATATTACCCTTTAGGTCCACATGGATTAGATTAGGACACTTATTATTATTTTATTTAATGGAGAGTTAAAATAATTAAAATCAATGTTTAATAACAAAAACATTTTTAATATAGGATTATACATAAGACAAATTAGACTATTAATATTAATTATAATGATAAAAAGATTTAGTACATAATGGTATTTTATTTATAATTTTTAGACATTAAATAATTTAATATATTAATGACACGGTGATGATGCAGTAATTACCTTATTAATGAAATATTAACATAATTGATGTTATAAATAACCAAATAAATGTAATTTTATACTTTTTATGAATTAAAAAAATTTATAGGTTAATATGACATGTTATTATTGATTTAATTAACATTTTTAGAACTAATCATGCGGTTATGATTTTCACAAAAATCAAGTACCAAATAGTGTCAAAATTGAAAAAAAATAGTTTTTAAAACAAATATTATATTATTAATTGTTATTTTATTCATAAAAATCTAATGTTCGGAAAAATAAATTAGATAAGTGTATATATATTAATAATGAACCACTTAAGGTTCATTTAGCTTGTTATAGTAAGGTTATTAACCATATAGTGTTAGAAAACAAAAATACAAGGGAAAAGGTAAATTATTTAACATAGAGTTAAATCTAAATGATAAGGAAACAATAGTATCCTAAACTTGTCTAAAACCTATTGGTTGAGAGGATTTCGAACCATCCCCACCTTAAATTAAAAATAGATCAATTTGGAGCTATTAAATACCGAATATGGCTTTATTAGAAAATAATATTTTAATTTTTCCTAAGGTGCCCCTCTCCTCCCTTATAAAAAGGGCACCCCTTCCCTCTTCTCTTCACACCCTTTTGAGCCTTTAAGCTCAGAATACCCCTGAAAATTACTCTTCAAAACATCTCTAGTTATATCATAGAGGTTCTGGTCTTCTCAATATACCAACTCTAGTGTCCTAAGAAGAAGTTTAAAAGAGGTGGGTCGAAGAAGAGGTAATCTCATCTAACGATTCTTTCAAGTTTATTTCTTCTCCACTTCTTCTTCTTTAGTTGTTTCATTGTGAATTAATAAAATCAATATCACTAATATACTTATATATTATTATTAATATGAAACAACCCCATTTCACCTTCTATCCATCCTATGGAAAACAAAATCACCGCGCGTGCGTACGTACAGAATATCGTCTCCATGCCGTGGTGTAATATGTTTTCCCACCACCACCCTACTTGGGTGGGAATAATGGTGTAAAGAATTACTATATATGATTATTATAACATCATACTGATTATAATATTTTATATCATCGATCCAATTCCATTTATTAAATATGGTAACAATATCATCACTCGTGTGTACGTACGAAATACCGTCTCCACGACACGAAGTGATTCATTTTCCATGTTAACAATTCAAGATTGATTATAAAGTATATATAATAAGTAATCATGAAATATATGACATAATAATTATACAGTATTTATATATATATATATATATATATTTATGTCATCTACTTAATTCCATTCAAGTCAATAAGGAAAGGAAAACAACGTTCATGCATACGTACGGCCTACCGTCTCCATGAATGATGTATTTCATTTAATTAATCTATATATTATATATATATATATATACTGAATATATATTCTATATAAATCATTATATACATTCTTTATATAAGTAAATCACGATATAGGTAATAAAAATATCATTAACAACAAATCGAAACACGTACGTTAAATGAAACGATTTTACCCAAAATGCTACTTTAACATGAATTTACAAAAGAACATGTAATATAAATTCATAAGTGAAACATATATTATATCCTAAGAATGAAGAAGATTCTGTAATAATTAAATTAAAATATTTAAATCATTATACAGGAGGTTCAGATATGTACGAAGCATATCAGACCTACGGTAAGGGATAATTTTTCAAATATCATTATTTATCCGAGATTGTTTATTCATAAGTATTTACTGGGGTTATATTTATCATCCATGTCCTTGTTTTATAAAATTTATTTCATATATGATTAAAATCCTTTTTATCAATTTTGGACTTTTACTACATTATATGTAAGGAATCTTTCTTTTTTTTACCATACATGGTACTTTTTGACTTTTCCGGCAAAAGTACGAGAAGAGCGTTTTTTTAACTTATACGGCATGAACAGATTTTTATGGTTTCCTAAAGCCTTATTTTCATGTAGATTCCTGTACAAGATTTCATGAATATTTTCAAAAAAATACCTTTCTTTTAAAATTTTATGGCATTTTATGAAAAGAAACTGATTTTGAAGAAGAAAAGATATTTTCCTCAAGAATTCATTTCATGTTTTTTATCAAAACTATTTTCCATCTAAGATGAAATTATTTAATATGTTTATATTTCAAGTGTAATGTCTCTATGATTTAAATGGTTTCACTTTTCCTAAGATGAAATGATATCCATTTTTTTATATGGATTATGTGATGATGGGATGATGTTTATGAAACCCATTTAATTCTTTCGGTTATGATGAATTATTTATGTTTATTTTGTGGCACAAGTAAAATAATTTCATTATGAGATGGGTGGAACCTATATCTCCCTTAAATGAAATGGGTAAAGATTTATATCTCATGAGATAGACATGGAAGGAATGGCATGTAAATATAATTCAGTAATACAGGGCATGAACGACAAGTAAACCTAGTTCAGTAAGGGACATTGTCCACTAAGATGGTCTTGGCAGCAATGCCTTGGATGGTATGGAAATCATAACATGTGCTTAATGGATTCTACAATTACATGTTTTATTCCCATGTCATTTTATCGGGATTGATGTTCCATTTTGATATATTCCATACGTACTTCCATATTTTATGTCATTTCTCAAGATCTTGATGTTTAAACATTATTTTCATGTTTTTAAGTTCAAATTAATATGGTTTGTTTTATTTTCTCTATGAATACCCTTACTGAGCATTTGAGCTAACCCTTTATATGTTTTCTTTTCCCCAATATTTAAAGAAAGTTTTAGATAAGAAAACAAAAGGGGAAGCACTTTATGAGAGATGTTGAAGATCTTTCACCACGATTAAGAAATTATATTTCAAGTTTCCAAAAAAACACTAAACTATTACGGTCCTTGTGTGTATTTTTTTGTTATGTATTAAGTATTCTGCAAAATTAATTTAATGTCCATGTACGTCAAGCTTTGGGTCTCTACAGTTGGTATTAGAGTAATGGTTTAGTTAAACTTTGGATACCAGGATGCGAAAACTTTAGTGAGATCCCTAGAGATATTACTAAGGTATGTCTAGGGATGTCCCTAAGGATAAGTATAAGTATAGGTTATAGTCCTAGAATTATGGTAACGATCTTAGAAATATACCTAAGATGTTATATATTGAAGGTACTCCATTTTTATTATGTTGTTTTCCCTAGCATGATTTTTTCCTCTTAAACTATTATTTTTGGGTTTTAGAGGATGGCTGGAACCCGAAGGAACCATGTTGATCAATGTAATGGATGATGCAATGACTGTCCTCCTGAACAAACCAATGTTATGGGAGATGGAGTAAAAAATCTTATTTCTATACATACACATGTTATGAATCATTCAGGACTTCCATATGAGAAGATAAGGGAACAATGTTATATTGAGTCCTTCATGAGGCAACACCCACTTTCTTTCAGTGGGACATCTAATCCACTTGTTGCTGAACAATGGATCAGTAGCATTGAAAATATATTTTCCACAATTAAATATTCAGATCATGAAAAAATAATTTTGGATATTCACCATTTAGTAGGTGATGCAGACTAGTGGTGGACTCAAATTAAAAATACAAGGCCCCGAGATGAAATTGAATCCCTGGAATGGGATGAGTTCAAGAAATTTTTTTCAATAAGTACATCCCTCATATTCTTTGAACAAAGATGGAAAAGGAGTTCCTTGAGCTTAAGAAGAAGGATGATGAATCTGTTGGTATATACGAAGCTAATTTTACAAGTCTTGCAAGGTATGCATTGGGCTTTATCATCCAACCTGAAAGTAAAGTTGATATATTTTTCATTGTCTTAAAACCTAGTCTTAAAAGGGCATTAGCTATAAGAGACTTCAGTAGCTATTAATAAATTGTGCGTTTTATTATCAAGGTAGAACTGGAAGTTAGTGTAACATATCCATCATAGGGTTTTGACATGAAATTAAAGATGGATTTCAAGGAAAAACCTCAGAAAAATGGTGAAAAGAAGGTTAATGATTCTTTATGCTCAAAGTGTGGAAAGAAGCATAGTGGAGATTTTATAAGGGACTAGAAAATGTTTTAAGTGTGGAAAAGAAGGTCATTGAGTAGCTTAGTTTCAAAGTAATTGAAAGAGGGTTGCTAATGATGTGAATAAAGAAAACACTTCCGAAAACACACCACCAACACTTCATTGCTTCATGTGCAAGGAAATGGGGCATTATGCTAACCAATGTCCTAATCCAAGGGTTAATGATGATCGAAATCAACAACCACTTAAAGAAAAGGATAAAGGGAAGTCACATGTGATCACTATATGTGATTTTGAGTATGACAATGATGTTGTGTAATTATTATGTGTTTATGTAATGGGATTTCAAAATAGTATCATGGAATCTCATTTATGGCATAATGGAATTTTAGAATATCTATGTATTGGTTTTAAATAATTATATGGTACTCGTAACCATGAAAAGTGATTAAAATATTTTTGGAAGGTAGATGATATGCACATAATGATGGGATAAAGAGATAATGAGATGTTTGATAGTATTATTGAGCTCATGGATGATGAAAGGACAATATGATATCATGGTTTGAATATATAGAATTGTTGGGATTTTGGTATGTGGAAAGAGTTAACGTTTGATAGAATTAATGTTTTCACTAAGGTTTTATGATAATTTATATTTAAATAGAATACATTATTAAGGTAATCACGTGTTTTTAATTTGACCAACAAGATATATCATATGATATATTGGTGATATATGATGGTATTCACATGCTCGGCAGATGACATTTCTAGTATTTTTATTCTTTATACTATTAGCATGGACAATAGTATTTTTGGATAAGCCTATAGATTGGAATGGAATATGTTAGAAATAAGTTAGTATTGTTTAAGGATAGAACGTTTTTGATATTATTGATGGGATGTTATAATAATGACGTTTTAGAAAAAGGACAACCTACAGGATGGGCCACAACACATCGCGTCGGACAAAGATGTGGAAATCAAACCCACAACCGTTGTGTGACAGGCATTTATCACCTACCACTGGCCTATAGGAAGTCCCTGGTAAGTATTAATGTGTTTTAATTTATTAAGTGGTATGATATATGAAGTATACGTCCATTTTAGGAACCAAATATGATTTATCTCACTATAGATGGACTTATGTATATTTGATAACTTTTTCTATCTTTTTGTTTGAGATGGGTTGAATGAACCATCATTCTATCACCTGATCTACTAACACTTCACGAATGACAAATTAAACTTAATTTCTTTAATATATTATGTGGAAATTGTCCAAGGAACGACCAACATTGAGATTGTACAAAAATTAAGAAAGGGTTTCTTCTAATTCCAATATATTCAACTTTAGGGAAATGATCTTGAAAAACAAAAATGTTGTCCTAGTGACCTTATATCTGATTAATTAGATGGTACCTTAGATCATCACAAATTTATGGCTCTGTGATTTTAGGATTTTTCATAGCCATGTCCTCTACCACTCACCATCAGAACATGATGGTTAGATTTCTCTTCCATATCCATATTTTCACCTATGTTCTAATATGTGGAAACCCAGTGATTAGTTAATTTTGGTAACCATTATGTTTCATACATTAGTTTTTAAAGATATGTTTAGGAATTTCTTTTTACGATGAGGGTTTCTATTAAAGAAACTTTCATGTAGTAAACAATTTTTAACCCCGACGAATTTCGAGGGGAAAATTCATTTTAAGGGTGGTAGAATGTAACACCCCGAGATTTTATGAGATATATTATTTTTAATTTCTATGATGTATTATATTATACACTATGAAAAGATTAGCTTGTACTATACACACCACTGTATTAGCTTGCAGTATACAATACACTATTCTTGGATCGTGTTAAACACAATTTCAAGTTCATTTTGTGGAAATTATTTTATGCAACATTAAGTATAGATTTTTTTTAATGTATAAAAGAAATAAGTTTTGATTATGTTATAAGCAACACCAAATGGATCTTTAAATACACGTATCCCTGACATGGCTTGTATTACACACAATCAATACCTTCTTCGATAGCGTGTGTAGTATGCAATACCAAGTTTCACTAAATGAGATATTATTAAACTATTATATAAACTAGCTGTTATGAATAGTAATTACCATTTTTTGAAATTTTATAAATTTTATCGTTCATAATGGACTTCATTTTTGGATTTGAAATATCGAAATTAGCCTAGTGTGAATTTTTGGTATTTTTCTGAAAACTTTCAATTTTTGATGAATAGTTAAAACACTGGGTTTCTATTTAAAAACCGAATTTTTATTTAAAAAATTATTTATTGTATTTAAATTTATTTTAGGTCATAATTGATACATAATACCTATATAAGTCCAATTTAATTCATTGGAGTCATTTTCTAAAAATTTTAGATATATAAAAATTTTATTGAACTTTTCACCGTGTTTTACCCACCTCCTAGAAGAATTTGAAAATTTATATAAAACCTAATTTTACCGCTTCTGTGAGTGGAATTTCAGAAATATGAGAGACATGGTTAATATCAAGGAGTAAAATGTGGTTCAATAAGATAAAAATATTTTTTTGGGAAGAGTATCTTTTTACTTTTATTTACCACGGTAGAAAGTAAATAGGGTAATTAAGGGTAAAATGATATTATAATTACCCTAAAACATGTACTAATTATATTGGATAAGTTTAATTCGACCAAAAACTACCTTAATAATAAAATATTACCCTTTAGGTCCACTTGTATTAGATTAGGACACTTATTATTATTTTATTTAAAGTAGAGTTAAAATATTTAAAATAATGTTTAATAACTAAAAAAATTTCAATATAGGGTAATACATAAGATATATTAGACTATAAATATTCATTAGAAAGACAAGAGTATTTCCTACATAATGGTATTTTATTTATAATTTTTATACATTAAATAATTTAATTTATTTATGACATAATGATGATGCAGTAATTACATTATTAATGAAATATTAACATAATTGATGTTATAAATATCCAAATAAATATAATTTTAGACTTTTTATGAATTAAACTGATTTTATATTTTAATATGACATGTTTTTATGGATTTAATTAACTTTGATCGAACTAATAATGCTAAAATGATTTTCACAAAAATCAAGTTCCAAATAGTGTCAAAATTGACATAAAATAGAATTTAAAAAAATATTATATTATTAATTGTTATTTTCATTCTATAAATATATGGATTGGCCAAATAAATTCGATAAGGTTATATATATTAATAATGAACCACTTGGGGTTCGTTTGGCTTGTTATAGTATGTTTATTTACCATATAGTGTAAGAAAACACACACACATGGTAAAAGTAAAATTATTTAACATAGAGTTAAATCAAAATGATATGGATAAAATAGTAACCTAAACATGTCTAAATGCTATTCCTTGAGATGATATCGAACATTACCCACCTTAAATTTTAAATAAATAAATTCAGAACTATTAAAAACTGATTATGACTTTATTATAAAATAATATTTTAAGTTTCCTAAGGTGCCCCTCTCCTCCCTTATAAAAAGTGCACCCATTATCCCTTCTCTTCACACCCTTTTGATCCTTGAAGCTCAGACAACCCCTTCCAATTACTCTTCTAAACCTCTCTAGTTATATCATAGAGGTTCTAGACTTCTCAAAAGTCCAACTCTGGTTCCCTAAGAAGAAGTTTAAAGGAGGTTCGTCGAAGAAGAGGTAATCTCTTCTAACGATTATTTCAATTTTCTTTCTTCTTCTACATCCTCTTATTTAGTTGTTTCATTTTGAAGTAATAACATAAGTAAAACTCATATAATGATATATTATTATAAATATGAAACAACTCCATTTCACATTCTATCCATCCTATGGAAAATGAAATCACCGCGTGTGTGGACGTATGAAATACCTTCTCCACGCCGTGGTGTAATCTGTTTTTCCACCACCGCCCTACTTGGATGGGTATAATGGTGTAAAGAATAACTATATATGATTATTATAACATCATAATGATTATAATATTTTATATCATCCACTCCAATTCCATTTAATAAATATGGTAACATATCATCACTCATACGTACGTACGGAATACCGTCTCCATGACGCGATGTGATTCATTTTCCATGTTAACAATTCAAGAGTGATTATAAATTATATATAATAATTAATCATGAAATATATGACATAATAATTCTACTGGATTTATGTATATATATATATATATGTATGTCATCTACTTAATTCCATTCACGTCAATAAGGAAAGGAAAACAACGTTCATGCGTACGTACACCCTACCGTCTCCATGAATGGTGTATTTAATTTAATTCATCTATCTATTATATATATATATTGAATATATATGATATATAAATCATGATTTAAATTATTGAAGTATTTAAATCATGATATAAGTAATAATAATATAAATAATCACAAATCGAAACACGTATGATAAATGAAACGATTTTACCCAAAACGCTACTTTAACATGAATTTACAAAAGAATGGGTAATATAAAGTCATAAGGGAACCATATATGATATCCTAACAATTAATATTATTCTGTATTAATTCAATGACATTATTTAAATCATTATACAGGTGGTTTGGATACGTACGAAGCATATCATACCTAAGGTAAGGGATAATTTTACAAATCTTATTTTTTATCCGAGATTGTTTATTCATAAGTATTTACCGGGGTTATATTTATCATCCATGTCCCTGTTTTCGAAAAATGTTTTAATGTATTTTTAAATTACTTTTTACCCATTTTTTAATTTTACTATATGATATGTAAGGAATCTTTCTTTTTTTTACCATATGAGGTACTTTTTTACTTTTCCGGCAAAAGTATGAGAAGAATGTTTTTTTAACTTATACGACATGAACGGATTTTTACAGTTTCATAAAGACTTATTTTAATGAAACTTAATCTACAAGATTTCATGATTATTTTCAACAAAATACTTTTCTTTTAAAATTGGATTGAATTTTGTGAAAAGAAAATGATTTTGAAGAAGAAAGGATATTTTCCTCAAGAATTAATTTCAAGGGTTTTATCAAAACTATTTTCCAACTAAGGTGACATTATTTAATTTGTTTATGTTTCATGTGTAATTCCTATATGATATACATTGTTTCACATTTCATATGATGAAATGATATC
The DNA here is from genome assembly GCA_963277665.1 of Viscum album. Lineage (NCBI taxonomy): Eukaryota > Viridiplantae > Streptophyta > Magnoliopsida > Santalales > Viscaceae > Viscum > Viscum album. The sequence continues at coordinate 1,518,851,374 of OY728131.1, forward strand.
CATTTGTTTTATATGGATTTTGTGATAATGGGATGATGTTTATGAAACCCATTTTATTCATTGGGTTATGATGAATGATTTATGTTTATTTTGTGGCACAAGTAAGAATGATTTCATTATGAGATGGGTGGGACCTATATCTCCCTCTTATGTATTGGGTAAATATTTATATCACATGAGATAGACATTGTTGGAATGGAAAGTAAATCCGGTTCACTAATACAGTGATGGAACGACAAGTAAACCTGATTTAGTAAGGGACTTTTTCCACTAAGATGGTCTTGGCAACAATGCCTTGGATACTATGGAAATAATAACATGTGCTTAATGGTTTCCACAATTACATGTTTTATTCCCATTTTATTTTATCATGATTGATGTTCTATTTTGATCTATTCCTTAAGTACTGCCAGATTTTATGTCATTGCTCAAGATCTTGATGTTTAAACATTATGTTCATGTTTTTAATTTCAAATGAATATGGATTGTTTTATTTAATCTATTCTTACCCTTACTGATCATTTGAGCTCACCCTTAATATGTTTTCTTTTCCCCAGGATTTAAATAAAGGTTTAGAGAATAAAAAAAGTGTAAGATCTTTATGGGAGATGTTGAAGATCTTTCACCATGATTAGAAGATTATATTCCGAGTTTCCGAATACACTAAACTATTACGATGCTTGTGTGTCTGTTTATGTTATGTATTAAGTACTTCAAAAAAGTAATGTGATTTCCATTTAAGTCAATATTTGGGTCTCTACAATACTTTAATTCCATAATCTCCTTTATTTAAAACGTCATCAACATATTTCATTAGTTAAATCCTAATATTTCATTAAACAACATTAAAATAATAACAACCATTGAAAAAAAATAAAACTCATACACAAAGTGAGATCATTATTATACCCTGTTTATTGTCTATTAATACCTTCAATTTTTCAAGAAATGAATATGTATATATGTTTATCTATCCACTTTACTTTTCCAAACATTCATTTCTCTTTCCCTCCCCTAAATTGACAAATAAAAAAACTTTCATGAGAAAAGGATATTTATACCTAAATATGTGATGTTACATACATATTTTTACTCTATGTCTATGTGATTCTTGCTTGGTATAGAAAACAATATAATTTTATTTATAAAAAAAGTTGTCATTTTCCAACTGATCACAAAACCTCAAAAAATTAGAAATCATAAACCTGCCTTCAAGGGTTTATATATTATATTATCACAAGATGATATTAAATGTGAAATGAAAATTTTGTGAAACATATCATCAAGAAAGTCATACACAAACTTTAACAAACATATAACAAATATTAATGTGGAAAAATTTGTATAAGTGTCATTGAAAAACATCTATACATCCATATTTATTATGTGACTGATTAATTCAATTACTCCCACTTTTGGTTAAGTTTGTTATTTTTTTAGCTGTGGATGGGAGATAAATAAAAACAACATTTTCTAATCAGTTGATCTTCCTGTAATTTTAAAAATAATTATATTTGATATGAATTGAATTAATAATTCTGGAAGCAAATTTATCTCTCTTTATTTATATCCCACTCAAGGTAAACACTCTTGAATGTATTCACAATGGCTAATCTCTTCATGAATGGATTTTAAAATATTTCATTTTTAAGAATATACAAAAATATATCTTCATTATTATATTATTGATATTGGAAAGCATTTACAACTTCCCCATGGATGATATTCTTTTACACATTCTTAGTGACAGCAAAAAAAATCAAAACCAAGATGGTATCTTCATTATCCTTTTTTTCATGGATGAAATAGTTCATTATTAAACATCTTCAATGATAATATTATATTATATTCTTTATTTGAATACCAATTTAAGAATCATTCAATTAGGATGAATTTGTCATCTTTACAAATAAAAATTAATAGAACTCACTACTTCTCAGGTTTCCTCTCGCAGAACATGCTTCACATTCTTTTCCCTAATTTATAAGAAAATAATACAATAGATAAATATTAAGGGAATAATGTGGTCCTTCCCTACATTTTCAATTTGAATATAATTTTAGGGATATTTTTCATAAAACTTTTTCCCTATTTTTACCATTATTCACACTTTCATATTAGAACATAAAATCTAATTGAGGTTATACGGATCATATAATTTCATAAACTTCTTTATGTGTGAATCTTCTTTATTCTAGAGATTTTAAATCAATTATATCTCATAGTGAAATTTTCATATTATTAATGAATTTTTATTGTGCTATAATTTTTGAAGAATAAATTTTAGAAGTGTGTCTATACATCTTCCACCCCACACACATAACATATCCTTCTTCATGGGGAATCATTTCTTTTCCATTTTCACAATCCCTTATCTATGATTATTTTAATTTACTCAATGTTTACAAATATTCTAGAATGATAGATAAAATAACACTTGGAACATTGAAAACAAGTTTAGATCTTGAAAATTGATTATTATCTGTTCTATTCTTCATTTTAGTAATTTTATATGAAAAAATTTTCTATAACTTCTTAGATTTATTATCCATGATCTTGTCAGATTTCTTTTTGGTAGAATGTTTTTTGAAAACATTTTTTTTATTTCATCCCAGTGATGCTTCTTATTTCTTAAAAAAAATTCATATTTTTTGTCACCTATTGATACATTAAGTGCTGATAATATAACATTATTTTAACAACTATCATTTATAAATTATAGATATTTTCAAACATTCCGAATTTGATTGGAGTAAACATATATTTCATAACATGTGGACGATTCTTATTCATTTCTATCTTGGAACCCCATTATATGGGCCTTAATTATGATTTATTTTTTATATTATTGTACCAAAAATATAGTTAATAATCCCATATCTATTCATAACCAATATTTACCCACAAACCTTGACCATCTTATTTATTCTATATATTATTTTTTCTGTTTTCTTTATAACATGTTTTGATGTTCTTAGGGATCCTTTTTTGACACAAATTTTAAATTCCACCATAGTCATGGTTATAGAATTATTATATTTATTACTCATCCATGCTGGTAAAAAAATTTATTTCACACATGCACCATTTATGAAACCAAAATTTGACACATTATTACAAGATGGTATGTTTGGTACTTCTTTCTACATAGTTACCTGATATAGATAATTTAATGAATCCATGGTCTTCTTATCACATGTTAGTGGTCCTTTCACATTTGAATAATATAGTTATAATTTAGTATCATAAAAAACTATCTCTTTCCTTTGTGAATAACTAATATGTGTCTTTTTAGGATAGGACGTCAAAACATCCAATTCTAGACATTTCATATTGAGGATGTTTTTCTGATCTTCACACATAATATTATTTTATTTACAAAACTTATCCATTATTTCAACTTCTTCTTCACTTAGATTAAATTTATTTTTGTAAAATCATGTTATCTTATTTGATCTTATTGAAAATTTCATCTAATTTTAAATCCTAGAAATCAATGATGTTTTTCAATCTCCCTTCATGTACATGGATCTTTTCTTAATGATTCATCGTGACATATTTATTTGTATTTAAAATTCACTTTGAAAATTGTATTCAAACTCAGAGAAATTATTCAATGATACACTATTTTTACATCAATGCATCCATCTTTTTTGAGATATTTCAACGTTCTAGATGTTTTTATTTTAAATCATTCTCTAATACTTCTGAATTTTACTCAATGTTATTGATATCTTCTTGAATTATTGGAAATATCCAATTTATAATATAGAATAATAGATTATGATATCCATGGATCATACTCTTTAATACATATGTGAAAAAATTAACTAACATTTTATCACTCCAAAAAGTTCATGGAACTTCTTCAGGACAGTTTTGATAATATTTAACACATATATAATGATCACCAAAATGTCTAGATTTAACTAATTTTGGAATTTTTTCCATCTCATTAGTAGAGACTTGGGCCTCCTTAATTTCACATTACATGTCTTTATTGCATCATTATTTGCATGGAATTGGGTTATAGATACATATTATTAATTATATAAGATATAAATATTCATATGATTTAATTTCCCATTTTTTCAATGGTTTATCATGCTCATAGTAGAAATAGAATTCTTTTTAGAGATAACTAAATATTCACTAAAACTACACTTCATTTTTAGTAAATAAAAGTTAATAAAATCTTAAAAATATAAAAACTACAATGTTGAGAATCTAAGATAGGTAAACCTTGATCTGGTGCTAACTAATTATACCAATTTTGGAAAAAATAAACACTATAATGGGTAATAAATTAGTATTGGTAAATTTTTAACCAATTATTAATTTTATCCGTATTACCTATTGACCCATTAGGATCTCGGATATGATATTCAATTTTCCTTATCATTTGAATTTATAAAAAATATGTTATATATTTACATGATATGTTTAAGAGTTATCTACCAAAAAATAATACAAATTATTTGATATGGTATTGGAATAATCCAATACTAAAAACCACACGAAAAGAACACTTTAAACATGATTCTTGTATGAATGGAATAACCTTTCACCTATGTATCACTATTTTAAATTGATAGTTCTTATTTTATATATCTTTTTTGGTTATTTATACAACCTATGAAAATAATATCCATGCTATTAATATATTAATTTATAACCATATAAATATTTTCCTATTTGGAACCTTTATTGGGTTTCACAGTGCTGCTTTGTTCATATAGTTATTTCCTATTCACTTTTTTACTTTCCCAATAATAGTCAAGAAACTATTTATCTTCTTAATAGTAGTAAACTAAATGATTCCCCATATTATTCATATTCTTCCTATAAAAATGATATGACATGTAATCTATTCATCTATTTGTTTAATCACATAGTCCCATTTTTTTTGTCTAAGTATCAAAAGTCCATCTCCACATCATGAAAATTACTTATTCATATTTAATTTAATATCAATAGTTAATATAATATAATTTATCCATTATTTTCCATTGTGAATAAAATAGTTATTCAATTAAATCACACTAAACTATCATTATAATTTTATAAAATAACGATCTTTTAGAAATTCAATACATTGACAACTCAGATATAAACTCTTTTCACATTATGCCTAGTAACAGTCTCATGTTCAATGTACACTATAATTGAAAAGAATATTGCATGATAATTTCTCGACCATAGTGAATCCATAATGAAAATTTCATGGGTTTTATAAATATTATAAATTATAGAACATGATATTTATTTCCTAGTTATTTTATATTCCATATATTCTGTTTGGGTTAAACCTTCTAGTATGAATGCATGTGGCTGTATTCATACAACACACTATTTTATTCTACGTGTAAATGTGTATAAAATCATATAAAGACTCCTTTAAAAAAATATAATGGGTATTGGAGGTATAAAAATGTCCATGTAAGTTGAAAACATTATATTATCTTCTTTAATATTTTATATGTACAGGGTTTTCACACATGATCAATAATGGTTCCTTACATCTTGAAACAATGTAGCACATGGAACAATGTATATGAAAAATCTTTATTTATTTGTGATATATAATGATCCTTTGTGTATTATATTTTGTTTGAATAACCATTCTTGTTCACAAATTTTTTTTAATGAAAAACAACTTTGTATAACACAGTGGGTGAATATCTCCTTCAAAGGAACATTGTTTCTCTTCATTGGAAAAATTTCATCTTAGAATTCACCTTTTATAGATGTAGAATGGGTCATATATCTTCCCACCTATTTTAAATGATTGCTCAAAGAATAATCTTTTTTTGAAAAATTATAACTCATAAGGATAACACAACAAAAAAACATCTCTTAGTTTTTCATTTTCTCCATTTATTGGTGAGTTCCACCAGATTAGATCTCTTCATTAACTGACATAAAATCCTCAAAAATATTGTTATTTTAATGTCCAAATATTTTGATATATTTAAAATCGTAAATACATCGACATTGTTTCCCAAGTATGGATTATTTAATGAAACAAATCACATAATATCTTCTTATGTGAAGATGGAATTAAAAAATTGTGAAGATGATCACATTATCTGACTTATATTTCAAACCCATACTTGTGTAATATATGTAGAAACAACCTCATAAAACTATATATCTTATTCAGTATTATGAATTCCATCAAACTCTGTGTTGTTTGAGAATAAAATAATCCATCCATGAAGATTATAATCAATTTTATGGTGATATTGTATCGTAATCTCTCTCTTAGATTGTTTCAGGAGAATTAAATGTCAGCATAAAAAAATAAATATAAAATATTCTCCAATGAATCTCGTGGTAAAAGATGAAGTAACATGGTGATTGGATAGTTATGATTGAATGAATTTGATGAATGTTCTTATGTATGTATATTTTAAAGCGGATGAATAGTATTTAAACTTTAGACAACTGACATCAGAGTTTAATTTAGTTTTTTCTCACTTTAATAATTAACTCATTACATATTTATCTCAATATATATGTGGATTTTATCACCAGAAACACAACACATAGAAACCCTCATATCATTGTGCCATTTATAATGATATATTTGGAACCTCCTCACACAAGCTCGTGTGTGATCTGTGGGTTCTATATTCTTTTTCTTCATATCATGTGTACACTCTTCACACATGTTCTCATTTTCACAATTCATCCTCCTACCAAAATAGGTGGTAAAGGTAGATTACCTCCCAAATGGTTGACCTCCAGAGTTGCACATATTTTTTTATGCTGGTCCTTTCTTGGCTTATGTTTGGCTCTATTTTTTCGAAAACTCCTTTCAGAAGAGTTAAGAAAAATCCTAAACATATGTTTCATACCAACATATCAACTATCTGAATCCATTCATCATGTAATTAATAGCTATATTACATGTCCTTATTCTTCATCATCTTAATTTTTTTGTATGATCATTATTAAATTATTATTCATAAAAATTAGTATTCTTATGTTTTTCACATTATATTTCTTGATGAAAATAATGTTTCATACTAAGAATAATTAACACATGTTTTTTGAACATAATATAAGTTAAATAATATTCAAAATTATAAACTCAATGACTTCAAAAGAACTACCTTATGATAATAATACATTAGTACATTCTTATTTATGTATTCATCCATGATATATTAACTTTGATATCATGCTTCTTTAATTTTCTTGGATACTTATTTTTTAGAAAATTATTTCTTCCACACTTATTCACAATAGTTACAAGAATTATATATTGTTATTTTGTTGAAACACATTGACAACCAATAAAAACTAATTAAAATCAATAAAACTAATACACAATGTGGTCTCTTCATTATACCATGTGATGGTGATGAAAAATAATATGTAAGAGAAAGAAGGAAGCTAATCAAGTTGCGATAAAGATATATGAACATGTTTATATAGAAAGAATAAAGAAAAATATGTCCTATGTGACTCTATTGGTGATAAAAGAGTATTGAAACAAGACATGATTTAGTGTTTTTGTATATTAGGCCAGTTGTAAAGGGGGAATGTTTGTTGAAGGGCCCTCTTATGGAAGAGGAAGCATATTCAAGGATGTAATGAAAAGAATCATTTGATGTAACTTGGATAAGTGGGATTATTTTCCTAACAGAAGAGAATCCAAAGTGAAATAAGATAAAGATCCCCAAAAAAATATAGAATGAGAATTATATGAGTAATATCACTTAAAGGAAAACAACTATAAAGTATTTTATTAAAGTTAGAAACAAAGGCTTCATTCATGATTACCAACAAAACTTCACATGTTGATGATGTCTTAGAAGGAATCATTTCCCTATGTTTTTAAATTCCACTAATCTCACTTGAACATGGATCTTTATTGTGGTGAAACATGATATGTGAGGTGTTTATTCAATAAGGATATACATGGATATTTTTGAGTATAATGGAGACTCCTGAAACCAGTATAATCATAGGTATTTTAGTTTCTTATTCATATTAGGGCTTTTCAAAAAGTAAAAAATGGAAATAATTCCATGATATGTCTGAAAATGTGATTTTAAGTCAAAAATTTGTAATATTAATATGAATATGGTGCTTCATGTAATATATATGGATAAAAAATGATGTAGAGCTCGGTTTGGAGTTAATGATGTTTCAAATAGATATCTGAAAGTTTCATTGTTATCAATCCGTTATTAGAAATCAATGAATAACATCATGCCATATATGAAGTGGTATCTAAAAATTGTGTGAAGTGGAAGATATAATAGATACCAATAAGATGTTTTCAATAAGGTTTCATTACCATCATGTTGTTCATAGTTGTAGAAATTATCTCACAGATGGTTTCACAAACAAAAATTATTCATGGAGAATTTGTAATGCGAACTCAACTATTTTTTATTTTCATCCAAATAAATGGGATACCATGAAAATAAATGAATGAAATTTAATTTCAAGTGGTATTACATGTATATAAAAAACTTGTGTTATTAGTTTGTTCAGCATATGGTATGAATAAATTTTTTATCATTATTGATTATTTTCTGTTGGTTTTATAAAATTGTTCTTGAGATCACTTGAAGAGTTTTTTGAATGGTTTTGAAATCTGATGTTTAGTTTCCATATGTAATTAGAAAGTGACAAAATATCCTTTATATTTATATTATAAGAATATGTTTATTACATATTTTATATGAATTCAGATGGAAAGAAGAAATGGTTTTGAGATTGAAAAATAAATATCTGGATTAACATTAATTGAATTTTTGGAATATTGTATAAAGTGATATATTTGAAGTTTTACCCATGGTAATACTACCAGAGGATCAATAAAAAAATAGTCGAGAGAAGCTAATTGATTGGGGTAGATATAAAATATAATAGATCAAAGACTAAAGATATTTTTTAAATTGTAATGGAAGCCCAATGTTTTTTATTTTAAATTTCAAATAATTGATATATCTATGTGGTTTTCGGATATAATATTGTGATACAAATTAGAATCCAATTATATTGAATGATCCTAATATTTAATGGGTTATAAAATGATTTATTGATCAAATAAGTGATCAAATTATCCCTACAATTATCAAAAAATGTGGTGATTAGATTTTTACAATTAGAATATTGTTGAGAACATCATGGATATTCGAATATATTTTTTTCGAAATGTGGGGATAGAGAGTCAAGGTGTTCCTCGTGAATTGTAGTTAAAAAGGGGAAGACAATGAAAATAAATATTTGAAAATGGGGATACCTTTTCATTTTTCTGATCAATGTGGATAGAGTTGAATGAGGTAAAGATAAATGAACCTTTAGAATAATTCACAATAAATCCTTGTATTTTTTATGAAGTATATAGATATAGATAATTGATGATGAAATATGGTTTTATTTAAAAAATCCAAACGATTTGAATATTTTCCCCATAGTTTTGGTGGTTTTGATTTTTTTATAATAGTAGCTATACATTTTGAGTGTTAATATTTGACTTATTTAGTGTTCATGTTAATGAAATACATGGCCTTAATTTGATCAGAAGTTATTCTTGGTATTTTAAAATTATAACATGTTCTAATATCTATTAAAGGATTTGAAAATATAGTATAATAAATTTTAATGAAGTACATTTAAATAACAAGATGGATTGATTAGTTCTAGTCCATTATAATTAAATGGATGGTTGTTTGTTTAAATGATTTTGTGTGTCATGGTTTGAAAAGTTTTTTATTTCCATATAGGTAGAGCTAATGAATCTAGAAAATTCTAGTATATAAGATATTTAATGATTTAGAATTTATAGATAGAAATGGATATACAGTTTCCTCATGTGTAAGAGAATGATCTGGAAGAATGTGGAGCGAAGTCATAATTTCTATATAAGCATGATGTGAAATGATTAAATATTATGTAAGTAGATGGTATACATTATATTTTATGAAGTATTTATTAAGAATAATTTACCTAAAATCATTTGTGCAATGGATATAACATAAATCATTAAATAAATCATAAAAAAGTAGAATTTTCAAGAATAGTAGACCATGAAGTAAATTATAGAAGAACTAGATAGAGCATTATTGATTTATCCTAAATGAAGGAAGAAGAGGATTGACATATTGATATACCGAAAAATCTATTTTTTCATGAATAATGGCCCACAAAATGAGATATTTATCCACTATATCTAGTAATTTTATAACATGGAAACCTTATAAGTAAACTATAGAATTAATGTGAATTATATGAAATGTTTTTTATCTATTTTTGAGGAATAAATCAGATTGGATTTCACAATGATTTGGCAGTCCCATCCAAATAAAATGTATAAGTGTATCAAACATGGAAGATAAGAGGGTTTCTACCTATTTTATGATACATAAAAATTGATCATTAAACATAAATATTGGAAAAAACATCAAGTCTATAAATTAATATTGTCTCTATCAACACATTGTGTGGTGATAAAAAAGATAGAGTGTTCCTTGGGTCAAGAGTAGTAAAATTATTTTTATTATAAATAATGTCATCCAAGTATAGAGTTATCATGGTCATAACATTATATCCAGAAATCAAGAGTTTCATAGTGGATTATAGTAAAAGGAATAAATCTATTATTGTTCTCCATGGATTATCCCTTTGTAGTGAACCATATAAAATTCTTATATTTATTGATTTCCTTAATTTCAAAATGATTCTTTTTTGTTTCAGTTATATTACGACAAAAAGTTATTGCTGAAAAATTAGTTTTTATAAATATAGATCATATCCAAATAGAAAAATAGTATAGTAATAGAGTAAGCTAAAATTTGGGTAACACCGTGATTCCCCACCCACTCTTTAGGTTTCTTTTTTTATATAAACCTTCATTATAATTAGAAAATAATTTTATGAAAGAAATATAGACGAATGTGGGAAATTTCAATTATCTATGTTCTTTCATTAATGGATGTATTTTTTTAAAAAAATTATATGTTTATAGATAATATTTCTTCTCTTAGTATTATTCAATTATTTTTATAGTAATATGTTTATGCTTTATTATGTGTTTTCAATCATGGATGGATTATTTTGGTGATGAATTTATAGGTGTACTATTCTTTTAATTATAATATTTATTTACTATATATTTATATAATTATATATTTTATTGGAATATATTAGAAATAGATTAAATTTTGATGAAGGATTAATTATTTTAATTTAGATAAGATCTCATTATGTGAAGTGTTTAATGAATTTTATGTATTTTTCAATTGAAAATCTATCCACAGGATGAAAATTAAAATATATACATCATAAGTCTAATCTCAAATGATATTTGGAGAGGTATGATGTGTGGAAGAACATTATATGAAAGTATTTTAATCTTAAATATGCACACTGGACTCAAAAATATAGAATCAAATATTACAGAATGTTTTAGTAGTTATTTTGAACATCAGATTGAACTGGTTAATGACTCGATGGTTGATAATGAAATTGAAAATAAAATTGATGATAATATTTTCATAGTAGGTCAACACATTAAAGATCTTGACATATTATTTGATCCATATATTTATCTAGAAAATATTTATTATGATTCTAGAACTATAGGGTATCATGATCAAGATGATTACATCTTGATGGATAATGTTAAGGAGACTAATATAATGGGAACCCTATCCCTGTAAACAACATACTCTCTTGAATAATAGAAGATGAAAATCAATAATTATATCAATGATTTACTAATCAATATAAAATTTCATTTTTATTTATATTTTATCAAACCATGTTCATATGTATACATATAAATAATAAATTTTCCATGATATTAGAACAGTTTAAAAAATAATTTTTGGAATCTCATATCCCTATATCATTTTATGAGATAACGAATTTCATTATAAATAATGGACATATTTATATGAATAAAAATTATAGTCTAAAAATTTATATACTATACCAAAAATAATATTATAATAGATATCATTGATAAATATATTTTAGTTTTACATGGAAGTAAAAAATAATGATTCTATTCTAGATGAACTACTAACATGAAGAAATTGAAACATAAAACTATATAAAAGGTTTTAGGAAAATTTAATTTAATAACATTATTGGACCCTATATGATAAAATAGTTTTCATAATAAAAAATAATGTCAATATATAGATTCTACTATTTCATGTCATTTAATATCTCTAAGGAAAAAATTTATGTCATACTGAACATACATTTCGACAACTCAATACACTATATTTAGGATTCAATATATTTACAAGATTCTATTTACATATATATTTGGATGTCACATAATATTATAGTGCTCTATGTAAGACATACACTTCATAAGTTTCTCAGAGTCCTTGGCACTGTTACTAAAAAACATCTCACCGATGTTCGACGCACTGATGATCGACCCCCAGATATTCGACACACCAATGTACAACACACCAATGTTCAACTCACCGGTGGATGGCACACCATTGATCAACTCACTGATGGATGACACACCGATGATCGACTCACTGGTGGATGACACACTGATGATCCACACACTGATGGACGACACACTAATGGTAAACTCACTGATGGATGAGTCACCGATGAATGACTCACAGACAGACGACAGACCAATAGCACAAATGATTAACTAATACATTAAGTCACTGATACCAATGGAAATAACTCACCAATACTCAGAGTCAACAATGATTACGGACCGATGCATATGAGTCACCAATACTTATGCCTCAGCATTTGTCATAAATATTGTTTCAAATTTATTATTTTAAATTTACTTCTATCAGTCATAATTAGACAATCTAATGTTTATGAAATTATTTAATGTTGTCTATAGAAATATATTTACATAATACAATTTACATGCATGTGGTGAGATCTTCATTCCTAGTAGACCATGAAGAATAAATGGATTTTAAGCTAAACCATTCACAGCATGCATGTGAGATAGACTGAGCGAATGTGCTAAAAAGTCTAAATAGAAAAACTCGAAAAGTAGTGCAATAAATCAAAGCTGAGTACACAAGGAGTTAAAAAAGACAAGAAAGAAAGTGATGAACTACTCTGAACATCCAAATATCAAATAGATTTATACACTTGGAATCTAGAACACAGAGGTTGCGATACTCTATTCTGAAGACATATTCTCAAAGAGGACTCGAATATATTTTCCTCCCCTTAAACCTACTCCAGATATTTACTGTATATCAAAAAAGAACTTATAAACTCTATTTTTTGATTATAACTCCATTGTGATCTTGTGTTTAATTTTTCATTCAGTTTGTGTGCATCTGTTTGTTTCATAGACCTTGTCTCTTATGCATAACTGGATATTACAAAATATCCTTATAATCACTCTATTTTTTAATCTTGTATCCCACATAGAATAGTTGAAGAGATCAACAATGATTTGTTTGTTGTTTTTCCCATGAATAATTGTTGAAAAGGTTATGTGTGACCTGGACAGTGTTGTGTTCTATAGTGAACCCATATCCAGGGTGTAGATAAAAATATTATTAATATAAAATTGTTGGTGGTAGATGATCACCAAGTGGAGAGGACTATGTATCAACATGAGACTGATCATCTTGTGTTTATCCGCTTTGTATTAATATATTAGTTTAATCTGATTAGTGTTTATTTCATTTCAAATAAAACTAAATTGAAATTTGATATTTAGTTTAGCATGTGTTTATATATTTTTTTAATAAGTAGATTAGTATCAAAAGTTTGAGTAATAATTGTATTGGTAAAGCTGAGAACTTATCAATCTTCTGAGAAATTAATTGAACATTCAAGACATTAATAAATTCACTAAAAACTGACATTGATTATATTTTAATTGGGGGATATATTTTCAAAGAAATAATTTTAATATAATTTTTTTATAGATACTCAATTCACCCCATCTTGAGTGATCCACTTTGACCTACATTTGGAATCAGAGTTTTAATAATTATTGTCAGTTTCAAAATTGTATCAATTGAGATTATAGTTATTTTTCAAAGATCATTAAATTTCAGTTATTTCTAAATTGATATCTCTTTTAAATTCTTTTAAAATTTATATCATGGTTAATAGATTAGAAGAGGCCTTCCCCAATATACCACCTTTATTTATTAGAAGTAACTATGCTTAGTGGACTCTTAAAATGATAAAACATCTAGAAAGTACGGGATTTGAAATCTAGAGTACTATTTAAAGTAATTATGAAATTCCTAAAACTGGTAGAAACACTTGGGATGAACCTACTGAGACTTCCTATAACAATAATTTTAATGCAATTAATTCTATATACTGGGAACTAAGAGTTAAAGAGTTCAATAACATTTCTACTTTTAAAACTGCACCTCAGATTTGGGATACTCTGTCTGTTTCTCATGAAGGATTGCCTAATGTAAAAAAATGAGATTAAATACTTAAACTATTAAATATGAAAACTTCATAATGAAGCCTGATGAGTCTATTTCCGATATGTATATCATGTTCAATGAAATTTTGAATACCATGGTTTCATTAGGAAGAGATGTTACATCTAAAGAGCATATTATGAGGCTTATGTGATTCTTACTAGATAGATGGTGAGGGAAATCTGTATCCATTAGATAATCATTCGACATTGACAAGATGCCAATGGAGTAATTAACTATAAAATTAATGATGTGTGAAGAGAAATTGATGGTAAATCAAAAAGAGGATGAACCAAAATTAAAGACTATAGAATTCAAGACTTATGTCTCAAAAATTAATGTAAAGGAGAACGTTCAAGCTACTATTGAAAGATCCAGTAGTGAAGAATCAGATTCAAATAGTGATGAAGAAATGTCCTAGCTGGCTAGAAGATTAAATAAATTTTATAGGAAAAAGATGTTTTTTTCAAGAATCCATATTACATAAAAAATTATGATAACAATATTAGAAGAGAAATGATAAATCAAAAGAGATAATTTTCTACTAATGTTAAAGGAAAGGAAATGTCAAGGATGATTGTCTGATGATAAAATACAAGAAGAAGAATGAAAATAAGGGAAAAAAGAATAACAATGAAATTAAGGCCATCTGGAGTGCCTCTATGGATAGCTCCAATGAATCTGATTCCTCACAAAATGAGAAAGATGATATGACTAATATGTGTTCTGTGAAAAACACAACTATGGTAACCTTATACTCCCCTATATGAAATTCTTGTTATTCTGAAATAGAAATTTATTCTGATAATATGAAAAAGGATGAATTATTTTAATATTTCAACATGCTAGAAAAAACATGAAATGAGTTAAAAGATAAGTTTAAATTTTTTAAGAAACAAAATTCTCTTATTGTGACTTTAAAATAAGAAAATAAAATTGAAAAAGAGAAAAATGATCAACTTCTGAAGGAAAACAATGAGTTAAAAATTTCTACTAAGCTAATAAAGAATGACTTGGAAAAGATTACCAATGAAAAACATACCCTTACTCAAATGATTCATAAACAAATAAATCATAAGTATACTTATGATATAGTATATCAACAAGGTCAATTGAATTTATCCAAACCACATTTTGTAACCAAATCTTAAAAATCTTCTACTTTTTTCCAAAACCATAATTTTACAGCAAATTCCAGTTCTAAAAAATCTATTACTATGTCTAATTCATTAGGACCAAACAAATTATATTTTTCAAACTCTCTATATAGTGCATATAAGAATCCAAAAATACAATTGTGGGTTCATAAATCTTATATCACTAATGAATGTGGACCCAGAAAAATATGGGTACTAAAATCGTTTATTGGATGAATTGTTTTCTAGGTAAACTACCTATAGGGCTCCTGTAGAAATCTCTGGTACTTGGATTGTGGGTGTTCAAGATATATGATATGGGACTATTCAATCTTTAAATGTATTATCATGATTGTTGGAGAACATGTCACATTTGGTAACAATGGTAAAGGAAAAAATCATAGGCCTAGGCAAGATTGGTAACCCTAACTCTATTCCAATTTCCAATGTACTTTATGTTAATGGATTAAAGTATAACTTGTTGTGCATATTCTAATTAAGTGATGATGGATTTAATGATAAATTAGAAAATTATTCATGCCATGTTTTTTATACCAGTAATAACTTAGTATTTATAGATCTTAGAAATGATCATGTATATGAAATAAATTTAGACAAACTAGCCTTGCAGAATGTTTCTAGTCTAAATGTCATTCACAAAGAGTACTAGATTTGGCACTAAGGACCACGACATTGACACATACACTCTCTTAAGAAGTTAACTAGAGAAGGATTTGTTAATGACCTACCAAAATTATAGTTTCTAGAAAAAAATGGTGTGAAATCCTTGCCAAAAGGGAAAGCAACATTAAACCTCTTTCAAAACAATGAAAGGAATAACTACTTCTAAACCTCTTGAATTAGTTCATATGGAAATGTTTGTACTATCTAGAGTTTCGAGTCTCAATGGGAATCACAATGTTTATTTCCTTATAAAATATTTTTCTAGGTATACGTGGTCCTTTTTCATAACTCACAAGAGTGAAGCTTATTCCCACTTCACCAAATATGCTAGGACTCTAGAAAATATCAGTTGACATAAGATTAAATAGTTAAGAAGCAATCATGTCCATGAGTTTGAGAATCAATATTTTGATGATTTTTACTCATAAAATTGCTCTAATCATAACTTCTCTTTTCCTAGGACACCTCAACAAAATGGTATTGTAGAAAAGAAATAAATATAACCCTATCGGAAATTTTCTAATATATTTTTAATAAATATGACCTACAGATTTATTTCATGGCTGATGCTGCTAACATAGCTTGTTACATAATAAATAGAGTCTAAATCCGAACCCTCCTTAAGAAAACCCCACATGAGTTGTGGAACAATAGGAAACCCAAAGTAAGTTAATTTAAAGTGTTTGGATGTTATGTTTATATAATGAACACTAAATACAATTTAGATAAATTATCCCTCAAAAGTGATGAAGGAATATTTCTTGGATATTCTACATCAAGCAAAGCCTATAGAGTCTTTAATAATGAAACAACGTGTGTGGAGGAATCTATATTTGTCATTTTTGATGAAACAGATCCATATGAGCCTAATACCACACAAGAAAATATTGATGAGGATATTTCCAATATGAATATTAATGATAAAACCTCAAATCATCATATGAATAAATATGTGAAAACTACTTGTTCTAGAAATTATCGGGATCCTAGCCGTAATGAACCAGATCAAAATGACCAAACTTAAATAACTATTCCTACCTTATCTAGACTAACTAGGACATTTAAAAATCATCCATTATATGTTATTGTTAGAGATTTATATTTAGGAATATAAACTAGAGCTTCCTCAAAAAATAAGGTTGAACATAAATAATTCTTATCAAAACTAGAACATAAAAATATCAATGATGCAATCAATGATTAATTTTGGGTAGTGGCCATGCAAAAGAACATAACCGAAAATAAGGAAATATGGTTTGAAATCATATATATAGACCAAATGATATTATGACCATATGAACTAAATGGATGTTTAGAAATAAAGTGGATGAGGTTCGAAATATAGTTAGAAACAAATCTTGGTTGGTTTCACAATGATATAATCAAGAATAAGGAATTGACTATGATGAAACATTTGCACTAGTAGCTAGTATTGAAGACATTAGAATATTACTTGCCTATGCAGCACACATGGATTTTAACCTTTACCAAAGAGATGTCAAGAGTGTATTCATAATTGGTTATATAGTTGAGGATGTTTTTTTCAACAACCCCAAGGTTTTACAAAACCAAATTTCCCAAATCAAGTCTTCTAATTAACTGATTTTTTATATGGTTTGAAACAAGATCCAAAAGTTAATGTGAATGATTTAGTAATTTTCTTATTTCTAAAGTCTTTAAAAAAAACTTTCATATCCTACCTTGTTTATAAAATGAATTTCAAAAGAAGTTTTGATATCTCAAATATTTGTAGTTGGTATTATCATTGGATCTTCTAAAAATTATTTATGTAATTATTTTTATAAAATAATGCAAAGTGAGTTTGAAATAATTTTGATGGGTGAACATAGGTATATTCATTAATTTAAAATATTTGAAAATGAAAGGTCTTATAATAAATAAAATTAATTACACTAAAGATATTTTTAAAAGATATGGCCTTGATAGAATTAAATATAGGGAAACCCATATGAGTTCTACATGTAAGATAGATCTTGATGAATATGGACAATTCATGGTGAAACTACATATAGAATAATGATTGGGAGTTTTCTATACATAACTGCTAGTAGGCTGGATATTATGTTTAGTGTGTGTATGTGTGCAAGATTTCAACCAAACCCAAAATTGTCATATATAAATGCTATTAAAAGAGTTTTAAAAAACATCATGTATAAAACTAATTTAGGATGGTTTTATCATAAAGGGAAACCTTTGGTTTTAGTTAGTTATTCAAATGGTGAATTTGGTGGATTTAAGTTAGATTGAAAGAGTACCTCTAAGACATGTCACTTTTTGGGAAAGTCTCAAATATCATGTTTTAGTGAAAAGAAAATTTTAGTTTCAATATAAATTTATAAATCATAGTACATTTATACTGTTAGTTTCTATGCACAAGTTTTATGGATGAAATACACCTTATATGACTATGTATTTCAGTTCAGTCATATCCCCATAAACTGTGAAAACACAATGGCTATTAAAATTTCTAAGAATCCAATTTCTCATTATATAGCAAAACATATTGATGTAAGACAACTATTTTTAAGAGATGATTATCAAAAGGTGATATAACTCTTGAGTTTATCGGTAATGAGAATAAACTTGCTGAGATATTAACTAAAAACATAAAGTCTGAGAGAATAAACTACATCAGACATGAACTTGGAATGGTATATCACTAATGTCATATCAAACCACTATTAACTGTGAAATCGATCAGTGAAACTGATCCTTGAAACTTATTAGTGAAAATGATTAGTGAAAGAGATCCGTGAAACCGATCTGTGAAAATAATCAGTGAAATCGATCACTTGAAAATGATCTCATTAAATCGATCAGTGAAACTGATTTGTGAAACTAATCCCTTGAAACTGATCTCATGAAACCTATCTCGTGAAACAGATATTGTGAAACTGATCTCGTAAAACCGATCCCTTGAAACTGATCCCGTGAAACTGATTGTCTGAAACTGGTGCCTTCAAGGACCCTTTTTAAATTAAATCTATTTTAAATAAAATGATTCATTTTTATATTCTTTTTACAGTTTTTTAATTTTTGTGCTTTTAAATTTTATAATCCCTAAATGATATAATAAATTCAATCCATCCCGACCCTTCAACTTTCTCTCTAGCTTGTACCTTCTTCACTTTGACATGATATCTCTCAACCATTGACCATTCAACTCCTTTAGAATTTGAAACCTACAAATGGAAAGGAAAACGATTGTGTTGGAAGAGCCGAGAAAATATCCATCTACTAAGTGTTAGAAGGGTGAGTCCAGTGGTACTGAAAAACCATGTTTGGAAAGCTGAGTGGTTACATCTGAGAACAAAGTGTCTGCTGAGTGAATTTATTCAAGCAAGTCCTTTTTGATGAGATTACTAGAATCTAAAGGGTGGAAGAGCTGGTACTCAAATAATGAAAGGCCTTATTATCCTTAGATAGTACATGAATTTTATCTACACTTGAAGATATACCTGGATGGAGTTGAGGGAGCAAGGATGATGTTACAGGTGCATGGAAAAGAGATATCATTTTTATCTATGGAATGGGATGAATTCTTGGAAATTCCACATGAAGGTGTCTATGATGATTATAAATGTAATATTCCAGCTTCCATTAATTCTTTTGATATGAAGATGCTCTAAAAGAGCTTACTTTAAGTGATGAGTCAAGGAGAGCTACAACTAGTGATTTTTATGGAGAGGCAAGATTACTTTTTATGTTTTTTCAACATCAAACATTCCCAACAAATAAATATTTCTCTACAAAGAAGTATCATGATGTATTCCAGATTTACCTCTTGAAGATTGATATAATGGTGAATCATTGTTGGTATCTAATGGTTCATATTTCTGATATGATAAAACCCTCTAAGAAAGCAACATTCTTGCACTATCCAAGGATAAAATTGGCCATGCTAAATTAATTGGGATTTTTGGAAGATGGAGATAAAATGATAAGTGTCGGTAGTGGTTTCGGCCTTAATAATGATATTTGAAAAAGAATGAATATTTTCAAGAACCTGTGGAAGAAATGTTGGGTAGGAGATGAGGAAAGACTATATGAGTAGTTCAATATGATTAACCATCCTACCAGACAAAAGGATCAAGTTGATCTAGGCCTAATACCAGGATAGGAACCTTTTTATCATGATGAGGAAGCTGAGGCTGAGTTTCCAAGGGGATAAAGATCTCATATTGATGACATGAGTGATCCTGAAATTGTTGAAAGCCCAAAACAAATGTTTAATGGACAAGCTAGTTCAAATTTGGACTTAACCTCGAGGGAACCTTTGTTCGGTGATGAGGATGAGGAAGAGACATAAGTCACTAGTGTAGAAGGCTACATGAGTAAGTTAGATGAGGAGTTTTATGATAATGATGATGGTGGTGGTGGTGGTGGTGACAAAGAGGAAGATGATGAGCATGTCACTGATTCCTTAAATGTGGTACAACAAGTAGTTGATAGGTCCAGTGAGGAATATATGCATGGACCTGCAGATGGTGTTGATACTATTTAACAAGAGGCTATTGATCATGGAGATGTTGGTTATGAGGACAGACCTCATCATCCTATTTTTGAAAATCAAGAACACATTCAGAAGTTGAATGAAATCAGGGATTGTGGCCATGATGAAGGGGCAGAGGATCAGGCGCCTCAGATTGAGGGAGTGCCTAGAGAAGTTTAAGTGGATGGAAAACATGATGAACCTCAAGTTAATTTGGTACCTATGCCAAGAAATGTTATTTTGGATAGAGGATAGAATGATGAAGAATATGAATATGAAGTTGTACCTGAGCCTCAGGGAAGAAGAGTCAGGATTGACACTATTGAACCTATCTATTAGACAAGTACTCACAAATTTAATAGAGAATTAGGATATATTCTATTTGGTGTATAATATAATTTTTAGGAGGAGATAGAAACACCTCCTCATGCTCCCCGATTTCAAGTTGATGCGGAACTGGTCGCACTTTCTTCACCAGGTGCACTTCCAGCAGATGAGATAGTAGAAAATTCATTTCCTAGTAACTATGTCAATGAATCTTATTTAGAGATATTCAAAAAATGGAATTTGTGAGTCTTTACGAGCCTCAGTTAGATCCAGAAGTGAAGACTATACTTTAATGATTATTTTAGAAGCTAATGATACACAAATTACAAGTATAGGGATCCAATAGATTCAACCTAATCTCATTACCAAAGCAGAAACCATTATCAGAAATAATAATTGGATGAGAGAAGAATTATGGAAGATGAGCAACAAGTTGAAAACACTAAACACTAATTTCAAGAATTCTTTTAGTCATGTTATGGATATTCTTAGGAACATAATAAAACATCTATTGAGTGTTGATTTGATGAAATTTAAAGAGGATATTGGAAAAATGATCACTGGTCTATCCACTTCTAGAGGTGGGATTGGTGTTGTTGTTGATTGGGAGTCTCTTAAGGATATAATAAGAGAAGAACTCATGAATATTTAGAGTGATTTAGACAAAGATTCTCCTTCAAATGTAAATAGAAATATAGATCTTGTATTAAACATGGCATGGTAGTTCACAAATGAGGCCTCTGCTTCCTAGAATGAGATTAGAGAGAAAGTGGATAATTAATTTACTAAGATCTGTGCCATGCATAATCTCATTAATACCTTCATGTTTTTAGATGAAAATCACAGAATTCCTTCAGTTATAGTAGCCTCCAAGACACATGTGGCATAGTTGAAGGATTTTATACCCCTCCTGGATATTTTCATGGAGAATATGGTTGATTTTGAGAAGGACATACAATATGGTGGAGAAATCATTTATGATTTCATCAAGCTCCTCAAGCCATTTGTGCATGTTCAAGATAATGCAGTTGTGGTTCCTCTTACAACTTCCATTTACACTACCTCTTGTATTCCTCCTCCAATGACTGTCTATCAATCCTTTTCTCAAATTCAACTAGCCATTACTAAGAAACCTCAGATCCATGTATTGTTAGAATGAAGACCTAGCCTTGCAGCAAATGTCTCTATAGGTATTGCATTTCCGGGTGTTATCCCTAGACCACCTCTTCCCACTACCAAACCAAAAACATCTGATCCTACTCTTGATCCTTTAGATAATGGGAAAGCACCTCAAAATTCAAATAATAGGGTGTGGATTGTGTATTTGATAGGGATTAGTATATTTATATTGTTTATTGTACCATTTTGACCCTTAATTTAAATCTTTTCTTGTCTTCACTATTTTTCTCATCTTTTTTATGTTATTTCACTTTCATTCTGCTCCTTCACTTATGTTTTTTTATAATACGAAAAGGGGGATAACGTTATAGTCAAACATTATTAATTAAAGGTATATGAATACATTAATAATTAAATGTATATGTATACATTATTCATTTCAGGGGGAGAAACTCTGGGATAGTCCTCAAGGCATGTACTCACCATAATATATATACATATACTCCATTTGATCCAATATTTAAGGGGAGGTTTGTTTTTGAAACCACAAATAGGGTAATGTTTTAGTTTTATTGAAATATCATATTCAGTGAGACATGATAACTTAATTAATTATTATTCCTTAACAACACATATATTCAATAATTTGTGATTATCAAAAAGGAGGAGATTGGTGGAACCTCTATGATATAATGGTTTCCATTATCACAAATAATGTCAATATATAGATTCTATTATTTCATGTCATTAAATAACTCTATCAAAATCAATTATGTCATAATGAACAACACATTTCAATAACTCCATAAACTATATTTTTGGTTCTATATATTTACAAGTGTCTATTTACATGTATATTTGGATGTCACATAATCATGTAGTGCTTGGTGTAAGACAGACACATCATAAGTTTCTCTTTGTCCCAAGCACCATTAGTGAAAAATTACTCACCGATGTTAGACACACTGATGATCGACACACTGAGGGACCACACATTGATGATTGACCCGCTGATGGATGACACATCGATGATCGACACACCGATAGATGACAAACCGTTGATTGGGTCACTGATGGATGACACACCAATGATCAACTCACTGATGTAAGACACACTGATGATCAACACACTGATGGATGACACGTCGATGGTCGACTCACCTATGGACATGTCATAGATGAATGACTCATCGATGGGCGACAGACCGATATCACAAATGACTCACTTATACACTAAGTCACTGATACCAATCGAAATAACTCATTGATACTTAGATTCACCAATACATAAAAACTAATGCTGATATACCGATTCATATGACCCACTAACACATATGACTCACTGATAGTCAAAAATACTATTTCAAATTTATTATTTTAAATTTATTTTTAACAGTCTTATTTAGGAAAATTAATGTTTCTGACATTATTTAATGATCTATATAGGAAAATCCATATACGGTACAAGGTACATGCATGTGGGGAGATCTCCATGCCTGCTAGACCATGTTGTATAAAAGGATTACAATATAAACTGTGCCCAACATTCATTTGAGACAGACCTGGAGAATGTGCTAAAAAGTGTAAACGGAAGAACTCGAAAAGTTCTCAGAGAACTCAAAGCTAAGTACACATGGAGTTAAATAATAAAATCATGAATGTGCTGAACTCCTCTAAACATCCAAAAATCGAAGAGATTTATACACTTTGAATCTAGATTACGGATGTTGCGATACTCTATTCTGAATCCATCATCAAGAAGAGGGATCAAATATCGTTTTCTCTCCTCCAATGTAGTCCAGAGCTTCACTGTATAACACACATTGACTTATAAACTATATTCTTTATTTGTAACTATATTGTGATCTTGTGTTTAATTTTTCAATTAGTGTGTCTACATTTTTCTATTTCAAAGACACTGTCTTCGGTTCATAACTCGAGGATACTCAATATCCTCACACTCACATTATTTTTACTCTTGTATCCCACGTAGAATAGTGGAAGAGTTCATGTGTGATTTGTTTGTTTTTTCGGATGAATACCTGTGGTAGAGGTCAAGTGTGACCTGGATATCCTTTTTTTCTATTGTGAACATGATCCAGGGTGTGTATCAAAAGTTTATTAATACAAACTTCTTGGTGGAAGGTGATCACCAAGTGGAGAGGACTAATTTTCAACATGAGACTGAACCTCTTCTGTTTATCCGTTGTGTAGTTATCTTTTATTTTAATCTGATATGAGTTTATTTCATTTCAAATAAAACTAAATTGAAATTTAATTGTTAGTATAAATATTTTTTATATCTATTTTGAATCAGTATATTTGTTTCAAATGTTTGACTAATCTTTAAATTTGTAAAGATGAGAACTAATAAATCGTCTGAGAAATGAATAGAACATTCATGACTTTTAGAAATTCAAAAAATGACTAAATTTGATTATATTTTAATTGGGTGATATATTTTCAAAGAACCAATTTTAAGAGAAATTTTTATGGTTACTCAATTCACCCCCCCCCCCTCTTGAGTGATATACTTCGACCAACAAACAATATTGTGAAGATTTGTTACTTTATCTAAAATTATTAATCATATGAAGTATCAGGAATTGGATAATTAAATTAATGATTTATGAGACACATAAAATATTTTAAAGTGTTGAATAAATATAATTTATTACATCCAAGATTCTCTTCCAATTCCAAAAATCTATGTTAGGGATCAAAAGATTATGGATTGAACCCTATTGTAACTTTAGATCGAAATTATATCATATGTATGGTTGTTTCGGTTCCTTATTATTCAACTACCAAGATGTTAATATTAAAAAAATCACTAATCACATTGACGATAATTCTAGAAATAATATTCCTAGAAATAAAATGGAAGTTTATCTTCATCCTTTTTTCCATGAATTAAAGGATTTATTGAATGAGGGTGTAGAAATATATGATGAATCAAGAAGTAAAACGTTCAAAATATAATCTAGCATAATGAGGATCCTAAGAGACTTTCATGGACTAGGAATTTTTTTTCTTTGGTACACACACTAGTCTTTCTTATCTATTTTATAACATTGTTTTACCCTCAATAGATGAATTATTAAAAAAATGGTTCTTAATGTTTCAACCTCACTCTATTGATACACAATATTTATTTTTGTTTAAGGAGTTAATTTTAAATGGAAAAAATATTTGACACTTCCACAAAATTTATTATCTGACATATATATAATT
The DNA here is from genome assembly GCA_963277665.1 of Viscum album. Classification (NCBI taxonomy): domain Eukaryota; kingdom Viridiplantae; phylum Streptophyta; class Magnoliopsida; order Santalales; family Viscaceae; genus Viscum; species Viscum album. The sequence goes on from OY728131.1 coordinate 1,518,876,819, forward strand.
AAAAAATCATTAAATGTTATTATAGAGTTTATAAAAGTCATGGATAAAATTATGGTTGGAAAAGACTTAAAACTCCATCAGATATTTGTGGAAGAGAATAGTGGGAAAAATATCATGTCTTTTAATATTCCATATTAGGAATTAAATTTTTATGCCAATATACTCATGTTATTATTGATGAGACAGATTTGTGTGACTTATTTTATTATAAATTTCCTAATGAGTTGGGGAATGATAAGGCTCATCTAAATTCTTTTAAAGACCTAGAAGAACTGGATATCTTGTGTGGTCTCTAGTTAAAGATAATGTGATGTATCCTATAGATATTTTTGAGATTTTAAATAAGAAAAATAAATGTTCCATTAAATATTAAATAATTCAAAAAAAATTCCTTATGACTATTCAAGTAAAATTTCTATGTTTGATGATTTTAATCACCAAAAATTACATTGATTGAGAATTATAGACTCACATATTTTTATTGAGTAATTTATATCTTTGGAAAGAATAATTTATTAGAAAAAATTTATACTTGAATTTTTTACATTATTTATCCCGAATGGCCTAAAGGCCTTCATTTTTATTTTTATTATGGATAATACCCCTTTTATGGCTTTAAGGGGAACCCGTACATGACCCGTAAGCCCAGGCACAAGGCCCGACAAACCTGCAATACATGTCCTGAAGGCCCAGAGGCATACCAAGCCCAATACACGACCCATAGGCCCGGCCCACATGAACTGCCCCTCCCCAGCTTTCTCTATCATTGATCACCTAGCTCCCCACCTTGCATTGCTGATCGGATAGAATTTACCCATACAAAGATGTACACTTCCTGGTCCCAATGGTGGCTGACATACCCTCTCATTCTTCCAATCTGGTGAGCTCTGCATTTGGTGGTTTCTACTCTGATTTCTAATTGATATGGATAATATTTTGGAATTAATTTAATGAACACTATGCCATTTGGGGATCATATTACCCCCATTTTCTATCACAATTATGATTCTTTTGATTATTCAATTAGTTTAAGAAACTAATTTTTTTAACCATAATATTATATATGGATTTATGACATAGAGGTTTACTTTATTTTAATTTTCTTCTATATTGTGGAATATAATTTTCCACGATATTAGTTTTAAAGGTAACTTATTACTGGTTGTCTTGTCCCTTAGAAGTAATATGTGAACAATAAATCTCTTCCAAAAGGTTATATTACTAAATTATACCATTCCAAATAGTGTTCAACATTATTCACAACTAAATTGTATTTTTTAGAAATGATATTCAATTTATGTGGAAATGTTGACAATAATACAAGTCATGATCTTGTGGATAATAAATCATCAAATTTCCATACATTAGGTCGAAAAGTTTTAATGGTCTCCATATTTTATTGATAGAGTTGTAGTAATGGTAATAAAAAGATATGTGTTATTAAATATTAGTATATTTGATCCATATCTCAATGATGTGAGGACATAAATTAACTTAAATTGTTGGATTGAAACACAAAATTTTATAGAGATAATGAATGTTCATAATAAGTAAATTATTTATTGGTTTTCAAAATTTTCTAGATTGTAATATAATGATTTTATTATTATATTCATGTTGATAATTATATAAATAAAATGTTTTTTATCAATTTTATGGGTCCAATGATTCTAATTGAGATGAACTACTTTAATATTTCAAATATTTAACTTGAGGTACCTCTAAATATTTTAAGATATTAAATTCTTATAATATTGTTGTTATCCAGTTTCATACTAAAGTTCATGAGGATGGATTTGAAACAAAAAAATGATATATTTATAGTTTCATATCATGGTTACTAGAAAAAAATGGTTAATATTAAAGGGATAAATTATCATTAGAAATTATCAGATTTGTAATTAAAATGTATGTTATGTAATATTAATAGGTGTATAAGGAATGAATCATTAAAATTTACTATGTCTAGTTTCCTTAGTTGATCAATAGAGGTGAAGTTGAATAAAAGATATATATATATATATTCTACTCAATATAACATTTTATATTATGTATATGATATATTAGATGAATGGTGGAGTGTTTTTGTCTATATGAAACCCAGATAATGTATGGGGATAAAGATAAAGTAATTTTTTACACTAAGCCTACTCAATGGAGTCAAATTGAAAAAATTACCCTAATGATATTGAAAATGATAGTCATATAATTGTTGGTCATGATAATGAAGAATAAGAAATAATGTTTACAATAATATCTAATAATAACATTAAAAAATAAGAAGAAATTTATTGTAAGATCGGATATGAAAGTATGTAATTTAATATTTAATTATATAAATATAAATGTGATGAATTTTAATTGAATTTTAGTTTTAATTAAATTATAATTCTTTTCAATAATTTTTCTGGAATTTCATAGTTTATTTTTTATATTCTAGTCTCTCTATGTTACTTGATATATATTCTACTTATGCTACCTAGAGTACAATGGGAATACATGAGAGTAGATATACCGATGCTACATATGATATAATTTTTTGCATACATTGTAAAATATTTTATAAAATATTTTTTATCATATTTTTATTTCATTCATTGGAATACCTACTATATAGGTTGTTGTAGAATCATCCATTTATACAATGACAAAATTACCATAGATTGGTCACTAGCATGTCCCAATTATTGGTATATATTATAATGTGACAATATTAGTTCCATAAAGATCATAAACTCATAATTTTTTCAATATTTTCACATTTACTTCTTATTATATAGATAATGCTCATTTGGGGACAACATAAAAAACATAACATCATAAAAACCTTATAATATTTTTCTGAGAAATCCTAACCAAAAGGATTTATTTTGAATAGTTAGGCTTTATTTGATTAATTTTATTTCTTATTTTAAAATTCTATTATAATTTTTTTCATTTTTTTCTATTTGGATTATGATCTTACCCCAGACCCACACTCCATGATCCGATGTAAAAAAACAACATACATTACGCAACTTATTTTATTCAAATTAAATATAATACTATATTCCTAAAATAATTCAATATTTACATTCTAAGGAAATTTTGGGTATTGAATTTTGAAGAGTTTGGAAATATATTTAAATAATAGGAACCATGAACTTTGTATCATAAATAACTTTATTCTAGTATATATGATACTATTTAATCCTTAATGAGCATTATTTATCTCTAATAAATTATCCATATAGATTTATCTTCTTGATAAATCATATATAATACTTCCTTTGAAAAACTAAGGAAAAAATAAACATGAAAATATTTGGAATCAAAATATTAGTAAATTTAAACTAAAGGGATGATAATCAATGATAATAACTAATAATAAGATATGCATATGGGTATAATCCAGATTCATAATAAAAACATACTGAATATATGATATATCCTAAAAGAAGGAGTAATGCATGGTATAACATAAGGGATGAATCCAAATAATCTGGAAATACGAGTTAATAATCATATTCCATGAGAGAATAATACAAGAATAATAATATAAAAAATCATTTTTATATGTAACATTACATTTAGGATCTATACGATGAGATAATAAGATAATAAAGTAATACACTTTCCAATAGGGTATTAAAATTAGTATGGGGACCATTACATTCATGATTCACACCAATAGTGACCATTCTTAAGATAAAACTAATACATACTCTTGAATAATTTTTTTATGAGATATAACCTTTTTACCATTGTATTATATGGTGATATAAAACCCCATACATAATTCATACATATATTTGTGTTTTATATTAAATCATTCCTTCATAATTTCATAATGAACACATGGAAATAAAATGAGATTCATTTAAAACATCATAAAGAACCCCTAGAAAGAAAATGGGTTCCATATCCATTAAAAATGGATCCATAGAACGAAATTATTTATAATTCCATCAGTAATCATAACATGATAAAATAAAGGAAAATAAATGTTTATCCAAATATATTTATTAACATTATATGTAAATATCTTTTAGTAAAGATAAAAAAGCATATTTTATTTAAATCGTATGGATAAAGGGTATATAATAATGTTATGAATTTTACAAATAAATTTAGGAATGAAATCTTGGTGAACACCCTTCAATAAAATGAAGTAAATGTTGATTGTTTATAAAAAATTCATTGGTAGGAAAATTATATTTATTCCTAGTCTATGGTTAGGAAAGACAAAGGTAGTGATAAATCATATCTTTGATAAAAAAGAACACCATATATGTCTTCCTAAGAAATAAGGTGGATAATATCTTTTTATGAATATCCTAGATCAGGAATAAGATATATCAAATGACAATGAATTAAATTAATATTAATTTATTTTGGATTTATTATAAAATCATTTAAATAAGAAATATTGGTGATTTTTTTAAATCATTTTAAGATAAATATGTCATAAATCTAGGAGAAAAATAATTTAAATAATAAATTATAAACATATTAGATGAATGATTTATTTCAAATGACAATGGTTGTGTAAATATCTTCTCAAATGGAAGAAAACATAAAAGGAGATTTTAGTTTTTTTAACATTACCACAAAAGGATGATGTTACGAGTTCTTTAAAAATTTATTTTAAAAAATGTGTTGTGAAATATTTGGGGAAATATCTTTTTCTAATGATAATTCAAAATTGGACATTTCTGGTCAACCCAACCCATAGGCCTATGAGATTTTATTTTTATTTTTGGATAATCCCTTTTTAAATTGGTTAATGGGGAAAGCTTACATAACCAATAGGCCTAGTGACACATGAAATAATATATAATCTAACGGCCCATACACATAAAAACACAATAACTACACATACCTAGTGTCTTCAACAATGATTCCAAGTTCCCCAACTCATATGGATGATCAACCAGCATTTCCCTATGCAGAGATGAACAGTTTATAGTTCCGAAGAAAGATTTCAAACCCTCTTGTTCTTCCAATCCAGTTGTCTCTACACTAGTGATTTATACTACTCTGATCATATCATGGAGCTAGCTCCTATATGGTATGATAAAATTTGGTAAATGGATTGAAATCCTATGGCATAGAGGATTTATATATATAGAAGTCCCTATGGACTGAAGGATATTTGTGTCCCAAAGACCTTGATACCTATAGGCCAAAACCGGTGGTCCAAATGCCCAAATTGGATATATAGTTTTGGATTCTATAGTACCAAACACTAGATTCTATAGAAGCATCTATAGTAGCTTCTGTAGTACACCAAAAATCCCTCTTCACCCAGATTTGATCTTGGATATTTTGGATTCCAAGAGGGATACTCTACCACTTTGGTACATACTTATTGGAAAATAATTGGGCCACGAAAAGACATAAATACTACCAAAATAAATTTTTAGTATAAGACAAAATATTTTTCTTGAAAGGATTGGAATGATTTTTAAATATTTTGAACTATCATTTTTCAAATCTCCCATTATAAAAAGAATATAAATACCCTTTTTAAAATAGGATAATTTAAATGTGGTGGTCATAATATATATGATATAATATAACATCCTATGAATTTTTACACATATCATCACATGATTTTATACCAAAATACCTGTTAAAAATAAGGATCAAATTTCTTAGAGTATTTCATAGTATTGGTTCATAAAATATCAACATGAAATTTAAACATCAATAATTTATACTCTATAATGAGATCTTAAATACATTAGTGCTCTTTTAATTGTATGAGATAACGTTGAGAATGCAACGATAGAATGGTTTATCTAAAAATACCAACAAGGTGATAAAAAATTTAATTAAGTATAATGTGATTTTCAGTGGTTTAAAATAATATCATAAAAGGGATGTCTCATGAGTAATGAAATCAGAAAATTATATAAAACCATGGTATCATAAGATCATGTAATCATACAACATATGGATGTAACTCAAAACATGAGTTATGAATAAGCCGAGGATAACAACCAAGGCAAAATCACAGGGTGGAATGATTGACATAGTGGATTAGGATTACTAATTAATCCCTAAAAAACATATCATGATAAAAAATCCTTACCCAAATATTTTTTGTGCTATCTAGGTGAACCCATCAAAACATGTTCATGATTATGTGCTCCATAAAAGTAAATAAATTTTACAAAATAATAAAAATATTCAATAATGAAATTAAATGATTTTACTAATCTTACCACATATTATAACCAAAGAATATATCATAATGAAGTAATTTAAGAAATAAACATAAGGAAAGTATTTACTAATCAATGGATGTGAGAATAAACTAGGTATATTTTTTAGATATATATATATATACATATAATTTATAATAATTCCAAAACATTAATGAGATATATAATGTTAGATAGATATTTAAAGATTGTGATGGGGTGTTAGTCGAGTGGTACATGCTGGTTATACCCCTTTCTCTCCTTTAGAACTAGCCTGGGATCGAGTCACACCATACTCCGAAACTGGATATATTATGTACAGGGCGATTCAAATTCATTTTACTAGTTGGGGAACATGTAGTGTGCTATGTGTTTAGTGGGGTCCCCAAGTCGGAGGTGAGAATTAGCAGTACATATGTTTTTCCCAAGGGGTGTTTTCTGAGTGGTACCCACTTGTTGTACCCATCCCTCACCATATAAACTGGTCGATGCTTGATTCCTTCCAGACATAGACACAACTAATTTTACACAGAAGGAGATTTAAATCCATTTTCGTAGGTAGGGAATGAGTGGATTACTCTAAGCATAGTGGGGCCTGTAGTGGGATGAAAGAATTACCATTACACATGTTTTAGAGTGATATGGATACCCATTCCCCTGTTGTGACTTCTCCCAATATTAGGATTTCCTTCTCTCCATCATGGTATAAATCATGGATCATATACATTGAAGAAGGTTGGTTGCAACTTCACCCACACAGATTCGTCGTTTGATCTGGTGGGTGCTTCTTAATTGATGTTTCATTGAGGGCTTATCATGTTTCCATCAATTATTATCTTTGATTTTAATCACTATTATGTATTAACCAATTTGATAGAACATCCTCAAATAACCTCATCCCCAGATCATAATTCAGATATGGGATTCCCTAAATTGGATTGGATATTCCGATGGATTTCTATTCATAGGAAGGTGTCTATTCGATGAATGTTGTATTTTTGGCATCGCTCTCGGTAGGTGGTGCATGATGGCTAGGTAGTGGGATGGCTCCATCAGTGATGGTCTTGTGGTGATTTTTTCATGGAATTTTGGATAATTTATATCAGGAAGAAGTTGGTTAGCTTAATGGTACTTGTGAAGGGATTATATGGTGGATGTTTCTTGGGATTCAAATGTTGACAGTCACTTGGTTAAAATCTGTGGTGTTCTAGTGGTTCGTATATTCTAGATATTTTATGGTTCTTAGGCCTGTGTGTTTTTTGCTGTGAATATATCTTGTCCTGTTACAGTTTCATACCCGTTGAAATTGTATGGTAGTGCAACATTTGTAGTTACCATCGATTGGTAGGCCTCCAAAGAGGGATTTTTGTGATTACACCCCTCAATCAACCATATGTTATCATCATTGATGGATAGATGGGCACCTTGTTTTTACTCTTACTTTGTTTTTTAGTCTGATTTTAAACTACAATAGGTTGACAGTGATGTGATTTCTCACACAATTTTTCAGGTGGGCAGCTCAAAAGAGGGAAGGGTGTTCAAACACATTTCATCGAAATCTCCCACACTTATTCATTGGATAAGTACTCTACCACATTTTTCCACCAACATGGTGAAAATTCATGGCAGTGGGGGAGGCACATAATTCTGACTGATCTCACTAGGGCATTGTCTAGTGAGGGGGACAATGAGGTTTTCTCTGGTTCATTCCTTGATGATTTCTTCCCTTTGATCTTTTCATACCATTATCATCTTTTTTCTTTTTCTTTTTTTATTTTACCTTTCTTGAAATGTTTTCCTTCTTCTCCCTATTTTAAAAGATTATTTATTTATTATTTATTAATAAATAGGGTTTGTCCATCAAGCTTCTAAAAAAACTAAAACCTAATGAAAAATGGTTGTTCAAAGAGATAATATACACAAATAAATATTATTGAAAATATTTTCTTTGAAAATATCCCTTAATACATTTAAAGAAATAATAAAATTATTGAGTGGACATCATAGTAGTAAATTCTATTCAATACATATAAGTTAAAATAAAACATTCTTTTCATGAATTTTTAAGAAAGTCAAAAAGTACATCATTGAGATAATGAAATGAATATTAATTATAATCAAATTATTTAAAATTAAAAATTGCTAAAATTTATTTTAAACTACTATAGAAAAATAGAATAACATATTCTTGGAATCATTTTTATAAAACATTGTCATGTGAGAAAAATTAATTTTTATCAAAGAAATAAATATAATAAGTATTTCTTAATAACATTATCATTTCATCATGAGATCATAAATAGAAAAAAATAATAATTAAAACTATTTATTCCACACAAATAACTAAAGGTTAATAAATTTCAAAATTTTCTTGAGAGGTGGATCACCAAATTTCATAATAAAAAACAAATTATATATAATCTCGATAAATAATGAGATTGTAACATAAAACCCTTACAATGTTGTATAATTTTGAATAATAATACCCAATATAGAAAGAAAATTATATGGATATCTAATAACCCATAATTTCCAAGGTAATGATCATAAAATACATTCATTTTTAGTATATACACCATATAAAATAAATAAGTGCTGAGTATGGCATCTATCTCATAGAAATTAAAGTGATATGAAAATTTCTTGCAAATATCTTAACATTGAGGTGATAATTAATAAATGATGTGATTTTGTGTAATGAATATAAAACCACATAAATAAATTTCAAAAAAATATGAAATAATTATATTTCAATCCATACATAATATTTTCTTGATGTAGTTAATAAAGAAGTAATATACCCAAATGAAAATAAATTGACTTACTAAATCCCTTAACTCAAGAATGAGTCATCATATATCTTCATTATATTCTTAAATAATAAATTTATGTTAATTATTTAATTTATTATTAACATTTTTCATGTTTATTATGTTGATTCAAAAGTTATACTTTGGAATTTTACCATACATTAGTTTTGGAAATCATAAAATCTTTCGTATATACTTGATTACTAAATATTTATGTCCAATGTATTTTAGATTTTTTTTGGAAACATAATATTTTACCATACATATATTTATTTATAAAGTATTCATGAATATAAAATAAAATTTTCAATACAATTATCAAAAAGATTATGGATCTGATAAACATTGAATTCACGCTTATCAGATCAGATGTAAGACATTCTTTCTTGTCTTTCATACTGAAAAAGTTTTATTAATTGGAATGAAAACCGAACTGATAAGATCCTATTAATAATGATAATATTTATTGTAATTAAAATCATAAGGAAGTAAATAAAATTGACTATGATTAAATTATTTATATGAAACAATGATTTCTAATGTAAGAAATTTATTTTACACTGTAATGGTGTAAATTCAATAAGATGTCGGACATTCGGTTATGCCCGAGATGTAACAGTTTCCAAGCTACAGGTGTCCATGTTATTACAAAAAAACATGGAGAAAATATAATCATTGGAAGATCAATATGATCTTTTGGCGGTCACTTATAAATACCCAATCATTTTAATAGTTTAGATCTAGATGATTCATTTTTAAATTTCTTAATTATCTTTGGGCTGTAAATTTTACAAATCATGAACATGTTTTTCTAATTATATTGTTATTGTTTAGATTTCATTATTTTTAAGTAACCCTTACTAGGTTGTATCCTTAATAATTTTTTTATTATTTTTTTCCCTTTGTAATTTTTTTTATTATGATCAAGGACTTTTGGGGATAAGAAAAAACAAAATCGGATCATTATATCGATAAAGGGAAAATTGGGATAGTGAGACATAGAATCTGATCCATAAGATTGAGGTCTTACATGGTTAGGAAGATAGAGTCAATCTTTATATCAATGGATTTTATTTATGTGGAAATAAAAACATTCTTATTTGTATAAATCAATGGTTACCTTTAGCAAAGGTTAGTGTCTAACATACTCTTAAGGATAAAAGAAGTGTATTATTTTAATAATAGTTGTATGTCATTATTATATTATGTTGCTATTGTATTAATTTATTTTTTATAAGTAAATATTCCACATTATTTATATAAAAGAACAAGAAACATCAAATTCATCTTTATTTACTATCATTTTTTTTTCAAAATATCTTTGATTATGATTTTTTTACTCAGATTATTCGAATCTATAGTGACTCTGATATTTTAAACTGATTAATTGATTTGTAATCCCATTATGATCATATTTCTGTAATATATCATAAACATTAATTATTATGATACTTCTTTAATCATATGATGGTCTATGTCTGAATCTGATATTCTTACTTAAAGTGGTATTTTAATTTTTTTTAGTTTAAACTATTTTAAACTAGTGTTCTTTTTTCAAAAATCACCCCATATTGTAATTGATCAATAAAGACCATAATATTTTGATCCTAATATCAATATATCTAACATTTTTATCCCAAAATTGGTATTATAGTATGATCGACTATTTATATACTTGTTGAGATTTTATTTTCTACTATTGAATGTATGTTAATGTTTTGTTATAATTCTTTTATAAAAATTTTATTACACAAACATGTTCTATGGAAAAAGAATATATTTGTTTTAATGATGGTAGAATCCTAATAGACATCCTATTTTCAATGGTTCGTACAATTTGTTTTTGAGTGATATAATGTAGACCGTTGTTATCAACAAAAGAGTTTATAACTTTTTCATGTTAACTAGAGAATTCAAAATTCCTAATAGGGAAGTTACTACATTCACACGTTAATAGAAACAGGAATATAATATGAAATAAAAAGTTAGATATACTTTGTTATGATCAATAAAAATAGGTATTTATTGAAAAATAACATCTTGGGAAGACACCGATAGTATGTGGAAGAAGTTAGAAGTCACACATTTAGGAACTTAAAATGTTTTTCTGACTCAGAGAGATATGTTAATAGAGAATTATCACGATTTAGAGATTTTAACTAGAGAATATTTCTTCATAAATCACCAAAGGTGTATGAATATTATTAATAGTTTACAATCTCTTGGAGATAAAGTTTTATCTGATGATACTATTTTTGAGAAATTTATTGAAAATATTTCCAATGAATTCGAATTAAGGAGGGTTGTTATTGATGATAAAAAATTGTTAAAAGAATTACTCTTGAGGATCTAATTGTAAATTTATGGAAATATGAAAGAATTATCAAGTGATATTAAAAGAAAAAAAAATAATAACTATGTTTTTTCTTTTGATTCTAATACAATTCTTATAAAATCTCAAACACCATAGAAAGTTATAAAGTATTCAGGAACGAAGAAATTATTTATTCAATATGATTATAGTGTTTTTAAACTGTCTAAAAATGACTTGGAAAATATTACAATAAGGCTGAATAAGATAGTTTTAATGAAGGATTTACCATGAAAAAAAATATTAAAAATACAAGATAGAATTTTATAAATGCTTTTGACACCTATATTTCAAGTGGATGTAATTATAGTGAAGATACATCTGATAATGAATGTTCTAGATAGAAGAACATAAGTCTCTTCATCAATTTAACCCTAGTAAATCATTATTTCATAGATAAGGTAAAAATCCAAAGAATATTAGTAATTTTTCTCTATGTGAAATCTACCTTGATGATAGTAATGCTATATTATTAGATGAATAATCTTCCTCATATATTAAAGAAAATATTTTACCATATTTTGAATACATATCTTTTTTTCAAAATTTATAGAAAATAAAAATTATAGTCTTTAAAAATCATGAAAAGGATAATTAATGAATAAAATAATTAAAAAATGAAATATAATATATTTCTTAATATATGGATTTAGATAATTTGATAAAGGATACTTTCTCAAAATATTTAGAAATAGTAATTTTAGAGAAAGATTATTTACAAACTAGTTTTGATAAACACATTTCCCAAACTACTACTAAAGAGGATAAGAATTTCGTTGTGAAACTAAAATCGTAAATTTATTATCTGATGATACCCTTATCAAAAATTACTTCTAGAAAAAAACATTTCTAATATGTATAAAATAACTCTTCCTCATCATAATATCTATAGAATGGGTTTTACTCATAACAATCCTATATTTTTTAATAATTACATTATTCGAAAATTTAACCCTTTTGTAATACATGTCAACGTGGTAGTAATTGGATGGAAAACATTCTATTAATAAATTTCAATCCTTAGGTTTTCAAAAATGAAATTTATTAAAAAAATATGGATTCCTACAATTTTTTTCTGACATAACCAGACCCAAAAAGGTTTCATCTCTCCATGTAAAATGTTTTTATTTTGAGGAAAATAATTATAGAACCATCAATGAGAACATCGATACATGGATAATGGATGTTATAGGAATATTCCTGGTATTGTTTTTTGAAAATATTAACAACATTTATGGTGGAAATGTTTCCATTGATGATAATGATCAAAGAGATATTATTGGAATATATAACATTGATCTTCTTTTTAAATCCTTTATTTAAAATGTTTTTTATGGTCTTAAGTACAACATTATATGTACAAAAATTTTATGTAATGAAGGTTACCATGTAGTTTTTTTAAATACGGATTTGGAGGTTATAGAATGTATAGGAAATGATTGTTCTATACTTTTCATTTCCTAATAGATTCATTAAATTCTGGGTCTTGTATGAAAAAACACTCAGTAGAATGTTCCACTACTGAAGCTGAAAATATGGTAGATGGAATGTGGTGTTCTAATTTTTTGTGGATGCATACACACTCACTGACTGAGACCTGGGATTTACAAAAACTCAAATCATATGTGATTATACTAGTTGAATTTCTATAATAAAAGACTCATCACATCACTCACATGAAAAACACATAGATATAAGACACCATTTCTTTGAAGGACACAAAAATAAAGGCATATAATATTACAATTTATAAGAAAGCTAGAATAACTTGATGATATTTTCAAAAAAAACATATTCTTTCTAAAATATTTGAATATATTGATCTGATTTTAAGAATGATCAATTTCAAATAATCATTTATATCTACTTCTTGTTCAACAAAATCATTAAATTATGTTACTCTTTTCCATAGGGTGTACATAAGTATGTGGTTTTAAACAAAAATGTAGTTTTTCAAAATATGAGTTTCCTATAACATCTTTATCAAAATGAGTTCTCTAGACTCAAAATCTTTATAATTTTTTTGATCCATAATTATTTAGTGGTCTTTATAACTCTAAAAATATAATAAATGTTTTCATAATTATGTTTTGTTTTTAAAAATTTGGATATGGGAAAAAAATTTATCAAAACTATTACAATTAGTTTTCTTAAAAACATCGTAATTATTTTTTATCTAAAAACAATTAAACATAATAAATTGTTGAAAACTTTTATATTCATTTTTTTATAATCAAAACTATATTATTACGTAACAAACCAAGAATAAAAAATTTGTTCATACCGATGAATATCTTTACTCCAAAAGTTTCTTCTCATTTATATTTAGTTTTTACACTATCACATTATTTTAATTAATTTATTTTCGTTTTTAATCTTAGTTTTTTTTAATTTTTTTAAAAAAAATTGTGATTTTATTATTAATCATTTTCATTACCAATTTGATAAATATTTTAGAACCTCATGATTTCATTAATAATTCAAATCTTCCTTCAAATTAATCTCAATTGTATGATCACAAGGGTTTTAATCCCAACCATTGGTTTGATTTAGAATTTGATCAAACACATCCATTAAGAATATAAATGGGGTCCACCCCAAGTCCCACATTGAATGATCAAATGATTTTATGCTGATTTGCTGCTTATTTCAAAAGATCCATGTCTAAATACTTTATTTATGTACGAATCATCTATTTCATCTCTGTATATGATGAAATCTTATAACAATTTCAATAAATTGTTCAATGTCTATGAAAATATAATTGAAATAACATTTTATGACAATCATGAATCTTTGTTTATAAATATTTTAAAATTATAGGGATGGGTGTTAGTATGCCTAGAATAGACAGATCATGATTTTGATTTTGTTTACATTGATCATATTCATAATTTCTATTCTATTGTTATGTTTTTCAAAGAATATGTAAAATAAAAACACACTTTCATTATATATGAGAATAATTTAATATATCATATAAAACATATAAATTTTTGTTTAATATTCCATCACATGGAGAAGCTTACTTTCCTTCTCACAGGTTACTGGATGAACATGGTTCCTTTAAGAAAAAAGGCAGAAGATTCTAATTTGATCATTCTGAAAATGTTCAAATGGTGACTCATCTCAAAGAGGATATTCGGGTTGTAGTCATATGAATGTATGGTTTTTTAATTCCAAGTAATGTGGATCATGATACTCTAAATTTATTATATATATTTTTATTGGAATTTTTATCAAACATAGAGAATGTTTATCTTATCAGTTTCATATTTTTTTACCATCAATAATATCAAGGATGTTCCTATTAGGTCTCAAATCATCATGTTTCTGGCTGTTTTAAGTAATTTAATAGTGGATTGTATGAAATATTTTCATATTACAAATAAGTAAACTATGAAGGGGATGAAAATCCTATTCATTAGGGATGATACAATGAAGATGATAGGGTTTAATTTTGATACTAAATCAAAATTATTATTGTGAAACAAGGTGGTGAGGCATTAAAAGTAGAACCATCATGGAAAGATGAGCAGTGTGACCATGAGAATAAATGTAAGGACGAATCTTCCCCACCTAAGAATGTAAATAAAGAAAAGAATGTGTCAGATAAAGTCTGAGATGAGAGGATAAGAAATAAGGTTGAGAGGAATGTGGGGGATCTAATTTTTTAAATCGACCCAGTAAAGGACAATGAATTAAAGATTTAAAATGCCAATAATTTCCAATAGGAAGAAAATAAGAATAATAATCAAAAGACAAATTTAATAGAAGCTCAGTCTTTTGGAAATTTATTTAGAAGTATTTGATAATGCTTTAAAAAATGTAATTCTGGTACAACCCACCACTTTGAATGATCAACCAAATTAAGATTTCAGATTAGTTTTTCATGAAATAGAAAATTTCCATGATGAAATTCCTTTTGTGTCTGATTAAGGAAAATAAAAAATATTGATTGTGGAATCGACAACATTATCTCATCATGAAAAAAAAAACAAACTGGTTCAAGCTGGTAAAGCTGATTTACGAACATAGTAACAACTCTGGGAGGAGTTTCAAAAAAATATAGATGAAGGGGTGGAACAGAATGATAAATTTGAAAAATATGGATAATAAAATTAAGAAGTAAGTTTGTAGAAATTTATCTAATAACATATTAAAGATGATGTATAAGAAAGATAAAATGAGAATAAAGAAAATGAGAACAAAGAGGAAGGAAATGAATAAGAATATGATAATGAAAAATCTCAACCATATAGGTTTTATTTGAATTCAAAAGAAGATTCATCATTAGAATTACCTTCCAAATCCAATATAAAAGAAAAATACCAATGTTTTCAAAAGGAAGAATCATAAAATGAATAAGATAAATCACCATCTATGAAAGATTATGATGGATAGAATTCATTGGTAGTGGATAATAAAGTTGTTAGTGAAGATAAGGAGATAAATGAATTATTTGATAACAAAGAAGTTGTAGAAAAGTTTATAAGAATTTTGATAAAGGGAATGAAAATAAATCCAAAATCAGAATGAGTCTTCCCAAACACCCTAAAATTTATGAAGAAGAATAAAATCCATTAAATATGTTAACAGTTCATGGGATTTTTTTCATCGTTTATGATTGGAAGGTACTTTAAGGTATAGTCCCATATTTTCAATGACATCAATCCAAAGAAGAAATGATCCATGAATATATTAATCAAAAAACAGAATAATTGATGTTGTTAATATAAACGGTACATTGGAATAGGGAAAATATAAATGTTTTACAAGGATGTTCTAATCGACACATGAAGTTATGCAATAATGTTATAAAATGTTCTCATCTTATCAATTACATCATCAAACAATATTATGAGAATTTTGATGATGTTAAGAACATTATGATAGAATGAGTTCAATCATATAAGTAGTTTACAATGATATAGCAGATCGAGTAATGTTTGTTGAAATTTTTAGAGATACATATGATAATTTAACTAAGAAAATAAAACATTTTAATGGGAATCTCAAATATTTGTAGTTACAGATAACCAAACTCAAGGCATTTAAAGAATATGTCAATATTGTGGGGAACTAAAATCAATATTAATATGTGAAATTCTCGACTCAAAATAAATAATAGAAAAGATGGAGGAGGATATAAAAGAGTCCAATAAATTGAAAACCTTTTTGAAGACATAAATAAAGAAAGATTAAATCTTTTTGTTTGAATCCCTTGTTGTAATAGTTTTTTAAAATTTTTCCCTGATCAATGAATGAATTACTCGTTTCATCTATTTTTTCTGAACGTTTTCCAATTCCAATTGGTTGAATGTCTTTTCATTATTATGGATGATTAATTATTTTATTATATTTTACCATATTTTGTTTCACTCACAATCATTTTAGTAAATTCATGACTTTCTCCCATTTTTTTTAAAATATCACAAAGGGGGGAAATATTTTTACCTAGTGGAGAAATATTCTTTTGGGGAGTAGATATCAATAATGTGGGACCTATCCTAAAGAAATATATTTATATATGAAAGGGGTAGAAAAACAATTTTTAAAAAATATTTACAAAAGGGGATAAATTATATTATATAGGAGAATATGATCCTTAGGGTGGAAATTTTATCCTAATGGGGGATTATATGTATTTAAATATCTATCATATTTAAAAATTAATTATCTTATGGAGAGTTATGATTTTGTTATTCAAGCCTGAATATGATGTACCTAAAATTAAATTGAATTTAAGTGTGTCCAAGGTATATTTATTTTATTTTTTTGCATTTTTGATTTCCAGAAAAGGGGAGACTTTTGAGTGAAATGTTTTAATTTTAAATTTTTCATTCCTTTAGTTTTGGAAATCATAAAAATTTTTATAAATGATTTACTACTAACATTTTCTTGTCCAAATCTTTTTTGAATGTTTTTTTATAAAACACAATATGTTACCAAACATGGATTTAATTATAATCTATTCCAAAATATAGAATAAAACTGTTCATCATGATTATATTAATGAGTATGGATACTATAAAAATTATATTCACCATTATCAGATATATATAAGAATTTATATATTTTATTTTGCACCAATATTTTTTTAATAATCATACTGATACCAGAACCAATAAGATTGGATTAATACTAATAAGATTTAACGTAATGACAATCATAAGGAAGTCCATCAAACTCACTATATTTTAATTATGAATGATGAAAACTAATTTTTAATATATGGAATATATTTTACACAATGATGGGGTATAACAAATACGACATCATTCATTCTGTTATGACATATAGATATGAGATTTTATGTTCCAGGTGTCCAATTTTTTGTGGAAAACTCAGTGAGAAAATTATTGTTTGGAGATCAAGATGATATTTTAGAGTTATCCTATAAATACCTAGTCATTTGAAGTGAATGGAGATAGCTGATTATTTTTTCAACTTCTTATTTGCGTGAGAGATCTGAATAATACAAATTGTGAATATCTTGTTCTTACTCTATTGTAATTGTGGGGGAGTTTGCTATTATTAAGGAAAACGTGTTGGGTTGTCTCCTTTAGTAATTGTTTCAATTCCCCATTATTGTGATTACGATCAAGGGGTTCCATGGATTGAAAGATAGATAATCCATTCATAGTATTTATTGAGGGCTCAAAGGGATATTTAGAAATAAAATCAAATCCATCAGATAAATGTCTTTCTTCGATTGGATGATAGATCTAATCATCATAACATGGTCCTTCCTAGAAGAGGAAAGACATGTTTTCTTATAAGTATAAAAAAGGGATACCTTTATCCAAGATTAGTTTCTACCTTAATCTTAAGGAAAAATTTGGTTTATTATTTTAGTAATAGATATATTTCATTATTATATTTCATTTCTATTGTATTAATTGTTTTTTTACGAGTAAATATTCCGCTACATTTATATAAAAGAAAGTGAAACATCATATTCATCTTTTTCTACTATAAAGTTTATCAAAATTACTTACATTATGATTCTTTTACCCAGATTGATTGAATCCATATTGACTATGATATTTTACACTAATTAAATTTTGTTTAATATGGTTATGATTCTATAACTATGATATATCAAAAAAAAATCTTTATTGTGATACTTTTTAAATCGGACTAAGGTCCATGTCCAAATTTGATATATTTACTTAAATGGGATTGTGAATTTTTTAGTTTAAACTCTTTTAAATGAATGTTTTTTAATACTAAAATTTACCCTTATTGTAATTGTGCCTTCAAGAACATATTATTTTGATATTAATATCAATATATCTAATATTGATATTCAACATATTATTACACTTATTTTATCAATTAATAATTTCTATTGAATTGCCTAATTAATTAATTTCATTCCAATCATTTTCAATATATTTGGATTGTATATTCAAAATAAAATTGGTATGTTGAAAAAGTATAAAGGGGTTATTATTAAATCATATACACAAAAATAAATATGAAATAATAATAATTCTTATAAATATATTATATTTTTTAAACCAATCATGACTGATGGTTATGAAAAACAAACTATGTTACAATCAAGGAGATGGTAGTTATACATAAACATGAGTATCATTTCATTTTTTTAATGATCATTATGGAATGAATGTAAGTTTTAAATAATATTTTGATAATGAAAATTATGTCATAAATAATAGATTATTTCTTTAAATAGACATCTACATAACAACCATGTGATCTGGTAATGAAAAACAAATCACATCACTTCATGAAACTGTTAACCCACGCATTCATAGAGACAACATTATCATTTTCTAATTAAAATAAAGGAAATAAAATAAATTTTATATTATAATTTAAAAAGATAAATATGTCATGAATATAATATATTAACATTAAATCCATCATTATTACTATCTGTGAGTAGTGGTGATGGAAAACCAATTACATCGGTTCATGAGGCTGTAGTCCTCTGTACATACAAATGATGGTTTTGTTCCCCATTTGATGGATGAGTATATAGATGTATGTCAATAAAAAGATATATTAGTATTTAAAAACATGTGATATAACTTTTGGTATTATATTTTCATTTTTAATGAATATTTGACGGCGATTAAAGAATAATAAAAAGAAATCACCTTGTTAAGAACTATACCACCTCCTCAAACAACCTCTTTATGATTATACCCTATGCATTCATAGGTTTCTACTCAGATAAAATACATTCTTGGATGTGAAATGGGCTGTAAGTAATTAATTATTCATGGGTTTTAATGAACATTTTATTTAGAGTGTGAAGAAAAGAGGTTATGTTTTGCCCTTTTATATGAGAGAGGAGGGTCAATCTCGGAATTACTAAATGTATTAAATCAATTTAAATTAATAATCATGTAAAAAACATCCAAGATTTTGTAATTTTTACATATGAGGTTTTCTTTATAAATCATATAATACAATATTATTTGTTCAATTTTACAATAGCATTTTACACATATATCTTTGTTTTAACCAGTGTTAACCCTTTTGGAAAATTATTCTGATAACTATTTTTTTACTCATTAGAGATAAACATAGTTACTATAAAAGAACAGTTAGTTCATAAATGGACCATCATTGATATTTAAAAAAATATTCCAATACCTTGAAAAAATATGCATTTCTTAGGAATTTTAAATCATCTAATAAAATATTATATATAATAAAATATCATTAACAACATTTATGAATCTATTCATTTAATATTATTGTGAAAAATGTAACATCCCATTTCTGGAAGCTACCTAGAGGTGCCCCATACCAGGTTGGTCACATGGAAGAAAGTTCATTTCCTCAAATTCTAGTAGATACTGACTAGCAGCGAGGGCCTTAGGTGTGATATTGGGGAAAAGTATGCCCTCATTGACTGAGTAACACAACAGAAATAAATAGATAACAATTACAGAAGTTGTAATAATACCATACAACAGAAAAGAGTGGCATACCGAAGTAATACACACTGAGAACATCAATATATGATTCATGATACATATGTCTAGGAAAGCATCTAGAAAGTCACAATGCTAGAATACCATACAAATCCAAAGTACAAGAAAAATAAAGTTAACAGCTCTTGCACATATCAAGCCTGAGATTGGTCCCATGCTCTCCATCTCCAAATTAATCAAGTACCTAAAGTAGAAGGGGTCTTTCACTT
The DNA here is from genome assembly GCA_963277665.1 of Viscum album. NCBI lineage: Eukaryota > Viridiplantae > Streptophyta > Magnoliopsida > Santalales > Viscaceae > Viscum > Viscum album. The sequence goes on from OY728131.1 coordinate 1,518,897,375, forward strand.
ATGTAGACCAGAAAAAATATAATCTGTTTGGACCTAAAAGCATCACCGAAACTGGGTGTGAGAAAAATCCTAGTAGGAAACCACCCAAAGATCATTTCCTAACAGTCAGTGAATATACAAGGAAGGCAATTAGAAAAAAGGTTGTAGTAAACAAGGAAGTACTCAAAAATAAACAATCCTACCGCACATTTTCACTATCTTTTATATAATAAGTTAGTAGCTAATCAAAATTTTGTAACCCTCTAAGAATTAATCATAGCCTAACAACTCTGGTTCGACGGAAAAAACACAAGAAACCTTCTGTGAAGTACTCATAGTCTAAACACTATGGTTCAGCTTTAGAAAAGACTCTCCGAGGAAGCACACACCATCAATTCCCCATGTGGTCTCATTTTGGTAACATATACACACTATAAAAATAACTCAAAATCCAATTCCCCTAGTGGTCTGCATTGATGAAACTAAAAACACTCTAAGGGATCACAATGTCCATCCACCCTATGGTCTCGCAACACAAAAGTAAACACACAAACTAGGGACCGTGTAAGTTAGTTTTGCACAATCAATACCTAAAATCCAAAGTAAGCCTCAAGAATTACACGGATAAACTATCTACAACATATCATAGCATATAAGATAACAATCACTCCACCCTAACAATATTAGGCATGGAAGTCAAAGGTGGATAACATGCAAACTAGACCAATTGGTCAAAAAAAATAAATCATTGGAAAAACATCCATAGTATGGAAATGTTAAACCTATTCACAATAATTATCCTCTATCTAAACAACAAGGCATAACAGCCAATAACGGGGCTAAAAATCATAAACACGCAATACCTTGTTCATGGGTATTGCACACTTTTGCACATAAAATTCCAATAATATATATGGAAGGGCACAAACCACCTACCTCAGTGTCATGAGATCAATATATGTGAACATTAGGCATTGAATCTCCAAAAAACTCTGTAGATCTACAAAAACATTAAAAACGTTGAACCAAGGATAACTCTTGAAAGAGGAGAAATCAGGAAATGATGTTCTAGAAAAAGGAAGAAATCACTGATTTGATTCCAAAGCAACTGACAGTGTTCGTATTAGAGAACGGACGGTGAGTCGAGGGGTCGGTAAAGGTATGGTAGTCTCATTCTCTCCTAAACGAGATAGGTTGCTAAGAAGATGGATATGTCCATCATACATGACATCGACCCATTTAATGAAATTAAATAAAGTACGTGACATTTTCTTTAAAATTACACAACTTGCACATTCCTTTTCCAGCCTCCGCATCAGGTGGTCTCCGTGTCACCACCCACGGCCGTGTACTCAGCCTTTATAAGGCTAGTACATGGCCACCTGCGGCAACAGGGTATACGTTGTGTACATATAAGTACATGGCATGTACTCGAGAAATATCCAAAAAATCCTCTTTCTCTGAAAGACAAACACAAACAAAATAAAATCCAAAAAAGAAGATCAGGGTTCTTATAAACATCCCCTCTTAGATAAATTCATCCCCATATTTCCCTAGCAAGGAAACGTAAATGATGAATCCTCGAATACCTCCGACCACTGTGATCATACATAGGCCTCACTCTCCAAGGTATTGTCTTGTACTCACCCATGATGCCATACAACTCGTACCAGAGCAATAGGCTAGACATGGAGAACCTTCCCACTTTGATCAAAAATCTCGATAAGACACTCTTCGAATGAGGGGTCCACCATGAGATCAACCTCCATAGGCTAGAAAACAATAGACGAGTCTGAGAAGTAATGTCGATGTTGAGATACGTGGAAGAAATCATGCATATCCCAGTACCTCTAATGTATCTGCAACCGATAGGCAACCGACCTGAGTCTCCCCAACACCTCAAATGTCCTGACATATCTCGGTGAAAGATTAACCTATATCTTAATCCTCATGTGTCAAAAACTTGGTGTGACATGAAGGAAAACATGATATCTAACCTCGAACTCTAGAGGTTGTCAACATCAATCCACATAAGACATCTTTTTTGACAAGACAGTAGCCAACCTATTCTTAAGGTTGATTGGCATGGCCTACCATAAAAAGCCTCATAAGTTTCATCTGAATAGTTTCTTGATAAATATTATTATAGGAAAACTCCAAAAGAGGAATGTTCATCTACCAATAACTTCCAAAATCTAGGATTCATTCTCGAAGCATGTCCTCAAGCACCTGAATCGTATGCTCGGACTATTTATCTTTCTGGGGATGGTAAGCTGTACTCAGAAGTACATGTACACCCAAATCCCTCTATAGTCCCTGCCAGACCCGAGACATAAAACATACATCCTTTTCTGAAACAATGGAGTGTTGGACCCCTTGTAGATATATAATATCTCAAATGTAAAACCTCCCATGATCATCAACACCGAAGGTCTCCTTGATCAGCAAGAGGTTGGAAACCTTCTTGTGTCTGTCAATGATAACCCATACTGCATCATTTCTTCAAGGTGACCTTGGAAAGCCTGTCACAAATTCCATCGCTACATCGTTCCACTTCCACATGGAAATGAGTAACTATTGTAAAATGCCTACTAGTTGATGATGCTCTGCCTTTACTTGTTGACCAATAGTACACCTCATGAAAAAACCAGAAACATATCCCTTTATACATATCCATCAATACTGATGGTCTAGATCTCGATACATCGTGGTGACACCAGGATGAGCTGCCCTGTCTGAGGATTGAATGTCCCACATCAGCTCCTCACCTATGTCTGTTGGTTCCCACACGCATCCATAAAAACAAAATATCTCATCTTTTCTTACTGTACATCTAGGAATTAGGTCCTCCTCGGACACACAATCTCATAGGACTGGGCCTTCGGAATTTGATTGCTGAAACATTCTCACTCGATCAAGTAGAGTATAAGAAATAACCATAGAAGAAAGAAATGTCAACCCCTAAGTAGCATGAACCTTCAAATTCATCTTAGAGAACATATCCATAATCATCAACTCATTGATGGCCTCTTGAACATACTGTATCTGAGTCCTACTACTCAACACATCAGCCACAATGTTTCCATTCCCATGTTTATAGGAAAACTCAAAGTCAAAAGACTGAAGGAACTGAACCCACCTTCCCTATCTCAAATTCAGATAGCGCTGAGTGAAGATTTAACTGAGACTCTTGTGGTCGGTTAAAAACACAAAATCTCTCCCAACACGTAGTGTCTTCAACAACATAAAGCATGAACAACAGAGTCCAACTCGAGATCTTATGTCAGGTAGTTACTCTCATATGGCCTCAACTATGGGGAGCTATATGTAACTACTCCTACACCTAGCATAAGAACATCTCCCAGACTGATACTTGATGCATCAATGTACAAAATATAGCTTATTCCTGTCTCCGGAAATACTAGTATTGGTGCGGAAGTCAACCTCCATTTCTGCTCTTGAAAGGTTGACTCATAAGAATTTGACCACAAGTACAACACACCCTTATTAGTCAGACCCGATAGTTGGGATGTTAAGCATGAAAAGCCATGTGTGAAAATTCTGTAGTATCCAAACAACCTTACAAAACTACACACCTCAAAGTCATTCTTCTTCTACTCCCAAGAAACTACTTCTCTCACTTTCTCTAGGTTTACTGATACTTCTCTCTCTGAGATAAAAAGACCCAAGAACTGAATCTAATCTTTCCAAAAGTGGCATTTTGAGAGCTTATTATATAATTGATGCTCTCTTGGTATACTCAAAATGATCTCAAGATGGGTTGAATGGTCATGTCGAGTGTAAGAGTACACCAAGATGTCATCCATGAAGAGTACCATGAAAGAATCCAAGTATGGATGGAACACTTAGTTCATCAGTTCCATGAATACTGTAGGCGTTCTCGTGAGACTGAACGGCATAACCAGATACTCGTATAGTCCATCCCTACCCCAAAATGCTATAAGAGATATATCATATGGTCTAACACGCAACTAATGATAACCAAATCTCAATTCAATCTTCAAGAACAACTGGGATCTTCCAAGTTGATCAAAGAGATCATCAATCCTCGGCAAAGAATATCAGTTCTTTACCATCAAATGGTTCATATTCTGATTATCAATGAAAATTCTGAGGGTACCATCCTCCTTCTTCACAAACAGGGAAGGAAAACCTCAGGGATAATTACTAGGTCGGATAAAAGTGTTAGTCTATAAATCCTCTAACTGCTTCTTGAGCTCCCGTAACTCAAGTGTAGCCATCCTATTGGGTGTAATGGACACTGGTTCCACTCCTGGAATATGCTCAAAATAAAATTCCACCTCTCACTCCAGAGGAAAACCTGAAAATACTCTAGAAGACATCCCTGAAATGATCCACCATGGGAGGAATGTCCTTCTGGGATGTCCCCTAGACATCCTGATATACAGTAGAAATCTGGGTTGTAACTCCTCCCAATAAAATATTCTTTAGTCCCGCTCTGCTCACCTGAACATATCATTTCTCCTTAAGAAGAAACGACATTCCCTCTGGTGATGTGAAACTCACCATACGATGATAGTAATCGACAACTTCCTATATGAGAACTAACCATTACATTCCAAATATGAAGTCATAACCTATCATCTCTGAGAAATAGAGGCCCCACAAGAAGTGACACCCACAAACCTCAAGTTGGAACTCCTTGAACTGACATAAACTAGAGGTTGTGGTTCCCAATGGAGTGTCTAGAATCAAGACATAAATAGAAGAAATGTTATAGATCCCAATGCTCTCCAAAAATGAAACAGATATAATGATATGGAAATCCCATGTATTAGAAAGTGAAGAAGAAAAAACTAAGGAAACTAGAATGGTAACTCGAACTGTAGATGTTCCGAGATCTTTCTCTTGCTATGTCTGCTCCACTACAACCATATGACCTACACTATGGCCCAGTGACCCTGCCTGGCTACCCTAAGATGATCCACCCTATTTTTTTTGCGGAAATCCTAATGACTGGATACCACATCCATGACCTCCACATTGTTCTGAATGGACAAAAGAACTCATGTTCCCTGACTGATGAGAAACTGGTGGTGCTTCTCCTAAATGAGGAGTCATATGAGAACCCATGTCACTTGCTACTGGTGAGAATAACTGTCAAAAATACTAAAGGTGACACATTTTCCCACATGATCGGCACTACACTGTTTCTTTAGAGCAACGTGGCCTTGTATGTCGTCGCTTCCCACAATGGTAGCACACCACCTGGCTACCAAAAGATGTCTCTCACCTCCTAATATTTCCACGTGTAGACTCCCTTTGGTGCTTCCTACTATCAGTATGAGGGATACCAACTATAGATTTTAAGCTTCTCGGGCCCACAATTCACGAATACCTCATATTTCACTCTTTGATTAGCACCTGGTTAAATATAGAAGTGATGGGAGCCAACCTGAAGCTGTTTACCTTAGATCAGATGTCATTCCAGAGATTATCCTCAAAATTCCTTGCCAAGAATAACTCATCATCTCCTTGGATGGGTGTGAGGTACTGCAACTCTGTCAAGTGAGAAGAATACTACATAACCGAAAGAGTACCCTACTACAGAGTCATGAACTCTCGAGCTCAATCGAGCCTCAAAGTCTCCGTGTAGAAGTTGTCATAGAAGGCACAATGGGAATCATCCCAAGACATGAATTTCTGGCATACCACCTATGAAATCACATCCCACCATCCGTTGGTGGTATCCTGATGCATATATGTAGAGAGATTCACCCTCCTCTTTGGCGGCATCTCCAGATGCTTGAAGATAGAAACCATGGCATCAAACCATCACTCTACAGCCTGAGGTCATCCATCCCCTATGAAGGTGGAAGGATGATGCTTCTAGAAAGCCCACATCAAATCTATCATAGATGGGGAAGGATTTTCTACTCTTGAGAAGGTCTGCATAAACCTCATGAAGCTCTCTTGAAACAATACATTAGCACCTATGTCTGGAAGGATGGTTGGTGCCAAGACTATCACTATAGGATGATCCTCTAGTAGTCTCATATCAAATCATGTCTAGCGTCAGATCATTGCCATGTAACTACAGGACAACTGGAGGACATATAGGTGGCATGAATCTATGATGTCAAGCGCACACCTTAGATCATGATTAAAAAACACTGAAACTTAGAAGTGTAATAAGGGGACAATAGAAATATGGAATTAATGTTTTTTTAAAACATGGAGACATTGAATGTATAATTCCTTCACAAAATGTTTCCTTAATACATTACATTGGAATTTACATTTGTCAACCTAGGTCGTGTAACACCCTATAAAAATGGTTTGTTTTCCTAACAGTAGGTGTGTACTTGAATCCTCTTCCCCTTCCCAAGTTCTTCTACTCAGATAAGCCACATGGTTTCCAAAGGAAAACACTACACATCGTGTTTTTTCTAGACATGATATGTACTATACAAACTTCATTGACCTGTGTTGTTAGTCACACAGACGATTACATGGCTTACTCTACACGGCGTGTTCTGGATAGACAAATCGTGCATTTAAAGGATTTCACCAACCCGTGTTGTTCGTTACACAGCCAGATTCAAGGGTTACACTACACGGTGTGCACAAGCATGACACGATGTGTATAAACTATGTTTTATCCATATTTGATGTTAGTCACATGAGTGGAAACATGGTCTACACAACATGACATGTACAACCGGTACACAACATGTTCCTCCAATGATTTCCCAACCCTGTCTCTCTGCCCACACAACCAGTGACATGGTTAGAGACTACATGGTATGCACATTTATTACATAGATTGAACTTGTGAAAAATTGTTTTGTCCCAAACAGAAGGACACATGCCTTGTATTCATCATTATAGGCCCTGTATTCTAGGGTTTTCCATACAGTAAGCCTCAGAAACTACCCTGGAACCCATAAAACAATGAAATGAACATTAAGGGGCGAAATTCTAATCCATGAGGGCCCACACTCCTCGTGAATCAAATATTGGCATCATATACATGTTATATAGAAACATAATGGAGCAATGATCCTCCAAATTCTAGTCTATGAGGGGCTATAACACCTTAAGAATCAAAATTTGGAGTTCATTAAAAATAAGTCATACATATTAGAAATATTCTATCAAATAGTAGGTATTATTTCAAGGCATCTATCACAATATCATGTATATCTAACACAAAATCTATCACAACAACATTCAATCATTACTGCAAACTAAATGGCGTTGTAAGATTGCATGATTGTGATATCTAGAAAGTGCATATATGATGCATGATATGGCATACCCTCATCTCATTAGTTTGACACAGAAATAGAACCTCCATAATGTCCATAATAACCACACAATACTTGTGAATCACCCAATGGTGAAATCAAATCAAATGTATTAATTTCAAAAATAGAAAAAATGCAATAACGAGGTAAATTTGATTTTCCATCTAAACAGGTTAGATACTCTTGAGCACAAAAAATTACCAAGTGCCTATTTTCTTCATATCCATGGATATAATCTCTAAACAGTAAGTCAAGAAGAATATAATTCTTCTAATACCACTTTGTAATGTCCCGGTTCCAGAAGCCGCCCAGAGGTGCCCCGTACCCGGTTGGTCACATGGCCTCAAGATCATTTCCCCAAATGCCAGAGGCTGCTGACTAGCAGCGAGGTCCTCAGGTGTGGTTGTGGGAAAACTATGCCCTCATTGGTAGTGTAATGCATCAGAAGTAAACATATAACAATAGAGGAAGTACTAATAATACTATACCAAAAAAATGGAGCAAGTCTGAAGTAATACACATTGAGAACATATATATATGAAACATGATATGAATTTCTAGGAAAGTAGCCAACCAAGACACAATTCTAGAATAAAATATTAAACCAATGTACATGGAAGATCAATTAAATAGATCTACATCATCACAAGCCTCATCGAGGTCCCATGCTCTCCAGCACCAAAGTAGTCAAGTACCTGAAGTAGAAGGGAATTTATCCTCATCTAGACCTACAACAATATAATATGTTTGGCCCCAAAATAATTACCCAAGAAGGGTGTGAGACGAATCCCAGTAGGCAACCAACCAATGATTTGTTCCTGATAGTCAGTGAATATATATGGTAGGCTATGAGGAAAAAGGACGTAGTAAACAAGGATGTACTCAAAAGTGAACAATACAAATGATCAATTGCATTCTATTTCATATAACAAGTATGAATACAACCAAAAGTAGGTTACCCTATGGTAATTACATACAACCTAACCCTACTAGTTCAACCAAACAAATACAAGAAACCCTATGGGATGTACTCATAGTCTAACCCCTATGGTTCAGCTTTATCATATACTTTCAGTGGAAGCTCTCACCACCAATTCCATATGTGGTCCCATATTGGTATGTTATAGGAACTCTGAGGAAGCACTCAACGTCCAATTACCCATATGGCTTGTATAAAGGAAACTACAGACACTATGAGGGATCACAAAGTCTATCTCCCCAATGGTCTCGCAACATGACAGTAAACAGACACTCTGGAGATGTCCTCAACATGAATTCTCCATATGGTATACTTCACAAGGTTCTCACAACCCTGTGTAAGTGAGTCATATATAAACTATACATGGGATCCAAAGTAAACCACAAGAAATACTTAGATAAACAATCTACCACATATCATAGCATGAAAGATAACAATCACTCCATACTTACAATACTAAGTATGGATGGAAAAGCAGCCTAACAGGGAAACCAGATGAAATATTCAAAACTATAAAACAAGGGAAAAACATCCATAACATGGAAAAGTTAACCATATTCACAACAATTAACTTCTATCCAAACAACAAGGCATAGCAGGCAATAATGGGGCTAAAAACATTAACACGCAATACAACATTCTTGGGTATTGGGCACTTTTGCACAAAAAAATCAAAGACTATCTAGGGAAAGGCACAAACCACCTACCTCGGCATCATGTGATCGATATACATGATCCTCATGAATTCAATCTCCCTATAAAATCGTAGAGAAAAAAAATATTAAAAACGTTGAATCAATGATTACTCTTAAAAGAGGAGAAATCAGGAAACCAGGTTCTAGGAGAAGAAATAACTCACTAATTTGATTACAACGCAATCGACAGTGTTCAGATCGACGAACGGACGGTGAGCCAGGGACTTGGTGAAGATCTGGCGGTCTTGTATGCTACCAAGCGATATAGGATGAGATGAAGATGGTTTCATCCATCAAACGCAACACCCGACCTATTTAGTGAAATAGAAGAAAGTACGTGGAACATTCTTTAAAAGTACACGACACATACATGGATTTTCTGGCCTCCTATTTAGGTGGTCCCTAGGTCACCACACACGACCATGTACTAGCCTGTAATATGGCCAGCACACAGTCACCCGCGACAATCGGTTACACAGCGTGTACTCTTGAAATTTCTAGAAACTCCTCTTACTCTCAAATACAAACAGAAAAGAATGACATACCTGAAAAAAAGATCCAGGTTTTATAAAAAAATAAAAAAAATAAGTATATTCAAATATAATTCAATAAAACCAATATAGTTTGTTATATTTATATAAAAAATTCAAGGTTCATAATAATTAATTCAAAATATATCACATTTTACATTTTTTAAATCATGTATTATATTATTCCTAATAAATTATTAAATGGACTGTTGGAATTGAAAAATTATTTATAGTAATTATTTCGTCAATTAATGCTAGAAATAAAATATCATGGTAAAAAAATAAGTTATATCTAAATTCAAACTTTTATAATAGAAAATGTATTGTGTTTATCTCTATATATAAAATTTATATATAATTAAATATTGAGAATAAATTTTTTGACATTTCTTTATAATAAATAATATAAAGTTCTAAATCAACATAATATGGAACCAATTTTCCTACTTTTTGAAACATGGGTATAAATGGATGACTAAAATTCATAATATAAGATAAAAGTTAGTTTTGGGTCAATTTTTAGTCCTCATCATATTATTTTTAACCTTAATTAAAAGATTTACCATTACTATGGTGAAAATTATTTAAAATGGTAACTATTCAAAATTACTAAAGAAGGAAAAATTTACTAAATTTTTAACTCCTAATTTCAAATGTGGAATCAATTTTTCAATATTTATAATTTTTATCTAGGTGATGATATTTTTACATTAAAAAAATGTAATGCAAAACTGTTTTTCAAAAAAATGACTCTTATGTATGAAAATGATCTTATACAGAACAAAACCATAAAATAGATCCAAAAGATTATAATTTAATTTTTCATAATATAATAGATCTAATGTTTCTTTTAAACCATTTTAATACAAAATTAAACATTCTAAATGATTCAAACAAAAACAAAATTTGCAATGAAAATTAGTATTTTCACTCTTCATTGGAAAATAAATATTTTCATAAAAATCACAAAAAATAATTATAAGATAATTTTAATATTTGTATTTCAGAATTGATATCAATTTTAACTAATAAATTTTTTAAAACTTCCATAATTTAATTATAATATTTTCTAAAAAAATGTTTTCGAAGAAAAGATATTTTTGAAGAATATAATTACTATTATAAATTGAGTTATTATTTACTAAAAATTTAGAAATATTTTTTTATTGTGAATTAAATATATATACAATCCATAATGAATTTAATACTATTCATACCGACCAATTTAATTTATTTGTTATAAAAATTATATTTAAATAAAAATATTCGCTATTTGTTTAGGCTTCGTGTGATGTGTCAAATACGCTATCAAACATAACATTTTTAAGAATAATATATAGGGGTTAAATTATACCCTCATTAATAAATTTTAACCCAATAATTTGAACTTGATCATGGTAGTCAAGGGTTTAGCATATGAAAATACCTTTTCTACAATACCACTTTGTAATAACGGTTACAAAAGCTCCACAAGAAATGAGAGGAATGAAAATAAAAAGGTTATCTAGAATAACACTAAAATATGTTTCCAAATAGAATATAATTATTTTAAATTTAATATATGTTTATAGAGGATAAATTTAATTTCAAAATAATTATGGATATGGATAGAGATTGTCGATCACATGAAAGTGAATGTTCAACAAAAATTTAATTATCATAAATCAATGAGGTGTGAAAATGACCATCGATTCATTAGAAATGAATATAATAGGATATATCATTTCTTTCAAGATCATTTTACAAGAGTTATGGAATTAATTTAACATATAAACTAATAATAGATAAAATATACTTAATTGAGATGTTTAATTTCATCCTTTAAAAAGTTCCCACAACAATTTATTATTTTTCAAAAAGTGATGAGTATTTAAGATGAATTTTTCATGCTTAAGGATCTAAAATAAACTAATAACATGTCACATCATCTAAAAAAGTATAAAAAACTATTCATATAGTTTATAGACATTAACCAAAAATAAAATTTTGAGAAAATGTTCAGGTAATTTCCTAAAAGAATAAACCTTCAAATAAAGAAATAAAATTTTATCTTGAAATGATCAACAAAACTAACCAATGTTTAACGTAGATATAACATCAAAATCCTTGAAAATATTCCCTACCAAATTTGGAAACCAAATATTCTAAATTATTTGATCACATATCATTTAGATATTAATTTACAACTTATCTCCATTCAATGTTAGTAACTCATAATGTAAAACAGTTATGAATACATATTATTTAAAAATATAATATCCAACATATGATAATAATTTACCTAAATATCATGTATCACTATTAAAATCCTGTCATATTCAAAAATATAATTCAACATTTATACAATAAAAAAACTCAAAAATATTTTTTACCATAATCATTTAATGTTTTAATGATACCAAACTTCTTCCAAAATATCATTAATGACTTAAACCCAAAATTTCTTTTCAGTCCCATGGTTATTTATATAATGAAATAGATGTTCTAAAAATACAATTAATCATTATATATCAACATGTTTATTAAAAAATAAAATTTAACAATTTCAAGGACAATACATAGACCATTGGTAGGTTGTGTACCCATGTATCCCTTAATCTATTTGTTTAAACCCCATGGGATTTTTGGATGTGAATATTTTTCCCTCAAACTATGGGTTATCCTTTTTACTGGAACAAAATTAATAAAATTACAATAATATTATAAATATAGTATGAAAATACCCAAAAATATAATATAATTATCCTAAAATAAAATATCAGGTTAATGTAATGGGTTACATATACCTCAACCATGTAAAATATCTCCCAAAAATGTCATTATTCACCTTAAAATATAATCACACAAAGCCTCAGAAGTGGTATCTAGGAATTTGATCATATTATCAACCTTAAAATTATAATCCCAGGATATTATCCAAAACACTTCATTTAAATATTCATTAAACCCAATATACATTCAAAATTTATTACAATTCTTATATTATTCATGATACTTATAACCAAAATATCATTGATATAACACTTCTACAACATACTTATTGAATAAAAATATATAAAAACATCATTACTTTCATATTATTCATTGATATAGCATATATACCTACATGTTTTAGGAAATAAAACGTGTATTTGAGAATTGACTTAGATTCTTCCCATCTTTCCCATATATAATAAAATTTAAATATAAATGGTACCTTTGGATGGAAATTACTTCCATCCATTGAAATCAGTATTATTCCGCAATAATTACATTATTTATGAAATTATTTTCCAAAAATAAAGAATATTATCATTGTTTTGACACATTTATCTAACTTCTTTTTACCACATACTTGACATCTAAGAAACTGAATCTCCTCCCATCCATGGACTTCAGAAAAAACCATTTTTATCTTATTATGTGGGTTATTAATTTCACCCAATTTGATGTTTGTAATGATATAATGAGATATTTATTTCATTTTGACAAAAATGTTTCACCTTCCAAATCCCATTTAATTTTTTTTGTAATGAGTAAAATTATTCTATTTTCCTTTATAATCATTGTTAATAAAATTTCTCATAGTTCCTACCATTGGATAAAACCATAAGCACAGTGTGAGCAATAATAATCATTGCGTGAAACCATGTGATCATGAAGAGAAATTATAGGATGTCTAAATCATGAGACCCTATTTTTCACTATATAAAACGATAGTTTTAACCAAGTTTATTCTTATTAATAATATATATAAATCCTTTATGGTGGTTTATAAATATTATTTTTTTTATCCAAACATATCCCATGAGAATGTCAAACTAGGTGCACAATAAGGGAACACTCATAGAGTACCAGAATTATGGAAAAGATATACTCAACTAACACTTTTTGAAGTCATTACGCCAAGATTATTATGTTCCATAAACACTTTTAGTTTTAATATCCATACATAGATATAATTTCTTTGAATCCAATTACTTTATACTTCATCCAAATTTCTGTGATATTTTCCAATACATAAACTTATACATTCGGCCCTCGTAATATTTTTCTATTTTTAATCTCAAAAAATAACTGTAACACTCTCGGATACAAACTATAGCAGCCCAAAATGTTTTAAAAATACTATTACGGGATTTATAACATAAATATAAAATAAACACAACAAATGATTGAAAGTCCGAGTTTCATTGGAATAATTGGTCCATAAAACATCCTCATGAAAATAAAAAGATTTATTTAAAACTTGATAATGAGATTTTAAATACATTCAAGATCCATAAAACAACATGGTATAACCTGGAGGAAAAAAATGAGTGATCTAAAAATCCCAATAATGGAATAAACAAGATAATGAAGAAAACATGTTAATAATAGGTACAACATAATATCTTAAAATAAAAGGATCATGAGTAATAACAAGGAATGATGTAATAATGAACATTGAATCATAAGAACATAGAAACATAGAAAATGTGTTATATACCAAGAACTACATATTAGAATAAGTTAAGGCTAACTATGAAGTCAATTTCAAATTCATAATAGAGTCCCATAATGAATTGGGTTTAATTTATTATCCCTTAAATAATGTCTCATGACAAAAAATATTTTCCCAGTTTATTAAAGAACAAAAAGGTCACACCCATAAGAACATGTTTATGGTTTTTTGTACCAAAAATTGAAACCAATCATAACTGATAATAATAATAATAATTATCCCTATAAGGAAATGAGTTTCATATTGTTTCCTCATATAAAACTAAATAAGATTTTATGAGGAATGAATTTGAGAAATGAACATAAATATTATATTATATCATCAAAGGATGTGATAATATTCTATGTAAATATGTGAGAAACGTATATATAGTAATTATAATTATTCTATAATATTAATGTGAGATAAAAAGGGAGTTTGAGAGAGAAATATAATAACCCATAAAAAAGGGTGGTTCAGATACATCACTTAATTAAAATCAAAAAAATTAATGATATTAAGGGAATTATTTACATTGAAAATAACCTTGAAAACATGTAATGTGTGATTCAAATAATTTATTGTCGGTGATGGTGGGAAATTATATTCAGGGTGTATAAGTAAAAAACCGTCCTTTGGTACATTTTTAAAAAATTCAAAAAGCACATCATTCAGAAAATGATAAGAATATTAATTTTAATCAATTTCTTAAGAACTAATAAATATGTAAAAGTTCTTTTAAATTTTCATAAGATAATAAAATAAATATTCTTTAATTTTTTATAAAATAATGACATAAAAAACATATTTTAGAATGAATAATTAAATAATGTTGGTTTTTCAAAAAAACAATATTTTAGATTATTTATTAATAAATAGTGAAAATGAAAGAAAAAATTGGTATCAAAATAAAAATATTGAGGAGAATAAAATTAATTAGTTTCATTAGGGTTAGATCATGTAATTACATCATCAGAAACTAATTGCACACAATCCCGATTAACAAATATATTGTATCATAAAACCCCTTAAAACATTGGTAAATTATGAATCATCATCCCCATGAAATAAATAGACATATATGGATATGTGATTAACAATAATTTTATCATATATCATTCATAAAATAAATTAATGGGAAATATACACACCACATTAATAGAATAAGTAGTGAATATGAAATGTTTCTGAAAGAAATAAAATTGAGATGAAAATGCATTACAATGATGATAACATTGATATGAGAATTAATCAATTATTATATTTTTCATAAAATATTTATACAAATAAAATAATTGGAAATAAAATATTAAATAATTATTGGTAATTTCACACATAATCTTATAATGACATAGTCGATAAAGTTATTAATAACCCATTGAAAATAAATTAAGTTCTAAAATCCATGATATTTAGTCCAACTCATCAGATATGTTCATTATCTTCATGAATAGTAGACATATTTTAATTATTATTTTTTAAATATTTTTCATGTTTATTATTTTTTTATCTATTTATAATTTACATTTAATTACTTAATCAATTAATTTCACATCGTACATTTTGGCGATATTTGGATTATATGTCCAAAATGACTTCACTTCTGTTAATATGGCCAGAGTGGTAATTTTTTCATTGAATCCATAATAATTATCTTGAAATATTTATAATTTTTACACAAAAATTAAAAAATTAAAACTAATCATGATATTGTTACTGAAAAATGAACTACGTTATAATCATGGAGAATCTTGTCCTTTGGTACGCATGAGTGATTTTTTGATTTTTAAAAATTCACTATAGAAAAAATTTAAGTATTCAATTATAATTATAAAATTATAGTTATATCATATATATAGTTGTATTTAATTAAATACTATTATATATTTTCCTTCCATGATATGAGGTAATGAAAATCGTATCACATCACTTAATGAAGGTGGTAATCCGCATGTATGCACAAATGAAATTATAAATTTCCAATAAATTGAATGGTAAGAATATATAATATTTATAACATTTATATAATGATAAATATTTAATGAATATAAAATATATAAATTAAATTAATCTTTTTAACAATTCGTGATTGGTGGTGTTGGAAAATGAACTACATCGGTTCACGAGGTGGTAGTTCACTATGAACATGAACAATGGTTTTCTTGACCTTTTTATTGAATATAAGATGGATGTAGTTTATTAAATTAATATAATATAGTATTCATATATGATATATAATTAATGTGTTATATAATCATGTATGAAAAATATTTAAGGAGGTATACTATGAAAATATATGAAATCTCTTTTTTATGAATCTTACCTCTTCTTCAGAAAACCTCTTTGAAATTAAATATGATTCCTTTCTGGGATAGTTTTTTTGTAAAACCAAATCCCTATGATATGTGTATGGAATTAAGGAAGGAATTTTTGTAGATACTAGATTAATAAAAAATTTATTGAAGAATGAAGAAAATAGTAGAGGAGGTTCACTTTTATTATTGATGTAGGGATACTCTTGGAAATAACAAATGTATTAAATTAAGTTTAATTATTTTCAGTGGAAAAGGCACACAACTGATATAAATCGAAGATTAGTTTATTTTGGATAAATATAATATCATATAATAATTCTTTTACATGTTTATATTAGGTTTCTACCATTATCTATCTATTTTGACCCACATTAACCTTTTTTTACAATTACCATGATTACAATTTGTTTACTCATTATTGGTAAATATAGTTACTATAAAAGATACGTTGACCTATAAATTGACCATGGTTGTTATTTTAAACTATAATATAATAACATGAATTGTTATAGTTTTTAGTAATTTTAAAAAATTTAATATGTTATTATTTATTAAATAATATCATTAATGTCATTTTAGGAACGATTTGTTTAATTTGACATTGAATGTAATATGGAAAAAATTTAATTATAGTAATACCCATTTATAAAAACTATAATGTGTTATTATGTCATAAAAAATAAATTTATATGCATGAAATAAAAAATATCTCATGAAATTTAAATTTCAGACAATTTTCCCTTTATAACCTAAGATACTTTTGAGTAAAATATAACACACAAAAAATACTAAGAGTAACTTTTATTTGATAGCATTTATGGCATGAAAAACAGTGTTTATAATGGAATATAAAATCATGGTATTTTATGGTATATTTAATATTTTAAATAAATTTAATATATTATATATCTTTTAATGCAAGAAATATTGAGTGAGGTTACGTCGCACGCTACAATGACTTTCTTCGATGAATTGCATTATATAAAAGATTGAGTTTTCATAAACATAAAAATATTATTAAAAAAATTATTATCTAATATTATAAGATATAATATATCTGTTAAATTATAATTTATTAATATTTTTTACTAAATTGTTAAAATATATATAAAATTATTTAATAGGTTACTAATTAATTTAGAATGAATATTAAAACCAATTAAATTTAAAGGAAATGTTTTTTATGCTCCCTATGTTGTTTTAGCCAAATAAATTTAAATAATTACTATAAGTGAATGATATTAACTAAATAAATATAATATATATATAATATTTTTTTATATTCATCCAACAGATTTTATATGCATAATATAAGAATAAATCATGTTTTATGTTTAAAAATTATATTTTTCTAAAGGCAGATTTACCGCCTTTTAATAGAAAATATGTTTTAAATAAAATTTTTGGAAAATTATTAAATTTTATATGTTAAAATAAAAATCATTTTTCAGTAGTAATATAAATATTATCTCAGGGTGATTTATAGCTATTTTTTTAAGAAGATTCATTTTTAGATAAGTAGTGAAAAATAATGAATTTTAATTGAATCCTTCTTTTTAATGTAAATAATTTACATTGTAAAATTATATTTTCAATTTATTTCATGGTTTATTTGGTTCAATAATACATATAATTAGTCCAATTTAGGTCATTTGAATTAAATTCATACTGAAATTGGATATAAAAATATTTTATGCCTTTGCACATTTTGCTTAAAAAATTGGGTTTATTGTCCCATTTACAAGATTGATTTTAAATACATTAATGAAAATAATGAGATTGGAATTTGGAAAAAATGATTCCATATTTTCAATCACAATAATTTAAAATGTATAACAAGGTCAAATTAAATTTTTAATAAAAATATTAGTGAATGAAATTAAAATTTATTATAGTCACTAAGGTAATATTTAGCTTAACATGGGACCAATCATTAAACTCTATGGCCCAACTAATCTATAAACATGTACAAAAGGCATTATATTTCCATCTATTTTCCATATTATCATTTTCTATAATTTTGTTTTTTTATTGGACCCACCTGACATTGATGTAACATTTTTGAAATTCCTCCTTTCAAAAAGTTACATGAATTCCACTACTCCACCACTATAAAATGATCTCATCCATACCACTTATTAACACCTCTCAATCCCTTTTTTCATTCAAACTCCACCCAAATAAGAAAAAAATATCCTTGAAATCATATAAGAATAAATTTGGTCATAAATCTATCCAATGAAGTCTTTCAGCATAAACAAAAAAGTGTTACCTGAAAAAGAGTTAGCATTCTTCAATTAACACTTTTGTTTTAATAATTTCTCTACTAATTCAATTATTTATTATAAGGATTATATAAAAAAATCAGTATATTAAATATATTTATATTTTTTTAATGATATTTCTTTTATGTACACATTCATACACATTCATCAAATGGGATACACAATCATCGTTTGTGGGTATGGTGGACCACCGCCTCACGAACTGATGTCGTTCGTTCTCCCATTTATCTCCTTTCAAGTTTAGAAATAATGATGTAATTATTTTTTATATATGATATATAATGTATTTATAATTTTTTTATGATTTTTTTATTTTATATAGCATATACCTTTATTCTTTCCATTTTTGGAGAATATGAGAACTTCGTTTGTGGACTTCTGGACAACCGCCTCCTCAAAGTATTGTGATTCGTTCACGCTATACGTGGAATGCATTAAGGATGGTATTAATAAAAATATGTGAAATATATTGCATAATTATGATAATTTATTAAAATACACACACACATACAAATATATATATATATATATATATAATTTACATTTTATTCATTTAAATAAGATAAAAAATAGAAGTAACGTTCTTACATAAGTACGACCTACCATCTCCATGAATAGTAAATTTCATTTCCTATCTACAGAAATAATTGATTAATATTAATACAAATATATTAAATTTATATAACATTTAAATAATTTTTTAAAATTTGGATATTATGAAATCATGATATATGTCATATGAAAAAAATAAAAAGTCAAGACATACTTGAAAAACAATACAATTAACACCCAAATGGTGGAAAATATTTAATGATTGTTAACAAATGGGTAAAAACATATTTAAATAAGATAAAATATGATATTATAAATATGATTATGGTTCTAGTTAAATTAATGACAAGATATAACTTGTATACATGATGTTAAAGGATTTTCACACAAAAGTAAACTCAATGTGAGTGATTTTTTCTCAATTTCATTTCATTGATGAATATTGTATTATTTTGAAATTATTTTATTTTTTATATTGTATAAAAATCTAATTGAAATGTAATATCATTTAATTCAGGATGGAAATTTATATGTCGTAAGATCATTCCTGCGAATGGTGGAATTTTTCAATTTAGGCTATATTAGACCAAGGCATTACATGGTAGGATTTTAATGAATTATTAGACAAATAATTATATCCTTATATATTTAGTATTTAATAAAAAGAAATAATTTTCACCTTGAAGCATGATAACCTCTTAGTGACTGATTATTCATCTATAGTAATGAATCTAGTCTATTTTTCACCCTATTATTCTGCTAGTTCATCCCTTAAGGCAGAAATTTTAGAATCAGGGTTGAGGAATGAAACTTGCTCGATGGTTGTGGGTATCATTATATCTGTTTATACAGAGATAGTAAACAAAGAGAAAGTGGAATAAATGGAAATAATATTATTTAATATTGTTGGAAGTGTGTTGATACCTATGGTGAATGGTCGGAACTGTTATTTTAAGAACAAGACGAAAAGAGACACCCACTTCAAACAAAGTCGGATAACTCTTAATATAATAGCTAGACTGGATAGTCTTCCTCAAAAACCGAAAACTAAATCTTGATCATTACAATGTTTATCTTTTGATCATATCAAGAGAGATTATATGACACCACCTGGAGAATTCCACAACTATAGCCTGATGGGCCATCATTAGCACTATTTCCACAATGCTCCAAGGTCGGGTGTTAGATACACATTTCATGTTTCACAAACATCATATGTTTCGACTGGACAAGGAAGTAGAATACCTCTCATCTGTAGAACTCAGCTGGCTATAGTGATTCAAATAATACCATGACTCCTCAACAAGGGAAATCTCAATAGTGAAATAATGAAAAAAAGTGCACTGATTAAGGATTTATATTTATAAAAGCAAGTTGTTGTGGATGATCAATAAATACCATGGATAGTGAGAGGTATGATTATTTTTAATTATTCCCTTATGAAGTTTTTTATATGGTTTCATTCCATTCGTTTGTTACTTCTTGACCTATTTCTTTGCTGGGTTTTCATGTTCATATGATGCCTTATGTTTTGAAACGTAAAAATCCTTTTGGTCAAAGAGATTGTCGATCCTTTATATAGAAAATATGTTTTGTAAATATTGATGGAGATGAGTTGATACGGTAATGATCTATACTTGAGATATATGTATGTGATATAATCATGGTTATGGATTAGTTGAAAATATTCAAGGATCACATAAATTATTAAACCCAAATGGTTAGTCATAAAACTGGTGATGGCATCAAACATCTATTTATAAAATAAATATTTGTAAGGAATGTGAAACATGATCATTAGCACTAGAATTTGGAATTATCTCATACCAGTTAAAATATTTGTCTTTGACATCAGTGGATGAGATTGAGAATAGTGATTTTCTAAAAGTTTTTATCAGTTTCTTAATTATTTTCCTAAATATTTTTTAGTTTTTTCACCCATAATATATGTGGAGATTACAATTTTTCTCCTTATAGGATCAATTCATATTTAAATTATTTAATTTCATATGACACCAGTTGAATTAAGGAAATTGAAATTGTAGTTGTAAGAGGTATAAAGAAAAGGGTTTATTTGGATTATAAAGTCTTCGTGGCCACCACCGGTCTTGTTTATCAAACATGTGGACAGAACCGTTCAATTTTTTGAGCATTATAATAATCTTATCCAAGTTAAAATTAATAACCAGTGTCCACTTCTAAGAATTGATTAGAAATTAAATCAATTTGGGAGAGAATAGTGGATCTCTAAAATTGAATTTCACTTAGGATATCGCCAATTGTGGGACCTTAAAGTTGATATTCCGAAAACATCTTTCAAAATTATATTTAACCATTAAGAATATGTCATTATTCCTTTCATTCATACAAATTCATGAGTACTATATAATGTTGAGGAATATGATTTTACATATTTGTCTAGATTCTTCTGTGGTGGTGTTTGTGGACGATATATTGGTATATTCATGGAAAAGTGTTGAGCCTGAGAAACACTTGGTGCTACTATTTTGAAGTTTTTAGTATTATCATTTTTATTCAGAATGATCGATTTGACATTTTTTTGATACTAGAGTTCTATTTCCAAGGCCATGTTATCTCTGCGAGTGGTTTTTCTATGGATCCTAAAAGGATAGAGGTTTTTATCTCAAAGTACCCACCAAAAATATCATTGAGAGACACAATATTCATGGTTTGAATGGTTATTATCAATACAACATTCAGGAATTTTCATGAATAGAATCACCTATGATTTATTTGATAAAGAAATTCATTCCATTTAAATGAATTTTTGGAATTATTTTAAAGAGAATAAAATTTCCTTATATAATCATCAATCTTGATATTACTAGAATTAGGAAAATGGTATATGGTGTATTGTGATGCTTTAAGATATGGGTATAGATGCGTTCTTATCCTTGGAGATCATAGAGTTTCTTATTTAACACAAAATTTGTGGATACATGAGAAGACCCACATAACACACTCTTTTTAGTCAGTTGTTCAAGTCATTTCTTTAAAAACCAAGAGTCATTACCTCTTTGGTAAAAATATTAATGATGTTTTTGGATCATAATAGCCTGAAATAAAATTTATCATGGTGATATTTGAAATTGACACAAAGATGATGGATTTTATATCTTCAAATGTTTGAATTTGACTTCCTGTATATACTGGGTGAATGTAATTTGGTGGTAGATGAATTAAGTGAAAAGTTAAATGATATGTTGGAAAAAAGTGGCTTCTAAACAGTGGAATTTGATTTTACTGACAGATAAACTGCACTTCGGTTATAAAGATATGGTTAGCGTAGTGGTTTACTTTCTAGTTTTTTGGTTTGTGATTTTGTGGTAACGCTTAAAGAGGCACATACATCTGATTCAGAATGTGTTTCTATGAGGTCAAAATTCAATGTTTTGGAGACAATTCAATTATGGAAGCTGGATTGAATTCCAATTATGTGTTTTAGAGAATAGATGGTCATATCTTTTTAGGACAAGAAAAACATCTTCCTGAACACTATCATTCATGATGGTATTTTCATCCTTAAATAAACATGATATAGAAATAATTGAAAGTACAATTTGTGTGGGTTATCATGAAAAATAAGGTGGATGAGTTTCTTTCGATATTCGTAACTTTCCAGAAAGTTAACAAAGATCAGCAGAGATTAGTGGGTATGTTGCGGTATTTATCTATTCATGTTTGGAAATAGGAGTATATAGCCAGGGATACTGTGACAGGTCTTCCAAGAACTGTTTGAAAACACAATTCCACATGGGTTATAGTGGATCGGCTTGTATTGTCATCCCATTTAATCCCAGTTTTTGAATCTTATATAGTTTATGTATCATCTAATATAAATATTTGATAAGTGGTAGAGACGCATTGCATACCAGTTTTGATACTGGTAGGATGAGATATGAGGTTTGAGTCTCATTTCTATAAATAATTATAGTAATACCTTGGGATATAGATGACCATGGGCACAACGTATCATCCTTAGACATATGGAAAATCTATAATAAATATATAAGCATTGGAAGACATGGTTCAGGCTTATGTAATAGATTTTGGTGGCTCAAGGGAGGAGAACATACCATTGGTGGAGTTTTCATATGGCAACATTTATAAGGCCTCAATACATATGGTTCCCATTGTTTCATTGTATGTGAATCCTTTTCATTCTCCACTTTTTATAGAGGAAACAGGTGGGACATCACTGTTTTGGAATATCCTTGTCTAACAGAAAGTATATAAGATTATATTTATCGTGAAGTGAATGGAGATGACTCAAAGTCTTCTAAAATCATATGAAGATCAACATTGATAGTCACAGTCATTAGAAATGAGTTAATATCTATTCATTTGAATCTATACAAGGCTTGGGAATCATCATTTTTTAAAGCATGAAAATTTGTCACCACATTATATAAGCCCTTTTGAGATATGTGAAAAAGTATTGGAGGTGGAATATTGATTGCATTTAACAAAATATATTAGTGTAGTACACAATGTGTTTCATGTATCTCAGATAAAAATATATGATACTTATTTAGACCTTATTATTAAACGGGGTCATGTTGACCAAGATCCAGATAATTAGTTGGTTCAAATATAAGTATTGATTTAAGATAGGTAAGAGAATTTCATTCATGGAAAAAGAATATTTATAGTGTGAGTTTTGTGGGAATGTGGTCAGATTCAGGACGAAACATGGTAACGAGAAAAAGAAATCATCAATAAATGGGTTGAACTCTTTCTGGGAAATAACAGTTTTTTCCTTCTGGGGATGGAAAGGCTTGTTTTGGGGAGAATTTAGTACCCCTCATTTCAGTTGTGTAATCCAATCCTTATTTATTATAAGTATAGAAAGTTTTTGGATTATATTTTGGATTCTTTGGTTGAATTTTGGAATGTTTTTAGAGCTTCTCTAGAATTGAATGATTTTAGAATGGTCAGTAAAAGCTAGAAAATTCCAATAGAAAAAAACAAAATGTGATCTCATGAGTTTTGGGAATGAAAAATGTTGGTCTAAATTGTGAAGACGACTAGGAGAAATAATTTTTTAAAGACAGAGGTATTTATATGATTAACATGTTGTTTTCCTAACTGTGAATCCTAACCCTGCTTGTTTAAATAACAATTCCTAAAATTGTGGACCATACTCAAAATTTCTCATAAACCAATCTATTCCCTCTAGGTTGACCCTAAATCTATTTTTATTTTCCTAAAGGCTTTCATGACTCTTTTCATTGAACCCGGAGCAATCCATTGGCAAATCATGGTTTGTTGAAGGTTGGATTTCATAGTAAGTCTTTTTTCTTGGTGATTTTCCTTGGATCTGTTATTCTTACATAACTTGGATTCAATAATGTAGTCTATTGGGGATATATATATATATATATATTCTAGTAATTTTGATATTTGGCTATGTTTATGATAGGGAATGATATCTATGTCATGTTTTGTAATATTTGACCGAATTTTTTGTATTATTCATAATTTTCTTTGTTATCTCTATAGTTTCTATGGTAGGTGGATTCACTCATAACTCTTCTTGTTTGAACTAGGAGGCTTAATTTACATTTGTGTGTATTTCTTGAAATTAAATTTTATTTTTTTTGATATTTTTGTTTGAAACAGTATTTATTGATTGTATTTAGAGTTGTTTAATTTTTTTCAAAGTGAATTACCGAATGATAAAATGATGACTTTAAAAGGTTTGTTTGTTATGATTTATAGAAAAGGTTTTATGGAATGGTTTTCAAGATATTTTTTTAAAATTGTCTGAAATTATATTTTTTGCTTTTCATTGTATGATTTTTTGGTGTGTGTTCATTTTCATTGACATGGCCCTATAGAAGGGGTGTGTTTAATTTGGGTATTGGTATATGGTTACCTTGTTATAAATTGGTAGATCTACAAGAGATGATTTTTGAGTATGGAACTTGTATGCCCCGACCCCAGTTACCCAGAGTCGGTGCATTATTACATAACATTGGAATAATCACAAAGGATCAAATCTCGAAAGACCGATTGGTTTAGTAGCCTTGGAAGCACTAGATATATTCATAAAGTTTTACATTACATCATGAAGTGAAAAAATACTACAACAACATCTTGTCTCCATAATCCACACTAATATCCCCTCATAATATCCATGCAGGTCATTCATAATTTACTTCTTCACTTCCTGGAAAAAATAAAACATATAAAAGGGGTGAGCTCAAATGCCCAGTAAGGATAAAAATATAGAGGAAACTTTTATAAATAAGAATAAACATTTAAGGCAATGTATAACTAAAACAAAAGCCTTTTAAACTTGAACTTCAAAATAGTATGGCAAAAATAAAATGAAATAATGCCATTTACTTATTCACATGGATATTCTACTAATTGAATAATCACATGCAATATCAATAACCACTTTCATAATGATGGAATGCATAATTCCAGACTATCATAACCACATAGCCAAGGCCTCGTGCCAAGACTACAAATAATATTTTTCCAAGGCCTTGTGACAAGACACTAGTTTGTCTCATGAGACCTACCGATGCATCGAGGAGCTATAGCAGGCTCCACCCATCACATATTAAGTCCAATGCATTCCCATATGAAAAGTTTTAAACATAACATAAACATTCGTATTAAAACTAGCATATGAAATGTCAATACTTTAACAAAAAACCATGAATGGTATAAAAATAGCACATCCACAGTCAAAAATAACTCATTCGTTACAGTATGGAAGATTGTATTGTATCACATTAACCTCAATCAAGAATAATGAAGGATGTTGACATAGATGAAAATAATCATCAAAACTATTTGAGAGAAATATCCCCCTTTTTCTTGAAATCATTTAAAAGTCACACAATTTTTCAACAATCCATTTAAAAAATGATTTTTGAATCAAAGTGTCACATACCACTTTGAAACTTCTTAAAAGGAGTTTTAATTTTAAAACTTTAATGTCCATATAAATAAATCCTTAAAACCATTTTTAAAACATGGACATTAATGAGAAAGATTTAAGAGAATAAGTCTTTAATACATTTAAAAATGGTATTTTAGTTAGAGTTTCTAACCAAAAGAGAGACACTTGAATACAAATAATTGAGGAAATCAAAACATTGTAATATCATGAGAATAAAGGGATTCATTATATACTATGTCAAAGTACATTATATACACCACATAAAAGCGATTTGGTGTATATCAACAATGAAGTCTCAATGGAATGTAAATTGAGATAAAATCTCTCATAAGGGCCATACCATTAGGATAAGGATAAATCAACGACATAGTTATGTGTGGAAAATATAAATACACTAAATATGATTGGATATTAAGTGTAAGACAATCAAAGGACATTCACAAATAATCTTGTAAAAACAACACCAATGAATTGGATGTTTAACTCAACAAATGGAGAATGAGTTAAAATTACTCTTATCAAATTCATATCGATCACCTGAGAATTTATCAATGGAGTGATTATGTGTATCAAAAGTATATCCACAGAAAAGTGAGTGGAAATTATGACATAATCAAATGAATAGTGATTCCACACATAATCTTGGATTAATATAATCAATGAAATATGCGTAAAGCCAAATGAGTGGAAATTGAAATTTCGAATTCCCTTATCGATTAGGTACATACGAAACATACACCCATGAAAGAAGGATCATACAATTATAATGTATATACCCATGAATTAATGTATAAAACACAATGAATACAATTACGGGTAGTACACATACACCACATGTAATAAATAAGTGGTGAACAATGGAATTCTCACGAAATTAAGAGTGAGATAAGAAACCCCTTACCACATTAATCAACTGAGTCGTATGGACAAAAGTTAATAACCACCAAATGATTTATAGAATAAAATGAATATAAATATAATCATGATAATATATATATCAAATGGAAGTACACAATACACCACTTTCAATAATTTAGTGGCGAACAATGGAAATCTCACGGAATTGAAAGTGAGATAAGAAAATCCCTTACTTTTTACTTTTTTCCTTGGTAGAAGGTAGGTTAACCTCCTGTATAATGGTGAAATAATTGTTATTGAATTATACAAGAATAATTTACTTTAATATGATATCATATATGATCTTTTAACATTGATTTGTTAACAATATCTTAGAATTATCATCATTTCGGGTGTTAATGGGTTCATTTTACTTTATATTCTTTGTTATGTGAGCCATATTCATTATTAATGGGATGAATATTATTCATATCCAGAATGATATCAATTCCTTAGATAATATTTTTAAATCATCAAATTATAATTATACTTGAATGGATATTATGGAGAATGAATCTCATCACGTTCGTGGAGACGGTAGTCCGTACGTACGCATGAGCGACAATATCATTATTTTGATATAAAAATAATATATAATTGGATGGTATATAATATATAAAGAATCATTATCATGTTATATTTATTATTTACATGAGTTACACATCATTATTATACCCATCAAAATAATAATAAATTGAATAACAATTACACCAAGACGTGGAGACGGTATGCCGTACGTACGCACGTATGGTGACATGTTATTAAATGGATGGATAGAATACTGAATATCAGAGTATATATATGATACTGGAGTTATTATTTTATAATGGTAATAACAAAGAAAGAAGAAGTGGAAGAAGAAAGGAACTTGAAAAGGGGTGGTGAAAACATTACCTCTTCTTCGGGTTCTTCCTTTTGATTTGATGAAAAGGGATCCTTAGGTTGGCTTTCTGATCAAAATAAGTCCTCTAGGATGTAGTGAGGGAAGTTGAGAGAGTATTTGGGCAGGGTTTGGCCGAACCAAAAGGCTTTGAAGGTGTGAAGAAATGAGAAGGAGGAGTGCCCTTTTATAAGAGGGGTGAGGGGCATCTTTGGAAAAGCTAGAAATATTAATTTATAATAAATTCATATTATGTTTCTAAAGGATCCAAAGTTGATTATTCAAAGTCTAAGGTGGGTATAGGTCTAAAACCATTCAGACAATAGAATTTAGACAGGTTTGGGTCATTATATCAACCTTATCTTTAAGTATTAACTCTAAGTTAATTAGTTTCACTTTTACAATGTCTCTTTGTATTTTTATTTTATATGGTTTATAAACATAGCATATACATCCGAGCGACCCCCAATTGGTCCATTAATGATTAACCTATCATGATATGAGTCTCTTGGACGATCTTTAGATTTTTTGGAATTTAATATCAATTAATAATATAATATTTGTTTTAAAAACTCTTTTATGTCAATTTTGACACTATTCAAAAGTTGATTTTTGTGAAACACATAACAGAATGATTACTTCTATGAAAGTTACTTAAATAAATCCTAATATGTCATATTAACCTTGAAAATTAGTGTAAGTCAATAAAAGTCTCAAATTATATTTATTTGGAGATTTATTATATCAATTATTCTAATTTTTCACTATTATGGTAATTACTGCATCACCATTGTGTCATAAATAAATTAACTTATTTAATGTCTAAAAATTAAAAATAAAATATAATTATGTAGGAAATCGTTTTATCTTTCTAATGAATATTTATAGTCTAAAATCGAACATATATAACCCAATCTAACAATTGTTTTTCTAAAAGATATATGCTTGTGTCATTTTTGTATTTATTTTAACTTAATTAAAATAAAGTGTCATTATCACTTACAAGTGGATCCATGGGGTCCCCAAATCGACCCAAAGATACCCATGGTCGACCATGTATTAAATAATAGGGTTAAGACACGTTTTAGGGTAATTTAGTATTATTATAATATTATTTTTTAACCATTGTTTACCGGATTTACCCTTTAACCACGGTAAATAAAATATTTACCGAAGTAATTATCCAAAATGTCAAAAAATAAAAGTTACCTATTTACACAATTTGAACATCCTCATTCAAAATATTTAATCCATTTTTCTAAATTCAAAACACAGAAGTGGCAGAAATTAATTTAAAATTAATTCCCGTTGTTAAAACAAAAAATGTGTTTTTAAGAGATAATAACAATCAAAAGATTGGCCCTTGTTTATATCTGGTATAAATGTGAAATTATGTTCAATGACCCACATTTTATTACATGGTAAAAATATATTCTAAATATACTTTAAAACCACTCAAATTCATAATTTATCACTATTAATTATTTTTATTAAAAAAGTTGTTTTTAATTAAAATTTAGTAATTTTCACTATTCATCATAATATGAAAGTTATCTAAAAAGTACCAAAATTTCACCCTAGGCTAATTTCAATATTCAGAATCAAAAAATGAAATCCATTTTGAGAGATAGAATTTATAAAATTTCAAAAAGTAGGTATTACTATTCATAACGGCTTGTTTGATTGGTTGTGGTGGGTTAGAATCTCGAAGTTGCATACAATGCACACCATTGCATTATTCGAAGGGAAACGTACCATGGAAGCTTGGGGTGTTACATTCTCCCCTCCTTCAATAAATTGCGTCCTCGCAATTTTTAAAATTGTTCTTGGGAATATAATGGAAAGTCCCACATCGGAAAAAGAGTCAATAAAACTATCACTTTAAAAGAAAGAAAGAGAGGTATAAAGGTCATCCAAGATAATCCATACTCGGATTCCATGTAAGAAAACATGGATATGGATGATAAACTAAGTGTCATGTTCTGATGGAGAGGGATAGAAATCATGATCAGGAGAAAGTTAACAATAAGAAAACCACAAACTTGTGTTGGGACAAACGACCAGTAGTCTCCTATTAGGAAAGTAAATGGACAACATTTTTTTAGTTACATTACATAAGGACAAGGAATTAATTTATGATATTGACTAAGAACATTAAGAGATATACTTACTTTTTAAGTAGAGTTTCATTCTTTAATAAATTTCCACCACTAACTCAATTTTTTTTAAACGATGAGTATTCAAGAAGACTTGGTCACACTGGAAAAGCTAGAATAAAGTTCTATAGAATCACATGATCCATGTAGGATAAACTATATATTTGAATTGTCTTTGAAGATTAATCAAAACCAAAATGGTTAGTGAATTATCTAATGATCCCCCAAAAGGATATTCCTTGAGATAAATATGCACTAATCTTAATTTCTAAAATTAAACCAACAATACCCCAATGTTAAATAAATACCATTCAATAATCAATTGTCCTTAAAATCCTTCAATATAATCCAAACTAATATTGAAACCCAAAACTTAGAAGAATTTGATTATGTAGTCTCCCATGTTAAATTGTATCTCCAAATGACATCAAATACTGTTAATTTCACATACTTAAAAGTAATTAACATCATCACATATTCTCTGTTATAGGTTAATCATTTCCATAAATAACCCAAATCACTATAAATCCATAATAAAAAATATACATAAAAATCTACCATTACTCTGCAAATGAAACCCCATTGTATTCTATTTTCCTTGGGCATATAGTGTTCCCAAAAAAGCGAACATCTTCCAAAATAACATTATCACTTAATCACCAAATCCTTTTCCTATACCAAGGGTATTCATTTGATAAGACATAAGAACCCAAATCAACTTATTATTGATCAATAAAATCATTTAACCAAAAAAATATTTATATTAACCAGGGACTTCACGTAGTCCAATGGTATGCGATAAATCCCAATTGCACTTTGGTTGTGGGTTCGATAACCACAGCTTTGTCCGACATGACGGGTTGTCACACGGTCTACGTGTTTTCCTTTTTCAAAAACTATATTTTATAATATTACCAAAATGAGATAAATTCTTCAAAATAACAAAATTTAACCACAAATTTTATATCATACCTTGCAATTTCATCCCAAATTATAATAACTTATAATTCTCTCAAACCCCAATGATCATATAAAACCAAATGGTTATTTATACCTATATCCACAAGAGAAGAGAAAATTCTTCCTCAAACATCATTCTCACATGGAAAACTGCGGGGTTACAAATACAAGAGAAAATTATTCCAAAGTAAACCCATCAACAAGGAGCGCTAATACTTTTTAAACATTTCTCCAACCATTTATTTCCACATAGCTTCTTCTTTGACCAAGAAAATATCCTATAGAATAGGACATTCACTCGGGTAATGTCCAGGTCCCCTACATTTACGGAAAATGACTGTAAATGGGATATTGGGACCATTTTTATCTTCTCCCATAGTACTCTTCATTTTTCTTCGGCAATTCTTCCCTTTATGTCCTTCCTTCCCGCACGTAAAGCATTTCATTGTCCCATTGAGACACTTTCCTAGGAGTCTCCTTCCACATTTCCTACATGATGAAAATTGAGGGTTCTTTTCTCCATGGTCTCCATTGCTGAATCTCTTATCATTCATCACCTTTCTCTTCCTTGTTGAGTCTAGGAGTTGGTTAATATATATGTTGTTGATCATATTTTTGGAAAACTTATTTGGCATAAAGACTATCTCTTTTACGCCTATCAACATTCCATTTTGTTGCTCATTGCCACCACCGTTCCCACCTTGTAAATCATTCTCAAAGTCACTATGACTTCCTTGGAATCCAGCCAATGACTAAAACCAGAAAGCATTGTGTGAGTAACAGTAGTCGTTAAATCATTTATAGATTAAAATGTCACCATATTCTCAATTTGAAACATATTAGGATTAACCAAGGTCATTTACTCTCATCTTATATATGTATATACATTACTTAAATCGGTTTGTAAAGAAAATGTAAATTATCCTAAGCATATCCCCCGGGAGTGCCGTAACCAAGAGTGCAGCAAGGCCCGTTGTCGTGCACCACTTCCCGTTCGAGTCTAGATCGAAGTGGTGTTTTTAGGTTTTACCCCTAGGTACATCTGTGCCAGAGCCTCCTCTACCTGTTCGTATCCAGACAGGGATGTATTGATCAGAAAACTCACAAAATCTCTACAATAGAAAAATTCTAGGAAGTTATTCCATACTAAACCTCAAAGTTAATCTTAGGTCTACGTGCTCTAATCAGAGTTTATCTAAATCTAGCTTCCAAGGTTTGTACTAAACTTCCTCTGATACCAACTGTAACGCCCCGACCCCAGTTACCCAGAGTTGGTGCATTATTACTTAACATTGGCATAATCACAAAGGATCAAATCTCGAAAGACCGATTGGTTTAATAGCCTTGGAAGCACTAGATATATTCATAAAGTTTTACATTACATCATGAAGTGAAAAAATACTACAACAACATCTTGTCTCCATAATCCACACTAATATCCCCTCATAATATCCCTACAGGTCATTCATAATTTACTTCTTCACTTCCGGGAAAAAATAAAACATATAAAAGGGGTGAGCTCAAATGCCCAGTAAGGATAACAATATAGCGGAAGCTTCTATAAATAAGAATAAACATTTAAGTCAATGCATAACTAAAAAAAATCCTTTTAAACTTGAACTTCAACACTGTATGGCAAAAATAAAATGAAATAATTCCATTTACTTATTCACATGGATATTCTACTAATCGAATAATCACATGCAATATCAATAACCACTTTCATAATGTTGGAATGCATAATGCAAGAATATCATAACCACATAGCCAAGACATCGTGCCAAGACTACAAATAATATTTTGCCAAGGCCTTGTGCCAAGACACTAGTTTGTCTCATGAGACCTACCGATGCATCGAGGAGCTATAGCGGGCTCCACCCGTCACATATTAAGTCCAATGCATTCCCATATGAAAAATTTTAAACATAACATAAACATTCGTATTAAAACTAGCATATGAAATGTCAATACTTTAACCAAAAACCATGAATGGTATAAAAATAGCACATCCACAGTCAAAAATAACTCATTAGTTACAATATGGAAGATTTTATTGTATCAAATTAACCTCAATCAAGAGTAATGAAGGATGTTGACATAGATGAAAATAATCATCAAAACTATTTGAGAGAAATATCCCCCTTTTTCTTGAAATCATTTAAAAGTCACACTATTTGTCATGAATCCATTTAAACAATGATTTTTGAATCAAAGTGTCCCATACCACTTTGAAACATTTTAAAAGGAGTTTTAATTTTAAAACATTAATGTCCATATAAATAAATCCTTAATACCATTTATAAAACATGTACATTAATGAGCAAGATTTAGGAGAATAAGTCTTTAAAACATTTAAAAATGGTATTTTAGATAGAGTTTCGAACCAAAAGAGAGACACTTGAATACAAATAATTGAGGAAATCAAAACATTGTAATATCATGAGAATAAAGGGATTCATGATATACTATGTCAAAGTACATTATATACACAACATAAAAGCGATTTGGTGTATATCAACAATGAAGTCTCAATGGAATGTAAATTGAGATGAAATCTCTCATAAAGGCCATACCATTAGGATAAGGATAAATCATCGACATAGTTATGTGTGAAAAATATAAATACACTAAATATGATTGGATATTCAGTGTATAAAATCAAAGGACATTCACAAATAATCTTGTAAAAACAATACCAATGAATTGGATGTTTAACTCAACAAATGGAGAATGAGTTAAAATTACTCTTATCAAATTCAAATCGATCACTTGAGAATTTATCAATGGAGTGATTATGTGTATCAAAAGTATATCCACAGAAAATTGAGTGGAAATTATGACATAATCAAATGAATAGTGATTCCACACATAATCGTGGAGTAATATAATCAATGAAATATGCGTAAAGCCAAATGAGTGGAAATTGAAATTTCGAATTCCCTTATCGATTAGGTATATACGAAACATACAACCATGAAAGAAGGATCATACAATTATGATGTATATACCCATTAATTAAAGTATAAAACACAATGAATACAATTACGGGTAGTACACATACACCACTTGTAATAAATAAGTGGTGAACAATGGAATTCTCACGAAATTAAGAGTGAGATAAGAAACCCCTTACCACATTAATCAACAGAGTCATACGGACAAAAGTTAATAACCACCAAATTATTTACAGAATAACATGAATATAAAGAGAATCATGATAATATATATATCAAATGGCAGTACACAATACACCACTTTCAATAATTTAGTGGCGAACAATGGAAATCTCACGGAATTGAAAGTGAGATAAGAAAATCCCTTACTTTTTACTTTTTCCTTGGTCGACGGTAGGTTAACCTCCTGTATAATGGTGAAATAATTGTTATTGAATTATACAAGAATAATTTACTTTAATATTATATCATATATGATCTTTTAACATTGATTTATTAACAATATCTTAGAATTATCATCATTTCGGGTGTTAATGGGTTCATTTTACTTTATATTCTTTGTTATGTGAGCCATATTCATTATTAATCGGATGAATATTATTCATATCCAGAATGATATCAATTACTTAGATACTATTTTTGAATCATCAAATTATAATTATACTTGAATGGATATTATGGAGAATGAATCTCATCACGTTCGTGGAGACGGTAGTCCGTACGTACGTATGAGCGAAAATATCATTCTTTTGATATTAAAATAATATATAATTGGATGGTATATCATATATACAGAATCATTATCATGTTATATTTATTATTTACATGAGTTACACATCATTATTATACCCATCAAAATAATAATAAATTGCATAACAATTACACCACGACGTGGAGACGGTATGCTGTACGTACGCACGTATGGTGACATGTTATAAAATGGATGGATAGAATACTGAATATCACAGTATATATATGATACTGGAGTTATTATTTTATAATGGTAATAACAAATCAAGAAGAAGTGGAAGAAGAAAGGAACTTGAAAAGGGGTGGTGAAAACATTACCTCTTCTTCGGGTTCTTCCTTTTGATTTGATCAAAAGGGATCCGTAGGTTGGCTTTATGATCAAAATAAGGCCTCTAGGTTGTATTGAGGGAAGTTGAGAGAGTATTTGGGTAGGGTTTGGCCGAACCAAAAGGCTTTGAAGGTGTGAATAAATGAGAAGGAGGAGTGCCCTTTTATAAGAGGGGTGAGGGGCATCTTTGGAAAAGCTAGAAATATTAATTTACAATAAATTCATATTAAGTTTCTAAAGGATCCAAAGTTTATTATTCAAAGGATAAGGTGGGGATAGGTCTAAATCCATTCAGCCAATAGAATTTAGACAGGTTTGGGTCATTATATCAACCTTATCACTAAGTATTAACTCTAAGTTAATTAGTTTCACTTTTACAATGTCTTTTTGTATTTTTATATTATATTGTTTATAAACATATCATATACATCCATGGGACCCCCAATTGGTCCATTAATGATGAACCTATCATTATATAAGTCTCTTGGACGATCCTTAGATTTTTAGGAATTTAATATCAATTAATAATATAATATTTGTTTTAAAAACTCTTTTATGTCAATTTTGACACTATTAAATAGTTGATTTTTGTGAAACACATAACAGAATGATTACTTCAAAGAAAGTTACTTAAATCAATTCTAATATTTCATATTAACCTTTAAAATTATGGTAAGTCAATAAAAGTCTCAAATTATATTTATTTTGGTATTTAGAATATCAATTATTCTAATTTTTCACTATTATGGTAATTACTACATCAACATTGTGTCATAAATAAATTAACTTATTTAATGTCTAAAAATTAAAAATAAAATATCATTATGTATTAAATAATTTTATCTTTCTAATGAATATTTATAGTCTAAAATCCAACATATATTACCCAATCTAACAATTGTTTTGCAAAATGATATATGCTTGTGTCATTTTTGTATTTATTTTAACTTAATTAAAATAAAGTGTCATTATCACTTACAAGTGGATCCATGGGGTCCCAAAATCAACCCAAAGATACCCATGGTCGACCATGTATTAAAAAATAGGGTTAAGATACATTTTAGGGTAATTTAGTATTATTATAATATTATTTTTTAACCATTGATTACCGGATTTACCCTTTAACCATGGTAAATAAAATATTTACCGAAGTAATTATCCAAAATTTCAAAAAAAATAAAAGATACCTGTTTAAACAATTTGAACATCCTGATTCAAAATATGGAATCCATTTTTCTAAATTCAAAACACAAAAGTGGCAGAAATTAATTTAAAATTAATTCTCGTTGTTAAAACAAAAAGTGTGTTTTTAAGAGATAATAACTATCAAAAGATTGGCACTTGTTTATGTCTAGTTTAAATGTGAAATTATGTTCAATGACCCACATTGTATTACATGGTAAAAATATATTCTAAATATACTTTAAAACCTCTAAAATTTATAATTTATCACTATTAATTATTTTGATTAAAAAAGTTGTTTTTAATTAAAATTTAGTAATTTTCACTATTCATCATAATATGAAAGTTATCCGAAAAGTACCAAAATTTCACCCTAGGCTAATTTCAATATTCCGAATCACAAAATGAAGTCCATTTTGAGAGATAGAGTTTATAAAATTTCAAAAAGTAGGTATTACTATTCATAACGGCTTGTTTGATTGGTTGTGGTGTGTTAAAATCTCGAAGTTGCGTACAATGCACACCATTGCATTATTCGAAGGGAAACGTACCATGGAAGCTTGGGGTGTTACAGAACTAACACCTGGGAATGTATGTGAGAATGTGTGGATTGGAATGGGATATTCCAAATATATTTTTGAAATGTTTTGAAACTGTTTTTATCTTTGGAAATAGTTTTGATTAGAAAATCGAATTATTTAATGTACACTATTAAAATGCTTTAAAGTTTTTTATATAAATTGTTTTATATAAATATTCTAACATATTCTATCCTATTTTTGTATGGAGGTCATTTTCAAAATACCTACTGAGTTTCTTTACTCACCCCCTCTCTGGGAACAATTTTGTGTTTGTAGATACCATTTATTGAGACACATTTAAAGGTAAAGTATAACATTTCAATAGTGTGTCTTTATGATACTTGGAAATGGATTATATCCTACATAATTTTGGTAGTTTCTATAATCGTTTCTTTTGAGTCTTTTAGCTTTGTTGATTTTTTTATTTTTATTTGTATTTTTATATTGGTAATATGTTCTACATGTTACTCTGATATAATTGGGTTTAGTTTTTATACATTTAGAATTATTTCATTTTTATCATGTATCATATATTTTTTTGTTAATGTATAATTTGTTTGGGTTGTTTTTATTTTCAATTTTAAAATCATCCCCCAACTATATTGATGACCTAGAAATTTATTATCAGACATTGGAACCTTTAGGTCTTCTCATAAGTACAATTAGCAATTAATCCATGCATCAAGACAATTAGGAGGGGAATGATTTTAAATAGAACATTTAAATAATGGTATTGGAGAATAAATATATGAAAACCATGTTTTGGAAATAGATAATGAATCATGATTCCGTAACTCATATAACACAATTCTTTTTCATAACTATATTTGTCATGTAAATGAAAAGAATTTGACAAATCTATATCAATATAGTTATATTGTATATTTTGAGTTACAAAAACATAAAAGGAATAATTCATGTTTATATGGAGAATAACCAAACCACCATTTCGTAGATGAGGTGAACGGGACACATAGGTGTTAGTATTAATATGAACTGATTTGTGGGGACCATTAACAGTAGAAGCTAGAGTTTTTTATTCTTACCTCATCAATTTTACAATTTAATTGAGTAGTTGTGTTCCTATTTACATAGTGCGGTTTAATTCATTGTCCATTAAGAATTTCAAATAAATCCAGAATGATTTTTAGAATAAACATGTGATGAAGACAGGAAAGCCTTCATTGGATCGAGGTGGTGAATTTCTTAAAGAAGAGTTTATCAACTTTTAGTGGGAATTTGGGATTCTATATCATCTCAATCCACATTACACACCACAGTGGAATAGTGTTAGTGAAATGAGGAATAATACCATGTTATACATGGTATTTTTTATTATAGGTCATGAATATATTCGATTAACCTTTTGGGGGTATTCAATTCAAACTATGCATATACACTAAACTAAGTACCAAAAAAGATGAAAATGGTATTGCCTTCAGGTTATGGAATGTAAAGAAACTTGTTTTTGTGTATACATCTGTATCGTCTTTCGATGTTCTTGTCAAGGCCTTATCTGAAAAAATGATCCATAGGAAAAAATGTTTATCTTTATAGGGTATAATTAGAAAAAAAAATGGGATATTTACTACAAAAATGATCATTCAAGAAAGTGATTAACTCCAGAAAAGCTATGTTTCTTGAGAGAGGGAATATCCACAAGATGTATAGTGGGAGAATGATTGAATTCAAGGAAGTTATAGCTGAAGATACACAAGAGTGGGTACAATAATAGATTCCCTAGGTCCCTGTGGTATTAGTAGTTCCCAAAACAGATGTAAATATTAGGAGCACTTGATAGGTAAGATTACCATAGAGATATGGGTTTCTAGTCATTGAATATGTTGACTCCCTATTTACTGATAATGAAAAACTATTCTAAAATAAATAAAAAGTATATTTCTCATAATAAACAATATGGAAAACACGACAAATTATGAAATGGATTCCTTGTATCATAATGAGGATTGGGTTTTGGTTGATGATCCAGTTAACTTACAGCTTGTAGGGTGAAAATGGGTATTCAAGAGAAAATATTACATGGAACATAAAGAAAATACCTATAAAAAATACTAAGCCTAAAGGTTTTAAAGAACATCATGGAATTGTCTATGATGAAACATTTTCACCTTTTTCCATGTTTCAATCCATTTGAATTATTCTTACTATAGAGGTTTACCATGAATTTGAAATTTGGAAGTTGCATTTCAAATATTATTTTCATAATGATACCCTTTAGGAAGATTTCAAAATGACACAACTAGAAGTGTTTCTAACTCCATATGATGCTAAAACGATATGCAAGTTGTATAGATCCGTTTATGTATTGAAGTTAAAAATCTATGTCATGGAACATTCTATTTGAAGAAGATATAAAAAACTTGGTTTCATTAAGAATGAACAATAGTCAATTATTTGTAAGTGGTTTAGTGTAAATTAAGTTCATATCCTAGTAGTATATGCTGATGACATATTAATTATTGTAAATTCTATAATACACTTAAAATCAGTTAAGGTCTGGTAAACAAGTGTTTCCCCCAGAATTACTAAGGTGTAATAGCCTAATTTCTTGGGATCAAGATCATTCATGATAGATCCAAGAGGATGATTGGACTAATTCAAAGTAAATATATTGAGCAGATAATAATGAGACATAGTACAACACAATCCATGTGGGGATTTATTCTAGTGTTGCATGGTATACATCATTCATAGAAAAATTTTCCTCATCTACACCATGGGATGGATTGAATGTATTATATCATTTACACTTTAAGGATTGTATCAATCATGTATTCCATGTTATGAACTTGACTATATGATTCATATCCATTGATCATGGTGGGAAAATATCATGTAGATCTAGGGGAACAGTATTGGCCTTCAATTAAGGTTATCCTCAAGTATCAGAGAAGAAAAAAGTATATGATCCCTATTTATGGAGGATACTAGGGTATATTCATAATGTTTTATACTGATTCTAGTTTTCAAACACATAAAAATGATCTTAAGTCACTCTTAATAATGGTTTTTGGTCTAAACATGGGTTCTACGATCTACATGATTTAAAAGAATCCATTTTTTCTCAAAGTCTACAATGAAGTATGAGCATATAGTGTATTTGAATGTACCAAACAAATTTTTATGGGTAGAAAACTTCATTAGGGATGTTGATGTGGTGCCTATCAATAAAGAACCTATCGAACAGTATTGTGATAATACTATAGTGGTGTCTCCTAAAAAAGATCCTACGTCACACTAACTGTCAATGAATATACTATAGAATTATCACTTCTTGAGGGATTATTCTCAGAGTGGTGATGTTTCAGTAAGTGTAGTTTCCATAGAAGAAACCATGGTGGACCCCAAGACTAAAGGTCTATCTCTATAGTTGTATATGTAATATGTGGTAGAAAGAAGACTAAAGATTGTTAGCAGTTGAATCTTGAGAAAGTATGAGTCTATTGTAGTTAGTATCATACAACCAACATTTGATTAACCTTCAATAACATATATTATTTTTTGAAAATTAATAAACTCTTTATCTCATAATTATTGTTCTCTTTTGTAACATAGTATGTGATAATGTCCTAAGTGTAGTTTTTTGAACTAAAAAGAATCACTTGTTTCTTACTATGATGAGATGCAAGAAGTTTCATTATATTATTCATTAATATATGTTATATTACTCAATGAAATAATTTTAGGGACACCAATCATATAGGCTACTAGATGTGGAGACTCATAGGACATTGAGGTACTTTCTTATGGGGTACTCCATTGGTAATATCATGTTTTTTCTATTATGATATTAAGACCTTCCAATAGGAAATCCTCAATAGTTAGTGTCATTGGAAGTTCATTTATTTGGATGTGTGTATTGATCCATATAGATTATGTTAATTATTAATAACATTATAAATCATGTAATTTCATGTATTGATGAAAATCATGATGAAATATGTTTTCAATGAGGTGGGATATGTTGGGTGTGTTATGAGTGTTATATCATTAATTAATAATCTGAAAAATGATTTTATGATTCTATTATTTAAAATAATTTGATATCTTATGACCTTTGGTGTAAATAAAATAGCCTTAATAAATCAATGGCCATGGGGTTATATTGGAAAGTAGGTTATTTAGAAATTCAATAAAAGATACATTGATCATATAGGTTGAGGGAACCTTCATGCAACCTTCTTGATAGTGTATATCATGATAAAGGGATTTTAGGACACAGTAAGGATCCATATGAGGAATTATTTCATTATGATATTATCTTCTTTAAATATGGGTGCCTTGTCATATTGGTGGATTATAACCTTGAAATGTATGTAGCATCACATAATGCCACTGAAAAAAGGCCAAGAGGGTCACACACTATTTGTATCTAGAGTCTCCATTACATAATATTATTATTTAATAATTTTAATCAATATTATACCCTCATGTGATTTAATAATTATTCATGTTATCCTTATCTCACATATTATATCACAAGTTATTCAAGAAAATATTATCTTAGTAAAGTATTTAATAAATATTTAATATCTATTTAGTTAAAATAATATATATATTTATTAGAGAAAAATGAACTCATATTTAATTATTTAATAAATAGCCATTAGTCAAGGGCGCATAAATATCTCGGTGGAATGGAAAACCAATCATAATTGTTTGGTGAAAAATAATATATATTGAATATTACTTGAATAAATAAAATTTATTTTAATTTGAGAGTTTAGCACATGTCAAAAAATAATAATTTTATTATTATTTTATAAGTGGGGTTTCATTGGAATTATGGAAATAATAAATCATTTATTTGAATATATTATTTTCCTACCCTATGTGTATTTAAACCCAATTATATTATTTTCAGAACAGATCCAACTCATTTTGTGTTGTGCCTAACCACATATAAATAGAATCATCTCAAAGCCCTAGATATCTCCCTATCCAATAAAAATCTAATGAACGGAGCACAGCCCTCCAACACCACCAAAATCAATTCTTGAAATATTGAAGAGAATCGTTCCTTGAAGCGGTTATGAAGGTGATCAGAATGGAATGTTGTATGCATAGAATATATCATGCTATCAATCATAGAATCCAACCACAATGTTCAAAGGATTTTGGAACACATTTTGATCAATACTGGAGGGAATATATTTTTTATCCCAACAAACTAGAAATGGTAAAACATAGATACTTGTTTAGATCCATCAATGAAAGAGGAAATTCTCACAAGTTAATTATTTAGTTTCTTGAGTTAATTATAAATAATATGTCATAATCCCGTGATTTTGTTATGATATTTATCCATTTTCTATATTCAATTATTCAATTCCATTTATCATGAAATTTATCAACATGAAGATATTGAATTAGTCATTGATCATTAAAAAAATGCTGAATTTGGCATGCCCCAACTAAAACACTCACTGCACCCGAAATCAAAAAATACAACCTTTGATGTGATTCTATAAATATAAAATACTTAAAAAAACTATGGGTAAACATACAAATAACTTCCAAATATTCCTTCTATAAACCCTCAAGTGTTTATACGAGTATAACATATTATTTAATTTTTTAAGGATATAGATATTACCAAATAATCAACTCACGGTATGTCTGGTCATAAACCCATGTATATAAATCAATTCCATAAAGTTTGACAATAAAATTTAAGATTGTAGTAATATAAATTAT
Source organism: Viscum album (assembly GCA_963277665.1). NCBI lineage: Eukaryota > Viridiplantae > Streptophyta > Magnoliopsida > Santalales > Viscaceae > Viscum > Viscum album. The sequence continues at coordinate 1,518,939,810 of OY728131.1, forward strand.
ATAGATATTTTCCCAATATTATATCATATATCCTAATAGAAAATACCACCTTCTTCATATGAATAAAATAATAAGATTCATTGATAACTATTGGATCATACAAAAAATAAAATATATCCCTCGTAATTGATTGTACTACTTCTAATACTGCTATAATTTCATATCTATATGACTAAAACTATAAAAAATATCTATACTCACTATATATTTTTTTATTGTATTATCATTTATATAATTTATGGAAATTTTACCTAATGAAGTACATAATAGTATATCTCAATCCTTTTTATTATAAAATCCCAATTTTATGGGGTATAGTGGGAACCCAACTTGAGTGTACATCTTCCTTAATAGTTAAGTAATATACTAATGTACAACATATTCTAGTAAATATAATAAACCCACAAAATACTCTAATTTATAAAACATTAACATTAACAATATATAACATAATTGGATATAGAGAACCTATTCTTATAAATAAATCACTTCTACTAGAATTTATCATGATAACTATGAGGATTAAATAATCTTAAAACATATATATAATATTTACATATATTAATAGTCTTTGATTTGTTAATGGATTTTTATGGGATTTTTAATCACCTTTTGGGGTGAGTTTTCTTAACCACTGATATTTGTTGTATCAAATTATTATCATTTAGATATTTTCCCAGGGCATAGTTTCATGAAGATACTATTTTTTGGTGAACTATAAAAATGAATAAATTATTGTTTCCAAATAATATTATACCCCAATTCCCCTTCCCTTTGACTATGCTAACGTGAATATGGGTTTTTTTGGTGTATTTCCTGTTAGTGGATGAACAAACCATGCAACGTAAAACTCTTCCATGTCCCATTTATCTCAAAAAGGAACGAATTAAATCCTTCTATGAAAAAGATATATAATCCTATATAATTTTATTTTCCATATGATGACATCTATAACCACTTATCAGATATAATTTTAATGATGGATTGGGGAGTCCTGAGAAACTCTTTATCCATAAGTGATTCTTTTATAATGTTATCAACTATATGTCAGATATCTATGTCATTATTTAAATATTTTCTACATTTGTTTCATGTTTTCATTTTCCAGGACATTAAAATAAAAATATATTATTTTTAATATCATGTTAATAATAATAATAATTAATTATTCATAATTAAGTTAAATATAATAAAAATTTATTTAAAAAAGTACTTACTTATGTAATTAAAATTAATATCTATAATTGGTGATTATATAGATCAATTATAATGAGTGTCAATCCAAACTATTTACTCAACATGAATGATGTTCTTGTTGGTCTTATAAATAAGGTGATTCTAGCATTGTAGTATAATATAGATGTGACCTTTTCATTACCTGGATAAAATTGAATATTTCACAAAAATACATTTTCAAGGAATTTTGGGTTTACTGTTTTAGAGAATTGATACAAAAATACAACAAAAAAAATCATCCCCTTTTTAAGTAAAAGATGTTTTCTCAATATATAAACAAAAAATAAATCTATATACATTAATATTCATCTCCTTCAATTTATCCAAATAAGTTTCTCACCTATTTGATTCAAAAGTTTCTTATCTTTATAACATTTGTAAATAGATACAGAAGAAAGGGGTGAGAATATATACTCAATAAGTAAAAACATAAGTGATAATAATTAATATTGTTATGTGCTAACAAGATGAGAATATGGGTATAATAAAGATATTTAATAATGTTATACACAGTATATGAAAATAAAAAAACATGGAATAAGGCTTGGGATATTATAATATATGAATCAATTGTTTTTTGAAACATTAGTCAATAAACATGATCCATGAGAGTCTAATCATAGACAGATGGATTGGAAATGTTAAAGGACCTCCAAACATATAATAAAAAATAAAAAAATATAAGAATATTCGAACAATATCATTTTGAAAAAAAATATCATGCTTTAGGTTATGAGAAAATAAATTCCCTTTTTTAGGCTATTGAAAAAAGGACCTTGTATCATGTTACAGACCAACAAAATTACCACCCTTAATTTTCTGAATAAAAAAATTCACACGCTTATTGTTTGGAATAGGAAAAACTCTTATGCTTCATATTTTAGGAAACAAATTCCCACACATCACAATGAAAACAAAAAAACCCACACTTCATGTTGTGATCAAAAAAAATTCCAATGCTTCATATTGTGAATAAACAAAATTTTCACGGTACTAATATTAAACTAACAAAAAAAACAATTAATGTATTAAGAAACATATACATTATTAACATACTTTTGAATTAAATATAAATCCTTAACCAATGAATTGGAGGGTAACATAAGACCCCACTTTTTAATCATCAATACATAATAATTTTAATGAAAAATACATTCATGAAAATATAAAAGTCCTAGGGAATAAGAATGAGATTAGAAATAAAAAACATCACAAAACATGTACTAATGGAATCACAATATGTCAAAAATATATTTTTCTGAAAGGAATAATATCATAATAACATATAAAGGGTCATAAAAAACATCACTTCATGAATGATTAACTTTTCAAGATAAATTAAAATTAAAATAAAGAAGTTTTCACAAATCATTTTAACAATTCTATTTTCAAATTAATTTTAACAACATTTTGATGAAGGGAAAGGGAATAATCTTGATAAAATTGTTATAAATAGTTCCAATTAAATGACCTTTGAGAATATATAATGTTTATAAAAAATGATATAGATGGTAAACCAGTTGGTATTGAACAGATGGAAATCATTTTGAATGTTTTGAAATGATTTTCTTGAAAAATAAAATCACTAAATGAGTAATAAAAATTAACCGTTAGATGAAGTAAGTGATGTTATGGGAAAAAATTAATAAATACTTGGATTTAAAAATGAGAGTGGATTACATATTTAGAACGTAGAAATATTGAATTAAAAAATATATAATTTGGATATGGAGTTTTTTTCTTGTTAATGTTATAATTTTAGGTGAGGGAACAATCAAGAAGGAAACATTGAAACAAAGAGACATTTTACCCAAAATGATAAAGGATAAAATAATATAAATTATAAAATAAATTATTAAATATAATATTAAAGTTATATGTTTAAAAAAACCATATAATTCAATGAAATTGATTTTAGTTACCAAGGTCCCTTACAGACAACATAGTTTGGGAAGTTAGAAAATTTTGACACGGGATTTATGTGATATAAAATTAAATATCCAAATAACAAAGAGAAGATAATAAAAAATATAATCATATTTAAGAATTTAACCACCTTATATGAAATGCGTTAAATAATAAAAATTATAACTCAATTTAAGATTATTTTTTTAGTGATAACCCTTTCCACTTGAGGAGCATATAAATAAAAACGTTCTCAAAGAGATATAATTAAATTGAACATAAAATACTATAAATAAAGGGTATATTATGATATATTATCTCAATTTGATATAAAATATTCCACATAAATTTAATTAATTTTCTAATAAAAAATATGTCCCAAAGAGATGATTTTGAGATGAAAACACTTACCTTGTTTTGGATTTGTTTCACACTTACACCTAACGTCCACACTTCTTAAACTATATTCCTTGTGAATGGGATAAATCCTTTAACAAGTGGACTTTTGATAATAATAAAAATATTTAAGGAATATAGCAATGTTATATAGTGGTTTTGGTAGAATTTGTTCTGAATATAGTGGGTTGTTGTGTGAGGGGATGTTAGAAGAGGATAGACCCATTTATAAGTGATAAGGAATAAAATCTATTATTACAAAAAAATAATAAATAATGGTAATTATCTCTATTGAAAGTATATATAATATATATAAGTAATATAGAGTGAATATATATGGTTTATGGAGTACATAACCACAAAATTAAAAATATTGTCTTAACTTTTTTGGTCGTTTACCTCTTCGGTTACTCAATTATTCTATTTTGGTTTTTAATATGATAACTACTGTTTACATAGTTAATTTATCATTTAGTACCAAAACAATTACCCTATTAAATAATTTCTATGTAAATATTTAAAAAATAAAATCCTTTTTAGTTGATTCAATTTTTAAAAGTGATTGAAATTAATTTTAAAAAACTAAATATATAACGCATTGATTGTTTTAAGAAAAATATCACCTATGTTCTAAAAATTAAATTATACATTTTTTTTAAAAAATTAAACATTTTTAAATTTATAATGTCTCATTTAAAATAAATATTCCCTCAATTGAAAGGTTTGTCAAATTCCCAATTCATATTTATATAATGAAAATACCATAATGTTTGTGGTATTCATAAAAGTTGTATTTTTTACTTTTCCCATAAAAATAAATATTTTATGGGATATGAAAAAATTATGTTAAGCTAAAATATTTTTATACATACCAAATTGATATTTATTTTTTAAATTAACCATTCTAAAATATATAAATTTTCATTTTAATTAGAATTATAAATCCTTGTGAAAAAAATTATAGAAAAATAAATATTTAATATACAAGTTGTTCTCATTCATGATTTCTATAGAACACCAATAAATCTATAATTAATAAATAAATTTTTACTTTATTATCATTTTAATTTAAAAATAATATATGTATTTCTATTAACTAAAGATTACATTACATAAAATATTTATGTTAAAACACAATGATGAAGTAAGAATATTTTTTTAAAAATGACATATATATATATCAATATTTTGTTACTCCTATTTATAGATTTTATTTCAATTGATTGATTAAGTAGTAATATAAATTTTTATTATATATATACTTTCATATTATGTTATTGATTTATTTTGGTGATTTATGAGGGAAAGCTATCAAAAATATTTTTATTTTAGAGGGTACAAAATCATGGGTCATTACATTCACCTCCCTTAATTAAATTTCATCCTCATAATTTCTATTATTCTTATAAAATGGATGTAGGAAATGGAATTATTAACATATTCATTTTTATGAATATAGCTTCTAATATGAATTATACATTACTCAACATGGATTTATTTTGTTACTTGTATTTCCAAAAACAAATATTATCAATTTATACAACCATGTAACCCCGTATTTATATAAACAAATCATATATTATTCCTAGGAATACTTTAAAAGAAACTCATATCCAACTCATTAAACTAATAAGAAGTATATTACTCCAAAACATTACTCTTATATTAAAACCCAAAATATATTAATCACTAGTTCCTAAAGTCACAAATGAATAGATTTATATCATAATGCTAAAATAGGATATAAAAGTTTCTAAAATATCATGAATAAATAATAAATCCAAATATTTACAATATTTTCCATCTTAAATTTTAAAAACCATAAATACCACTATTTCCATAAAATCAAGAATATATTAAACATAATATTTAACCATACCTGAATCATGTATTCTCAAATAGTTATCTTCAAAAATATAAACTTGTAATAAAATATATTTTCAAGTAAATGGATACCATGTAATATGTTCTTCCAAACCATTATAGAATAACTATAAAAAATTAAAACATTGATGTATCATATAATCCTCATCACTTTTTAATTTAATCAGAAATAGAATTGATAAATATCAATCAATAATGAACATTTCTCATACTATCTATATTTAATTTCTATTCACATAAAAACCTCACTCCTGTAGAAAATAATAAGAAATTGAGATTTCCCTACATACACTAAAATTCTAAGAATTAAATTTTTCTCTTTTATTAAATTATAAGACTTCTTGGTCACTTGATTCATACATTTATAAACATAATTTTTTTATCTTATTTCATCCATTTACTGAAACTGAAATCATTATTATCATATCCAATAAAATCAGTTTGAATGATCATATGAATATAAGACTATAATCCTATAATGTATTATGTAATGACACATTGATTTCAACCTATGATGTATTCATTTTAATTATGTAAAATGTTGTTAATCCTCTATTTTTTGGTTATTCAAAGGATAAATTGTACTCACTCATACATATTTACCCAATGCATTCATGTAATTAAAAATTTCATTCTTCATAATTGCATGTAATGAGAATGTGATTAATCAAAGTATATCCCTTAAAAGTTTCAAACTAGGTATATAGTAGGCATATTCGTCGTGAACTGGGTTATGATTGGGTTAACAACCGATATGCCATTTTTATGTTTATTACTCATACATACATATATGACCAAGCCTGTACCCAGTTGTAGTACATAGAAAAAGATTTTATTTTCAGGATAACCACACAATCTCAACTTTAGTTAATCATTATGAAGATATCCTGAACATATACTTATTACTGGAGTTTTAGGAAAATTCCCTTCATACAATGGTCTGATATAATTAGTATTACAAAAATAAGACAAAGGGGATATCTATACCATTGAAATTATTACCATCCATAACATATCAAACATTAATATATGCTTGAACTCTGAAATTATCCTCAACCGATAACATCATATTATCTAAATATATCTAAACTATTATATGATACCAACTATAATAGCTCAATGATGTTTCCATCTAATTATATAACATAAAGAATATTTATCATTAAAACACATTTACATAAACATTAAGGTTTACATTCTTATATATTTGTGAAAAAACATTATCTAAAAAAAATCATTCAAATTATAACGAAATAAATTTTTCCCATTATATAATAATCTTTGTGATCTATATGATGTTTTTAGTATTTCCAACTAATTATCCACATAAGTAACTCATTCATACAATTTGTACCTTTATTATCTTCAAAACATTAGAAATAAAAATATAATAAAGGTGTGAACCCATATTCGTAGTAAGATTATATATAAGTGATAAAAATTAAATATATTATGTTGGTATAAGGTGATAATATGGTTACAATCATGATAAACAACATAATTATACCCAAATATTTATTGGAAATAAATCCTTGAACAGGGGTAAACAGTTCCCAATAAAATATTATTTATAATAATAAAAAATTATCAAAAATAATTGAGAGGAAGGTAACAAAATTAAAACTGAAAGGATGGAAAACCTTTAGAATATTTAGAAATGCCTATATTGAAAACCAACATCCTAGAATAAAATCATAAAAAAAATCATTCAATGATGTTAAATAAATCTATGAGAACAATATTTATACATACATTGATTTAAAAATAATAAAAGATAATATTTTTCATATGAGTAAACATGGTCTTTAAACAAAGATCCAATTAATATATGTAGGTTCTTTCTTGATAAACTATTTATTTTTGATGAGATAATAATCAAGTTGGAAACATTGAATTAAAGAGAAAATTTCCCACGAAATAAACAAATAACATTTTATAAAATGATAAATAAATTAATAAAGATAATATTAAATGTAAAAGTTCAAAATAAAACATATAATTCAAAGAAATATATTTCAGTTAACAAAGTCCCTTGTGTCAAACAAGGTTCATATATTTAGAAAATTTTTAAGATGAGTTTATGTGGTAAAAATGAAAATCCCCAGAAGTTAAAGAAAAAATCCCACATAATATAGTCATAGGGTATAATTTATACAACATCTATGAAATTCATTTATGATTAAAAAATATAACTAAATGATTGATGTTTGATTTATCAACAATCCTTATAACATGAGGAGAATTTAAAGCAACAAACATAAAAATATATAGCTTTAAATTAATCCAAATTCTCCATGAATAAATGTTTCCTCACGATATAATATATAAATTTTGTATAATATAGTCTACATAAATTAAATTATGTTGAAAATTTAAATAATGTCTTAATGATAGTAAATTGAGATGAATCACATTACATTGGTTCAAATTAATTCTACATGTGCACGAAACATATTTTCTAACAGGATTATCTCTTGTGTGGAGGTAGTTAGGGCATGGGTGATGTTCTTCTGATTATTACAAAACCACTGTGAGGTTGATATTCATGTTGAGGATATGGTTTTTCATAATTTAGGATGAAAATAGGATGTTTGGTGTGAGGGTAATTGAGGATATGATATCCCATTCTATAGGTGAAAAGGGATGTAATTTTTTTTAATACCATGAATATCTCAATATTGGGATGTAACACTCAAGGAAAGTGGCTCCAAAATTTATAAATAAAGAAATATGGAATATAAGTGGTTGAGAGACTACTCATATACTCATTTAAATGATTTTTTTGTAACATGTTACGTCCATTATCACATATTTTACTCATACTAACATTTTATTCACCAAAGTAACTTTTTTTGACATTAGTAATTTATATTTTATACCCAAAAATGGTCTTTATTAAATAATTTTTACATGATAATTAAAAAAAATAAATCCATTATTTAATTATTATTTTAATTATTAAAAATTATTTTTAAAACACTAAATTTATAATATGTTAAAAAAATTCAAAAAATCACACACGTACTAAAATGATAATTATAGGTTTTAAACCAAATTTTGTAATTATAAATTCATATTTCACTTATGAAAGTAAATATTGGTTTAATAAATTGGTTTGAAAAATTTTTATCTCTTACTTATATATAAATAATAAAATAAAGATACTTGTATTCATAAGAGTGATATTTTTCACTATTCGCATAAGAATCAATATTTTTCTATAATAAATTATCCTAAGATTATTTTTTATGATCATTAAAGAAACTGTGTTTATTTTTTCAGTTTATAATTATAAAATATATAAATTTTACTTTATATTACAATTATTATGTGTTGTGAAAAAAATATATTGGAAAATAACATTATAAAATACTAATTGTTCTTAATCATAATTTCAACAGAACACTAACAAATATAGAATTACGAAAAAAAACAATATATTTGAAAAAATAATTTAATAATAATATAAATATCTATCTTCAGTAAAATTTACAATGAATTAAATGATAGATTCTAAGAACCGCTATTAAATTAATTAAATCTGAATAAAATAACATTTATATATTCAAATATTTTTTATAAGTTAGTAACACATATTCGTACCAACAAATAAAATGACTAATTTTAGTGGCCATATTTAATAATTATAATATATATATATCAATGTTTATTTTAGTTTGGTGTTGTGCATAGAGTACTGTATTGAACTTATTATTAATTGAAATGGCCTAAAATATAAATGAATTACAAAAAATTGAAAGGATATTGTGAATGAATCTAAGAACTCGAGTCACGAGGTGAAAGTCATTATTGGATAATGACATCATTTAACCCAAGGGAATCAGTAATTCTTTATTGATCCTAAGGATTAATTTGTGTGTTTAAGAAAGAGGACCATATAGAAATAATCTTTAGCCATTGTTGATGCCAATTATCATGTATCAAGGATTTCATTGATGATTGATTTTATTTTATGCATTCATGTCTGATGTTATTATAGAAAAAAATATTTATAATGTTGAAAACTAAAATAATAGGATTCTCCACAATTAGGGATTTTGTAGTTGACATATTACCTATATTTGTAAGGGGATTTTTGCATAAAATTTTCTTTAAATGAACTCAATGATAGAGCTTGGGATGTCAAAAACATTTAAATTAAACCAATATCTTAATGCATCATGATTAGCTACTCTTATATAATCAAATATTGGTTACTAATTATGTTATTAAAATATGGGGTATGATTCATATTCTAATATTGTTTTTTGGAACCCCCATATTTTATGGGAAACATTTTTACCTATTAGTTTCCCCGTTTTGTTTCATAGAGAGATTGAGCAAGTGGGTATCCTCACATTGCAAGGATATTAGTTAGAGATTTTCTTTTATATCCTCTGATAAAATATATTATATTTTTTCTATGTACCATTGTCTATAACCCTTAGTTGTGTATTATATGTTTCCACTTTTCTTTATGAAGTGATTATTCATTGGTCTAAATGTTAAGAAGTTTAATGGGAATATTATTTGTGTAAAATGCAACAAGTTTGGTCACATTATATATATCTGTATGTTTAAGTTTACTGTATATGGGAAGGGAATTAATGATAATTCCAATGGGAAATTGGATATGGAGGCTCCAAAGTCTTGTGTAGTGTCTACTATTGGAGTTTCTTATGCTTGTTTTCTTAAGAATACATCTAGTAAATATATTCCCTTTGATTATAATAATTCATCTTTTTTAAGATTATATTCACAATTATAGATTCTCGACTAGAAATAGGAAACTGTGAATTTTTGTACAAAAAGTGATAAAAAAAATGTTATTTACTTTTTATCATGGTGAAAAATGAATTTTATGTTCCCCAGTGTTCAGGTCAATAAATATTTTGATCCTTTCACCAAAATTTTTAAAATGAAAATGGATACACTAAAAAGTATTCATCAAGGTATGATGACCTTGAAATAATAATTTTTCATAAAGATATATTTCTAAATAATTTTACTAGAACGGTTAAAATCGTCACGATATCACTGGATCATTTTTTGTTTCAACAAATTAAGAGGCAATAGGTTTTTTCAATAACTAATGATTTTTTAAAGTAACATGATTTGAATTAACTAATCCCCAAAAATACATTAATATTATCAAATAGTTGACTTCGAACAATTAAAAATTATAAATCATAAATATAATCTAAATTAAATTTTAACGATTTTCTTAATTCATTATATATAATTAAAAGAAATAAAAAAAATAGAATGAGTGAATAAAATATAATTTTAAAGATATAAATTAAGGATGTTTAAAAATATAACATTTATACTTATGAAACATTTCCTTGGATGAAATTTTATGAGATTGAGTTATTATATACAGTAATTTAGTTTATTTATTAGTCTATAATTAATTATTCTTAAATACCTCAGTAGTTTTATTATTTATTATATTTATTATTAAAATAAATTATTTATTTATTTATTATTAATTATATTCATACTTTAATATATTTTTACTATTATAAACATATTTTTAACTACAGTATCAATTATATTAATAATTGTGATCAAGGGATTATCTTAGTGGTTCTCATTTAATTGTATATCAGATTGAATGTGGGATAGAATCCCAATCACGTTATTCTCAACCATATCACATGTCCCAGGTCAATGTTTATGCATCCAATCACCCTTAACCATCACACCTATGTTCCACCAAGTATGTTGGATCACTGTTGTGGGGTAAAATCGTGATCTTCTACGGTTATAGATATTGTAATATGGTGCGCAAATCTAGGTAGTGGGTAAGAAAAATGTAATAATTAGTGACAAGTTGTGACACAAGGAATCTCATATGGGCCTTTTGTTCATTATTTTCCCGAATCTATTAGGCCCATTATGTTAGGCATTCAATCCATCATCAAGATGTGCCTTTATTCCACTTATATTAAATAAAATAGGTCTTATGGGTCCCTAAAAGTCCATGTGGGGTGTGTTGAGTCATGGCCCACTATATTTTATGACGGTGTCTGTATTTTTGGTTTATAATACTCTCTACCTCATATATATTAATAATTACTATTAATTGAATTATTAAATATACTCTTTTATAACTATATTATTACTAATATTATTATGTTAATTATTATATATTTTTAAATATAATACATACTAAATTACAAATTAAAATATTACAAAAAATTATTCTTAATAATTAATAATGGAATTATTAATTATTATTATGAAGTTTTTAAATTAGCCAATAATTAATTAATATGTTATCCATATTAATATTAATTACTGTTTTTATTACAATTAATAGTTTAATTGATTTATTACATATAATTAAATTAGTAAATAATAATATTTAAAAATTAGAAGGATATTGAGTACAATGAATTGAATTACCTAATTAATTAAAAAAACATGCATAATCCATATCCCATTCAAAAAAAGACAAATATAAATAGAGATAATCATTAAAATTTAATTAATAACAAAACCAATGTTTCCAAAAAAATACTCTAAGAAATTATCCTCTCTATAAATATAGGTAACACAATACCCAAGGTGAGGGATATATTTTATTTCTTCTAGACATGGAAAAATGAAATTTTGGGGGAACATATTTCCACTAATATGAATTTCTTAAATTAGTGGGCTTGATTCACATTCAATCAATAAATGATTACACTTCTTAGTCTTTCCTAATTTAAATCCTGTAATCACTTCCAACATATTACTTCAATTGAATATGATTCAAAACATGAATCAAAATAAAATCCAACAACTTCACACATTGAGTCCCAGAATGCACCACCAAGTTTTGTGATTCTCATATTTCCATTACCTACACAATCCAAGAATAGGTTTACATTGTAGTTCATAGTATTTTTAATAACATAGAAATTTATTCAATTTATATCATCAAATTAGCTAAAATATTTATTCTCTTATGTATTAATAAATCATAGGTAGAGTTCCCAACATTTCCCAACAAGATTTTTGTTGCATCCATAAATACAAGAATGACATGAGAAATCACAGTAGGTTTCAATTTATTAAAACTATAATATTTATAGTTATTCATTTATCATAAAACAACATAAAGAATCTCATCCATAATATCATTAAAAAATTTAATCTGTTTCCATAATATACTAGCATTCATATAATTCATTTTCATTTCCTCCTCCATGAAATATAGGGAAGTAGAATCTTAAACATATCAAACACAACCTTAAAAAGTGTTTATTTATGTAGGAAATGGGGAAATAAGTTATCAATGGACTCCTAATATCCATTTTAAGAAATTAAAAAATGATTATATATAGAAACCAATATTATTAAGATTTAAAATAGTTTTAAAATTTAAAATAAGAAATCTCTCATAGAAGGATATATCGGGTTGAGTAATATATGGATTGAAAAAAGGAATTAATCGAAGTTGTTGCTTATTGTAATACAAATGTTTTTACTTAAATTTATGAACACAAAAAAATCTAATTCCCAAACTAGAATGTCTAATTTAATGAAATTAAAATATTAAACAATAACTCTTATATTTTTGGGAATGTAAAGAGAGATCTAGAAATCATGTCAAAATAATAAATACTGGGGTCCTCGAATGGCCCGAAGGCCCTATTTTTTTATTTTTTTTATAGATAATACCCCTTGTAAGGGTTCAAGGGGAACCCGTACATGACCCGTAGGCCCAAGGAACAAGGCCCGACTTGACCCGTAATACATGACCTAAACGCCCAAAGGCATACCATGCCCAATACATGACCCATAGGCCCAGCCCACTAGAATTTCCCATCCCCATCATCTGCATAATTTATTGCCTTTAGCTCCCAACCTTCATTGCTGATCGGTAAACATTGACTCCTACAAAGCTGCATGGTGCCTGGTCCCAATGGCGGTTGCTATACCCTCTCATTCTTCTAATCCAGTTAGCTCTGCTTCTGGTGATTGCTACTGGTGCTCTAATCCACATCTGGGGCCTGCTCTGTGTGAACTGGGCTACTTCATTGTCTTCAATGGCCCGGATGCCCTTGTGGCCCGAAGGCCTTTGATGGCCTGAAGGCCTTGATACCCGTAGGCCCAAACCGGTGGCCTGAAATCCCAAATCAGGTGAATAGTCTGGCTACTACAGTACCAAAAAGTGCCTGTTATAGTACTGCTACAGTGCCTGCTACAGTCCTTCTACAGTGCCCGCGGAAATTCGCCTCCACCCAGTTTTGAACCTGGGTCTCTTGGATGCCAAGTAGGAGCCCTTACCACCCGGGTACGGGCTTGTTGGCTGGGGTCATAAATATTATCCTGATTTATTTCATATTTTTTAGAACCCATTTAAATTTTTATATAGAACTAGAAAAAAGATTTAGGTGAGACCAACCATCCATATTTTTTTTATAATATAGGTTAAATCCAAACATTGAATATTCTAAATATAATACTAGAAATCATTTATGTAACACCCCAAGATTACATAGTATGTTATTTTCTTTAAATTCAATAGCTTGCACCACATGCAACACCAAGTTCTAGTGCACCATGACTTACCAAACTAGCAGTTCAAAAGTGGTTATGAATAGTATTAACTGGATTTTGAATTTTACATACACCATAAAATTTTAACTTATTTATTATATGTTTCATAGACATATTATATGAACAACTTCAATTTTTCTGAATAAAAAATTATATTTCAAAAAAATTCAATTTTACAACATTTTAATGGAGAACCCTTTTTAAATTGAATATTTGACCCCTTTACAAAGTAAATATGACAAAATAAAATTCTTCTTTATAATAAGGAAACCAAAATTTACATTGGATGAAATTTTGATATTTTTCTAACAATATTCATTTTTTATGAATAGTGATAAATACTGTATTTTAATTCAAAACTGCCTTTTAATATAATTCATTTATATGGTTAGATAATATTTAAAATTGGTTTTGAATATTAATTAGATTATTTTTTCCCCTTAATCCAATTTTGTTCATTGGAATTAATTTCACTTTTAAAATATACATAAATAAGTGTCAATCTTTTTATAGTTATTATTTCTTAAAAACTCTCTATTTATTTTGACAATGAGAATTAATATTAAATTAGTTAATACTAATAATATGTTTTGAATTTGGTAAAATAGACATTATTTTTGAATTCATAATATCAAATATATCATATGCTGAATTTTTTATATTTTCGTAAAAAACATCATTTTTTGATGAATAGTGAAACCGCTAAGTAGTAGTTAAAAATTCAACTTTTTCATTAAAATAAAATTATACCCCTTATATGAATTGAATTTTAAAAATCTGAGATACATGGTTGTTAATAATAAGTAAAATTTTGTTCAATAAGGTGAATGTAGTTTTTAGTGAATAGTTACTTTTGACTTTTATTGACCACAGTTAAAGATAAATAGGGTAATTTAAAGTATAAAAAATTATTATAATAATACATAATTACCTTAAAACTTGTTCTAACCTTATTTAATGAGTCATGGATGACCATGGGAATCCTTGGGTCGATTTTGGGACCCCATGGAGCCATTTATGAATGATAATGAAACTTTATTTTAACTAACTAAAAGTAAAGGAAAAAATGACTTAATCAAATAACTTTAAGAAAATAAATTTTTACATGGGATTATATAAGTCATCTTTTCAACTATATATATTTATTGTAAATATAAAAATATTTCTTAAATTATTTTATTTTTTATAATTTTAAAACATCAAATAAATTACATTATTTATGACATAATAATGATGTAGTATTTACCTCATTAAAAATGATTTAAATAAATAAGATTACTAACAATAAAGCATTATTAAAAACTGTGCTATTATTATTGGATGATTTTATTTCAACCATGAGTCATCTTATCTTAGACTTTATTTAGTTCTGGACATTTAGAAACTGAATATCACTATATAATAAAATAATATTTTCACACATTCCAAAAGATCCCTCCCTCCCTCTTATAAAAGGACACCACTTCTATCCCATTCCACACACCTCTCATGCCCCTTGTCTCATCCAATTCCTTACCAAATAATCTCCCAAGATCCCACTATTAAACGTGGAGGCCTTACCTTAGACATAAATCACTTCAAGAAGTTATATTGGTTCAAACCAAAGGAAGTTACCCAAATTAAAGGTAACTGTTTCTCTTAAATTATTTTGTTTTATTTTGTTTTATTTTACTTACAACCCAATAAAAAAAATTATTCATTTTTTATAAAAAAATAAATATCCTAAAAATTCTATTATTTTGTTATGATAAGAATTCAAACTACACTTAGACACACCTCCATCTAATGGATGAAGAACAAACTGTTTCTGTGGTTGGAAAACTAACGCCTCACGAATCGATGATTCTTCGATTATCTCCTACCACCTCTCGTGGTGGAAATGAAGATGGAAATGTATTTATATCTGATAAATATTATTTTTATTGTTTCATTTTTCTTTGGTATTTTTTCATTTATATCATACCTTTATGGTTTTCATTATGGGTAAAACACGATAGTTTCATTTGGGGAAATGCAGACTACCGCCCCCTCAAAGTGATAAGACTAGTAAATGACTTGTATGGGACATATAAAGTATGTCATTAATGATATTATATATGATATTATAATGGATTTATAATATACCTAAGTATCATTATTTTTTAATTCCATTAAAATAAAAAATAGAACTGAAAGTAGCGTTCTTGCGTACTTACGACTTACCGTCTCCATGAACTGTGCATTTCATTTCTTATATCCAAATGTTATATACTGTTATAAATACATATATATATATATAATGGATATAATATAAAAATGATATCTAAATCACGTATAACATTTTGGAGATAATTTACTTTTAACCACATGGAAAAATTGTAATTATAATTAGTTGATTTTTGTATCAAGTTTCTAACATCGATAAAATATCCAATTTGAAATAAAATAATTAACTAATTGTTGTAGCTAGATAATAATTGATATAAAAGGAACAATAAAAATTAAAAATGTTCTTAATAAAGTATAAATTCTCTTATTTTTATTATTCAGGAAGAACAAGGAACATACCAGACAAATCAGACTTGAGGAACAAGGTTTCTTATCTAACTATTAATTCTCTGAGATTTCCATTATTTGCCACTTATTTATTTCATGTGGTGTATTGTGTAATTCCATTTGATATATATAATCATGATTATTTTTATATTCATGTTATTCTATGATTCATTTGTTTTTTATTATAATTTTTGTTCATATGACTCGATTGATTACAAAGAAGTAAGGGGTTTTCATCTCACTTTTATTCATGTGAGATTCATGCTATATTGGCCACTATTTCCTTTTGTGTGGAGAATGTTCTGCCCATTATTGTATTATTTTTGTAATATACTTAAATTTATTATTATTTATATCTTTATTTTATGATACTTATTTCATGGTGTGTATGTTTCATATGTTACCAAATCGGTAAGGAAATTTCAAATTTCAATTTCCACTCATTAGGATTTACACATACATCATTGATTATTTTACTCCATGATTATGTGTGCAATCACTATTTATTATTTTTATAGTAATTTACACTCCCCATTATGTGGATATACTTTTGATACACATAATCACTCCATTGATAATTTTCTAGTCATCGATATGAACTTGATAAGAGTAATTTTAACTCAATCTCCATATATTGAGTTAGACTTCCAATTCATTGGTGTTGTTTTTACAAGATTATGTGGGAATGTAATCTGATTTATTTACATTTAATATCCAATAGAATTGGGTGTATTTATATTTTTCACAAAAAATTATTTCATTGACTTATCCTTAGCCTAAGGGTATGGTCTTTATAAAGGATTTCATCTCAATTTACATTCCATTGAGATTTGTTTGTTCTTATACGCCAATTCATTTTATATGGTGAATATAATGTACCATAACATATTATATCATGAATCCCTTTATTCTCAAGATATTAAAATGTTTTTATTACCAAAATTAATTGTATTCAAGTGTATCTCTTTTGGTTAAGAACTCAAAGTAAAATATCATTTTAAATGGTTTAAAGATTTATTATTCTAAATCATTCTCATTAATGTCCATGTTTTAAAAATGGGTTTAAGGATAACTTTATATGGACATTAAATTTTTATAATTAAAATTCTTTTTAAAAGATTCACATTGGTATGGGACAATTTTATTGAAAAATCTATTTTAAATGTCTTCTTTCTAAATATTGAGACTTTAAAATGTTTTCAAGAAAAATGGGGATATTGCTCCCAAATAGTTTTGATGATTATTTTCATCTATGTCAATATAATTCATTATTATATATCGAGGTTGATCTATTATAATACAATATTGTATATTGTATTGAATGGGTTATGTTTGATTGTGGATGTGATATTTTTATACCATTCAAGGTTTATAGTTAAAATATTGACATTTTGTATGCAAGTTTTAATACGAATGTTCAGATTATGTTTCAACATTTTCATCTGTGGAATGAATTGGACTTAGCGCGTGATGGGTGGAGCCTTATATAGCTCCTCTATGCATCGGTAGGTCTCATGAGACAATTATACGTCAAATTGCCCAATGCCTTTCCCAATTTTTGATATATCGTCTTGGCAGAGGCCTTAATCTTTTTTAGACATCTTGGACGAGGCCTTGACAAAATGTTTCAGAATGTCTGTCATTATGTATTCCATCATTATGATATTATATACTGATATATCATGTGGTTATTCGACTTATAGAACACCCATGACTATGTTTTATTATGGAATTATTTACTCAAATCTTGTTCCTGCCATAAAGTGCTCATGTTTATTATTCGTTAAGGCAGGTGTTTTCAATTATTCACCATGCCTAATGTTTATGTTATCTTTCACTATATTTCTTAGTCCTACTAAGAATCTGAGCTCACCCCTTTCTCATGATTCATTTTCCCATGATATGAGAAAGTTAGTTATGAGTGACATGTATGAATAATCTTTGAATCTTGGATGTTTCTAATTGAATAACTTAGTGGTGTTTTCTTTTCAAGTTATATTATTGAACTTAAGTATGTATCTTGTTTCCATGACTACTAAACTAAGCGGTCCTTTGGGACTTGATTCATTGTAATCATTCTAATGAATTAAAATAATTCACTGGATCCTAGACTTTGGGGTTGGGGAATTATAATAGGTATCAGAGGAAGATTAGTACAAACCATGGAAACTACATTTAGATAAACTGTGATTAGATTAAATTACCCTAAGATAGACTTTGATTATTAGTATAGAATAACATCCTAGAATTTTGGTAATGTGCAGATTTTGTGTATTTTCCAAGAAACACATCCCTGTCTAGAAACGAGCAAGTAGAGGCAGCTCTGGCACAGATGTACCTAGGAGTGAAAACTCTGACAAAGTGTTTTGGGCTTAACCCAGGGTATCCTGGTACATGATAACGGTCCTTGCTGCACTCTTGGTTACGACACTCTTAAGGGATATGATTTGGATAATTCACATTTCCATTAAAAACCAATTTGAATAATTTTAATATAAGATGTGAATAAATAACCATTATTAATCATAAGGTGTTTTAGATTAAAAATGCGATGTTATGATATTCCTTAAATGATTTTATGACTCACACTATGCTTTCTTGTGTTAGTCAAGGGCTGGATTCCAATGAATTCATAGTAACATTGAAGATAATGTACAAGGTGGGCATAATGGTGGAACTGAGAAATGAAATTGAATTTTTATAGGTGTAAAATATATCGTGTTCATGCCGAATCAGTTTTCCAAAAATATGATCACAAACATATATATTAACCAACTTCTAGACTCAACAAAGAAGAGAAATTTAGTGAATGAAAAGAGCTCTAGCAGTGAAGTCCTTGGAGAAATGAATGCTCATTTTCTATCATGCAGGAAATGTGGAAGGAGACACCTAGGAAGGTGTCTTAATGGAACAAATAAATGCTTTATGATTGTGAAAGAAGGACATAATGTAAAGAATTTCCGAGAAAAATTAAGAGTACTTTGGAATAAAATAAAAATGTTCCCAAGAATCCATTTACAATAATTTTACATAAATAAAGGAGACCTGGGAATTACCTGAGTGAATTACCTATTCTATAGGATATCCTCCTGGTCAAGGAAGATGCTATGTGGAAATAAATGGATGGCGAAATGTTTAAATAGTATTGGTTCTCTTCTTTGATTGGATTACTTTTAAATAATTTTCTCTTGAATTTGTAACCCTGCAGTTTGTCATGTGAAAATGATATTGGAGGAATAATTATCTATCCTCTTGTAAATATAGTTATAAATAACCATTTGTTTTTATATGATCATTTAGTTTGAGGAAAATACATTTTAATAAATTTTGGGATGAAAATGCGAGGTATGAGATAATTTTTTTGATGAAATCATGTTATAGCTACTTTGAGGAATCTATATCATTTTTTGTAATATTATAAAATTATATATTTTTTAAAAAATGACAACACGTAGACCGGGAGAAAACTCGTCGCATCAGACAAATCAGCGAGAATCAAACCCACAACCATAGTGTGATGGGGATTTATCACATACCACTGGACTATATGAAGTACCTGGTTAGTGCAACTAATTGTTTTTTGTTAAATGATTTTTTTAATCAACAATAAGTTGATTTGGGATCTTATGTCATATTAAATAGATATCCTTAGTATAGAAAAATAGTTTGGTGATTAAGGGATAAATGTTATTTTGGAAGACGTTCGCTCTATTGTGAATACTATATGCCTAAGAAAAATATAATATTATAAGATTCAATTTGAAGAGTAATGTTGTTTTTTACCTATATTTTTATTGAATAATTAATGTGATTTGGGTTATTTATGGAAATGATTAACCTATCATAGAGAATATGTGATTAGGTTAATTACTTTTAATTATGTGACTTTAAGAGTAGTCACTATTATTTGGATATACAATTTAATGTATAAGACTCTGTATGAAAATTATTTTGAGTTGTGGCTTTCAATATGAGTACAGATTATATTGAATGATTTAATGGACACTTTTTTATTGAATGTTATTTATTGAAATTTGGGTATTGTAGGATTAATTTTAGAAATTAAGATTTTAATTTATTTATCTAATGTATTATCCTTTTGGGATCATCTCATATTTTACAATTAATTTGGGTTTTGGTAAATCTCTAATAAAAAGGTAAATATATAGTTCACCCCTTTTGGATTATGTTTTTCTCTATAAGTTTATTCTAGCGCATTAGGTGTGACCAAGTCATCTTTAATACTCATCATTTGGTGTGATCGACGAGTTTCTGGTAAAAATTAGATGACGGATGAAACTCTACTTATCATTTATATTTTTTATTTTCTTATTCTATAAATAAATAAATTATTAAACATTAGGGAAGGGATCTTAAAACAAAAAATTTATTATCCTAATGCTTTATGTTTTGTTAAACAAATTATTTTTTAAATTTTCATAGATTGATGGCTTTGAGGCCCTCAATTTTACACTTATTTGTGATTGATGACCTCAATCACTCCCTATAAATATTTATGTTTTTATACCAATTATGTGTCTCTAAAATCTACCAATGTTCTCTTAATCGAGATCATAATTTGGTGGTGACTTTTTCATCTCCCTTTCCCTCTTATTAAGACTAAATTTTGTTATCCCAATTTCCTATGTGGGTTTTCCACAAAGGTATTTTTCTATTTTTAAAATTTTATTTTTGAAGAAAATTTTAAAATTGAGAGAATGAAATTTATTGAAGGATGGGATAATGTAATACCCCAATATTTCATAGAAAGTTATTTTCTTTAAATTCAATAGCTTGCGATACACGCAACAACGAGTTCGAGGGAACCATGACTTACCAAACAAGTCATTCAAAAGAGGTTATGAATATTTTTAACTAGATTTTTAATTTTATATACTCCATATAATTTTAAATTATGTATTATGTGTTTCTTAGACATATTATAAGAACAAATTCATATTTTTTGATAAAAAATGTATTTTTCAAAAAAAAATCTATTTTACCCCATTTTAATGGTGAAGACATTTTAAATCCAAAATTATACGCTTTTACACATTCTATTTGATAAAATAAAATTATTTTTTAGAATCGGGACATCAAAATTTATTTTTGATGAAATTTTGTTATTTTTCTAATAATATTCATTTTTTATGAAATGTGAGAAATACTGTATTTTAATATAAAGATACCATTAAATCTAATCTATTTATAAGAGTAGATTATATTTTAAGTTGGTTTATAAGTTTAATTAGATTATATTTTTACCCTTTAATCCAATTTTGTTCATTGAAATTAATTTCACTTTGAAATTATACATAAACAAGTGTCCATCTTTTGATAATTATTGTTTTTTAAAAACACTATTTTTTTTAACAACGGGAATTAATTTTAAATTAATTAACAAAAATTAAATGTCTTGAATTTGGTAAAATAGAAATCATTTTTTATTTCAGAATATCAAATATAGCTTCAATTTATTTTTTGGTATTTTTATGGAAAACATTAATATTTCATGAACAGTGAAACCATTAAGTAGTAGTTAAAAATCCTACTTTTTCATTTAAATGAAATTTTACCACTTTTGTGAATTAAATTTTGAAAATATGAGATGCATGGTAGTCATTAGTATGTAAAATGTGGATTAATAATATGAATGTAGTTTTTGTTGAATAGTAACTTTTGACTTTTATTTATCGCGGTTAAAGGTAAATTAGGTAATTCAAGGTTAGAAGAATATTATAATAATAAAAAATTACCTAAACACATTTCCTAACCTTATTAGACGAGTAATGGCTGACCATGGGCATCATTTGGTCGATTTTGGGACCCCAAGGAGCCACTTATGAATAATAATGACACTTTATTTTAATTAACAAAAAGTATAGGCACAAAATGAAATAAACAAATATAATTTAATAAATCAATTTTTACATGGGGTTGTATAATTTATCATTTTGACTATAAATATTAAATGGAAAGATAAATTGATTTCCTACAGTATGATATTTCTTTTAATTTTTAAACATCAAATAAATTAAATTATTTATGACACAATAATGTTGTTCTATTTACCTCATTAATAAAAGAATTAAATAAATAAGATTATTAATATTAAAACAATTTCCAAAACCAATACAGCTATTATTTTATGATTTTATTTCAACAATGAGTCATATTATATTGTAATTTAATTTGTTTTGGACCATTAGAAACTAAATATCACTATATAATGAAATAATATTTTCAAACATTCCAAAAGAGCCCCTCCTCCCACTTATAAAATGACACCACTTCTAACCCATTCCAAACACCTATCAATCCCCTTGGCTCACCCAAACCATACTTGAATAATCTCTCAATATCCGAATGTTACCTCTAGAATCCTTACTTTAGGCAGTAGTCCCATAAATAATTCCTTCTGGCTCAAACCAAAGGAAGTTACCCAAATTAAAGTTAACAGTTTCTCTTAAATTCTTTTGTTTTATTTTGTTTTATTTTACTTCTCCAATCGCATAAACTTTTTTATTACTTTTTTTTGAAAATATGGTAGTATCCTCAATATACTAGTATGTTATTATGAAATGCATTAGAAAAAAATTTACACACACCTCCTTCTAATGGGTGAAAAACATACTGTTTTTGTGGTTGGAAAACTAATGCCTCAAGAAATGAGGATTTTTCGATTATCTCTGACCGCATCTCACGGTGGCCATAAATATGACACTATATTTATATATGATATATATTATGTTTATGTATTGTTTTTCTTCTATATTTTTCAACTATATAACAGCTTTATGGTTTCCATTATGGGTAAAATGTGATAATTTCATTTGAGGAAGTGCAAACTATCACCCCCTCAAAGTGATATGACTTGTTAATGGATTTTGTGGGACATATAAAATATGTATTCAGTGATATTATATATGTTATTATAATGGAATTATAATATACATATGTATCATTATGTTTTAATTCCATTAAAATAAAAAATTGAAATGAAAGTAGCGTTCATTCGTACGTACGGCTTACCGTCTCCATGAAAGGTGCATTACATTTCTTATCTCCAATTGTTATGTACTCTTATAAATACATATACATATTGGATATATAATATATATATTATATCTAAATAATGTATATAATTCTGGAGAAAATTGACTTGTTACAATATGGAAAAATTATAATTATAACATGTTAATTTTTTACTCATGTTTCGAACATCGATAATGTCACGACCCACCTTCACCAAAAGGAGGGAAGGGTCAGCATATTTCCAGGCCCTTCCGTCTATATGTTGAAGGAGAGATAATGACCCTCGATACCCGCCTTCAATAGGTCCCAGAGTGGTGACTAGCACCAAGGGTATTGAAATTTCACACAAATGGAAGGCATTACCCTTTTTATTTTATAGGATCGAGAGATAAGAAGAAGAAAACCCAAAAACACCACGGTAGAAAGAAAAGTAAAGCCAAAAATAAACAGTTCCCACATTCATGTTTCAAAAATAAAATCCACGAAGTGAAAAAAGGTGACTACAAAGGTAAGTACTAAAGAAAGAAAAATTACAACTGCAACTGCTCCAAAGATCCGAACAAGTAAGGTCATGCGCGATCCCTGAAGTCCTCCTGGAAACCTGAAAGCAGTTTTATATACGTAGGGTGAGTATACAAGTAAACTCAGTAGGGAAAACCAAAGACTCTCGTGCTCAAGTGGGGGAACGTGCTAAAGACCCATGAGAAAAGAAGTAAACCAAAAACCTAACAAGGTAAACTATCTACCCTAGCCTCACCAAGGCACACTCCCCAAATAACGCAAGTCAAGTAATATAATATAATAGCACATCGATGTTTGGGTACCCCACGCCACTTTCCCACTAGTTATTGAGACATACTACGCATTGGACCAATCCCGCCGTTCTGACCGCAGTCCCACTGCCACACCCGCCCGCACACACCTGGGCCACAACCGCATGCAGTCCCACCGCTGAATCCCACCCGCACACACCTGGGCCACAAATGCACGCAGTCCCACTGCCGAATCCCACCCGCACACACCTGGTCCACAACTGTCACACGTAACCACTCTTGCAAACACCTTGGCCAGAACAACCACCACCACACCCGAAGACACCTGGGAAAAAGGATCCACTGCCACGCCCGAAGACACCTAGGCCTCATCCCGATGACACTTGGGAAAGCACCTACCACACACACCTGGCCAACCACCACACTACCCTGCCGGAATGTTCTTGGGCTAATAATGGACCTCAGGCCATCAAAGCCTGCTCGAAGATAGTTGGGCTATCTGGGAAAGGGAGCATAAAAGGAGCTAATAACCAGCCACTAAGAATAGTGTTGGGAAAAACACCCTCCCCCATAAAATGGGGGTGTTCAGCACTAAGTTCTCGACTTAGATGGGGAGTGAAAAAGAAACACAAAACTACATGTATAGATATAGGTAACAAGCACTCACCTAAAGCCTAGGTTTTTCTAACAGTCATACAGAACACAACACCACTGCGTCCAAGTCCCAAGTCACGACTTTCTCCAACCAAACCCATTTGTCCCATTCTTGTTTCAAGTTCAGTGATAATGGTTAATTATGTTTAAGCACTACTGGGCAACTAGCAAGAATAAACACAAGTCCAGGAAAGTAAACAGTCAAGCATCAACCATAATGCCCACACCAGGTTATCAACAACAGAGGATCCCACCCCAATTCGTGATATAAACAAGTACCCACCCGGTCTTAAAACTCAAAACCGCCGAATCCATACCAATAGGGGATCCCATCCCCAAACTCACACAGCCACCAAGATTATAAGACATGGGATCCCATCCCCTCCCACATTTCCAGCAATCGGACCGAAAATAAAACAACCAACTACCACCATCAACACAAGTTAGGGCCATGCCGGTATTTTTAGATTTAAACGACTTAACACACTCCATGATTTCAATTTTCATGTGTTTTAACCGGGGGTTATCACAGAAGTATTGATCATGGTGCTTTCAATTCACTTAGTCGGGTGTACATTATTAACCAGTATCCTTTTTAATAGCATGTGTTCACAACAGCAAACAAGTCATTTAAAACATCAGCAGGGGTTCATTAGTACACAAACAATGACCACTAACGGCCTCGATTTTCAGAAACGCGTAAGCCAGCACAACTCAGAAAGATGATCATAATATAAACAACATCAATGATCACAGCCCCCCGCTTTCTTTATAGAATCCAGTTCATTATCTTCATTTAGGTCTGGTTTATCCAATTATACAGAACAGAAACACGCCCACCCCGCATGATACACAAAAGAGAGAGACAAAGGAGAAATTCCCTACTTCTTGATAGATGAGCGACGCTTAGGCCAGGCACAAAACATTACGGATAACGATGCGGTGCGCCCGATGCACCAGAATCTGTTTTTGAAAAGCCGCGATTGAGGAAAGGAGAACCCACAGCTAACCCTTAGTTTATAAGAGCCGCGAACGATTGAGATAAAAATCGTTGAACCACGTAAGGAGCAGGGGTCGTGGGTTGACCACGCGGCTCCACAGGTTATTAAGGGGGGTCGGGTGGTTTAAACCGACTAATTAATTCATTAAGTATTTAATTAAAACTCTTATGTGGGTTACAGGTCTTTAAAACAAGCTCAAACAGATCCAAATAGGGTTTAAAACCCTAGTTGCGCAAGGAGGAACGCCACTGGAAAAACCCCGACAAGGCCGGGTGACGCCGATCGGTCTCACCGATCGGTCGCGCCAATCGGTCTCACCGAGATTCCACCCCTTTAGGACCCAGATTTTGTCAAAGGGAAGGACCGAGAGATTCTGGGTCATCACATTAGATACATCTCAAACTATTCTTGTCCTCGAGAATTTAAACAACCCAGGAGGAAAGGGCGGATCCGAACAACCACCTCCAAAGATACCTCTCAAGAGTTGAGCTCGTTGTTAACTAAGAACACATTCTTGTCACGAACCAAGCAACATATCATGTCAAACTTCCCAGGCATGCGAGGGTTGGGGAGTCTCCTTCCCCATGTAAAGATATTATCTACGTTGGGCGGCACTGACTCGCCCTCACGGGTTTAATCTCATCCTCCTTAATGCACCTTGATTAGGGGTCGGGTTCTATCCTCCTCCATAGCCAAGGCTTTTCAAACACATCCAGAGGAAGAAAACAAGTACATTTCATAGCCAAAAGACAAAACGTTCTACCACCACAGGGACTACAAGGAACAAAACATAAAACAACTCTGGGTACTGGGTATGCATCTGTGCTTCCCTCTCCCACGTACTCTCCTCATGCCCACCATTTCTCCACAACACACGAACCAAGGGGATGGTTCGCCCACAAAGCACCTTTTCTTTGCGGTCCTCGATCATCACTGGTCTCTCCACAAAAGTCAGGTCGTCCTCGATGTCCAGCTCACCCCAATCGAGGATGTGTGAATCATCGTGCAGATACCGACGGAGCTGGGACACATGGAAGACATCATGTATCCTCAGTAGCGGCGGTGGTAACTCTAGCTGATAGGCTACTTCATCGACCCGTCGCAACACTTTGAAGGGTCTAATGATCCTGGGAGAAAGCTTACTCCCCTTGCCGAGCCTCCACTACCCACTCCAAGGGGAGACCTTTAAGAACACTTGTTCTCCAACCTCGAACTCCAAGGGCCTCCTCCTGGTATTAGCATACATCTTCTATCGGTCCTGGGCCACCTTCATCCTTTCCCATATGAGCTGAACCTTCTCTGTCGTGTTCTGTACCACCTCCGGTCCAAGGATGCCTGCCTCTCCTACTTCGGCCCAACACAGAGGTGAATGTCATGGCCTCCCGTACAAGGCTTCAAATGGGGCCATACCGATGGTAGAGTGATAGCTATTATTGTAAGCGAACTCTACCAGGGGAAAGTGTCACACCCATGATCCTCCTGAGTCCAGAACACATGCCTGTAGCATATCCTCCAAGGCCTGGATGGTGCGCTCTGTTTGTCCATCTGTCTGGGGATGGAAAGCAGTTCTAAGGCGTAACTGGGTGCCAAACGAATGATGCAATCCTCTCCAGACTCACGAGGTAAACCGTGCATCCCAATATGAGACTATAGACCTCGGAACTCCATGAAACTGCACCACCTCATCCATATACCTTCGTGCTAAGGTATCCACTACACTCCACTCCCTGATTGCCAGGAAGTGAGCCGATTTCATCAACATGTCCACTACTACCCAGATGTTATCATATCCCCCTTGGACCTTGGGTAATCCTGTGACGAAATCCATCAAGATTTCATACCACTTCCACTCGGGAACATCTAGAGGCTGCAGTAGGCCGCCTGGAACTCAGTGTTCAGCCTTTACTTGCTGACACACGAAGCACTTGGCCCCAAACTCTGCCATTGTTTTCTTAACTCCAGGCCACCAAAACTGCGTCTTTAGTCCCTGGTACATTCTGGAATCTCCTGGGTGCACTGCCAGGGGTGAGTTGTGGAACTCACTGAGAACCTTTCCGCGCACCGCCTCCGGAACGAAAGACCTTACCATGAAAAGCATCTGGTTCTGACCATCTTCTATCCACCCTTACGGAGCATTTCCCTGGTCAACTCGGTCATGCATCACTTCGCACTATGGGTCTCCCCACTGAGACTCCTCCACTTGCTGAAACAGAGATGACTTCACTGTTATCTGATATAGGCAGCCTCTGCCACTATCCATCCTCACGTCCAGGTGTAAATCAGGTAACTCCTCCATCACCTTCCAGGCGTCCGCTGACTCTCGAACCGTATCCTTCTGCGTCCTCCTGCTCAAGGCATCGGCCAACACATTTCCCTTTCCCTCACTATAAGAGATCTCAAAGTCGTAATCCTGGAGGAACTCCACCCATCTCCGCTATCGCAAGTGTAGGTCCCGTTGGGAGAAGATATACCTCATGATTTTGTGATCCCGGAAGACCATAAAGTGCTCTCCGATGAGGTAGTACCGCCATAACATTAGCGCGAAAATGACCACTGTAAGCTCTAGGTCGTGTGTGGCGTAATTACGCTCATAGGGGCGTAGCTGCCTGGACCCATAAGAGATCACCCCTTTTCGCTGCATCAACATGCATCCCTGGCCCTGTCCTGAAGAATCATAGAACAACTCAAAAGCTTCCACCTCTTCTGGAAATCTCAGCACTTGGGCACTGACCAACTTCTCCTTCTGATAGCTGAAGGCTAACTCACACTGATCGCTCCACATGAAAACCTGGTCTTTCTTGGTCAGGGTTGTCAAAGGGGCTGCCACATGGGAGAAGTTGGGTACAAACCTCCTATAGTAACCTGCTAGCCCCAGGAAACTATGGACTTCCGCCACATTCTTGGGTGATACCCAAGAAACAACTCCCTCAAATTTTGACGGGTCCACCGCCACTCCCTGCTCGGACACCAACTGCCCAAGGAACCGCACTTCTCGTGTCAAGAACTTGCATTTCGACAACTTCCCATAGAGCTGATGATGTCGGAGGACCTCAAGAACTGTCCTCAAGTGTTCCGCATGCTCCTCCTCTGATCTAGTGTAGACCAGCATGTCGTCGATGAACACAACTATGAACCGATCCAGGTACTCCCGGAAGTTGGAGTTCATAATCCCCATGAACACAGATGGGGCATTCGTAATGCCGAAGGGCATGACTAGAAACTCGAAGTGTCCATACCTGCATCTGAACGCAGTCTTCGGGATGTCTCCCTCCTTCACCCTCAGCTGGTGGTACCCAGACCACATGTCGATCTTCGAGAACCATCCAACCCCTTTCACCTGGTCGAAAAGATCGTCTATCCTCGGAAGAGGGTAGCGATTCTTGACTGTCACCTGATTCAGCCTCTTGTAGTCTATGCACAACTGGAGACCACCATCTTCCTTCTTTGCGAACAAGACCGGAGCAACCCACGACGACGCACTTGGCCAAACATAACCTCTCTTCATCAGATCGTCAATCTGGATCCGCAACTCCCGTAGCTCTGAAGGTGTCATCCGGTAAAGAGCCATCGAGATCAGACGAGCACCGAGATGTAGGTATTTCCCGAACTCGATATCACGTCGAGGGGGTAGAGTCATCACCTCCTCAGGAGAGATGTCCATAAACTCACGGACAATCTCTGGAACATCTACCATCTCATCATCTATTGATTCCACTGTCTGCTCGGCCAACAAGGAGAGGAGGGGTTCCTCCCACCTGTTGCCCTTCTGACCACTCCACTCACCGGTGAAGGTAACACGCTGGTCGTCCGAGTCCAAGAACACCACCCTTCTTCGGAAACAGTCGATGATGGAACACACAGAGAATAGCCATTCGATTCCTAAGATGACATCGTATGGGTGTATCTGTAACAGGAGAAGGTCCCTAACCGAATGATGTGGCCCTATCATCAGTCTACATCCTCGACAAACATGCAACAAGTCGGTCTGACCTCTGACTGGTGTGCTCAACACCAGGGGATCTAGAAGTCTCTCTATATCTAAAACCAAGGCACGGGCTAGAATAGGTGCAAAAAAATAGTGAGAAGCTCTGGTATCGAACAAGGAATAAGCAAGAGTGATGAATAGACTGATCGTACCTCGAACAACCTCCGGCCCTGCCGGAACTGCTGCCTCTGCGGTGTGTAGCTGTTCGCGCCCGACTCCTCTGCCTCTCAGCTGTAGGCCACCTCCTCAACCATTCCCTAGCCGGGGTCCCTGAGGAGCACCCTGAGGTCGGCCTCCTCCTCCTACGTCTACCCTCGGAGGAGCGGGAGCTCGCTGTCCCTGCTGTTGTTGCTGGAAAGGCCTGGCTGGAAGCTGCTACTGGGGAAGGTGTTGGGGCTGTCTGCCACCGCCGTATAGCACCCGGTCCGGGCACTGACTCCGGAGATGTCCAGGGCTCCCACAGACGAAGCACCACGGTCCCGGGCCTGATGGAAAAGGGTGAGGACCTGGGGATCGAAACTGAAACTGTTGTGGTCAACTCCCTGCTGGTTGGAACCTGGAGGGTCCTGACGCTGGAGGCACGGTGCTGACGGCCTTTCCCTTCGATGGTCCCAGCTGGATCCCCTCTCGGGATACACCTCCTAGAGCGTGCATCGTCTCCACCACTTCGTCCTTCTTCTGGACCTCCAAGTACGTCGGAAGGGTAAAGGGGGTAACAGCATACTGGAGGGAGGGTCAGAGAGCCTCCTCCAAACGTCTTGTTCGTGACTCCTCATCGGGAAAGAGGTTCGGAGAAAAACGTAGGAGGTCCTTGAACTTGATCCCTAGCTCCTTCACGGACATACTCCCCTGTTGGAGGGAGAGTAGCTCCTGTCTCTTTTCTGCCTTCATCGTCGAGGAGAGGAATTCCGCCTGGAACTCCCTCTCGAAATCAGCCCATGCCACCTCAGCCTCTCTCCTCTCCCCAAGGTAAAGAGTCCACCACTGACGTGCCACTCCCCACATCTGGCTGACGGCCAGAGGGACACAGTACTCGGTCGGGGCCCGAATCAGGCCGAAGGCAATTACTAGCTCCTCTATCCAGCCTTCTGTCTTTATGTTAGAGGTGTTGCCCTCATACTTCTTGAGGACCTGTCGCTGGAAGGCCCGAAGAGTCTTCTGCCACTGGTCGTCCTCTACTTGTTGATCAGCTCTCTACCGATCGGCCAAAGTAGTCTCTGGGGCCTCGATCGCCTGTACCACATGTGGTCGTCTTCTAGGTGCCATAGCAGCAGGGTAAACAAGGAATGCCTAAGCCCAAGTAGTGCATAATATCATTCTTAAAATTTCTCAAAAATTTTAAATTTATTCTTAATTCCCAAGACATCCCAGAAACACAAAAACTCAAGTCATTATGATGCATGTACCTTTCCTAGGGTCTCTACCCTGCAATTAGCGTGGCCTCACTTGGTCGTTAGGTAGGTCCATATTCCTTGCATCAAATCACGGGGGGCCCTAAAATCCCGTGTCCTAGCCGGTCTTCCCTAGAAGAATTCACGCACCGAGGTCACCCAACACTATTGCCTTACCATCCCATGCAATCCTCACTGTGCCTAACTCTAGACTCCATCCAATCTCTCAAACATCATCCTCTGATACCATTCTATCACAACCCGCCTTCACCAAAAGGAGGGAAGGGTCACCAGATTGCTAGGCCCTTCCTTCTTTAAGTTGAAGGAGAGATAATGACCCCCGAAACCCGCCTTCAATAGGTCCCGGAGTGGCGACTAGCACCAAGGGTATGGAAATGTCACAAAAATTGAAGGCATTACCCTTTTTATTTTATAGGATCGAGAGATAAGGAGAAGAAAACCCAACAACACCAAGGTAGAAAGAAAATTAAATCCAAAAATAAACCATACCCACATGCATGTTTCAAATGTAAAATCCATGAAGTACAAAAAGGTGACTACAAAGGTAAGTACTAAAGAAAGAAAAATGACAACTACAACTGCTCCAAAGATCTGAACTAGTATGGTCCTGCACGATCCCCGAAGTCCTCCTAGAAACCTGAAAGTAGTTTTATATACGTAGGGTGAGCATACAAATACACTCAGTAGGGAAATCCAAAGACTCTCATGCACATGTGGGGGAACGTGTTAAAGTCCCGTGAGAAAAGAAGTAAATAAAACACCTAACTAGGTAAACTATCCACCCAAGCCTCACTAAGGCACACTCTCCAAATAACGAAAGTCAAGTAATATAATATAATAGCAAATAAATGTTTAGGTACCTCACGCCACTTTCCCACTGGTTATTGAGACATCCTATGCATCGGACTAATCCGGCCATTCTCACCATAGTCCCACTGCCACACCCGCCCGCACACACCTGGGCCACAACCACACGTAGTCCCACTGCCGAATCCCGCCCGCACACACCTGGGCCACAACTGCACACAGTCCCAATGCCGAATCCTGCCCACACACACCTGGGCGACAACTGTCACACGTAACAACACCTGTAAACACCTAGGCCAGAACAACCACCACCACGCCTGAAGACACCTGGGCTATAGGATCCACTGCCACGCCCGAAGACACCTGGGCCTCATCCCGAAGACACTTGGGAAACCATCTACCGCACACACCTGGCCAACCACCACACAACCCCACCCAAAGGATCTTGGGATAATAATGGACCTCAGGCCATCACAGCCTGCCCGAAGATACTTGGGTTATCCGGGAAAGGGAACAGAAAAGGAGCTAATAACCAGACACTAAGAATAGTATTGGGAAAAACACCCTCCCCCATGAAATGGGGGTGTTCACAGCTAAGTGCTCGACTTGGATGGGTGGCGAATAAGAAACACAAAACTACAAGTATAGATATTGGTAACAAGCACTCACCCAAAGCCTAGGTTTTTCTAACCAGCCTGCAGAACACAACACCACTGCATCCAAGTCCCAAGTCACAACTTTCACCAACCAAACCCATTTGTCCCATTCTTGTTTCAAGTTCAGTGATAATGTTTAATTAAGTTTAAGCACTACTGGGCAACTAGAAAGAATATGAACAAGTCAGGGAAAGTAATCAGTCAAGCATCAACCATAACGCCCACACCCAGTTCTCAACAACAGAGGATCTCACCCCAATTCGTGATATAAACAAGTACCCACCTGGTCTTAAAACTCACAACCTCCGAATCCATACCAATAGGGGATCCCATCCCCAAACTCACACAACCACCAAGAGTATAAGATAGGGGATCCCATACCCTCCCACATTTCCAACTATCAGCCCGAAAAGAAAACAACCAACTACTTCAATCAACACAAGTTAGGGCCATGCCGGTATATTCAGATTTAAATGACTTAACACACTCCATGATTTCAATTCTCATGTGTTTTAACCAGGGGTTATCAAAGAAGGATTGATCATGGTGATTTCAATTCACTGAGCCGGGTGTACATGATTAACCAGTATCCTTTTTAACAGAAAGAGTTCACAACAACAAACAAGCCATTTAAAACACCAGCAGGGGTTCACTTGTACATAAACAACGACCACCAACGGCCTCGATTTTCAGAAACATGTAAGCCATCACAACTCAGAATGATGGTCATAATATAAACAACATCAATGATCACAGCCCCCACTTTCTTTATAGATACCATTTCATTATCTTTATTTAGGTCTGGTTTATCTAATTATATAGAATAGAAACACGCCCACCCCACATGATATATAAAATCGAGAGACGAAGGAGAAATTCCCTACTTGTTGATAGATGATCGACACTTAGGCAGGGCGCGGAACATTACGGATAATGATGCGGCATGCCCGATGCACCAGAAGCTATTTGTGAGAAGCCGTGATCGTGGAAAGGAGAACCCACAGCTAACCCTTAGATTATAAGAGCCGCGGACGGTTGAGATAAAAACGTTGAACCGGGTAAGGCGGGGGGTCGTGGGATGACCACGCGGCTCCGCACATTATTAAGGGGGGTCGGGTGGCTTAAACTGACCCATTAATTGATTATGTATTTAATTAAAACTCTTATGCGCATTACAGGTCTTTAAAACACGCTCAAACAGGTCAAAATAGGGTTTAAAACCCAAGTTGCACAAGGAGGAATGCCACTGGAAAAACCCCTAAAAGGCCGGGTGATGCCGATCGGTCTCGCCGATCGGTCTCGCTGATTGGTCTCACTGATATGCCACCCGTTTAGGACCTGTATTTTGGAAAAGGGAAGGACCAAGAGAGTCTGGGTCATCAAAGATAAAATATCCAATACGAACTCAAATAATTAACTAATAGTTATAGAAAGGTAATAATCGATATAGAAGGAATAATAAAAATTAAAAATGTTCTTAATCAAGTTAAAATTATCTTATGTTTATTATTCCGGAAGAAGAGGCAACATACAAGACAAGTCAGACTTGAGGTAAGGGGTTTCTTATCTCACTTTTAATTATGTGAGATTTCCACTATTTGCCACTTATTTATTGCATATGGTGTATTGTGTACTACCATTTGATAAATATTATCATTATTATCTTTATATTCGTGGTATTCTGTGATTTATTTGGTTTTTATTAACTTTTTTTCATACTACTCGACTGATTATAAATAAGTAAGGGCTTTTCATCTCACTTTTATTCCCGTGAGATTCATGGTATATTGGCCACTATTTCCTTTTCTGTTGTGTATGTACTGAATGTGATTTTATACTTTTTTTAATGTAATTTAATTTATTGTTATTTAAATATTCATTGTATAACACTTTTTTAATGGGGTGTATGTTTCATAAGTTACCAAATCGGTAAGGGAATTTCAAATTTCAATTTCCTCTCATTGGGTATTACGCATACTTCATTGATTATTTTACTATGTTATTATGTGTGGAATCACTATTTATTATTATTTTTAGTAATATCCACTACCATTTCTATGGATATAAATTTGTTACCATAATAAATCTTTTGAAAAATTATCAATTCCTCGATATGAACTTGATAAGATTAATTTTAAATCAATCTCAATTTATTGTGTTAAACATCCAATTCATTGGTGTTGTTTTTACAAGAATATGTGTGAATGTACACTGATTGATTTACAATTAATATCCAATCATATTGAGTGTATTTATATTTGTCACACATAATTATTTCTTTGATTTATCCTTAAGCTAAGGATGCTGTATTTATAAGAGACTTCATCTCAATTTACATTCCCTTGATACTTCTTTGTTATTATACACCAATTCACTTTTATATGGTGTATATAATGCATTTGACATAGTATATCATGAATACCTTTATTCTCATGATATTATAAAGTTTCAATTAACTCAAATATTTTTATTGACGTGTCTTTATTTTGGTCAATAACTCTAACTAAAATATCATTTTAAATGTTTTGAACATTTTTTATTCCAAAACATTCTCATTAATGTCCATGTTTTAAAAATGAATTAAGGATTTATTTATTTGGACAATAATGTTTTAAAATTAAAATTCCTTTACAAATTTTCAACTTGGTATGGGAAAAATTGATTCAAAAACATATTTTAAATGGCTTCATGATAAATAGTGATATTTTTAAATGTTTTCAAGAAAAACAGGGATATTTCTCTCAAATAGTTTTTATGATTATTTTAATCTATGTCAGTATCCTCTATTATTCTCTATTTAGGGTAATCTATTATAATACAATCTTCCATATTGTGTTGAATGAATTATGTTTTACTGTGGATTTTCCATTTTTATACCATTCATGGTTTCTGGTTAAACTATTGACATTTAGTATGCTAGTTTTAAAACAAAGGTTCAGATTGTGTTTCAACATTTTCACATGAGGACTGAATTGGACTTAGTAAGTGACAGGTGGAGAACACTATATCTCCCTGATGCATTGGTAGGTCTCATGAGACAATTAGGCATGGAATTGGTCGTGGCTTTTCCCAATTTTTGATATATAGTTTTGACCGAGGCCTTAATCATTTTTTAACGTCTTGGCCAAGGCCTTGAAAAAAATTTAGAATTTCCAGAATTATGCATTCCATCATTATGAGATAACATATTGATATTTCATGGGGTTATTCGACTAGTAGAACACCCATGACTATGTCTTGTTATG
The DNA here is from genome assembly GCA_963277665.1 of Viscum album. NCBI lineage: Eukaryota > Viridiplantae > Streptophyta > Magnoliopsida > Santalales > Viscaceae > Viscum > Viscum album. Next base: position 1,518,975,890 of record OY728131.1, read on the forward strand.
GAATTATTTACTCAGCTCATATTCCTACCATAAAGTGCTCATGTTTATTATGCGTTTAGACAAGTGTTTTAAATTATTCAACATGCCTGGTGTTTATGTTATCTTTTGCTATATTTTACACTCTTATGAATCATCTGATGTAACACCCTGAGCTTCCACGATACGCCTCTCTTTCAATAATGCAATAGCTTGCATTGTACGCAAGTTCGAGTTTTAACACACCGCGACTAATCAAAGTAGCCATTATGAACAGTAATACCCACTTTTTAAAATTATAGAAATTTTATATTTCAAAATGGACTTCATTTTTGTATCATAATATCTAAATTATCTTAAGTTGATTTTTTTTTATTTTCTGAGAACTTCCAATTTATTATGAATAGTGAAAAATACTTAAAACAGCCTTTTTAATCAAAATAATTTATAGTGATAAATTATACTATTTAGTGGTTTTAAAGTATAATTTGAATATTTTTTTACCATTTTATCCAATGGTCGTAATTACAATTAATTTCACATTGAAATTGGACATAAACAATTGTCAATCTTTTGATATATATTGTTTCTTAAAAACACGCTATTTGTAGTGACAGCGGGAATTAATTATATAATTAACTCATGAAACTTATATGTTTGGAATTTTGTAAAATGGACATCATTTTTGAATTCGGAATATCAATTATAGTTTAGGGTGAAATTTTGGCATTGTTCTGAAAAACATCAATTTTTGATGAATAGTGAAACCACTAAGTGGTAGTTAAAAAACTAATTTCTGGTTTAAATGAGACATTACCACTTCTGTGATTTGATTTTCAAAAATCCGATATACATGGTTATTGTTAGGAAGTAAAATGTGGGTCAATGGGATTAAAATAATTTTTGATGAATAGTAACTTTTAAGTTTAATTAATCGCGATTAAAAGTAATTAGTGAAATTTAAGGTAAAAATTATATTATAAAAATATAAAAATAACTTTACACTTGTCCTACCCCTATTGGATGAGTCATGGCCAACCAAGAAAATCCATGGGTCAACTTGGGGACCCCATGGAGCCACTTTGGTAGGAAAATGACATTAATTTTTTTTATTTAATGTTAAAATAAAAATGTCACAAACATAAGTTGTTTTACTAAAACAATTTTTAAATGGGGTTATAAAAGTCATATTTTTGACAAAAAATATTCATTAGAAAGATAAAAATATTTACTAAATCATGATACCTTTTTTATAATTTTTAGACATTAAATAAATTAAAATTTAATGACATAATGATGATGCAGCGATTACCTCATTAATTAATGATTTAAATAAAATGAAAAGATAATGTAAAATATAAGGCATAAACATGTCAAAAACCTATTTTATTAGTATATTTCGAACCCTTATCACCTTATCCTAGAAATATATCATTTTGGGACCTTTAGAATCCGAAAATCATTTCCAAGAGTGCCCCTCCTCTCCTCTTATAAAATTCCCCCACCACTACCACCTTATTCACACCATAAAGCCATTTGGATCGCCCAAAATCTGCCCAAATACTCTCCCAACTTCCCTCTCTTACTCCTAGAAGCCTCACATTGGGAATAAGTCTTCCCAAGTAAGCCTTTGGCTCAAATCAAAAAGAGTTACCTGATTTTATGGTAATGTTTTCATTTATGTTCTTTTGTTTTATTTCTCTTCTCCAACCCCCTAAACTATTTTTATTCATTTCCTTTATAAAAAACCAGTATATAAAATATACTAGGATTTTTTTATGATAAGGATTTGATTTACACTTACACACACCTTCGTCTAATGGTGAAATAACATACTGTTTCTGTGGGTGGCGAAATACTGCCTCACGAAACGATGATTGTTCAATATTATTTTAACACCTCTAATGATGGCCATTTTTATGACACTATTATCATATATGATATATATATTATTTTAATGTTTTCTTTATTGTTTTGTATTTCTCATTTATGGAATACCTTTAAGATTTCCATTGTGGGTAAACACGATATTTTCATTTTAGGAAGTGCGGACTACCGCCCCCTCAAAGTGATTTGAATTGTTAATGCCATATGTGGGATGTATAAAGGATAGAGTAAATGGTATTATAAATTATATTATACTGTAATTATATTATACCTTTATATAATTATAAATTCATTCCATTAAATACGAAATAGAAATGAAAGTAGCGTTCATGAGTACGTACGGATTACCTTCTCCATGAACGGTGCATTTCATTTCTTGCATCTAAATGTTATGTAATATTATAAATGAATGTATATAATGGATATATATTATGTATATGATATCTACATCATGAATATAATTATGTATATAATGGATACTTTACCACATGAACAAAGTGTAATTATAAGAAGTTTATTTTTGACTCAAGTACCTAAGATCGACAAAACAACCGTTATTAACTTAAATAATTACATAATTTTCATAACATGGTAATAAGTGATAAAAAATGAATAATTAACTTGAAAAAGGTTCTTAATAAGTTAGAGATTAACTCTAGTTTTTTATTCAGGAGGTTAAAGAACGGTCGAGTCAAGTCAGACACGAGGTAAGGGAACTTCTTAACCGAACTTCTATTCTTTGGGTTAATCTCCTACTTTCAAATTATGTCATGATATTATTATGGTCTATCTTATATTTTTACTTTCATTATGTGTACCTATAGTGAATACACATAATATATCTATTTTAATTAAAAAATGATCTTTGTAAGGGACTTCATCTCAATCTCCATTCATTGAGGCATATTTTGTTTTATACAAAAATTCCTCTTATATGGTGTATAAACCCCTTTGACTTTTACGTTTATTCAAAAGATATATATTTTATTTGAAGCATTTTACTAAAAGTCAAAAAGGAATGTTTTTCTTGTCGTACGAATGCGGCGACAACGACTTCACCACCTCCGTGAGCACTATTTGAATTTCGGCTTCCTCTACAAGCCATAACTTTTTTTAAAATAAAAATAAATACCATGTTTTACTTTTCTTTTATTTTGGTATTGAAAATGGTTTTCATAAAGTTTTTATTATATCAATGTGTTGTATTGATATCTTGTGATTGAAGTGTGGAAATCTTATGTTTCCTTTATGCGTGTTTTATGTGATAAAATTATGTTATGGTTTATGATATGTTTAAACCTGTTCATATGAGGAATGAATTGGACTTAATAAGTGATGGGTGGAGCCCACTATAGCTCCTAGATGCATCAGTAGGTCTCATGAGACAAAGTAGTGTCTTGGCACAAGGCCTTGACAAAATCTTATTTGTAGTCTTGGCACGAGGCCTTGGCTACGCGGTTATGATAGTCTGGCATTATGCATTCCATCATTATGAAAGTGTTTATTGATATTTCATGTGATTATTCAACCAGTAGAATATCCATCTGAATAAGTAAATGGCATTATTTCATTTGAATTTTTCCATATTATATTGAAGTTCTGGTTTAAAAGGATTTTGTTTAGTTATACATTGCCTTAAATGTTTATGTTTATTTATGAAAGCTTCCTCTATATTGTTATATTTACTGAGCATCTGAGCTCACCCATTTCAATGTTTTAATTTTTCTAGGATGTGAAGAAGTATTTTAGGAATGACCTAAATGGATAGTCTGAAGGGGATATGAGTGTGGAAAATGGAGACTATGTTATTTTAGTTTTTCACTTTAAGATGTAATGTAACATTTATGAAAGTATCTAGTGTTTCCAAGGCTACTAAACTAATTGTTCTTTCGAGACTTGATCATTTGTGATCATGCCAATGTTACGTAATAATGCACCGACTCTGGGTAGCTGAGGTTGGGGCGTTACAGTTGGTATCAGAGGAAGTTTAGTACTATCCTTGTAAACTATATTTAGATAAACTTTGATTAGAGCACATAGTCCGAAGATAGACTTTGGGGATTAGTATAGCAGAACTTCCTAGAATTTTGGTATTATAGAGATTTTGTGAGTTTTCTGAGAAATACATCCCTATCTGGATACGAGAAGGAAGAGGCGGCTCTGGCACAGATGTACCTAAGGGTAAAAACGAAAAACACCGCTTTGTGCTAGACTTGAATGGGAACTGGTGCACGACTATGGGTATTGCTGCACTCTTGGTTACGACACTACCGGGCGATATGCTTAGGATAATTCTCATTTTCATTACAAACCATTATAAAGGGTTTATGATTATATACTTCCTCAAAGAAAACATTTCTTTTTATGATTATGGATTATATCCTTAAATAGTTCAATTTATGTTAAGTGTTTTACAAGTATATAATGATGAATTTTAATTCATAAAATAATATAGTTTATTCCATTGTTTAGAAATGGCCCCTAGTGGGTGGAATGGAAACCTTATCAATGCATGCACTCCGTGTAGGGATTTCCCTCCTGGTCAAGATAATTATTGTGGAGCTGGAGATACAACTGGTGCTGATAAACTTATTACCATACTGGGACAACTCACTCAGGTTATAAATAATAACCTTACTTGTATGGAGCTATCTGATCCGCAATGTGGATGATCAATGTTAGACCGCTTCATAAGGCAATAACCGCAAACATTTAATGGGGGTACAAATCCATTAGTATCTGAGAAATGGATAAACTCTTTAGAGAAAATATTCCACGCCTTGGGGAGTAGCGAAAGGGAGAAGGTTGTCATGGCATTCTACCGCCTCATTAGAGATGCCGATCAATGGCAGTCACTGATTCAAAACACAAAGGAAGATGAAGAAGTATCAAGTATGGAATGGAGGGAGTTTAAGGTAATTTTCTTAGAAAAATACTTTCCTCATGACCATCGAGCAGATATATAAAGGAAATTTTTGAGTCTGAGGTAGAAGGAGGATGAGAATTTCGCAAAGTATGAGGCTAACTTTACAAGGTTAGCGAGGCATGCTGCAGATTATATACGGAACCGAAGAAGTATGATTGATCATTTCATTGATGGGTTAAAACCATTTCTATGTCGAGAATTAGTCTCACAAACCTTCTCGCTGTATGAAGATATTGTCTCATGTGCTATCAAGACCGAAAAGAAATTCTCTAAGTCTTATGACTTTAAAGAAAAGCAAGAAAAAAAGAGAATGGTGGAAAAATAGACAGTTAAAAGGAATAAGTGAAAGAAGGATTTTCCATTATGCGATAATTGTTGGAATAATCACCCCGATACTTTCCTGAATGGAATGGGAGTTTGTTAAAAATGTGGAGAAAAAGGTCACCAGGCTCGTGATTGCAAGGGAAAGAAAGAGGCTATCAATGTTGAATGCTACAACTAGAGGGAAATGGGGCATTATTCAAATGAATGTCCTAAGCGTCAGGGATACATACCCTAGAAACGGCCAAGGGATCCAGGACAATCTTATGTTGTTACTACAGTTGAAGTGGAATAATTAATGTGTTGGTGCTTTTGGACTCAAGGATTGTATTCTGGTTATCAAATAATGTGATATATGTAAGGATTGTATTGCAGTACTTGTTGCTTTCCTTAAGGTTTTAATATGACGAAGGTAATCATATTTGTAGTATGTGAAAATAAGAGAAACTTTACGTTGTTTGGGGAATCTGATGTTACAATTGATTTTGGAATTTAGAGACCTTTTAGAGAATATCTGGACAGAGGTATTTTGGATAACTATAAAGGTTGGAATGGATTAAGTTTAACCTTTGATGGTATTGTTTAAGGTTAAAACATTTCTGAAGATTATTTTTGAAATATTATAATACTATAGTTTTTGGAAAAGGACAACCTACAGGTTGGGGGATAACCCGTCGCATCGGACAAAGCAGCAGGAATCGAACCCACAACCATAGTGCGATGGGACTTTATTACCTACCAGTAGCCTACAGGAATTCCCTGGTTATTACAAAATAGTTTTCCTAATCTAAATGGTATGTGGTAAAATTTAGAACCTTATACAATTAGGATAAATAGAATATTTTTGAGTTCTGTTACCATTTGGAGTGAAATATGGGTTTGTGGTAAAAATTTATTAAATAATGAATGTCTACATGACAAGTAATTATATTTCATTACATTCTTAGTAAATATCTTAAATAAATTACTCAACTTTAAGAAAGGTATCTTAAAACAAAAATGTTGTCGGTTAACTTTTCCAACTGAGGATTTAATGACCGTTTAACTAATCACAGGTTTGTGATTTTCTTATGGTTAACTTTCTCCTAATCCTATTTTATACAACTCTCCATCAGACCTTGATGGTTTGTTTTTCCACCATATCCATATTTTCATAGAATCCTAGTATGGTATATCTTGGGTGACCTTTTTACTCCTCTTTATTTCTTTTAAATTTATATTTTTATTAACCCTATTTCTGATGTGGGTTTTCCACAAAGGTATTTTCTATTTTCAACCTTTTATTTTCAAAGAAAAATTTTAAATTGCGAGGACGCAATTTATTGAAGGAGGGGAGAATGTAACACCCCGAGCTTCCACGATACGCCTCTCTTTCAATAATGCAATAGCTTGCATTGTACGCAAGTTCGAGTTCTAACACACCGAGACTAATCAAAGTATCCTTTATGAATAGTAATACCCACTTTTTAAAATTATAGTAAATTTATATTTCAAAATGGACTTCATTTTTGTATTCGTAATATCGAAATTATCCTAATTTGTATTTTTTGTAATTTTCTGAGAACTTACAATTTTGTATGAATAGTGAAAAATACTTAAAAAAACTTTTTTAATCAAAATAATTTATAGTGATAAATTATACTATTTAGTGGTTTTAAAGTATAATTACAATATATTTTTACCATTTTATCCAATGGTGGTCATTATAATTAATTTCACTTTGAAATTGGACGTAAACAATTGTCAATCTTTTGATATATATTGTTTCTAAAAAACACGCTATTTGTTGTGACAGCGGGAATTAATTATAAAATTAATTAATGAAACTTATATGTTTTGAATTTTTTAAAATAGACATCATTTTTTAATTCAGAATATCAATTATAGCTTAGTGTGAAATTTTGGCATTGTTCTGAAAAACTTCAATATTTGATGAATAGTGAAACCACTAAGTGGTAGTTAATAAACTGATTTTTTGTTTAAATGAAACATTACCACTTATGTGATTTGATTTTCAAAAATCCGACATACATGGTTGTCATTAGGATGTAAAATGTAGTTCAATGTGATTAAAATAATTTTTGGAGAATATTAGCTTTTACATTTAATTAATCACGATGAAAGATAATTAGTGAAATTTATGGTAAAAATGATATTATGAAAATATGAAAATACCTTTAAACATTTCCTACACCTATTGGATGAGTAATCTCAGACCAAGAAAATACATGGGTCAACTTGGGGACCCCATGGAGCCACTTTGGTAGGAAAATGACATTAAAAACCTTTTATTTAATGTTCAAATAAAAATGTCACAAACATGAGTTGTTTTACTAAAACAATTTTTAAATGGGGTTATACAAGTCATATTTTTGACTAAAAATATTCATTAGAAAGATATAAAGATTTCCTACATCATGAAACTTTTTTTATAATTTTTAGACATTAAATAAATTAATTTTTTTATGACACAATGAAGATGCAGCGATTACCTCATTAATTAATGATTTAAATAAAATGAAATGATAATGTAAAATATAAGGCTTACACTTGTCAAAAACCTATTTCATGAGTATATTTCGAACCCTTATCACCTTATCCCTGAAATATATCATTGTGGGACCTTTAGAATCCGAAAATCATTTCGTAATAAAGTAACATTTCAATCATTCCAAAAATGCAAATCCTTTCCTCTTATAAAAGGTCCCCACCACTACCACCTTATTCACACCTTAAAGCAATTTGGATCAGCTAAACTCTGCCCAAATACTCTCCAAACTTCCTTCTATTACTCCTAGAAGCCTCACTTTGGGCAGAAGGCTTCCCAAGGAAGCCTTTGACTCAAATCAAACAGAGTTACCCGATTTTAAGGTAATGTATTCTTTTATGTTCTTTTGTTTTATTTTGCTTCTCCAACCCCCTAAACTTTTTTATTCCTTTACTTTATAACAACACCAGTATCTAAAATATAGTAGGATTTTTTTATGATAAGTATTTTATTGACACTTACACACACCTTCGTTTAATTGTTGAAGAACATACTGTTTCTATGGGTGACGAAATACTACCTCACGAAACGATGATTATTCAATATTTCTTTAAACCCTCTAATAGAGGCCATTTTGATGACACTATTTTCATTTATGATATATATATTATGTTTATGTTTTCCTTATGATTCTGTATTTCTCATTTATGGAATACCTTTAAGATTTCCATTATGGGTAAACACGATATTTTCATTTTATGAAGTACGGACTACCGCCCCCTCAAAGTGATTTGAATCATTAATGCCATATGTGGGATGTATAAAGGATGGAGTAAATGGTATTATACATTATATTATACTGGAATAATACTATACCTTTATATAATTATAACTTCATTCCATTAAATACGAAATAGAAATGAATGTAGCGTTCATGCGTACGTATGGCTTATCGTCTCCATGAACGGTGAATTTCATTTCTTACCACTAAATGTTATGTAATATTATAAATGAATGTATATATAGGATATATATGATGTATATTATATATAAATAATTAATATAATTATCGATATAATGGATATTTTACCACATTAACAAAGTGTAATTATAAGAAGTTTATTTCTGACTCAAGTACCTAAGATTGACAAAACGATCGTTATTACCTTAAATAATTACATAATGTTCATAACATGGTAATAAGTGATATAAAAAGAATAATGAACTTGAGAAAGGTTCTTAATCAGGTAGAGATTAACTCTATTTTATTATTCATGAGGATAAAGAACAGTCGAGTCAAGTCGGACATGAGGTAAGGGAACTTATTAACCCAATTTCTATTCTTTCGGTTAATCTCCTACATTAAAATTATGTCATGATATTATTATAGTCTATCTTATATTTGTACTTAAATTATGTGTACCTATAGTTAATACAAATAATATATCTATTTTATTTAAAAAATGATCTTTGTAAGGGACTTCATCTCAATCTCCATTCATTGAGACATATTTTTTTTATACACATATTCCTCTTATACGGTGTATAAACCCCTTTGACTTTTACGTTTATTCAAAAAGAATCTTTTTTATATGAAGAATTTTACTAAACAACACAAAGGAATGTTTTTCTTGTCGTACGTATGCAGAGACAATGACTTCCCTGCCTTGGTGAGCACTATTTTAGTTTCAACTTCCTCTACAAGCCATAACTTTTTTTAAAAGAAAAATAAATACGATGTTTTACTTTTCTTTTATTTTGGTATTGAGAATGGTTTTGATAAAGTTTTTATTATATAAATGTGTTGTATTGATATCTTGTGATTGAAGTGTGGAAATATTATATTTCCTTTCTGCATGTTTTATGTGATACAATTATGTTATGGTTTATGATATGTTTAAACCTATTCATATGAGGAATGCATTGGGCTTAATAAGTGATGGGTGGAGCCCGCTATAGCTCCTCGATGCATCAGAAGGTCTCATAAGACAAACTAGTGTCTTGGAATGAGGCCTTGACAAAATCTTATTTGTAGTCTTGGAATGAGGCCATGGCTACATGGTTATGATAGTCTGGTATTATGCATTCCATCATTATGAAAGTGGTTGTTGATATTTCATGTGATTATTCGACCAGTGAATATCCATGTGAATATGTAAATGGAACTATTTCATTTTAATTTTGCCATTTTATGTTATAGTTCATGTTTAAAAGGCTTTTGTTTAGTTATACGTTACCTTAAATGTTTATGTTTATTTATGAAAGATTCCACTATATTGTTATCCTTAATGAGAATCTGATCTCACCCATTTAAATGTATTAATTTTTCCAGGATGTGAAGAAATATTTTAGGAATGACCTGCAGGGATAGTCTAAAGGAGATATGAGTGTGGAAAATGGAGGCTATGATATTATAGTTTTTCACATTATTATGTAATGTAACATTTATGAATGTATATAGTTTTTCCAAGACTACTAAACTAATAGGTCTTTTGAGACTTGATCATTTGTGAGCATGCCAATGTTACACAATAATGCACCGACTCTGGGTAGCTGGGGTTGGGGCGTTACACTTGAGCTCACCCCTTTCTCATGTTTCACATTCCCAGGATATGACGAAGTTAGTTATGAGTGACTTGCAGGAATAATCTTGGATTTGTGGATTCTACTAATGGAATAAATTAGTTTTGTTTTTCTTTTTATGTTGTAATTTTGAACTTAAGTATCTATCTTGTTTCTAAGACTTCTAAACTAATCGGTCCTTCAGGAATTGATACCTTGTAATCATGAAAATGTTTTAAAATAATGCATTGACACCAGGATTCTGGGGTTGGGGTGTTTCAATTTATGTTCCCTATATGAAGTTCTTTTGGAAACATCCCCAATATGAATGTATTTGAATCATATTTATCACCAAGAATCCCCAACGTGAACATAGAATTTATAGAATAATAAAAGTGATATATATTGTTAATTAAATTACTACCATACATTCTACAATAACAAGACTCATTACAAGGTGTAATATAAATTAATTTCTAAAAAAATACACCAATTCCAAAAAACACTTAATGAACACATTAATTATTTTGATCATGTCAATGTGACATCTATAAAACATGAAATAATAAACCAATTATTGTAGTCACAAAATTAAAAAACAGGCCCATCATGGAATTGATAGGGGATTACAATTCTGGGAGGTCATTTGAAAAATAAATTTATTGGGAACATAATCAAATTGGAAAAATTTTACTTTTCCCTATAAGAGTGGGAAACCAATATAATGAAATGGTAGGACATCCTATTCCACTTCCGACCATAAAGGAAATTCATTCTTCTATAAAATACTGAATCCATAAACAAAATAAAGGAAATAATTTATACACCAAATATTTTGTTTTGAGGCTAACTCATAATGATGGAACAACCCTTTGATATTATATATATATTATTTTTATATCCTTGATAAATGGGGATTAGATAATATCCATTAAATGTTAAGTGGTTCCACTAATCCCCTTTCGTATTGTACATTTTTTTGGTTCTCAACCACAACCACTCAAGTCATGGCCTAGAAAATTATCAAACAGTACCCATTCATTACAGGGATAAATTTCATTAATTTAAATTTTCTTTTGAAAATGAAATTGTGATTTATAGAGGTAATTATAACTGGTTTTCAAATTTATAGAAGTATTTTCATAATCTTATAATTTATTTGGGACATTAATTTTAATTTATTTAAAGTGATTTAAATATTTCCTAACTGTTTTAGGTGTTTTTTAAATGATAATAAGGATTTATGCTAATTATATTCCTGTTTTTGTTTGTTAAAATTTAATAATATTGTGTTTATTCTTAACTTTAAACACGTCTGGGCTTGTATTTAAGGATAACGCCAACACATAAAGGGGTATGTAAGGGTTTTGTATATTATTTATGTATTTTGTAATTCTAATGTAATGTTTATACTCTATATATAAGGGAAATCCATGTTTTTTAAATCATTCCTAAAGTTTAGATATTGTTTCCATGTGTTGTGTGATGTTAGTGGTGAAATTCTAATTCCCGTATAAGGGTGAGAAGAACGTCACATAAGAAAAATACTAAATTTATATAAGTAATGTTAGGTTAAATCATATCTCTTGTTCACTATGAATGGTTTGAAATATCCCTATTTATGGGTTAATCCATCACTATTTGAAGTAATCCTTGAATTTTCCTATTGTAAGTAAGTGCAAGACTCGATCTACGTAATGGATAGTACAAGTTTATTAAGGCTATAGAAGGGTAAAAATAGAATTTAATAAAGGCTAGTCAACATTCCCCATATTTCATAATGGAATAGAGCTACATATTGGTAAAACCCTTTTACCCATACATGATGTATATGTGTTTTTTATGGGTATCTATTTTTACCTAGTTTCGTAGTTATTTCCTCCAAAGGATCTACAAACAGTTTTAACTCCTTCTAAAGGATTTTTAAAGACTAAAACCATCACAATTATTGTTTTTAACTATCGTAATGTTATATCTAATGTTTTAAATGGTTTTATAGGATTAAATATCAATTTTTTGAGTTAAATACAAATTATATAGAACTTGTTTTGTATAGATGAATGTATATCTACGAATGTTATTTTTTTTTACATTCTCTCATTTGAGTTCCTCTTTATTTCCCTCGAGTTCTAGTGACCCAAAACCCTAACATTGATGTTTTTTAACTCTTTTTAAAATTTTATAAGGATCCTCTTACCTCTATTATATGATTATACCATCTTCCTCTCACATTTGTTATAATGATGCAATGTGAGAGGCTTACTTGAAGTAGGGGAGTTTTTACTTCTCATTTTTATACTTTGTAAATGTAAAATTATCATGACTTATACTCCTAATTTTAGATTAATTTGACTAAACATAATAATATATTAATCAATAAAATAATCATACGAGTAATTAAAATATCAAAATCTTATGATTATAAACTATGAGGATAAATTAAATGTTATGTTATTCTGTCGATAAAAAAATATAAATTCTTGAACATTAATAAGTAGATTAATTTATAAATTAATATTTCATATGATAATAATAGATTTTTATTTATTAAGATTAATGTGATAATATTATTTCATGGTTTCACATAGATGTTTACTGCTCAAACAAAAATGTTTTTTAAGTTCTAATTTAATATCTAGAATTGAATTAAAGTTAATACTACATATCATGGATAAAAAAATTATCTTATAATTTGGAATTTTTAATTTTTTTAATAAATATTTTTTAAAAATAATATAAAAAATTTAAATTTAATATTTATTTGAAGAAATTGAAAAAATATATGATGATCAATTAGATTTTCCGAAGAAAGATATTTTTTTAGTTTTATACTGGAGAATAATGATATTTTTCATGATATAGTCTAAGAGATGAAAATAAATAATTGAATACCTTGTTATAATAAAAACTTGACAAAATAAAAATGATATCATGCCATGAAGTTAAATTGATTGTGTAATATTGATTAAAATTATTGAAAAATTATACATATTTAGGATTGGGGATTTTTAAATGTTCTATTATTGTTAATCTTTTTCTGAATAATTTTATTCCATGTGAATAACTTTATTCTTTCTTATAAATTCTTTCACATATGGATATATTAATATTCATGAGGAAATATTTCGGATAAGTGATCACATGCTTTTTAATTTCTATTTTATTCTCTATGAGATTTTATAGATAGTGTTACATATGTTATTATGGTTTCAAATTATGGTTGATATTCTTGGTAATTTTATTGTAACGCAAATCTACTGATGCTTTGATGATATTAATATAGGATTGTTAAAATAGCTATCATTGATATTGTTTCTATTTAATAGAGTGTCTTAGGGTGGAACATCTATTTAAATAAAAAATACTTTAATTTATAAAATTTATAATGCTAGAACTACTATGGTTTATAGTTATAAAATTTATTATTAAAGACAGTTTTGAAATGTAAATGAAGCATTAATTATTACTATTGGGTTAAGGAAGAATGATTTTTTTATAAAAGAATGGGTGTTTTTTTATTTTTTATCCATAGATTCCATCGAGTTATTTGAGGAATAATACCTAAAAATATATATTTTTTCTATACGGATTTAGAGCCTTCATTTCATTATATGTTAACATGGTGATTATGGAATAATATATAAGGATTCCCATGGAAATAATGGTGGCATGGGGTTCCAATTATGGGGATGAAATGGGAGGGGATACCTAAGGTTATGATGGTGGGTTGTGGTTATGGTTATCATAATGATGTTTGTATGGTATGTTGGATGTGCAATTATATGAAATAGTTATAGGGATGCTATTGGGATTGATTGAATGTGATGATTCTAGGATTTTCCATTATTTTTGTGCTTAATGTTGGGATTATTTATTTACAATGAATATTCATACTTAATCTATTGATTAATGGATGTTATTTATATAAGTAGTTCCCAACTAAGGGAAGTAGATTGATAATATACACTATGATTAAATCTTTAATGAGGTACCTTGGATGATTACAAGTGTAACAAGAAGTGTATAAAATGATATATTAATTAATGAATTAATTAGGTTTGTTCATGATTCTTACATCTGATGATTCCATACATGAAAATAAAATTATAAAATTAATAGTGTTTTCGGAACAAGGATTAGATGATTAAAATGCTAGTCATGGAAATAATAAAAATGATAATTTATCAAGGTTAAATTAATTAGATTATTATAATAGATATTGTTTAATATATGATTTTGACTTTTTCTCCTTAGAAGTGGAAGCTGACAGTCTCGTGTGACAATAATGATAGATGAGTCTAAGGATAGGTAGTTTCCCATAGTGTTGTTACAAGATTTATATATAACAATTAGGTTTTGTGATTTCATATGCTACTTCACCCATGATGGATATGGAACTGAAACCCATTGGAAAATGGGAGGGTATTTTCCCCAACATCTAGGATAGTGAGAATTTGATGGCTAACTACCCACTTGAATACCAATCTCTTCTCATTATAGTATAGTGTACTAGTATGAATGGTTATCATCTGTCCCCTTATATGTTTGAATAGGTTTTTAATGGATTTCATTTTTTCACATTGATATATATCTAGATATAGTATCCTAATAGTTATTATTATTTTTTTGAGTATTTTATATAAAAGATTGATATATAATACATGAATTATGGGTTATGGTGGCTCCTGAAAAAAAATCAGTTATAATATTTATATGTGTTTGGGATGAATGGTTAATGGGATTTATGAGGTGTATTTTATTATATCCTAGGTTTCTTTGGTCTGGAACACATAATATCAAATATCTCTATGTTGTATTCTAGAGATTGAATCACCCTGTGATTTTAAAATAACACTATGTTCAATAGCGTATACAACACAAAATTCTAATCTTAGAGGAACCATGAAATATTATTATTTAAATATGAATTTTATAAAATATAAACTGAATAGGAGGGTATGAAAAGGATTAACTATTTTATGAGATATATATAGTGGAACACCTCAATAAAAATGTATCGATTGATTTTTTGTACAAAAACACTAACTTTTTAATACATATATTTAGTCTTCAAAATATGTTAACTTAAATTTAGTTCTTATTTATTATTATAAGAGAATAATATATTTATCATATAGAATAATAATATCTTTTTTTATAAAATTGATATCAATTTTTAAACTAGAATGTAAAAATTATATCATAGGGAATTTTCAGCTTTTTTCTAAAAAGATAAATTTTCTATTGAATTATGACGAATATTAGTTTTTATTGAGAAATATATTTACTTCTAAAAAATTGAAAAATGTACATTTTTTTAGAAAATGTTTCAAAATTAAACGAGTTATATTATATTACAAATAATTGAATAAATTTTATTTTAAGTGATATTTTTATTTAATTTAAAATAAAAAAATTTATACAAAAACAATATTTTTTTGAAAATATGATTTTCATTATGTTTTAAATATTATTTATAAATTAATTTCCACCACCGATAAAAAATTAATCATGAAACAAAGACTCAATCTTTTTAATAATGTGTTCAATAATTTATAAATAGGGCTTTTTTTTATTAATAGTAACCTTGATAAATTTTTTTCATCTGGGTATGGGTAAATTGGATAAAATAGTGTTAAAACTATAAGTTCAGGTATGAAAATCAAACCTACACTTCCCATTATCATATAGGAATGGTACCTATCTGGCATTCACAACCATGTAATGAATATATTGCCATGTGGTAACATATATCCTAGATTAGGCCCTTAGTATTAATTTATAAAAATAATAAATACATAATGTCACTCTCTTGACTTAAATAATTCTTATCTTTTTTTATAATGATCAAAATCAGGATATTATGTTTTAAATGCTTTTTAGAAATATAAACTAGGTTTTCATTTTGGAATTTTATTTATAATTTATATTGATTAAATAATAACCTTAAATTGTTATGTAGTGCCAACATAGTATTTATTAAATTAATAGAAAAGAAAAATATCAGAAGTTTAAAATATTAAAAATAATGAAAGTCCAATAATTTTTGTGTTATATAAATTATATATATATATTAATTTTATTACTGTGTAATTGTATTATATTTGAATTTACTATTTTTCTTGATGTTGTACAAGACAAATTAAATGAATGTTGTAAAAGATTAAGATAAAGATATTTTATAATATAAAACATCATGTTAAATGATTTACAATTAATAAAAATATTATCCCCATAAAAATGAATTTTTTGTGGTTTAGACTATCAACATTGGTCAATTTATTAGTCTTTTTCTTTTTTGGACACATATTTTATTGTTAAATGGTATAAAACATTAATATTTTGGTAATTTGAAAAAGGATTAATGGTGGGTTAAAACTAAAAGATATGTTTAAATATGTGACCAAACAAGTCCAATTTTTATTTTTTTATTTATTATTATCATAATTTTAAATTTTATTTATATAAACTTTTTTATTTGTACATAAATGATAATTTATATTAATTTAATGATTTTAGTTGTTCCAAAACTAACCCTCCCCTCACTTACAAATGGACACCCCCTTTCTATTTTATTTACAAGGATTTTGGAAACCTATATCAACCAAACCATGAGAAATTAACATAAAAAATTCCTTATAAATTTTATTGAGATTCAAGGCCTTTCACAAGACTAACCCTAGGTCCCTTAAGAGGTGATCTAAAGGATGTCTATGGAAGAAGTGGTCAATATCTTTAGTGATTAATCCATGTAAATTTCATTTATTATTCTACTTCATTTTTTGTAACAATACTTAAATGATGACTATGGTAACATAAATACAATTATATGTTATTATAATTATGGTACAAAAAAATTTCTTCTCATTTTCATCATATAAAAATAAAAAATATCGCTCGTGTTTTTGTATGCCTAACCATGTCCATATTGCGGTGTAATTTTTTTAATAACAAATTATATGGATGGTTATAAATATGGAACTAATGAATATAATATATATATATATATGATATTTATAACCTAAATTTTCATCTATAATTATAATATCATATATACATTTTTACCAACCAATTTGTTGGAAAATGATAACGCTGCCCATCCATATATATTAACGACCACCTCTGAGAAGCGATATGATTTAATTTTCATTCCCACATTACATTGATGGTAATAATGATGTATTTAATAAATATTTATAATATATATTACATAATAATAATTTTCTATAAGGTATTTATTATTTACCTTTCTTCCGTTCCATCTACTGAAAAGTGAAAACAACATTCAATCGTATGTACGACCTACATTCATTATGAATAATTTATTTCATTTTTTAATATTATATATATATTATTTAAATCACAATTAAAATTTTTTATATGATGGATCCTTGATCAAAGTACAAGTACCCAAACTATTGAACCACAACATACATGAAAAAAAGAAGTTATTACCCAGATAAGTGATTTTAATAAATAATTGTTAATAAATGGGTAATAAAATGTTTGAAGTTAGTCATATATGTTATGATATTGATTATTATGATTATAAAATATATTTAGAATATATTTATATTTATTATACATGATGTTCAATCACATTTTTAGGAAGTAGACCATAGGGTAAAACGTTTCTTAACACAACTTCCATTCATGGGGTCATACTTCTACTTAATTGAATATATTCTTCCATGATTCTGTGTGAATTTAAATATTTATGTATTATGTTTTATTTATATATTTTTTTGAGTTTTACATTTTTCAAACATAATTACATCATTGTTTAATTATCTCTTGAAAAGTTTGAACATTGTAAGGATTTCTCATCCCACTTTTACTTCAATGAGATATATTACATATTCCCCACTTTTCTATTTTGTGTGGTGTATCTAATACTTATTTTTAACATTATATCATGAATACATTTAGATTAATGGTACCTTAGGTTTCATTTTATTTTTTTCCTTCCAAAGGATTATAATTCAAAAGTTACCACAACTATATTTGTTTATCTTAAAATAGCATCCTTATTTTTTTTGTTTATATTTAATTATCATTTATGATAATTATCTGATCATTATATATTAAAAACAATCTATTTTCTTATCATATATTAATTTCCTTAAACTTTATTTTTTACCTTAATTTTTCACATTTATGTACTCAAGAGTTAAAATGGTTTTTATATGGAATACTAGATTTTTTATTATTCAGTCTGGAATATTTTTCTCCCATGTCAATCATTTAATTAACATGATTTAAATAATTTTTTAACAATTATAATATGGTTTTTAAAGTAATTTTTACCCATTTTTTATATTATTTAATTTTTTTCAAGGAATCCCCATGTATTTTTTTTTGAATGAGGAACTTTTTCACTTTTTATCCGAAAATGTTAAAGGAATAATTGTTTTAACATAAAAGAAAATAAAGGAATTACCCTCCATCATTACCACAAAATATTTCTAAAAATAAATTAAAATTTAGAAAGTTCATTTTCCAAAAAAAAATCATTAGATTTAATAAATCTATATTTTTAAAATAAGTGATTTTGATGTGAAATGGGGTATTTTCCTCATGAAAACTTCAAATTTTCATTTTAATGTAATTTCATCTATGTCAAAAAAACTATTGTTGGATATTAATATTTACTACAGATATAATCAAAAGATAAAATAAATCATATTTTTAATGATGGTTTATGTCAAGTTCTTCTAGATAATGGTTTAACATCCCATATAATTGTTCTTCTAATACATATAGTTACTGTTTACTAAGGAATGTTGATTAAATTTTATTATTTACTCATATTATTAATTTATTAGATGTATTAAGTTAACGATGGGGTACATAATTACATATCCCTTTATTTCATCAATATGTATCCTAAGACAAGACAACTGTATATGTGTTTTATATGGATTTTTGTTGTATACCTACCCATAGTTTAAACATTCCCAAAACAATGACTCAATGGTTTGTTTGAGATGTCTAACACTTTTCATTACATAATTTTAAAATTATTTTTTAATGTTCATATTTTAATTTTGATTAATATCCAAGGATATTTTAAAATCTCATTTTATTCTTCATATTTTATCATTTAATATTCATTTAGTCCTACCATATTATTCAACAGGACAATGTTATTGAATAATAGAATGTGTTTTTAGCTATTTACCTTTCCATATTGAATATTCATTATTTATTCATGATATATTCTATTTTACATAATCCTTCTATATTATTTGAGATCAACCCAAAGAATTCACCTTTCATTAGGATATAAAGAATAAATCTTTGAATTATAAGGATATAAGATATTTTATTTCGTTATGTTTTGTATTCTATATTTCAAAAATTTGTTTGAGATTCAGTTATTTATCTAGTCTACCTAAACGACTAAACCGTCTAGTCATTAGAGATATGATTACTAGTTTTTGATTTCAATGTAATGATGTATCCACTGGAGGTCTCTATAGTTGTTATTAAAGAATGTTTATCAGAAAACATGGGAAATATATTTAAGAAAACATGGATTAGGTAACCTAACATTATGGATGACATTGAGTATATTTATTAGTATAGTATAACATTATATGTTTTTGGAAAGGTAGAGATTTTTTTCGTTTTGCCTAACATAAAACCTTGTTTTTCACTCATGAGGGGATATTCTTGGGGTAATTCTTATAATATTTATAGTAAATTATAAAGGATTTGAATAAATGATAACAATATATAGCATAGGTTAAACTTTAGGTGTTAGAGAGTGAAAATAACATGTCATTATTTAAAAATATGTGACTGATATCTCTTGTATTCCGACTATTATTATTGTTTCAGATACTATGAACTATGGTATCAATAAATGGATTGAACCAGAATAAACCATGTCAACAATTAATGTGATGGAAAATGTGGTGATTATGAGAACCCATGTGAGATAATTATTGGATTGAAAAATATTTTGATTCTTCATAACCAGTTATAATAATTTATGATTTCTAAATTTCACCTTAACCAACTTCCAGAGTTAGTATATAAGTGAATGATAGTGTTTTATGGGATATTAGGTAGTTGAGACCATAGAGGAAAGATGAATCAATTTCATTAATGTCAAATATGTAAAATGATATGGCCAATGAATGTATCAATGGATGGGGAAGTTATTTTTTTATGTGTATATAAATTTCATAGAGAAATGATTTGTTATAGATAACAATTACTTATTTTTGGGTAATAAGGGAATAATTTGAGTCAATTCCATATTCCAAGTATTAACTCATATACCACAGAATGAAAAATACCATATCAAACTTTTATGTTGAATAATTTAATTATTTATATATTTTGATTCAATATTTATGTTTTTTAAATATTTTATAATTGATATTATGTATAATATAATCATAACATATATGGAATGATTTTCAGTATTTTTTTCTTTATGGATTTGAAAAGATATATTGAGTTATAATGAAAAAAATTAACGTGCTTCTATTTTTTAAGAACAAATGAACAAGGGAAATATAACACATAAAAAATTCCTAAGGTAGAAGTAATGATATTTATGTAGGATGACATAGATAAAGTATATCAGATAGTATTGGTGACCTTGAAAATGATTATTGGTTTGATGAAAATTTAATTGATGATTTTTTACTACTTTTTGGATTCATAGAATATTCTTGATAATATTTGATTTTCTTTAATGAATATTCATATAGTTTATTTTTTTATGAAGATATTATTTCATTGATGATTCATGGTGATCAATGTATTCATGTATTTTTTATGTTAAATTAAGGGTGACGTTAATTATTTATACGGTTAATGTTGAGTTGATTTTTGAAAATTTAGTGACCTTATTTTGAAATTTTAATAATATCTATTTTTTGGGTGTATTTTGAAATGGTTTTAAGGATTAATATTAATGTGTTGGATTTAGTAAAACATTTGGTGTTACTGTGGTTGTTTCAAAGGTTAGTGTATAGTATTGGAGAAAATGTTCTAACCATTTTGTCTTTGGAAAATATTTAGATACATATATAAATACATATCATTATTTTATGGAAATTATGTTCCATTAAAATATAATTTTAGTGATTTAAAAATAAACAAAAACATAGATATTCATTTTATGGAGTGTGAGATGAAGTGGAGCAGTAATAATTCAATGATTAATGTTGATAATTATTTTAATAGTATAGAGGTTGATGGTTTGGTACATGATCAATGGGATGTGATTCATGAAGGAACATTCATACAAAACATAACACCATGGAATAACATCTTTATTGATCCATAATTTTATGGGAAAAATTAGTAGTATGAGACTTCCAACTTGGTTTTGGGGGATAGTTTTGATGATATTCATAGAATAGGCTTAAACAACTCAAAATAAATCACGTGTGGAATGGAAGAGGGGACTCAGGATGGTTTGTTGTGTTAAGGGTAAAGAAGTATAAAGTTTGTTAAGAATACTATGAATTACCTAAACCCATGGAATCAAGGTTGGCCAAAATAATTAAGATGATGAAAATTAACCTAAACATTATCAATAGGTAGGAATAAAAATTTTAATTCTTCAATTAGAAAATAAAATGGTATAGTGTGATGAGTAGAGACTCAAAGTAAAATAAAATGAATAAATAATCAAAGAAGAATTTGAGGTCAAGGCTATAAAAATGGATTTTTATTTGATGGTTGGAAGGATAATTCTAGTAAAATTTAATAATCAACAATGAGATTATATAAACAAAGAATATCGTATCATGACACATGGCTTCAATGAATGGAAGATTATTGTGGTAGATTTTTTTCCAATAAGGGAGAATATAGCCTACAGTTTTGCAGACCTCATTGGGGATAGCTTAGATATGATGGTCTCTTATCTAAAATGGTTAATACACAGAGGTATAGTTTCTAATATACCTAAAATTCACTAAAATTATTCGGTTATTACTTATCGGGTGCACTAATTTCATGTTTCAAACTATCATGTTTTCCCATTTTTTCAGTACATGTAATTTTCATAATAAAAATTCAATTTATTAGTCATTAATATAAAAAAGGTTGAAATTGTTATCATGAAATAGAAATATATCAATTAAGTACATTTTATGGTGTTCTATCTTTTGATATTAAATGAATAATTTATCGTTAGATATAATGATCCCAAAATAATAACATTATACGTTGACCATTATTTTTAATGATTCAAAATAATTTTCACCCATCTATAATTTATGGTATTTTGGCCATCAAATGTCTCATGATGATGTTATCTATCACTCTCTATTGGTCCTTGGGAATTTATTTTCATCTACATGCCTATATTTTCATTTACCACTAATGTTATCTTATTTGAAATTCTAGTTTTTTTTCGAATGACCTATGTATTTCCCTTTCTCTATTTTAAGAATATTTTTTATTAACCTTTTTTACGACGTGGGGTTTTAAAGAATGAATATTCAAATGTAAAACCCTTATCTACGAAGGAAAAGTTCAATTTTTTGGGGGAAATATTTTTAATAAGGAACAATTTAACATCGAGATATTTTAAAAGAAAACAATTTTTGATAGTGTATACAACATGCAACACAAAGCATAAATTAACAACAAAATATAAATACTTAAAGATAAATGTTATAACACATTCATTTAATTAGAGGCTTGGTATAGTATTAAAATAATTATGAAATTCATATAGAAAAAAAAATTTATTGATTAATTTTTTGGTAATAAGTGATGAATTTTTAATTAATAAATTTTAATCCTCCAAATACTTTTTCTCCATTAAAAAATTTTATTACTTTTTATTAGACACTATTGTAATTTGTTTTTGGAAAATGTAGAAATATTATTTTATAAAAACAACTTAAATTTTTATATTATCATGTCTATGTTAACATATAGTTAAACGTATGTATTCTTATTAAAGGATTTATTTTCCAAGGAATAGAGAAAAATACAGAATATCATTGAAATCAATATTTCTATTTCAAGAATCTTGAATGTTTCATTTTATTTTCAGAATTTTTAAATGTATAATTATTTATATTATATTATCTATAATGAAATAAAGTTTATTTGACCTAATATTTTGATTTAATTTAGTATAAATACATTTTTATAATTAAAATAAATATTTCTGAAAGAAAATTCAATATGTTTGGTGCTTTAATCCGAAATTAACTTCTACCACATATAGAAATTGAATCTTGAAAAAATGTTTTCATATTTGAAATTAGTAGTTAAATTTTTTTAATGTTCCACACTTTAATTTGTTTCTATTATAAATCGTAATTTTGGAAAAAAAATTCATCTTAATAAGGGTTAAATGAGTAAAATAATGTTAATACCGTTGGATAAGGAATAAAAATGAACGGAAAACATCAGTTTATCATATTTTATGGGTTGATATATTATATTTATTTCTATGTATAGAATATATGGACCCTTTATTTCCCTATTTTATTTTTTAAAACCTTTATATCATGTTATTAAACTAATAAATACAAAATTCACTCTCTTTACTTTAATAACTGCAGATTTTTATTATAAATTTAATAATTATAAAATTTCAATTATATAAGTTCATTTTAAATAAAAACTAATTTTTTATCATATCATTTGATTTATAATATATAGTGATTAAATAATCACCTTGAATTCTTATGTAATGCCGACAAAGAAATTAAGAATTTTATAGGAAAATAAAATAAATGATATTAAAAAAAGTAAAAGTTCTACAAAATGGATGAATTTTTGTGTTCCATGAATTTTATAGATACTTTTGACATGTTTGGTATTTTTTAAAGAATTATATTTTAATTTAATATTTTTAATGATGTAATTAAATCAAGATTAAATGCATAGTGTCAAAAATGACATTAATGATACTTTATACTGAATAATATATTATTAAATAAATTTAATTTACAAAATATATAAAATTTATTCGGATGAATATTATTTCAATGAAAATATCCACCATGGTAAATTTATGAGTCAGAATTCCCTCTTATGGAATCATTCTTGGCCCTTAATTTGTAGAAAACATGTGTATTTCAGTAATTGTAAAAACAGTGAATATGGGGGGTAAAACTAAACGATTTGTGTAAAAACACAACTAAAGTTTAATAAAATAATAAAATTAGTTTGTTCAGAATCATAATAATATTATAATACAATTCAATTAATATAGAACCATTTATGCGTAAAAATTTATTTATATTAATTTAATACATTAAAAAATTCCAAGAATCATCCTCTCATGTCTTATAAAATGACACCCTTTCTCTCTTTTCTTTATAACTCATTGAGAAACCTATAATTAAAAAACCATTCCCAATTTCTATATAAAATTATTTATAAAATATTTACATTCCACGTCACTTCAAATATAAGCACCCCATGTCACATAATATGAGATCTAATGGAAGTGTATCGAAGAAGTTGTAATTGTATATATAAAATATTTTGATTTTTTCTTCTAAATTTTCATATTGGGATGTAACCAAACTAAAATAATAAATATAAAATCCTAAACACGCTTATATGGTACTATTATTATCATTTTCAATCAATTTTTAATCTCTATTCCATCAATGAATAGTGAAAACATCACTCATTCATACGTACGGCTTATCGTCTCCACGTAACGGTGTATTTTGATTTTAATCCCCACTTTACAAGGATAGATATAAATATAAAAATAATGAATATATATTTTATATTTATTAAAAAAATAGTTTTCTATACTTATTATTTCGTATATACTATCTTAACAAATAATCAATTTGAATACAATAGTACTGGTAATGCATACGTATAGACAACACCTCCACGAAGCGATGAGATTAATTTTTCATTTTTTATTTATATAGTTTGAAATAATGATATATTTAATGAATAAGTATGATATATGTTAAAAATTAATTATTATAGAATGATTTTTTATTATTTACCCTTCTTTCATTCTTTCCAGCAAAAAGTGAAAACATCATTCATGCATTGGTATAGCCTACCACCTCCATGGATAGTGTAATTAATTTATATGTATCTAAAATTTATAGATAACTCGACATATATATATACAATAAATATATATTATATTTATATCATAAATAAATTTTTCAATATAATGTAACCATGATAAATTTATATGGAATAAAACTATAGAACCAAACGATACATACAAAGATAACCAGTTATCAATAGAACATTAAATTTAAAAATTAATTATTAATAAATGTATGTAAATAAGTTTATAATTAAATAATATATTTTATTATATATATTAAAATGGTTAAAGAATATATTTTCAATAAATCTATATTTATTTATAAGTGTTTCGAACACATATGAAGTATATTGTTCCTGATGTAAGGGGTTTCTTACCTCAAAATTCATTCATTGAGTAATACATAAACCTCATTTCCTATTTTATAACAAGATTATGTTTGAAATGAATAATTATTTTCTTATTTTATATTTCCATTTTTTCATTTACTTTTTTCATGCATTATTAAATCATTAACTAATTCTAACTTTAATGGTATGATCTTTGTAAGTGTTTCTCATTTAACTTTTACTTCCATGAGATAATTTCTGTATTCAACACTTATTTTCATTTTTGCTTCATAAATACTATAACATTTATATTTTATTTCATGAATATATTTATAATATTTGTGTTCAAAGTTTCATTTGATGTTATTTATTTAATGGGTGTTACGATTTAAAAGTTACCACAACGGTAAGGGTTTATTTCACAATATCATCATTATTTCACATTGTTTATGATTAATTCTCTATTAAATGGTTTTATATTATATTTCTATATTATTCACAATATATTTTCTTATCTTATAGTTATTTTTGAATGTTTTAATTTTTCTTTAAGTTTTCTTTTTTAAGTAGTTATGATTTTGAAAAATTCATTATAGGGAAATTTGATTTTATTTCCAATTTATTCAGGAATATTTTTCTTCTAAGTATATATTTTCAATAAAAAATATTCAAGAATTTTTTTAATATTAAAATACAATTTTTAAGGTAATTTAATCCATTTTAAAATTTCTTCAAATAAATTAAAAGGAATCATCTTTGTGTTTTCTAAATTATGTTATTTTTTACTTTTTAGAAAAAATGTTAAAATAAATTTTGTTTTAATGTACATGAAATGGAAAAAAATTACCCGCTCCATTAATAATCAATATTTATATTATTAATTCAAAATTATAAAATTTTATTTTCCAATAATATTTTTTACTTTATATTTCGTAATGTATAACATTTAATATAATTTCATTCAAAGTCGGAAGTAGTATTATCCCCAAGAAATATTCTAATTATCTTTCTAAAATATTTTAATCTATGTCGACGTCATATATTAAATCTTATTCTTTACTAAAAATACACTTAAAAGATACCATCCACTTTATTTTTAATGATGTTTTTTCAGTTATATTAGAGAATGTATTGAGATTTTATATGATAGTTCTTCAAATAAAAATAAATACTTATTTTTATGTAATATTGATTATGTTGTATTACTTATTCATAATATGAATGGATTAAAATTCTTAAGTGATGGGTGGGGGATTTAATTAAAGAACACATTGATGAATTGGTGGTTCCCATGAGAAAAACTGATTGGAGAGCCTTATTAAATGCGTTTTTGGTGTATACCTAATCATATTTTATAGTATCATGCCAGAAGGCCTTAGTGGTAAGTTTCATATGTCTGAAATTATGTGTTACATTATTATAAAATAATTTATTCATTTCTTTAAAATTATTCTGAATAATACCATTGATAAGTTTTAATCTCATGTGATTATTTATATTTCATCCTTTGATCTTCATTTACTAATTCAATATTATTATCCATTCTCAAGTTATTAATTAAATAGAATGTTTTTTCGTTTGTTTACTTATCCGTGTTGATTATTCCTCATTTAATCATGATTGATTCCACTATACATAACCCTTATTTATCTTCTCAACTTAACCTAATGTTTTTCCTTTACCCAATATAAGAAAAACAAATCATTGAATGAGTTCATGGATATATAATATTTACTTCCATTATGTTATACATTTTATATTTTTTCAAATATAATGTGACATTCATTTATTTTTTTCATATTCATTGTGTACTATACAATTTATTAGCTTATGATACATTTCCATGAGTTTAGTTCCATTGAAATAAGGTCACCACCAACATTGGGATACTAGGTAAGATGTTTTTGTAGTTGTTATTATAGGATATTTATTATAAAACATGTAAATGTGATTTAGGAAATCATATATTTGGTTACATAACTATAAGGTTAATTTGTGGAAAATTATATATATTGGATAAAATACTATGTTTTTGTATGGTAGAGAATATGTGGGTTTCCAAGAAATATATCACTATATAGATATTATAGGTTAATGTGGCTTGGAACAAATTCATCTAGGGGTGATAACCCTTAAAATAGTTTTCCATGTATATCTTGGCCTTCATTCTGGTGCGTGTTCATAGTTCCCTTGCTACTCCCCTAGTTTGAAACTCTCAGGGGTGGGGGTATTCTCGGTTTAATTAACATTAACTTTATGAACCATTATGATGGATTTAGAAAAATTATATCCAATGATGGACATTGTAAATCCTGAGGTGTTATAGACTAAAAATAAGGTGTCATGATTTATAAATAGTATTAATAATCATTAATTATTTACCACAATGAAAATTGTGCCTCATAATACACTATTTGGTTTTAGTAAATAGATAGAACTTGAATAAACCGAGTAATCTTTGAATCTGATGGACAATGTTGATATTATGAGAAACAAAATGGAAGGTGGATTGGGGGGAAATATATTGTGATTATGAATAATAATTCACCATTATATATAATTAAAACAAACCCATTAACCAAGAGTCAGACTCAGTAAACAATATAAGGATTGAGTTTTTCGAGAGCTTGGGTAGTAGAGAGCATGGAGTAAAGAAGTCTCCATTTCCTTCTTTCGAGAAATGTGCAAAGAGACACTCATTGGAAATTCTCAAATGAAGGAGAATAAATTTTCTATGTGTAAATAGAGGATATAGAGTAATGAATTTGAATTGAGTTCAATGCCTTATTATTGGGGAATATGGTCATTATATAATTCAATTCCCTAATATAAGGACTTAATCCAAGAAAAAATAAGGACATGTGAAATTTCAAACATTTATGTAGAATAATTGTAGTATTTATGAGTTTGGATTCATGAATTATGTCATTGTAGTGTTTTATCAGCAGAACTATAGTCATAAAAAATAATGAAACATATGAGGATTTTTCTACATTTGTTTTTATTTATGTGTCATCAAAAAATATTAAATGGTATTGATAACCAATAATGGTTATTTTTTATAATCTTTAAGAACATATGAACAAGGAAACGATAACCCTTAGCCTATTTCTCATGTATATGTGAATGATTAGTTGGGATTAGGAGATTATTTACATTGATGAGTTATATGAAATTTTATTACTGACTATGAAAATGAGAACTTGTGTGATGAAAATGTAATTTATAATGGAGTTTACTAAAATTTTGGATTCATTGAATATATTTTATAATTTATGATTTAATTTAATCAATTGCGATATATTTATTATTTGTATGTAGTTATCTATTTAGTGATATTTTATGGTGATTTGGGTATTAAAATAGTTGGTACATTATATTGAGAGGTACCTTATGAACTTGGAAGGTGAATGTTAATATGATTATTTAAATCCAGTGTCCACCATTTTAGAGTTGGAATTGGGGTCGACTCCCATACTATATGCACGACCTGCATCACATGGGCCTCGAGGTAATTCCTCGAGCTATGCGCATGTGTGTAGTTTTGCGCACTAGAGACCCCATACATGGGCCCACTTGGCTCCTGAATAAGATATGCTCCTTAAATTGGTGAGATGATCCCGTAAAGGGCACTACTCTCTGCTAGGGTTCCTCTCATGCCACCTCCTTCATCCCGGATCTACGCTCCTTTCTCCCCGGTTCGGATGATTGAGGTGGTGTTCTCTATAATATCGTGGCCTTGAGTCGATTCATCTTGCGCGCACTGGGGTCTTCGCGACTGGGTGTTGATTCAGTTCCTGAGTCCCTGGTCTGACGGCGAGATATCATCACTTTGGCCATAGATCTTGGGTTTTGGAGGCTGATCGTTGCATCTATGGTCTTTTCATATGGCGGCGTTGGTAGCTTGTTTTGTTTTTTAGCAGATGAGAATGACGGCAGGAGGGTTTTCCAGACAAACCCTTGTTCTTGGAGGTGGGGTTCATAGAGAGTGGTTCTCTATGTGCGGTATGGCTTGATTTTAGATGTTTTCATTTTTATTTTGTGGATTTTTTCAAGACCAGTTTGTTCTGATGATGATTGGTTTTTGTTGGTTTCTATGCGGGATGTTTCTGGCGTTTGTGGTTTCTCCTTTTCAGTTTATTTCCCCATATTTTTTGGCTGTTTTCATTGATATCTTGTGTTGATTTTTTGATGTACCAAGGGTTTCCCCCTTGTTGAAGGTTCTGATTGTGAGGCTTTGTGAGGGGGTGTTCATTCTTTCCATGTTATCTTGTGTTTTCTCATGGATTTTGGTTTGGATCGGTGATGATCCGGTGTTGGGTTTTCGCATTGACATGCTCCTCAAGGTGGTTGCGTGGCTCTAGGTGGACACATGGTTCGTTTTGTTTGAATTTATATATTCTGATGTGGTTTTTCTTTTGGAGGAGTCTTTGTTTGGTTATGAAGTTACCGGTTATCTGAAACGGTCTTTTGAAAAAAAAATATTTCCAACAGTGACCACCTTTTTAAATTTGTTTTTGAATTTTTTCAGACGTATTGTGGATGGGTTTTATGGATTAAAACTTAGGGAATAGATGAAGTTGATCATTGGGTTTTATTATTGAGTTTTTACATATTAAAATATTATATTGTACAACTTGTGTAAATGATTATGGTTTTTATAGGTATTTAGTGAAAAACTGAAAGAATTTTAATTATTTTATGGATCATAGGATCCATTAAAAGATAATTTTACCACATCAATCCTAAAAAATCAACATATATATTCATTTCATATAGTACGTGAGTAGTAGGATACTAATTTAAGAATAAATTAAAAATTAAATTGTGTTTATGAAATAGAAATATATAAAGTATTTATATTTTTTGGTGATCTCTATCATGATAGTGAATAAATCCACGAACTGGAAGAAAAATATTCTTGGAAAAAAATTCCATACTTTTCAATTTATTTCTAATGAATCTATGTTCTTTTCACCCATCACAAATTAGAGTTTTTAGTTGTTAACATTCTCCTCTCCATGTTCTCAATCACTCAATATTAGTCTTTAGGTGCTAGTTTTCCCCTCCATGTCCATATTTTAACAACCTATTAATGTTCATCTACTTGGGAAACCTATTTTTTTGTTATTCAATATGACCTTCATATTTACATTTCCCTCTTCTTAACAATAAATATTTTTATCCAATATTATTCTATGTGTTTTTCATAATGGAACATTCAATTGCCAAAACCATGGGTATAAAACACAATTTCAGAAAATGAGGAAAAAATTATTAATTGGGCGAGAATGTGACACCCTTATATTTTAAATTAATGCTATGTTTGATACCCTATAGAGTAGGCAACATTGATCATTAAAAAAACATTAAATATTATTATTTAGATAAGATCATTATAATCTAGAAATTGAATTTGTTGGTATGAATATGATTAACTAAACTATGAAACATATATAAAAAATAAACATAATACAAATTTATTGATTAATTTTTACTGAAGAAGTAGTATTATTCTAATAAAGACATTTTTTTTTATTTTATATTTTCTTCCAAAATAGTTTTTTTGCTTGTCAAGAGATAATATTATAATTAAGATTTAGAAAATTTATAAATTTTCTTTGTAAATTAATATAAATTTCGAAACAACGATTTTGAAAATATGTTTACAGGGAAATTTTGGAATTTTCATGAAATGATTGATTTTATAGTCTAAGTGAAGACATTGATTTTATTGTTTATTTTAGTATTAAAAATATTTATTCTTTAAAATGTATTTTTATGAAAAAAGTTTTTTGTTGTATATTAATTATTATTATTAAATTCAATTTTCCCATTTCTAGAAATCAAATCAATAAAATTGGTTCATCATATTTTATTATAAGGTATAAATTATTTAAATATGC
This sequence comes from Viscum album, assembly GCA_963277665.1. Taxonomy (NCBI): domain Eukaryota; kingdom Viridiplantae; phylum Streptophyta; class Magnoliopsida; order Santalales; family Viscaceae; genus Viscum; species Viscum album. Next base: position 1,519,007,313 of record OY728131.1, read on the forward strand.
ACCATTTAATTTGGGACATTATGAATAGTGACCTAGTGGTTTTTTGTCATCTCGGTATGGGTAAAATCGGTAACATATGGTAAAACCAAGAGATAATTTCTAAAAGTAAACCTAAACACATATTTATCCTATTGCATGTGTGGATGAATTTATATTCATATCATGAATATATGTCTACATGGTTAAATATTTCTAGGATTAGGACTATTATATTTCTTTATGATAACAATAAATACAAAATGTCACTCTATTGAGTTTAAAAACTGTTAATTTTATGTATAATTATAGAAATAAAAACGTTTTAGTTATAAATTTTTATTTAAATTATAATTGTTTTTCATTTTAATAAATTTATCACTCTAAGTGAATAAATAATTATAAAAAATTATTATAAAATGCAGACACTATATTTTATCAACTGATGGAATAATGGAATAAATGATTACAAATAAATTAATAGTAATATAAGTTGGATAAATGTTTATGTTCCTTGAATTAAATATATGTATATATATATAAAGTTTTAGGTATCTGTAATAGGATTACTTTCCAATTCCATCTTTTTCATGATTTATTTAATGTCAAATTAAATGAAAACTTCCAAGAATTACATTTATTATATTGTATAGTAAAAAATATTTTAATAAATTTTTTAAAATTAATAAAAATATTATCCTTGTAAAAATTAGAGGTAAGTACATTAAAATATAAACCATGATAAATTTATGGGTATTTATCCCTTTTATAGACACATTCATTACTATTTATTATAAGAGACCTTAACATTTTGATAATTTTCAAAACAATTAATAGTAGTTAAAACAATAAGATAAGGGTGAAAATATAATTGAAACTTTTACAATTTTATTGGATGATATTATTTACAATTATATGCATCTTAAATTATAATTATATCAATTTTGATCAATTTGGATGTAAAACATTTTTTTATTAATTTAATACTTTAAGAAATCCAAAAAATTCCCCTCTCCAAACTTATAATAGGATAACACTTATCTCTTTTATTTACACTAATTTTAGATAAATATCTCAAAAAACCATCCATAATTAAATTATCTAAATCATTTACCTAGTTATATAGTTTATTTCACTTCAAATAGAACAACCCTAGTTCCCTTCAATGTAGATCTAAAGAAAGTATACCAAAGAGAAGGTAATTATCTTTGCATACTCTTTCAAGTGGATTATATTATTCTAAATCCTATTAATATGTTTTATCCAACAAAAAATAATATATATGTTATAATAAAAATAATTATATGTTATTAATATTTTGTCACAATGATTTAACATATCTTCTATACCCTCTAAAAAACATCCCTCTTGTGTACGTACGACATACCATCTTCATGTAGTGGTGTAATTTTTTTATCATCCCCACATTTGATGGATGTTAATAATTATTTAGCTATTAGATATATATGATATTTGTGAAATAAATATTTTTTATCAACTATAATATCATATATACCTTGTTAACTTTTAATCTGTTGCAAAATGATAAGGTTGCTCGGGCGTATGTATGGATTTCCAGGTCCACGGAGTGAGGTGATTCGTTTTTCATTTCTTAATTAAATTTATAGTAATAATGATTGATTTAATAAATATATATGATATATATCAATTAATAATTATTCTTTATGGGTGAATTATTATATATATTTCTTTTATTCCAACCATCGAAAAGTAGCAACAACATTAATCCATATACATGGTCTGCCATCTCCATGAATGTTGTATATCATTTTTTTCTATAAGTTTATGGATAAATATAAATAAATATATTTAAGAAATATATATTATATTTATATAATTATTAATATTTTTTAGATTATGGTAGTGTGATCAATGTACATGGAACAAAACATGTGAACCAAAACATAAAAGAAAAACGAAGGAGTTATCACCTAGAATAGTGATTTTAATATTGATTTATTATTAAATGGGTGAGGGATGGTAATAATTATATCATATATGGTATAATATATATTATTATGGTTCTATAATAAATTAATAATAAATTTATATTTATTATATATGAGGTTTGGACACATATGAATGAATTCTGACATGGGGTTAAGGATTTTATAACTCAATTTCTATTCAATGATATATCCTTTTTTATCATTGAATTTGATATTCCATGATTATGTGTGAAATACCATGTATTTTATTATAATATATTTATTTTTTTGTATCTACATTTTTACCATATAATTGTTTCATTTATTAATTATCACTTCAACGGTATGATCATTCAAGGGGTTTCTCTTCTCTCTTCTACATCCATGAGATATATACTAAACTTACCACTTATTTATATTGTGTGGTGTATACACTACCCCTTAGATATTTTGTATCATTAATATCATTATATTCATGGTATTAAAATTTTAATTTGAAATTATTTGTTTCTTAGGGTTTATGATTCAAAAGTCACCACACAATTAATGGATTGTTTCACAATTGCATCATTATTCATGATTTCTTATGTTTATGTCTCAAATAGAGGAATTAAATAATATCACTATCAAAAAACTAATAAATTTTATTATCCATTTATTATTTATATAAATATATAATTTTTTTTCTTATTTTCTTCTTTTATGTACTCAAGACATTGAATGAAGTTTTTTAAGGAAAGTAGACATTGTTTTCTATTCTGCCTGGAATATTTTTCTTCCATGTCCATATTTTAGTTAAAATTTTTTCAATAATTTTTATAATATTATAATATTATTATTCAATTTTATTATTATCAACAATTTAATTTATCTAAAAATGTTTTAAATGAAAATTTTAATATATTTTTAATGAGGTAAATTTTTTAATTTTTACTAAAATGTAATAGGAATCTATATTTTAATGTAAACTAAATGAGAAAATTCACTTTCATCATAATCAATAAATTTTTTAAATATTCCATTAAAATTTTCTAACATTATTTTTAAAAAAAATTATTTCTTTAATATTTTGGAAATTTCTAGATTTTTAAAATGTGATTTAAATTTGAAATGGTTGATTTTACTCATAAAATTATCAAATGATATTTTTAATGTATATTCATATATCTCAACACCCTCTATTGAATATTTTTTTAATAAGGATATACTCTATAGATAAAATCAACCATATATTTAATGATAGTTTTTGTTTATTTTGTATATTGGAATAAATGAAATTCTTAATGATAGTCCCTCTAATACATACATCAATTTATTTATAAATCATATTTAATTAGATTTATTGTTTATTCATATGATGAATGAATTGTATTTATTATAAAATATATTGGGCCTGAAATTAAATAGTGCCTTGGTTTATCGATAAGTCTCTTGAAAGAAACCACCTTTGAAGATTTATTTAAGGAGTTTTGGTGTATATTTATCCATATATTGAAAATTCCTGGCCAAATGCCTCGCATATTGTTTTAGATAATTGACATTTTTTATTCAGTCATTATAAAAAAATTCATTTCCACCCATTTATAAATTTCGGATAATATCCATGGACAAGACTAAATGTATTGTGATTATTTATATTTCATCATTTCATCTTCATTTAAACATTTTATTTTATTCTTAATACTCAAGTTATTGATTAAATGAAATATTTTTTTAGTTATTTACCATGAAATATTAATTATTCCTTATTTACTCAAGATAACTTCAATTGTACATAAACCTTACATAGAATCTAAGATCAACCATATTGTATTTCTTTACCCATAATATGATTAATTAATCATTTAATTTTTTCATGGATGTGTAATATTTTCTTTCATTTTTTTATTTTATTTTTTCAAATGTAATTTGAGACTCAGGTATGTTTATTGTTTACCAATAATACTAAACTATTTGATATTTTGGGATACAATTCGGTGTATCTAGTTCCGATATCATTATTTGACCACCATATATGGGTTACTAAGTTTGATTTCTATACAGTTGTAATCACAATAAGTTTAGTAAAAACCTAGGGAATTGGATATAATAAAATAAATATTATGGAACATAACCCTATAGATGAATTTGAGGATAATTCTATGGGTAGGATAACATGCTAAAAAAATTTAAAAGGTAGAAATTATTTGGATATACAAGAAATACATCCTTGTTTGGATACCACAAGTTTTGGATATTTTGAAATATATGCATCTAGGGGTAAAAACGTTGAAAATAGTTGGTTGAGTATATCATCTCCAAAATTACAATGTACGTTGTGTGTTACCTTGACGCACACATGGTTTGACACCCCCTTTGGATATTATTGGATTAATTTACATGTTATTTATGGTCAATTATAAATTATTTTGATAAAGGATTACCATTGATATTATAGCTTAAACCTAAGGTGTAATAGATTGAAAATATTGTGTCATCACTTATACATCCCATGAATTATATTTCATAGATTCTCTCTATGATTATTATTAGAAATAATAATGTTTTTTGGTTTTAATAAATGGATTAAAACATAAATAACTATGTCATATTTGAATATGGGGGAAATTTAGTGATTATTGGAATCCAACTAGGATGATGACTAGAGTAAAAAATATTGTTATTATTCCCAATTATTTATCATGATATATGACTACGAACTTTTAACTTAACTAACCCTTTGAATCACAAGTGAATATAAGTATTTAGTTTTTTTAGAGCTCTGATAGTAGAGACCATGGTGGAAATAATGTAAAATTTCTATCATATCGTAAATGTGGAAAATGACACATTGAGGAATGTCTCACAAAAAGTGGATGGAGTTTTATTTGTGGAAATAAATGACATATAAAAATTAATTCTTGTGGAGTTTGATGTTATATATCTTAGGAAACATGGGAGATAACTTAGTAAATTCCCTAATCTAATGGTTAAAACTGAGACCAAGGATGGAAATATACCATTTCAAAAATTGATGTGGGCTACTTGAAATTTTTATGTGCTGGAAAACAATAATTATATTATATATTTTTTCTATATAGTATTCTAATTTTATTTATGATGACACATTTATGGATAATTTTATAGTAATTTTTCTATAATTATTTTTAGGCATATGTTGAATGGTACAGACAACCATGAAAAGTTATTTTAAAAGAAATATGAAGAACATATGAGTAAGGTAATGATAACCCAAAATATTTTTTTCTGTTAAGTGTATAGTGTTTATTTTGGATAAATAGATGATATATATTGATGTAGTAAATCAAATAGTATTTGTGACCATGGAAATTTGTCAATCGGAAATAAAGTATTTTAAGGATCACTGAATGGGATATCAACTTCAATCAATTTACTCAAATTAATTCAATAAAATATATCTGATTTATGATACATTTTATAAATTGTTGGTTTTGGCATCATATGATTCTATATTTTCATGTTATTATATTATTATGCCATTTAAAATATATCATTATACACTTAACAGTGATTTGGGATTATATGCAAGAGTAATGGATGATTAAAACATCTAAAAAACATCCATCTTATGATAAACATAATTTAAAATGTTTAAAAACTGAGTTAATGATTGAATATTAATGTGTTCCACCATTTTGTGAAACATTCTAGTTGAATGTGGATTCCATTTCCAACTATAGGGGTATTCAAAACAATTGAAACATCCACCTTATATCAATTAATGGAAAGAGGTCAATAGAAATTAGAAAGTAAAATTTGTTGTATTAGATAAATTTGATCATGGAAGGAATGTGTATCCTATGAAATTAGTGAAAAAATAAACAAATTTATTTTAATTTATAAATGAGATTTGAAAATTGTGAGTTTCTTTTGTTGAAGAAGAAGAAAATGATTTCGTTGTGGTTTCTAAAAATATAAATAATATTGAAGACACTCCTATTGGATGTGTAGAAGGGTGTAGTATCAGAAATAGTGATGATGAACCCATTTGTCATGAAATTTACCTTTATATATAAACCTTTTTTAAATCTCTTCACGATGAAAAAATAGCATTTTCTATGATAAGAAACATGGGGATATTATTTCTATGCTTAACATATTGTCAATGTATTTTACTACGCATGGGGACATAAGCATCAATAGAATTTCTACAATGAAATCCGGGGAAGTCATTTGTAGGGGTTGTTTAGGACTTCAGGTTTTAAATAATTCTGTACAGATTTCATGGTAATGAGATTTTCTAAGTGATGTAAAATCACTATGTATCCTTCTCGATCTATATATTCTCAAAATCTATATGTGATCCTTCTAGTGATACTTTAGAAAAATCTTCAAAAGAACCCCCAATAAACCCCATTGGATAAAATAATAATGTGATTTAACACTATCATGGTCTCCATATAAAAGACATCATGAGGGATAATATTTATAAATATCAAGATGATACAAAAGCATGTGATAATTCAGGAAATATTTCTACTCTTTATGATGTTATTGCTAAAACTATTGAAAAAAACTACTTTGGAAGATATAAATGCACAAAACATTGGTATGTCTAATAATAGTGTAGTCTCTAACTGCTTTAAGGGGAGTCTAAAAGATAAATCCCCTACCGATGACATTACATCAAATATAAAAATAGAATATGGATACTATTTTATGAAAACTCCAAGAAATTAACAAGTTGAATACAAAAACAAGGATGCGAATAAAGATGTTGAAATTAAGAAATTTTCCGGCAACAAGAATTATAGTGGGAAGAAAATGTAGCATCTTTATGAAACAAATACAAATAAAGATTACATTTTAGAATTTTCAGGGACTAACCAATCCAAGTCAAACAAATCTATTAGGTTGTTTATCAATAATCACATGCTTGGTCTTCTTAATATTTTTAAGACTAAAAGAATATTTTATAGACAGAATTATTCTATTTAAATGTTGGGATGTAATCTTATAAAAAGTAATATTTCTAGTAACAATATTAAATGTATTTTTTTCTTGGATCATTTGAGTCTAGATAGAGTATCATATATCATTTCTACAGAGCATATTGACACATTATGTGATATTTTTTGTTTATGAACCTATTTTCCTATTTTATTTATAAATACATTAGTTACTAAGTTAGAATATATTTATGAATAAAAATTTATGTTTTAAGAATGATACTGAGTAGTTATTGGGTTTTTCTTGGAGAAATAAATTCCATTGTCAATCTAGATGAGTGGCTATAATTGGTTAACCCCTCTACTTCAACGAGCATCTTCATGGCCTGTATTAAGAATATCAGTCCACATTAAATAAATTTGTTTTTTGTTAAATATAAATATTATTTAATGAAATATAATAATTTGGTTTCTACTAGTTTGGATCGAGCCTATGTCAATGATGTTAATATTAATTTTTGGGCATTAGTTTTGTATTATTAAATTGACAGATTAAACTCAAGTCTTCATCCTCTTTTGAAAAATATTGTCACTAGAGAGACTAGAACACATCCTCTATTTAGATTAAAAAATTCATTGATATTGTATTCTAGATATAAACAACTGGTTCAATACTCTTTGAATTAATAAAATAATTTGGATGATGCATTGGAATACGTTCTAAAGGTCAATGTTCTTAATAGAAAATTGAATTTTTTGAGTCATGAATGCTTTACCCACATGGAGTAAAATAATATTCATCTTTAGAATTTCTTCACAAAATTAAAGAGAGTGAAATAATTTTTAATTTTTATACTGGTCTTTAATTGAAAAATAATAATATACATGAACTTGATTCCATTTTTAACCTAAATTTACTCATGAAAATAGAATAATTTAAAGTGAAGTGGACAATGAAGGTTGACTATAACACCTAATTTTTTAATTATCTCCAATGAATTGGGAAAATCAATAGAAATTTTTTCATTCTCAATAATAATGGGAAGTGACATCATAAAAGAGGGAAATTCAATTCTCATGTTTTTTCTTAAAAAACAATTTTAATTGACCCAATGTATTTATTTATATTATGAATGTTATCATTTCCAATATTTTCAAAGATGGGGAACTATATGCCTCATTATTTTTCCAAATTAATTTAAAATTAAATCGATTATATTTTTTAAAATATTCTTTTATGTATACTGGTCTAAATGGATTCCAAAATTTTTTCTTTTATAATTTTCCTGATATTATTCATTATAATTTTTGTAGGCTTTTCAGCCATTTTTTATGGGTTGAAAGAAGACACATGGAATTAATAATTTTTTTCTCTACATCCAAATGTGGATAATAAAAATTAGATTCATCAAGTTTGGCATGTAGATCCTATCAATAATATTTAATAAATTATTGAAAAAGTATTTAGTAGCAGGCTTTCTAGGATTTCAAATATGATTGTTTCATAAACTCAGTTTGGCTTCCTCAAAGGATGATCTATTCAGGATATTCCTATTAAAACATAAGAACACATTAATCTTATTAATAAATTGAGTACTTTGGGGAAAATTTATCTCTATCATTCCATTAATATGCCTTTTAACAGATTGGAATAGGTCTTCATTTACAAGGTGTCGAAATTTTTTGGATTTGATGACATTTTTATTAAATTGGTTCGAACACTTATGAGTTCAGAACATATTTTAGTTCTTATCAATGGTTCTCATAATGTATATTTCACATGACCCAGTGGTTTAAGTTAAGGTGATCATCATTATACCAATATATCCTCCATTTATGAAGCATACATAAGAAAACTATTTCTCAGTATGGGAAATTAAATTGAACTCATTCCCATTAGATATAATAGGTTCCTTGTTGCCCACACTCACTTATTTAATAATGATGATATCATCCTTTTTCACTAAATGTGATAAAACAAACATAAAAATTCTCTTCTACATTTTGATATTATTTTATGTACAGAGATTAGTTATAAAAATTCATTCATAAATTTTATTAAATAATTATAAAATATAGAAAATTTTACATCATGGATGAGTTGGGAATTAAAGAAGGTGTTATTACATTAACATATATCATTTTTCCTAGGTTTTTTATGATCCATCATTCCGTCATTTTCAAAAAATTATGAGTGGGTTCATGAATTAGTTGGGTTATTGGAATGGTAAGGCACTCATGATGACATGAAGAGTTATCCTTATTAAATATATTAGTTTAGGGAAAAATTATTTTATGGTTTATAAATGGTTGTAATCCCTTAGTAAGAGTATCAGCACAAAAATCAGAAATATAATAAGATGTATAAGTACTCAATAATTAACGATTACTACTATCTTATGGAAAATATGCTGTAAACCACCATAATAAAGTTGTATTGGCATAAAAAATACCTATAAATTCAAGTAACCTTCATAAGATAACATCATGTGGAGGATTATCACTAAGGAATTTGATGCTCTTTTTTTTCAGAGATCCAAATTCTGAAAAAGGCTCAAAACCGGGAATTTAAATTATAAAAATACTTTAATATGGTCTTCACTAAATAATTCTCTCTCCATCATTTATGTTAACCCTCACTAGTTGGATAACAACAATTCAACCATAAAATTTATATTTTAAAATTGGATAGTTATTTCTTGTATCAACTCAATTAGTTATTATAATTTTTCTTTTCATACTAATGTGTTGATCAAATTGAATCTAGAAAACTCCTTGGAAGTGATTCCTACTAAAATAAACAACTTGTATTTGAATTATAATATCACAAATGGTAATGATACTATTGTTTAGTAAGTGACATCCAATGGAAGTATTTCCTCATGGGCCTTCTACTATGAGGCTATGGAGTGGAATATAGTCAGTTTGGAAAAGGATTTGTGTAATGGGTGCCTTATTTCTTATAGATTCTCTATTTATTATTGAATTGTGTTTTCAAAAATCTATAATAATTATTTTACAAAGGGTTTTTGTATTTATATATTCTCTAAAGGTTTCATATGTAACCAGTATAAAGAAGACATTTATCATTATTTTGAGTTGGGTTATAGCCTCTGTAATTTGGAATGCAGTAGTAGAATTTTTTGAAAACTGTATACAATGTATATCCAACATATATGACCACCATATCAATTGTATTGATTTTTAACTTTCTCATTAGGTGATTATTATTCTTATGCTGGAATTTCATGGAGTCGTCTAAATTATTTGGTCCAGTATGAACCAAATGAGAGATGGTAGTACTGTATTCTGTCATCTATCATAATTTACAAGTGTGATTGTTTCTCTAAAATAAGAAAAGGATTATGAAATGGGGTATTTTGAAAACCATATTCTTGAATTCATTGTTCATAAGCACTCTATAATTAATCGTAATTATAAACCTCCTTCTATGACCTTTATAGTAATGTGTATTCATTTGTTTCTATGATACATTAAATGCTACATGGATGAATACTCAAGAGGAAATTCATGTCTTTCACATTATGGTGCAATTTTCATTAATAAAATAGGTGAAGTAATGGGATTCTGATATGTTCCTTGTGGTATCACAACATCTCTTAATACGGAAATTCATGGTATTATTATTATGGAGTAAATTGAAAATCAACATGGATATCTTAATTTATGGAGTGAACATGATTCCACCATAATTTTGTAACCTGCCAGAAATTGAATTATCCACCTTTCAGGGAAGGTGACTGGTAGATGGAGAAACATTATATAATCCATTTCCAATATGAATTAAATCATTACTCATGCAGACGAATAGCCAATTTAGTTGAAGTATTGACTTTCTAAAAATATTATTCTTTATCTCGAGCTAACCTTGATCAATGAAAATCATGCTGATCATATCTCTTTTTCACAAAGGAACTATTGTAAAACATCATTTTATAGTCCTCTATGAGTTGGTTTTATTCAATAAAAGAGGATTAACCTATTTAAAAGGAGATAATTCATTAAAAAATTAAAACAATACCTCAACATTAGAAAAAAGTATTATGAAATAATAATTGTATACATTAAATTTTTTTAGATGAATTGATTATCTTTTCACCCATAACATATATATGGCTTTGTACTTTTTAAATTTCTCTTATCCATGTTTTATATCACTCTCTACTGTTATTCAGGTGTTATTATTCTCCTCCATAACCATATTTTCATTACCTACTAATTTTATCATACACGGAAGAATATTTTATTATTATTAAGGATGACAATCATATTTCCCATTCCCTCTTTTTAAGAGGAAGTTTTATTGACAATTTTTTGATTTGGGTTTTCCACAAAATAATTTTCAAGTTTAAAACCCTTGACTATTGATAAAAAGTTCAAATTTAAAGGATGAAATTTATTTAATGTCGGGTGAATATAAAACCCAAATATTTTCAAAGGACCTTATGTTTGATATTAATTACATCCCATAACACTGATTTTAAATAAACTAAAGATATTATTATTTACATATGACCACTATAAAAATGTCTTTGAGTTTGATGGTGTGAATGTGATTTAATTTATTATGAAACATATATAAATTACCTACTAAAAACTTTATTTATTAATGTTTTCTATGTAATCACTAAACTCTTGATATTAAAATACATTTAAAAAAATAGCTTTTATTGAGTTTAATGATAAAATATAATGATTAATATTTTGAATACTGATGAATTAAATTAAATAAAATTTATATAATCTTTTAAATCCTAATTTTATAATTATCTTACATGGAATTTTTTTAATTTTTCTAAAATTTTTGAATTCTCATTGAATAGTTAAAATACATATTTTGTTGAAAACTATATTTTTTGTTTCAATAATTTACAAGAATCTATTTTTTTAAAATGTTTTCAAAATAAAATTAGATCTATTGTATTATTGATAATCCTATTAAATTCATTAGAATCAATTTAGTTTTTTAATTTAGTATTAAAAAATTTTATACTTAAAAATTCATTTTTACGACTATTTGTTTTCATTGTGCTTTTCATTAAATATGAAATTAATTTCATACACTTATAGAAATATAATATTGAGAAAATGATTCCTAATTTGTAATTATGAGTTCCATATTTGGTAAAAAATTTCTTTTTATTTCGATTCATTTTGAATAGTTGCCTTAGTAAATGTTTTCATCTTGGAAAGGGTAAAATTTGTAAAATAGGGTTAAAATAATGAGAAATGGTCAAAATATTATCTCAACACTTTCCTTTATCATATGTAATGTTCATATATCCGAAAATATAATGTAAGTGTCAAATATATGACATCCTTTTTAATTATTTATTTGATATGGAAAATAATATTAATTTATAAAAAGAGTAAATACAAAACGTCACATTTTTTACTTGAACGAGAATAGATTTTTATTACAAGGGAAAAACAATAAAATTTATATTATAAATATTTATTTTAAATAAGAAATACTTTTTTATGATTTTAGTATTTTTAAAATTTTTATATATTTGATAATTAACTTAAATTCTTATACAACACAAACACAATTTTTGTTAAATTTATTAAAAAATAAAATATCTGATTTTGAAAATAATTAAGGAAATTATAATTTGACGGATTCATGATTTTAAAAAATTATATGAACACATATTAAAGTTTAGGAATGTTTAAAATAATTTTACTTTAACTGCATCTTTTTCTTGATATAATTATATTCAAATTAAATGAATAGTTTCAAAATGATATTAATGATATATTATAATAAATAATATATTTGTAATCTATTTAAAAATCAGAAATATCTCATCTTAATCAAAATTAATGTAATTTGGTTTAAAATATCATAATTGTTAAATTTATGAGTTCATTTTCTTTAATTTTAACATTCACGACCCTTAAACCGTAGAAAATTTTAATATTTCTGTGATTATTAGAAGGGTTAAGGGGTGTGAAAACTCAAATAGAAGGGTAAAAACATAACAAAAACATGTAAAATTTTTATTTTATGATATAATTGAGACTCATACTCATATTTACTTATAATTATATCATTTTATTATCAATATGGAAAAATAAAAATTATCGAAATTTAATACATTGACAAATTCCAGTAATTCCCATCCCCTTACATATAATGGAGAACTCCTATCTTTTCATTACACCACATTGATAAAGATATATCAACAAAACCATGCCGAATTACCTTTTCAACATTGTTATCCACGTTTTATAGGTTCATAATCATAAAATGGACATTTTATAAGTCCCTTAAATGGATATGTAAAGGAAGTCTACCGAAGAAGAGGTAATTATTTTTACCAACTCATTCAAGTTTATTTATTCCTGTAATTCCACTTAATGTATTTTAATAATAATAAAATAATAACTCTAGTATCATAATTATACATATATGTTATTCCTAGTATGTAATAACAATTTTACATCACTTTTCAATCCTATAAAGTGTAAAAAACATCACTCGTGTATACAAATGCCTTACAGTCACCACATAGTGATATTATTATTATTTTTTTCATAACTAAATTACATGGATTTTTATAAATATTAATCCAATTAATATATATGATATATATGAAATAAATATTCTTCTATAATTATAAAACTATATATACCTTCTTACCTTCTAATCTATTGGATAACGATAATGTCGATCATGCGTATGTATGGACTACCACCTCCAAGAAGTGATGTGGTTCATTTTTCATTTCCACTATAGGATCTAATTGAGGATATATTAAATGAATATATATCATATATATGAAAAAATAATGATTCTTATACTTTTAATATTTATTTAGCTTTTTTTCATTCCATCTTTCAAAAAGTGAAAAAAAAAACATTCAAACGTATGTACAACCTACTATCTCTATGAATTATGTAATTAATTTTTCAATGTATAAATCTTATGTATAACTCTATATATATTTGGTACTTATATAATTATTAAAATTTTAGATATTATGTAACCATGATCAATGGCCAATGACCAAAACTACCAAACCAAAACCTACAAGAAAAACAATGTAGTTATCACTTGGAAAAGTGGATTTAATAATAAATTATTAATAAATGGGTGATAAAATTTTATATGTAAATAAAATATAGAATTATATAGATTACTATTTTTATATAATATATTTATTATAAATATGTATTTATTATACATGAGGTTATAACATAAATTATTGAAGTCGGATTAGAGGTAAAGGATATCTTAACTCAATTTCCATTCATTGATATATCCTTCTATTTAATTGATCATATTATAAAATGATTTTGAATAAAATTAAATATGTTTTTATTTGTATTTATTTCCATTTTTTTTTAACATAAATTTATCTTATAAAATTAATTCATCAATTAATTTTCACTTCAACATTAAGATCTTTGATAGGGTTTATCAACTCACTTTTACTTCCATGATACATATTCCATATTCACAACTTATTTATTTTTTGCGGGGTTTATACTACCCCTCATATATGTTCTTTATGAATATATTTATATTCATTGTGTTTAATGATTCATTTTTTATTGAGGTTATGATTCAAAAGTTACCCTAGTAGTAAAGGTTTATTTCACAATCTCATCATTATTTGTAATTTTTAATGTTTAACATTACATTGGGATAATTAAATACTATTTTTTATTAAAACCAATATATTTTCTTTTCTTTTGGTTATGTTCAAAAAATAAAACAATATCATATATTTTACACTTTTATCTACTCAAGATATATATATAAATTTTTATATAGAAAATACCCTTTTTATTTAATATAGAATCTATTTCATTAATTTTCATATTTGGATTAAAATTATTTCTAAAACAATTTTATTGTTATAAAATAAATTATTAATTTTTTAAACCAATATTTTAATTTCTATTAAAAACATTTCAAAATATTATCATTTTCTGAACGAGTTGTTTTTTGACTTTTTTGTAGAAATTTCAGGGGAATTCCTATTTCAATGTAGTCACCACGTATAGAATTTCCCATTATAATTAATTATAATTAATTATAATATTAATTTTCTAGTATACTCATTTATTATTAATAATTTTTTATATTTGGGAAATTTTTGTAATTGAAATAAATGATTTCAAATTGAAAAGGGATATTTTCCTTAAAAAAATTTCCCATGATAATTTTAAATTATTTATATTTATGCTATATATATATTTCAATAATTCTTTTTAATGAGGATAAAATCCTAATATACTATCAACCGTATTTTTAATGATATATTATAGTCAGTTATGTAGAGAAATGATTTCAAATTTGTATTATAGTTCTTCTAAAATTCATGGTTATTTATTTTTAAGTAATAATAATTAAATTTTATTTTTTTCATATGATTAATAAAAATTAATTATTATATATTCAATGGGTTGTGGAATTATAATGACCCTTCATGCATTGATTTTAATCATGAAACAAACCTATTGGCTAGCCTTATTAAATGGTTTATTGGTAAATATATACATATTGTTTAATTATTTTTTCCACTGGTCCTTAGTGGTAACATTAAAATATCTATAATTTTTCATTCCAACATTATGAAATTAGTAATTTATTTCTATGAAATTATTTTGAAAAATATACATGTATAAGATTCATATCATGTGATTATTTATATAGAATGATTTCATCTTCATTTAATCCTACCATATAATTCTTCATGCTCAAGATATTGATTAAATATATTATTTTTATAGTTATGTAACCATCCATATTGATTATAAATTATTTACTCATGAAATATTACATTATACATCACCCAACTAAGAATCTATATACCCCTTTATTTTGTTTTCATTCCCAATGAAAATAATAATAAATCATTGAATGAGTTTAAGGATGAAGAATATTTACTTTCGTTTTGTTTTGTATTTTTTATTTCCAAATGTAATGTCAGATTCATGTATATATCTAGTTTACTAAGGATACTAAAATATTCTATAATTTTGGGTATGATTCTATATATGTATTTCCAAACTAGTAATTTAACCATTGGCTCTTGGCAACTAGGGATGAGGTATTAATAGAGAGAGATGTATCAAGACATGAGATGTTGGGGTACTATGGAAAATGAGTGAATAAGTGGTAAAGGGTTAACTTAATTTGATATTATGTTGCATATTATATGATAACTTGTATATGATAAATTGTTAGTGAGTTGTCGTAAGGGTGGTGAAAATTATAGTAAACCAATTTAGATTATGACTTTGATTATTTTCTTTACTCATTGGGATTTAGTTTTCTTTTGTGATATTTCACATGAGATGTTTCTGGAAGGATCCTACATAGTGTGAATATTTTTCACACCCCATGTATATATAGTATTTTTCTAGGCTATCACTAGATGGTTGATAATAAAGTTCAACATTTCTAGTAAAAGAGTTATTCAAGAGCTATTGGGGCTCACGGTCATTGTTGAGGATCTATGTTAGTGTTTATTAGTTTGTTTTGGTTATGTATCATTATAATACTTTCCTTTACTAGGATATCTTATTATTATTTTATGACCATGGGTTATTTGGTGTTTATCTTCATTATATCCGATACTTTTGAAAACATAGTGTTTAATTCCTCCCTTCAATGTGTATGTTGTACCCTTGATGTTGGTCTACAACCTATGGCCTATTAGAGGTAGGCTTCATGCATATTTATCACTTTTCTCTCAATACCTTTCCCCCAGAGGGGTATAATTGGGGGGATGGGGTAATTAAAATGATGTAACGAAGGTGATATTTGAGATATTGGATGGATTATAGAGTTAGGAAGTAGTGATGATTCATGGTTTGGAAGTGAATCAATGTTATATAAGATTAGTATTTGTTGAAAATATAGATGACCATTTATGAAATTAAATTTTAGTCACCCCTATAATCTATTACTCTCTAACTGGACCCTTTATTTCATTCTGTGGAACAACAATTATTTATTCTCTTTTTGGTAAATTGATTAGTTTGGGTACGGGTTATTAAAAGGTTGTTCATACATTAATATTCTCTTGTGCAAGGTGTGGTGTAGGGACGAAGTTAGATGGATGTTCTTTTTTGATGATGAATATTGTTTTTTCTAATTTTTCTGTATTTTTTTGTCATTACGACAAAATTAATTGCCTTTATAATTTTTGGTGTTCAATCAATATAGATTACTATTAGAATCATAATTCGATGATCAAACACAGTTTCGATATGAATGTTAATCAGTTTGTTTTTTATGTTATGAAGATGGATTTTCAAATGATGTTTTTTGGACTCACATCTTGTTTAGAAAGAATGATTCAATCAGTATGTGAAAACTTATTAGTGATTCATGGTTCTCATATTAAATTTTATGATTCATTTCTTATTTTTAGTTATCAAATATCTTATGTAGGTTATCAAATTGTGAATCATTTTTTTCGGAAAGAAATGGAGTGATGGTGGCCAAATCATTCCATGTGGTGCTAATCAAGTTGATTTTTAGATACAATGTATGAAAATACTAGAATGGTGGAATTTCATTGAAAATTAAAATTTAACTTATATGAAGTTATGTTGATCATTATGTTATTAAAGAAATGAATAATTTAGGTTACATGAATAAGTTTGTGGAATAAAAAATTATGGAGAGTATAAAGTGTTTCTAATGTACTAGAACCAATCATTCAATATTTCCACTATTTTAAATGAATATATCCAATGGTTTAACAGTTAGTTTGGAAGTTGTAAGAAGGAAGTGTCTACTGATCAGAAATTGGGTGGAACTGATCCATTAGAGTTAGTTCAAAACTTATTTTTTTAATGAAAATTTGTATGGAGATATTGTTGGAACCAGTGATTGAGAATGTGATCGGTGACTAGTCTACTAGATGATATTAAAAAATATAGTAAACCATTTTTCATCATTTTTATATATTTTGTTTCAATTGTAGTTTTCTAAAAATAACTATAGTAGTGTTTGTTTATGATGAGGTTCAAGAATAATTAGACAAGTAGTGGTGTTAATTCATCAGACAATGAAAGAGACTGTTCTATTAGTTGAGGGATGACACTGATAAGTAATCAGATTTTAGATCAATAGTCTGATGAAAAGAAGAAAAAATAAAGTTTTTTGATGTTTTTTTACAATGTATTATTTAAGGAGGTTTAGGTATCTGTAGATGTTGCGATGAGGTTTATAGGAAAATAAAATCAATAGAATTATAATGACATTGAAAAAATGTCTATTATAGAATAATTTTAATGTTCTATGTCTATAAATTTGTATGGATCATCAGATTGAGTTGATGTTTTTTATGTGGGAATGGATCATTGTAAATATAAATCCTCTGTTAATATGTCTTTCAGTTGGTTCAACAAAATTGGAGTTACCCTATGTTTTCATCAAAACAAAGACCTACATTGGAATGACTTTCATATTAGAATGAATAATGGCTATAATGTTTGAAAATAGAATATATTTGACGAATTTTAAATAATATTTTATAATAATTTCAAAGAGGTGATAAGAGATGAAATATTAAAATATAAAGTTAAAATGGAAATGAACTATAATTTTTGGGAATTTGGTTGAGTGTGAATTTTTTTCAGAATCCTTCCAAAACTAATTTTTCCTCTCTTATAAATAGATGAAAGTACATTTTACATTGTTATACAGGTACTTCTAACATATGAATGAGTAAAGAAAATTTTTTTGAATAAAAAATGTATTTCTAAACTATTTTTAATATAGAATATTTCTTGGATAGAAGAAGAAGATGAATATTGTTACTATATCATACTGAGTAATTGAACATAGATTTCCATGTAATGTTTAAAGTGGTTTAAAATCGTTTCTATAGTATTATTATATAAAATATTTTCCATACTGATCCATTGGATTGAGTTTGTGTACAATGTTTAGAAAATATTATTTCTATATGATTTTTTTACGAAGGTAAAGAATTTTGTTACAATGATCTATTCTAGTGGATGTCAAAAAGGCATCACTATAACTTATTTTGAACCAACTAGTTAACATTTCTTGAGTTTTAAAAAAACAAGTTTTACACCATTCATTCTAGAAGAAGAAAAAGAATTTTGTATTGATCACAGTACCACAAAATTGCAACGTTATATCCTAGATTTTTTATTTTCATAGAAGTATTGTATGCTAGTGGATTATATGGAATTGGATTGTTTCCAAACTAATTCAAGGGTTTACCTACCCTTATTGTGTAGTGATTCTTATAAATACTTGTGTTCCTATAGATGAGTGATTATTTTGAATTTGGAAAAGTTTTAAATCTGTAATAGGTGTATGAGTACGATTCAAATGAAAGGTAACTTAAAAAAAAGATATAAATAATTCACCATCCCCACTATCAGGAATACATCCATCCTAGTTGGGCCTTTTAAATTGGTATTATATAGAATGTTACCTTCGTTTACTCTTTGATTATGTTTTTGAAGTGATGATGTTATATAGAATATGATTTGTGTGAAAAGTAAGTGTATTCTGGTCTTCAATAGAAATAATTATCACATTTAGATAGATATAATGTTTCCACACCTTATGCCTCTTTAGTATGAAGTTTTTGATGCTGTTATAGATGGATTTCATCCTCTTGATAAAAAATGTTTCTCTAATATCTTTCGAAAAAAAGAATCTATAAACTTATGGAAGATCTATGAATGATTTACTTGCATCTCTATCTGAATTCTAGGTTCTATGTGTGATGGGTGTTCTTATAGCCAATGTTTTTGGGAAATATGAAGAATATTTTTGAGGGAAATTCAATTGTGAAAAAATCCAAGACAACATTATGAGGTTGTAGTATGAATATCTAAAAATGGGTCTTATGAATCTTTTGGTGATTTCATTCCCCGGATTAATTAAATTTCAAGAACCATAAGGTGTTTTTATGATAAATTAGAAGATTCAACTATTGTTGAGGGGATCATAAAAAAAAATTAATGAGTTTGATGCTAAAGATTCTTCTTTGGAAGCTAGACATCATAAAACTCGATCCTTGGATGACCATCATTGTACTCTTATTACTAATGAAATTAGAAGTGATAATTTTCTGAAAAGAAAAAACAAAATATTATTGAGAAATTATCACCAAGGATCCCTTGAAAATGAACTATCAAAAATAATATAATAGAAGAATATGTATCATATGTTGAATCTAAAAATTAGGTATATACCAATCTTGATGAATTTTTAAATTTATTTTTTAAAAATGTAAAAATATGTGCATGAAATTATAATGAGAAACAACCCTTTAATTATGTTTAATTTTGGTTCATTGGGAACTTTTCAACTAACTATACTCTCAAAAATTATTAAAATATAGTGATAAATATAAAATATAGACAAGAAGAACTAAGAAATATCATAGCGATAAGTATAAAGCTTTCTCAAAAGAAAATTTTGAAATGTTCTCCAAAAACAGGGGAATATTTTGGTAAAAATATGATGAAGGTATTGATAGTGATGTAGAATATGAAAAGTTCAATAGGGTTGAAGGATAAAATATGTTTTTTAAAGAGTTAATAATGATTAATTTGGAAGTATTAATTCTGAAGAAGATGTGACTAAGATTTAATATCATCTGAAGAGAGAATTGAAATAAATACTGGAAATATTATAAGGATTGGAAGAGATATCAAAGAGTTATAGATGGAAATTACTATAGTAAACAGTAAATAAAACCTTCCTGAAGAGAAATATTATTTACTAGATGAATCTGATAGTCTAAATAAGTATCTTGATAATTAATATAATCTAAATGAGAATATTGAATTATATTTAACAGAAAAGGAAGAATTGTAAAACAGTTTACTAGAACCGTTATATAATGATAATAAAGGATGTTTCAAGAATTATATCTCCAAATTTGGTGGAATTCTTAGAAAGGGAAACACCGGGAAGAATCATAATTTACCATTAAAAGTTTAAAACTAATTCAAAGTTATTCCTATGAAAAATAATGTTTGAAGTGTCATGTATATAGAAACAAATCAGAGATTTCATAAGTGTCTAAAAATTATGAGTCTAAAAAAAAGCTTTCACTAAATATGATTTGAATAAGGATAGAAATATATCAGAATCAATGATGAATATTTTGACCATTGAAAGAGTGATTGGGAGTAATAAATGGTTTGATGTGAAATGTAAGGATGATTTTGAGAAACATCTTCATAATTTTGGATAATTTGGATATTAAAAAATAAATTATTATTTTTAGGGACATTGCTATTATTGTGGTGGATTTGGGAAAATGACTAACATGTGTTAGTTCAATCAAAAGGATTACAAAAAATTCTGAATTTATAAAAGAAAATTTATGGGGGGAATCAATCCCCTTAATGGATGAATCCAAATATGGTTTATATGAATGTATAAATTAAGTTCCATCCATTGGAAACTATTTTCTAATGATGTGAACAATTGGGATATATTTTAAATTGATGTATTGTTTTTTTACTGACACAACAAGAACTGTATAACAATTCGCATAAACTAGAAGTGAAGAATGATTTTGGGAAATAAAATTCAATTTTTTTTAGAATCTGCTATCAAAGCTATAAATGGAGAATGACCAATGATTTTTGATAGTGCCTGTTGTTAACATATTAAAGGGTATTTTTAATTTTTTAAAAATATGAAATATTTCAAATAAGGAACTGTGACGTTGTTTAATTTTTAATCCTTCATAATAAAAGTTACTGGATGCACTATTAATGTGGAATACAGGTTAAAATCTATGAAATATTTTTCTATGGGTCGAAACATAATCTCTTTATTCTTTCATAGAATTGTGTTGAAGGAAATAATGTTGTTTCCGAAAAAGGTATGTTTGTTGTGACAAAATAGAAAGATATAAAAGTTGTTCAAAAATAACAACGCACAAAATCAAACTTGTTTCATGGTGGTTAATTTATTTATTCGTGTTACATGATAATGAATTATGAAAATTAGTAATTGCATAAAACATTGGGAAATATGTGTTAGTAAAACTAGATAATGGAATCAAAGTGAGACAGAGTATGTGGTATTCTTGATATGTAAGGAATACAAGATTGGTGTTTTATGATTTTTCATAAAGGGAAGATAAAAACTATTTTAAAAAATAATAATTTTAATTTGAATCAATACATGTAACCTACCCATTTTGATATTTTTGGGATAATGAGGAAACCATCTGAATTTTGAGATAATTACATTACTTGTTTCACTGATGATTTTACTCGTATAACTTTTTTTATGAATTCAAAACATAAGTATGAGGATCTGAATATGTTTCAAAGTTTTCAAAGAAGCGCGAATACGGAATATGTGTTTTCTATAATGATGTTGAGAATTGATAATATATGTGAGTATTAGAATGAAGTGGTTTTATGTAATCTCGAAAAACATGGAATTAGGCATGTGTTTAGTTAACCAAACACATAATATAAAAATGGTTTTACAAAAATTATGACGAAAAGTTTAGTTTAAATGGG
The DNA here is from genome assembly GCA_963277665.1 of Viscum album. NCBI lineage: Eukaryota > Viridiplantae > Streptophyta > Magnoliopsida > Santalales > Viscaceae > Viscum > Viscum album. The sequence goes on from OY728131.1 coordinate 1,519,029,679, forward strand.
TTGTACTAGGTTACATGAACATGATCTATCTCATTACTTCAAGAGGAAATCTATGAGCATAGTTTTTTTATTCAGAAGTGATGTGCTTACAAGCCATGTTACTATATGACTCTATATGAAATTTTCTATGAAAAAAATACATGTTTAAAATTGTTAAGAGTTTTTTGGATTCACAAAATCATAATGAACAAAGGCGTAAACCGTAGGAAGTTTTATCAAATAGGTGATTCCATGTTATTTATTGGATATGATCTTTATGGAAGATTTTATAGTTTTTTCAACACAAAAGTGGGGATAATTTTTTATTATTTTTATGAAAAAGTTTATGAAAAATATGAGGAAGATACTATACATACACATGTAAATGAGTAAGGTCATAATGACAACATATTTTTAGATATGTTGAATGAGGAGGATTCCAAAAATTATAATACAAGAAAATTAGAAAAATCAGACTCAACTATTTTCCATGAAGATGGTGAAAAATTTACATGTCATCCAAGGATTAGGAAAAAATTTGAAACTCGAAACATAATTGGGGATCAACACAAAAATTTTTAAAAAGTAATAATATCAAATGAAGTAACACAAATATCATTATATTCAATAGTAGAGCAGAAATAATGAAATGAATCTTTGGAGTATCTAGAATGGATTCATGTTATAAATTAAGAGTTCAATAAAATTCAGAAGAATGATACTTGGGAACTCATACCTAATCTAAATGAAAAAAAATTTATTCTTACAAATTGGGTGTTATGGAAAAAATTAGAATGAATATGGTGATTTTATATGGGACAATGCAGAGTTATTCTAATATGGTTAATAAAAGTTTGATAGAAATGATTTTTATGAGACTTTTTCTCCATGGGAAAGGTTATAAATAATTAAAACATTTCATAATATTGCTGCACAACAATGTTACATAATATTACCGATGAATGTGAAGTTGAAAATTATGAATTGAGAACTTGATTAAGAATCTTATGTTGAAAAACCATGTGTCTTTGATGTTAGAAATGATTAAATTTATGTTATAATATTAATGAATGAATTTTAAGAGATATAGAAAGATATAAGGTCATGATACTCCAATTTAGATACCTGCTTAAGTAGGCTAAAAATTAATAAAGTAAGAGTTCAGATTAATCTGTAAATCAAAAAATTTAGAGAGATTTCCCACATTGATATTTTGTATGTTGATGATATTATTTTTGTTTGGAATGACGAAAAAAATGTGAATTTTTTTCTAGGGGAATTAAAATACCTTTTGAAATGTCCATGTTTGGTGAAAAGAAATACATTCAATGGATATAAATTTCCTAAAATAAGAAACACATATTTATTTCTCAAGAAAAGTATGCTTAGGAACTTATTAAGATGTTTGAAATAGAAAATATGGAACATATTTACACACAAATTTTAGGGGGAACCAGGTTTAAAAATATTTATAAGGTAATGAAGATGACCCAAAATTGTTTTGGAAACAATTTGAATGTTTTTTATATTTGACTGCCTCATGAATATATATTTTTTATGAAATTTTATTACGCAAAGGATTTAAAAATGATCCAAAACAATCACACATATTTTATAGAAAAAAAATTGGAATATCAAAGGCTAAATAGATTTCAGAATCATGGATGATATATTAGAAATAATTGATTATGTTGGATATATAGATGTTATTGCTTATGAAATAGTGATGATAGATGATCCAAATCTGGTGGAGATTTCATTGTTGGTAAAATTGGTCTATGTTGGATTTTATGAAACAAAATTCAATAACTATTATAATGGAGAAAGTTGATTATTTTGATGTGACTCAAGCCACAACAAAACTTATGTGGATGCTGGCTCAGTTGGAAGGAATATTTATCAAAGTAAAGAAACCCTTAATCTTTTGTTGTGATAATTTGGCTTCCATCAATCTTATATGAAACCTAAAAAAAATTATACTTCAAAAAAATTTAGTATAAAATATCATTTCATTAGAGAGCTTACGGGTAAAAATCAATTGAAGATAAATTATGTTCTGATATAAGAACATGTTAATGATATATTCACAACACCTTTACCAAATGATGAATTTTCTAAGCTGATCTTGATCATAGGCATCCAACCTCATTATATTTAAGGATGAGGTATGGGTTTTTTATCCCCTATCCCTTGTTATAATTTGATAGTGTTGTCAATGGATGAGAAATTGTTCATATATCTGTTCATTGATATGTGATTGACCTTTTAAGGATATATGTATATAGGGGGAGTTGTGGGTAAGTTGTAAACTCAGCATGTATGTGTGTGTGATATTTTTAAATCTTATTCAGATGGTTGTAGGAAACTTTTTTTTTAGAAAATATAATTTGTTTCTTGATTTTTGTTGAATGCTAGATAGATTAAGATGTTTTTGAGTCCCTAATTTTGGATAACATGAATTTTATGTCAATGATTTTTTTTCTTATAATGATTTAAATCAAGCAGGCCTATAATTATTTATATGTATGATATTTCTTGAGGTTACAAATTTTAATGATATAGAAGGCTTTGTTGTCAACAAAATCTAAAGTATAAGATTTTTTGGACCATAAAGGATGGAATTTTATTTTGGATGATGAATTATGTTTGTGTTGACTGTTTTTTACTTTTATGTCAATTATGAAAAATCAATTACTTTTTTAATGATTTTTTGATTATTTGATAGGGATATAAGAGAGATTGATAATCAGAAGATTATAAATTGTTTTTATATAGATTTTATAGGTTATTTTTTCTAAAGAATACATTTGAATGATGTGTTATTTCATCTCTCAATATGACCGAAATGAATGTTTCAATCAATATGAGGAAAATTATCAGAGTTTGAATGTCTTGATAACAAATTTGAGGCTATCTTTTTGATTTTTATTTCCAAAATATAATATGTTCTTTAGAAACATGTGGGTAATTAGTTTTGAGTGGAAGTGATAGATGGTGGATGAGTCAATCCATGTGGTGATAATTATATTGATATTTGGATATAATTCTATATAATGATACAATTATGGAAAATCTTTGAACATTACAATATTTGTAAGAAAATGATTTTATAATCCTTATATTATCAACATCACAAATAAATATTGATATATGATGATTTTTGTGGGAGAATAAATGATGGAGTTTTTGAAGTGTTGTAGAAGCACTGGAATGGATCCATTATACTATATAATCTTTCAAATGTATCTATCTATAGTATCAATCATAAATTAGGGAAATGGAATAAAGAATTCACTGTTGATATTAAATGGGGTGGAACAGATATCTCATAGGTAGTTCGGTTCTAATATTTTAATATAGATTTAATTTTAATGATTTTTGTGACTCGTGATTTCGAATGAGATCAGAGACCGATAAATCATGTGGTGTTAAAATATACAGTCAACAATTTTAACCAATTTCCTTTTCTTTTCATCAATTTGGTCAAATAAAAAATAAGAAAAATTGATGTTTTTATCATTTTCTTCAAGAATCATTATAGAATAGGTGGTGGTGATTTATCACAAAGATATATATAATCATCTATTAGACGTTTCCAACAGTGAAAACTAATTGAGTACAAGATCATTAATATGAGGAAAAGTGGAAAAGGAGTCCTTTTTGAAGAGTATTTAATAATGTAATATCAATTTAGGTGTTGGTATTTTTAGAATTTGTGAGGATTTTTACGGAAAAAAGAAACATACCTGTAATGAAGTTTTCACTATGATTATTGCAGAATGGATTCAATATTCTATGTCCATAAATTGGTACTGAGAATTAGCCTGGGTAGTTTTTTTGCATCTGGTATAGATAATATTAATGAGGAATCATCACTTATGTCTTTCAATTATGTTAAGAACATCTGAGCGTCCATGTGTTTTCATCATAATTAAAAACTTTGCCGAAATTAATTCCTACTCAGACTGATGAGTTGTTATGGATTTTGAGGATGGATGATAAAGAAATAATATTCATGATGTTTTGAGAAAAAATGAGATGAGTTGAGATGCACAATATGAGTCCACGATGTAGTGAAAATGTAAATGAAACATATGATTTTGAAATTCAATTGGGTGGAAAAAAATTCATATTCCCACCCAAACCACATTATTCTCTCATATAAATAGAATAAAGTACATTGTACTTTCCAACAGTAGTGTTGTCAGTGTGTTAAGGAAGGGAAAAGTTTTTTGGAAGAGAAAATTAGTTTCCATACTAATATTTATTTGGGATTTTTCCTAGAAATAACGATAATAAGAAATTAGTTAATGGATTGAAATGAGCAATCAAAAATATATTTGAGGGTAAAATTTCAAGTGGTTCTAAATTGCTTTTATAGTTTTATTTTCTTAACTATTCTCTATGTTAAACTGTTAAACTGAGTTGTTGTATTATGTTGAGAAATGTTTGTTTATAACTAATACTAGGATGGAAGGAGATTTTTTTGAGAATATATTCTAGTGCATGTTGATATGGCACCACAATAACTTATTTTGAACCAATTAGTGAATGTTTAGTAAATTATTACACAAACTATTTTTACATTATTCCTGCTAGAAGAAGCATATGTACTATTTTTTTATCATAATGCCTCACAAGTGTACATGTATAAGTTACTTATTATATCCACACAAAATTATTGTTTCCAAGTGGATTGTGCATTATTGGATTGTTTCCAAATCATGACAAGGATGTAATTAATCTTATTGAGTAGTGAATGTTGTAAATATTTATGGTTATATGGATATGTGATTCACTACTACAAACCAGGAATTCATAACCAAAAGTATTTATCTTTGCTATAAAAAATCATTAATAAATTAAACCCATTATCAGCACTTTATTTTTTGAGCTCATTGAGGAATCCTTTATCAGAATTTTTTTAGTGCTAATAATGTCTTGAATAAATAAAATGTAATAATTAAATAAATTAAAAATACAAATGTTTCTATTTAAAAAAATATTGCCATTTTATTTAATTAAATAATAATTAATAAAAAAAATAAGTTCATTATACAATAAATTAATTATAAATACTAATAAATAGTTTATATTAAATATATAAGTATATGTGAAATGAAAATTTTAAAAATTAAAATTAAAAATAATTATATTGAGAAAAATATTAAACATTTCATTAATTAGTTGATTATTGATAATGTTAATAAATAATATGTACTATTTATATATATATATATAAGTATGATTTATATAATATAAAAATCAATTTATGCTTTATATTAATTAGTAATATATTTAATGAATAATTGTTTATAATTAAAAATTATTATGAATTAAAAATACTAGATAATTACATTGAGTAATGGAAATAATTGAATGCCATTTGATTTATCAATTTATAATCAAATGTATTATATTTATATGACATATACATAATAAATGCATTTTTACACACACACACACACAATTGTATTGGAATTTAATCAATTTATATTATTTATTTTATGTGTATTTATTTACTATGTTTAAATACTTTCCATAAATGTCTTCATATTTATCTCAATATAGATCAATTATTTTAAGGATTTAAATTAATCAAGCATAACTAAATTTTCAATATTGAAACCATTTAATTAATCAAATTTACTCATTTTTAACATGAATAAACTTAAGATTAAAAATAAATTTATTATGTCAAAAATAAATTTGTAAAACAATTTTTATAAATAAATATACTCAAAGATTTATTTTTACAATTTTTATAAATTTATAATTATAAATAAATAAATAAAATTATTTAAAAATTATTTATATAGTCATAAATAAGTAATTATATATTCAAATAATTATAAAATTAATATTTTTTAAAACATATTATTATATTGTTTATAATTATAAATAATATTTATATACATTGAAGCATTAATTATTTAAAAAAATTATTATATGATTTTATGAGTACTTTTTTAGTACTGATAAAGATTTATTTTATCACCACTTATTAAATTAGCACTGATAAAAAATATTTTTATCATCTCTTTTTTTGATGCGCAAATATAATTTTCAAGAACTATTTTAAGAACACTAACCATCATGAACCATTATGTGATATTTGAAAATATTTGTGGAGGCGACCTGCTATCAGTGCTTCTCATTATCAAATCAAAACTCCAATCTCTGCTAGAATCAAGACTTCAACAATTCCAATGCACAAATCCTTATCTCAAGCAATTCATTGTTTGAATTAAAACTTGACTCGAACAAAATCTTGGTTTATCGATATATCTAATTTCCCATATATATTCATAATACCTTATGATCCCACATCCTTGTACCCTAACATGCCTAGTTTCACTATACTATAATAAAACATCCAAAAATTCATTGTTTTATAGATATATTGAAGTATCCTATTCTCGGATATCATGTGGGTCTCCTTGGGACAACACTTGTACTATGTGGTTTGAAATATATCTAACCCAATGTTTGTTCATACTGTTGTGAGGAATAATAGGCCACCAATACCTATATTCCATAACATATACAATTTTTCAATCATCAAATTTTAAAAAATTTATCCATATAGTAGTCACTTTTTTCATTGGTTTATAATTTTACATTAAAAATTAGTGGGATGTTGAACTATTGGACATCATTGGGGTATTATATTATGTTGTGCATCAATTGGATAAACATTATATTTGTTTTATTATTTTCTTATTTATTTAACTACATCATGAGAAAATATAAGGTTTTATTTTTTTAATTTATTAAATTTTTAATCTTGAATTTAAATAATATGACATAAAAGTTATAAAAAGAAAAATCAAATTGTTTTAGGGATATATAATCCTTGGACTATATTATACCAGAAAACTGATTTTGTGATAAAATATAATTTATATTTTGATTTTGGTTGTTGAAATACAGTAAGAAAATAAACAATTAGAAAGATCCATTTTCTTTGAAATACATCATCTTCCTAGTCTTTAATAAAACAAAATATGGTTTCATTACATGGTGAAGAAGAACAATACATTATTGATTGAATTTATTGTTCTCAATCATTTTTTATTGATCAAAATATTTTTATATTTTATATTTTCATTGAGAAATAACTTATTTAATGAGAAAAGTTTTTTATTATTGATATTTTAAAGATTATTTTAAATCATTCCAAAATAAATCTTATAACAATATATTTTACTAATTTGGATGAAATACAATATTAACATTGATTGATGTTAATTTAATTAATAATTTTTAATAAATTCTATTTTGCTGAAATAAAAATTATTTTTCATGGAAAAATCATTACACCTTTAGAAACCCACTTCATGTCAACTTTATTAGTTTTTATTTAATAATTTAATGACATGACATGTGCATAGGGTATTCTTAATTCTATTGAATTATATTGTTTACTAACATAATATTAAATCTAATTTTTATGTTCTTGTTGTAATATCATTCCCCCAATATGTGGTCGTCTTAATTACATGACATAAAAAATGTTTCATTATAATACATTACCATGACAATTAATGTTAACAGTTTTAAAAAATTTGGACAAAAATACAAAAAAAATAATGTATTTTTAAACTAATGGAATTTGTTTGGAATAATATATTCAATTACTTGATCAATAAAACCCCGCAAATTTATCTTATTTGGATCAATCTCCTCATGTAACATTCTTCTTATTTGGATCAAACTCCTCATGAATAGATTTCATCAAATTATCATATTATCAGCCTATCCAAATGATATAGTATCTACAAGGGAAAATGATGTTTTTTGTAGATACATACTCCCTCGAGATTTCACAAAAACTTTCTAATAACAAATGGAATTTTATTCATTGGTTTTTTTATTTCTTTTATTTCTTGTAGTTGATTAAAATTTGTCCATAATTGAATTGATAACCGACTTATTAATACTTCTTGAAAATCACATCATTTTATTCATCATGCATCCAATAAACACTATGAATGTTTTAATTTAATACATCTAGAGAAATATGTTTCTTCAACATTGACTTTTGGATCCACCCCTAGGAATCTCTAATTATAATCCAAGTAATTCTAAAAAATGGGTGACATTCACCTTTGATAATGAATATCTTATATGTATTTATTTATTTTTTTATAAAAAATGAATACTTTATGAACCGAATATGATATCATTACACTCTCTCTGATGATTCAAACCTCCAATCCAAGGTATCTTATTTTCACCTCATCTTGCTCACTCGATGATTGATTAACTTTAGAGATATATTCATGTTTTTATAATCATAGTTTCTTTACTGTCAGCGTGTCCCTATGGTCAAAAATGTTTTCACAATAAAATCATTATCTATAGAATTAATTTATTTTTACATTTTTACTTATAATTTATTTCTTTTCAGAATCACTCATATAATAATTGTTTTCTTAAACAAGTGGATTCTTTTATTAGATCATGCAATTGAGATAATAACGATAATAAAATTCTTCATGAATGCATACAATCATCAAGAAAGGGTTAATTACTAATATTTATTTGATTAATTTTTTTTAGAATTTTACCAACTTTTTTTGTTAATTTAATTATTGTTTTTATCTAATACTTACTTAGTTTTTTCATATATCTTTTTGGAAGTCATATTTTTCAACCAATTATCTATAACAAGACAAAAAAGAGATAAAATTGTTTTTTCCAATGTTACCAAACAATATATTTTAATTGAATTTTTTATTGAACTTCCATCACTTTATATTGATTATATGTTCATGGATGAAAACCTTTCCCATTGTTGAAAGCCACTCCTCTTCTAAATTTTTACAACGAGAATGGTTTCTCTGCAATGAACAGAGAAACAATATCTATTGGTGGTAGTTTGACATAAAAATAAAATGGAAGCATGGTAAAAATGGTTTTCAGTGTTTTTTGATACTTTTTGATGTGTATGAATCAACCACACCTCAATCTACCACATTGGGTGACCAATATTTCTCCATGTGATTATTTGTGTTTAAAATTGACATTACTTTTGTTATAAATGGAAAATAACATACTCAAAACAAAGGAAACACATTTTTAATGTTTTTATAATTTATGTAAATGATTAATATGTCATTTGGGATGTTCGGGAATCATTTTCACATCAATTTGATGCACTGTGTGACCTTTATGAGACATTATGTCTGTTATCATTTTAAAATCGAAAGTATAGTTCAAAAATTGTCACTCCCAAAAAAATAATAGTGATTCTATTTTCATGATATTTAGGCCCTTGATTAAAAATTAATTTTTGATGTGTAGGAATTTATCTCATGTAAAACTAATAAATAATCCAATTAGAATTGGTAAAAGGGTGTGTTTCTAGTTTAAAATTACATTTTAGTAAAAAACATGCGATATAATCAAAATTGAGGAAACATATTTGTATTGTTTTGATACATTAGGACAACAATGAATAAGTAATTTTAAAGTTTTATTAATTATATATACCTTAATTTGACACACATTGTGACTGATATGACTCCATGTGCCTATTTTTATTTAGAAATGGCATTAAATTTAATAAAAAGGACAACTCACCTACACAAATATGAGAAAATGCATCCAGATTGGTTTGATACCTTTGATAAATGATCCATATTGCCATTTATATGTTTAAGAATTATATTTTCCTAAATATAATTTATGGTGTGACCGGTATGACTCCAAGTGCATCTTTTTATTTAAAAATGACCTCAATTTTAATAAAAATGAAAACTGGCCTACCCAAAACCATGAAAAAAATTTGGATTATTTTGATACATTACTGAAATGATACATAATTCATTTAGGATGTTATAAATTATAGTTTCCTCAAACTATCAAATTATGTGATCGGTATGACTCCAATTGTGTTTTTTAATAAAAATTACATCAATTTTAAGAAATAGGACACTAACCTACTCAAAATTCAAATAACAGATTTGGATTATTTTGATACTTTTGGAAAATGACCCATAAGTAATTTTTTGAAGTGTAGGAATCATATTCATGTCAATCAGATACATGATGTGTCTGGTATGACCTAATGTGTTCATTATCAGTTTAAAATAAACATTTTACATCAAAAAGTTTCACTAACTAAAAACTGATCAAACACACTTAAACATTAATGACAATTTTGGAAAAATATTCTCGAGTAATTTGTGATGTGTAGGATTTAATATCACATAAAACCAACATATGATTTAAATAGTATGATTCAATGTACGTGCTTCTATTTTAGAATGAAATTTTAGTTAAAAAGAAAAGTGACATACTCAAAATTGAGAAAACACATTCATATTGTTTTGATACTTTAGGAAAAAATAAATAATTCATTTTAGGTGTGTATGAATCAAATGCACCTCAAACAAGCCATGATTGGTATGAACCAATTACATTTTTCAATATTTAAGTATAATTTTAGTTTAAAATGTGCATCACATCACTAAAACCAAGAAAACAATCCTAAATTGTATTCTCTTCATTTAAATTATGTATTCTTACATTGTTTTTTGGATTTATTGGTGTGTTTATTCTACGGTGTAATATTATAGCACAATGAACTAGTGTGGCAATGTGCTATAACAGCACACTGTAGTATTCCCCTTTATAATCTCTTTTTCGGCACTGATAAAATATCTGGGATTTTAATCTAACTCCAGTAGTAAACTCATCTGTAGCAGTGATAATGTAAATTTTATCATTGTTAATGGCATGTTTTGTTGTTTTGATTATTTTGAATTCATAAAAGTAATAAATATTTAACATGAGTTAAAGATTAGTTCTAAATAAATGTAACTAAAAAGAATAATATATCACTAATTAATCCCCTCACCCTTTAGTGAAACATCCATCTAGGTTGGTCCATTTAGGGAAATTGAATCTATTATATTTTCCATTAATTTAGTTTTTTCCAGTATTGGATTATTTAATATCTCTATAATTGATTAATTTCTAGTATGATGTTTGTTGGGTAGGTGGCTTCGTTTATTATGTGATAATGGTTTGGGCTACTACCATCCCAGAATAGATTTCCATAATACATTTTACCTATGTTGTGTACTAGAGAATATGAATAAATGGGAAACTTCACATATCGTTATGTGTTATATTATAAAAAAAATTTAAAACTCTTTTGGAGAGTTAGTTTTGACCAACAAGGATGCTATCTCGGTACGATGGATGTAATCCATTAATTGTTTTTCTTGTGGGATCTCAATTTATCTTGGTCTAGGTTTAGATTTATAAATTTAATTTGACATTGATATATAACACATGCATTAATAGAATTCAACTTTGGTAAATTGTTAATGGAAATATGGAAATTAAATTCTTTTTTTAATTTGCATGAGTTTTCTCCTAGAATGTATAGTTTTAACAAAAAACATAAAAAAATAATTCTTGATAAAGTGGATATTTTAAACCTCATGATTTATTTTTAATGTGATGCATATATTAAATTTGAGTTCACAATTTTTTGTTAGTTCTCTTCATTCTACATAATAAAATTCAGTGAGACCCTATTCAAGAAATTTATATATTCACAACAAGTTTTTTGATAAAAATTTGGAATTATTTCATTAAATTTCACTTATTTTAATAGCGGTTTTCAAAATGTATTGAAAGTTTTTTCTAATTTTTTTAACAAATATAGAAATATGATGAATGATTAAAGATGTGTTTCATTTAAAGGTTTCATAAACATCCATATTATAATCCCAGGTAAAATTGTCAAAATATTTATCATTAGGTTTTGAAATATAAAGAATTTACTGTTAACTATTTGGATATATTTCTAAAAAGAAAGTATTATTTTGTAAGACATGTTTAAATTTTTAACTTTTAATCCAATAAGGACTTAATGAAATTTTTCTTAAAGAATGGAAGTTATTTTAATAAATTGGTATGCATGAGTTTCATTATAAAATTTTACTAAAATATTAAGCACGGAATGTCATAATATTTTTGATTTAAAATAAACTTCTGTCATAAATGAATAAGATTCTAATCTTTCAGATTAAGTAAATGTGAATGTATTGTGTCTAGGTGTTTCCTTTTGTAAATTTTTCTAATTTATAATCATGGATTTTTTGTTTTGTTTTAGTTATCTATGTGGTCTTTCATGAAACCATTCATGGAAAGAAGTTTCCCAAAATTTTGATCAATATTTCAAAATTATTTTATGATTTATTTTTTGGGGATTAATTTATTCATTTCATGTTGATATTTGAGATAGATTCTCTTACTGTTGAAATGAATTATTACTTTACATGCTCTAGTTTAAGAGTTATATCCTCCAGGAGGATTTTCCAAAGTGTTTTATATTTATACACTTTATTCCTTTGGTGGTTGTTGTATTAAAAATTTAGTGAGAACCTTGAAATATAACTCTTGGGGTGGTTTATTTATTTCCCTCCCATTCCCATCTTCTTTCTAGTTTTGATTTAGTTTTAGATGATGAAAATTATTTCATAGGTATTCAATTTAATGGTCTAAAATATTATTGAGACATCCTTATTCATTGTGTGGTGTCCAATGGTTTGGGGGAAATTTCAACAATTTAGATGTTTTAAAAAAATTCTAAATTATAAATAATATTTAAAATGGATTTAAAAATTGTAGAAGTAATTTATTATTTACAAAGTTTATTTTTGAAATTTATTTTTGTTTTTTTAAGGGACTATAATATTTTATAAGTGTTTTTGAGAGTTTTGGAAGAGATAAGAAATCCTAAAAATAATTATTTTTACGTATTGTAAGTCAAATTTTAATATTTTTATTCTTATTCCTATAAAAACAAAAAACCATTAATTTGTTCAAGGATGAAACTTATTTTTAAATTTTTGTGTATGGGTACTAGTTGTTCGTATTGGATATATTATAGGTAAATGGATGTTTATACTTCGGACATAATGGAAATACATCATTTTTATACCATGTGTAATTGTTTGGTATTGTTTCCTTGTGTTGTGTACAGAAAGGGTGAATTATAATAAGCCTGTGAAAGGTTATGTTGAACTTCACATAATAGTATCCCTAACTATCTATAGGTTATGTAAGGGAAACTTTGATCTTATATGCACTATTTCATGGTAGAAATTCCCCTATGTATGGGTAACTTCATGGTTGTGTTATGGTAATCAAGAAATTTCCTAATGTAGGTAGTCGTAAGAGTCAACCTATGTATAGGTAGGTGCAAGTTTCTTAAGTGTATATAAGGGTAAAATAATCAGTTTGTAAAGGTTATTCTGTGATATTCACTTTTTGTATAAGGGTAAAAAGCTACATAAGGGTATAGACCAATTACCCTTTCAGTGTATATATGGGTATCTTAGGGGTATCTATTTTTACACAATTTTCATTTTATCTTCATCCATTTGATCATAAAACCATGTGAACTCATTTACAACTTATTTTTTCCTCAAACCTTATAATTAAATGATTTCTACATGTTTAAAATTTTATACAACATTTTAATGTCTTAATTTATTCTCAATCAAGTATTTTCTTAAATAAATATTAAATAAAAACTAGATGGATTATTCAAGGTGGGATAAATATGAATGTTAAAAATAGTTTTATTTTTATCGTTTGAGTTCCTTTTTATTTCTCTTAATTTTTAGTAACACATGATCATAAAAATAAATTCTTGTGAAGTCTTCTTCAAATTGTTTGAGAATCCTCTTATATCAGGTCTATGAGCATCCCATTTTCCTATACTTGTGTTTTGATATTATAGTATCATAGGCTTTCAATAACATAGGGATCTATAAATTATTGTTTTTAGTACTTTAAAAATGAGGAATTTTTCTATTTTAGGCTCTTCAGTATAGATAAATATGATTATCTATAATTACATAATAATATAGGAAATAATATCACAACGAATTAATATGTAACAAATTAGATATTTTAATATTTGAGTACAAGTGGAATGATATATAATTCCATTGATCTATTATTATTATTTCTAGAATTTTTCAGAACTGTTTGATTTATACAGTATTATTTTTCCTCTCGTAATAATGGAATTTCGTGAAAAAAAGTTAATTTGTTAATATTATTTCAGTCAATGAAATTTAATGTTTCCTCTTGAAGATAATGGTTGACATAATTCTATTTTAAAATTTCAACAGTTGAAATGAATTAAATATTTCATGTTTTTCATAAATAAAATTATTTTAGAATATTGAAATTTCTTTTGAAATATAATACAGTGAATATTATTGGATATAATTTCAATAATGTTAATTAATGATTTATTTTATAAAAAAATTATTTCATATTCTGTATGATAATTTGAAGAAATAAAAATAAATTATTTACATTTTGTAGAATAATTTTTATTATATGGAAATTATTCAATTGAGAGAATATGATAATTTCCCAACTTTTTCTAATAAAAAGTTATTTCAATCAAAATGATATAATTTTAGGGTGTTAAAAATCATAAATAATATTTATGGGAATGATTATATAATCTCTATATTATGGAATGGATATTGTCACATGATCTATTCTAGTTATTCTTTTGATAAATTATATAATTTAATTCATATAACATTATTCCAGCTTAGAAATATTTCCACATCGGTAAATATTAATATTTATGTTGAAATATTTGGGATGTGGGATGAAATGTTTTTTTATATATATTTTATTGCCTATGGGATTTAATATATACTATTCTATTTATTATTATGATTTTTTTCATCATTTATATGATTTTATATTTGATAACAACTTAAAATAGGAAATTCATTGATTATATTAAAAGTGGTAGGATGAAATTATTATCTTTGTGATTGTTCTTATTTAAGAGAGATATTTAGATAAAAACACATGATTAAATAAATAATATTTATCGTTGGAAAATAAAGTAGGCTACAGATGCTGAGATTTATTGGTCTAAATATGAAAATTAAAAACAGTTATGAAAAAAGAATGATTATTTAAATTATAACTTTATGTTTAATCAAGCTCGATATTGTCTGATAAAGACTTCGATTCCTGGTTTTTCTTCAATTATTTACATAGAATTATTTTTTTAATATTATATTGAAATATTTATGTATTCTTTATAGATTTATATCCCTGATTTGTTTTCATATTAACCTTATGTGGTTGGAATAATGGTAGGGGATGACAATGCTATGATGATGGCATGAGGTGATGGTTATAGTGATGATGTGGGTAGGGATTCCATGTTGTGTGATGGTGTCAGGTGGTGCTGGATATGATGCGGATATAGGTATGGGATTCTATATGTGTTATAATATATAGAATTGTTATTTATGGGGCCATGACTGATAGAAATATATCATAATATACTTTCTTATTATTATTATTATTGTGTTGAAATCTGGAATGTTTTCATGATCATTAATCTTCATATATAATGGCCTGAGGGATAAATGATATTTATATTACTATTTCCAACCTATGGGAATCGATTTGATACTATGTTCTGGAAGTGTATATGTTATGTCTTATATTGGGATGTTTCATAAAGTACTTTTATGTTTATGAAATTATGATTGAGTTAATGAAAGAACAAGATTGGTTCTTTATGCTTCCTTAGGATTAATGAATAATTGATAATACATGGAAAATTTTAATTTCATTTTTGGGAAAATGGTTTTAAGATTTAATTGTTAATACTATAAATTATAATGGTAATAATAACCAAATTGTTGATTTATTAATTAATTAAAATGAATCATGATGCTTATATTCATTTGATAGATAAGCCTTAGAAGTGGTCATAGGGCGTCTCATGCAATAATAGCCTCAGATGAGTATAATTCTATGTATTTCCCTTTATTTTGGTTATGAGAATTATATATATCATGTATTTTTTGTAATTTCATATTCTACCCCATCCATGTTGGTAGGGAGTCTATCACCAAGTGGAATCTAGGAGGGTGTTTTCCCCAACTTTCAGGTTGGTGATCAACAAACGAATAACTAACACCTCTAGTGTTTCTATCTTCTATGGGTAGTATTAAAAGTTATGCATAGTGGTTATCATTACCCATAGATGTGTGAAGATGGATATAATGTCTTTTGGTTATTTCACACACATATATCACTAGATATAGTATCTAGATCTATTTTATGTGTATGTTGTGTTTGGGTTGTGATGCATTGAGTTATAATAAATAATGTAAGAGGTGTTATAGCTCCAAGGAACTACTATGTTACTATATGAATATTTGGTTGAGATGAAACAATGATGCAATTTAGTTGGTTTATTATATATTATCCTGGGTTTTTTGGGGGTGTATTTTGCATCGAGATTGATCTGGACATGTGGCATTGGGGAAAATAATAAAACTAATAGGGAATTGGTAGTTGGGTACCTTAATTTGATATTATGTTTTATTTTATATGACAATGTGTAGGATATACTTAGTTATTGAGCTATTGTGAGGATGGGTGACACACATGTGTTGTGAGTGTGTGAAAGTCCAATTAATTTTGTAGGGAATGTAGTGTTAGTGTTAACCTAGTATGTCTCTGGAGAGATATTATTTTAATATAATTATGACAAGTGGAAAATGAATTGATTATATCTTGATTTTTATTACCAGTAAATAATGGATTAAAGGTTAATAATGAAAATTTAGAAATAATTTATTTTATTATGTCTTACTTCCCAGTTTTGATGATATCATTGTATTCAAAATTACATATTTTTTTATAAATTTATTAATGAAAGGTTCTATAATATTTTCAATTTTCAACCTTGATTGATTGATAAATGTGAAAGTATCCCAAAAAAAGTTTTTTTTAATTTAGACTAATATTTTACATATTTGTGATATATAGAGTTTCTCACCCTTAATCCTTTTGAAAGTACCCAATCATCTATTTTTATTCCCATGAAACCAAGTATCACTTTTGTAACTTTTCAATAGATCTGTAATTACTAAACACTTTTGAAATTAACCCTATATAATTAAATCAAGATGATCTAAGACCAAATAATCCAAAATCAAGGAAATTCATAAAACTAAAAAATTATCTTAAACATAATCATAATATAAATTTACTCCATAGTTAAATATTAAAACAATTAATGAGTGAATTTTTTTTCTAATAGCTCCAAGACACCAGCATAAAAAACGGTCTTCTTTAAATCTCCAATAACCAAGATGTTCTATAACCTCAATTAAATATAAGATCAAGGAGAATAGATAATTATATTACATATTAAAATAAAATAAACGAAGTAACTTATAATCTAGGGTTGTGTCATGAAAACCCTTACTTTCTATTTATCTTCCATCATATCTTCTAGTGTAGCAACTCATTCATCATTAGAAACCCATGTTCTAATCTTTTTTCAATCATCAAAATCCATCTTTAAATATTGGAATATTTCACCGCTTAATTCTGCCAAAATATTCCCTTTCTTAAAATCATTACAAAGATTTCAATTAAAATACACCTATAAAATATAAAATAAATAAGGAATTATATTCCCCAAATTCTCAAATAATTCTGTTCAGTTTATTCTAATTTACAGATTCCATCATCCTCCATAATTAGATAAATTACTTGTCCACATGGATTTACAATGTTAACATATCCATTTTCATCCTATTTTATTCATGTATATGATCATGTAAAAATCTTGTTCACATCATTGTTTTGATGCATATTTGTTCCTCCACATAGTATATTTTTTCCATGTAGACATTTGATGTAGATGATATGTGACATATCATTTTTCTACCCATATAGATGATTTTATAAAATGTAGGTTAATGTTTCCATTTTTCTAATGCATCCATTTATCCATGTTTCACTATCCTCAATACCCTTACATGAGTGTTGTCGGGTTAGGGTCTTATTGGTTTAACCTTATATATAGATTATTTCATGTAAGCACCTCATACCATGGTTTGGGTTTCCTATGGATATATACTCTACTGAATTCCTCTATAATGAGCCTATAGGACAAGAATACCGGAAGCTACAAAGGGATCCTCATCAATTCCATTCAACCTTCATATTATCCATTTTGAGCTCATGTAAACGTGAAGGACTTCATTATCATTAAAATGGGCTTCACCATAGTGCACCTAGATTTCAATGGTAGTCAATGTTGATCTTGGTCCTCTTAAGGGGACCTTACGAGGAGATCAATATTGTTAGGGAAAATTATAGTGGATCATAATCATTTTCATAATGGTATAGTGCCTTTGAAAAAAATAGTTGATGATGGTGGCACTGAGGGAAATCTATAAGCAATGAGGGTGTGCATCAGAGGTGGTATAACATCGGTAATGTTAATAATTAATTGTAACATCATACACCATGTTCAACGTTGGCGTTTTGTGTGGACCAGGACTCCCATATAATATATTTTTTCACTCTATGGGCTTATAAGAATGTTGCAAATATGGGCTCCCACTTACACACTCACACACCATATGTGCCCATTTTAGGATGCATTAGCGATGTGTGCTCTGGTCCAACACTTGTTTCTTAACTATGCAACGAATTCACCTTCACCATGTCAACTATAAAATCCATCAACTTTGGATTTCATGGATGTCTAACACCTTTGGGGTTGGATTAGTGGATTTTAAAAATTGATTGAAGGGTAGTTGAACTATACTATTCTCTTACCAAGAATAACATCAAAAAACCTTTAAAATTCAACTACAAAGGCATCAGTAAAACCAAATAATAAAATCTACCAATTTTATTCATGTTCATATATGATAATTCTTCAGATGCAACTTACCCATTTGAAAAAAATAATTTTAGGGGAAGCCCTCATAAAAAATTTTAAATTCTTTATCAAAATTTTAAATTTCTTACATGAAAATTTAGTGAATGAAATACCCCCAAATTTATACTATGATTATCCACAAGAAATAAATCTCCAAATTAATTTAATAAGGGATCCAATGAAACTAATATTTAAATTTCATGCCCTTAAAACAAAAATTTATATTAATTTTAACCTAAATTTTCATATTCCCCCATCGAATATAAACTCAAATACCCATTTTTCAAAGAACAAATATACTAAATCATTTTACTTTTTCCAATTTAGATGATAAGGGTATTTCTCTATCCTATAATTCATGTTTATAAATTCATCATTATTAAATATTTCATGTCCTAATCTACCTGACATTGAATTTTTTCTCCCATCTCATCAGGTACAAATTCAATTAGAATTATGATCATACAATAAAAAATTTATCATTTCATTATTCTTATAATGGATATAGTTTATCTAAATTAAAAATACCTAATTCAAATAAAATCACAGGATAATTGAAATTTGGAGTCTAATGAATCTGATTTTTATGTTTGGTAAGGATTAATGATCAATATATAAAATACCAAAGAGGAGGTTTATCTCAAAATGACATTGCTTGATATCAAATTTAAAAGTTCAAAAAAAATATCCCCTTCAAATTGTGTCACCACCCTTTCCCCAACATTAATGTAATGGTTATAATTAATTATAACAATAATATATGAATTCCACCATCTTTAATTCTTCTCAACATTGTTTAAATTTTTTCATTTATCATAATAATATTATTACTTTGATACTTTCTTTAATATTATTCATGGAGAAAAACCCACATCCACTATCAAACATAATATGATAAAATCATCAGTTTGATAATGGTGATATTTTTTTCTCCCTAGTCCCAACCCATTTTTTAATCTTTTTTCTTTTTTCTTCAATAATAGAAAATAATAAATCTATAATGAAAACAAATGGTCCTTCCATAATATCTAAAATAGAACCCCCAACATTTTTTCTTTACAATGTATTTCATTCATTTCACTATGACTTCCCTTCTCCCAACACTTCAATATTAAAATATAATGAAAAATACCAAGAGGAAAGTAAAAATGGATAATATTGTCTTGTAAATTGACATATTACATACATGTTCATTAATGGAATATATGGTATAAAAAAGGTTAAATGTAAAATTTCTTCTCAAGTATAAGAATAAATAATTAACTATTCCTTAGTCAATTTAATATGAATTTTCTTATTCATACATTTGATAATTTCAAATGATATTTTTATTAGGTGAAATGTCCCAGGTTAGTGCTACAAAAAATAGGAAGTCAAAATATAATAATTGTAACATTTATCTCCATTTATGATAAAGAAAATTATCTATAGATATATTCTTTATATTTTTGGACAACCTAACGAATTCCTTTAAATATAACGATATGAAAATTAAATATCTCATGAAAGTGTAATAAATTGTTTAAAAAGGTTCAAATGGGAGATAGGTAAAGAGGACTATGTTACCTAATCCAAAATCTTATGAAAACATTAATGAATGGGTTGCCTCTATAAATAATTATTTTTTAACATCATTGGCTTGACCTAACCTCATGAGAAGTAATTAGTACATGGGATGTAGAAGTTTGATCTCATCAACCTATTCTTGAGGTAGATTCCTGTGAAATGTTTTCTTCCTTTTACCATTGATAGTGAATGATTATTTTTCATTCATAATTTTAATGGAAACAAAGGGATATAAATTACTAAGAATAAATTTCTTCCCCACCTGGAATAAAATTTAACAAAAATTAAAATCAATATGGAATTATAGATTAAAACATGTTCACCAAGTATAAAAGTCTTTATCTAAATATATTTTTCTCCAGCCACATATTTTATCACTTTGTCAATTCTATAATTTTCAAAAACCACCATTTTGATATCTTGAATTTTTTATAAATTCATATCTCTCAATTTTCTATAAAATTCCAAATACGTGTTAATATTTTTGACATCTAATAAGCTTAGTTATTCAACACCTTTAGTAGAGGAAAACTCTTTCCATAAATAAAATGGTTAAGGATCATACCCGCATATGTTTTATATTCTCTCCATTATACACATAATGTTTCATAAA
The DNA here is from genome assembly GCA_963277665.1 of Viscum album. Taxonomy (NCBI): domain Eukaryota; kingdom Viridiplantae; phylum Streptophyta; class Magnoliopsida; order Santalales; family Viscaceae; genus Viscum; species Viscum album. The sequence continues at coordinate 1,519,050,615 of OY728131.1, forward strand.
GTATTATGATCTAATATTTCATGTTGGGTCATATTTGTTACTCCAAATTACACATAATTTCTTTATTATACACTTCTTCTTAGCCATTTTATTGGTACTCTAGGGAATATAAATCTTGTGATGCACTCAATATTTTTTAATTATATCATCAATTAAATTAAAACAAAATTGAATCAATTTTCAACATAAGATGGTCCTTGTCACTGTTAACATACAAATAATTTTAGACATGACAAAGTCATATGAAAATTATTATTCACTAGTTTTGGTGGCTTTAGCTTCCACCTATTTAAATACATAATCAAAAGAAAGTATATTATTGTAATATTAAAAAGTCATGGGGAAAGAAACCCTAAAATAATTTCCCCATACCTGAAATACTTCAAAAAAAAATTTGGCATCCTTATATTTTTGACATATTTATAGAAAATTTATATTTTCACATTGCATAAAATATTCATAAATATATTTGACCAAAATTTTCCAATATATTACAACTCTAATTTGTTTCATTATATTATTTATGTTCCAAAGTGTCCCCCATAGTCTATTATGTGACAAAATAAAAAAAGATTCATCTTTACCTAACTGGAAGAACCATCTCATTTCATGATTATTAAAAATTTTAAAAAAGAATATATATTTCCATAAGTAGAATCTGGATTCATATTTATGTTTTTTATGAGGGTTGAAATGTTACCTAAGAATTCACTAAATAATTCACTATATCATTATACCATGGTACTTCACCATCAATATTATACAGTTGTTCTTCTAGTATGTGATTATTAAGTGTGTTTACATATGGATTTTATAATTTAGTGGTCTTTGGAAGTATACTATGTTAATATTCCACCTGATTATTAGGTCTATTCTTTTCTTTGATCTCCAAATTATATTATTTTAAAATTAGTATCCATTGAACCAACATTTTCTTTAAATTATCATTCTTCATCAAGTACCTAGGAGAAGTATTATTAAAATATATAACAACATTACATCCAATAAAAAATATATGAATTTATATAATGAGGAAAACAAAAAAGGAACTTTTTTTCGATAGTTGTGTAATTGACCTGAGTCTAATCCAATGTACATGATGAATAAAAGTTGAATTTTTGTTTTCCATTAATCATTAAAGTGAGGGTTTCTCAGATTACGTAGTTTGATGCATCATATAAAAGCTTAGTAGGATATTCCCAATCTAGAGCCTATATTATAAATGGGGTCATTGTTATTTGATTTAGATTATATAATTATTCCATGAAAGCATTATTATAAAAAAATCGACTTCTTTTAAATGTAATTTGTGTAGTGGAAGAGAAATCCTACCAAACACTTTGATTAATATATTATAAAATCATTAATGGACCATGAATTGTATAATATTCATCACACAAGTGGTATATGTAAAATAATTTACCACTTTTTCTATAGATTTATCTACCTCAATTAAATTTTTAAAATTATTTGTGCTACTACTTTCTCCTTCTAAACCATGAAGTGAAAATTATCAAAATTCAATACACGATTCTTTTAAATGCATTTTTTCCAAAAAAATTTATATATTTACTAAGAATTGATTAATGGAATTACCAAATATAGTGAATCCATCAAAAAATACCACCAATTAGTCCTCAATAGAATCAAAAAAATATACATACCATCCAGCTTTGAAATTTACAAAGGGAATTACACAAACAAAAAAGAATCATTTAGTAGAAAATTTTCTATAAGGAAATGTGAAATTTGTATCTAATTATTCATTTAGAGAAATTGGTACCTAAAAATATACTAGAAATCCATATATGAATTTTTAAGGTATTCTTCCATGTATCCTTTCTAGAATATAGTATGTTTTCTTTTCTACTAACTTGGTTATGCTTCCTAAAATCAACACATACCCTCCAAGTATTTTGATCTCTCATAGGAATTAATTAATTATTATCATTGTTTGTATAGTTAGAAAACCTATATTCTTGGGTACTACATAGATGGGTTTGATCCATTACGAGTCACAAATTTGGTATATGATGTCAACTATTAGAAACTACTATATATCATATTTCACTACTTCTATGATGGTGGGATTTGGCCTCTTTTGGGTTTCCAAACATGTCTTGAGTTCCCCTATGGTCATATTCATTATGAGATGATTTTGGGGTTAATTATCAGGATATCAAATATGATCTGGAAAATAGAACAAATGTTTCTTCTCAAAATTTTATGGAAGGTTTTTTCCTTGTATTTGGATAGGTTATTGGAAATTATTATATGAAAATTTTCTCTTCCCCAAAGATAATAATATTTAAAATCACGTGGGATGGGGTTTCGTTCTAGATTCAGAATTTGTTTAAGATATGTTAATTAATTATGGTTTCCCACATAAAAATAGTGAATCTACTATGTACTTGGAATAATATCATCCTTTAATAAGTGATACAATAAATCTGATGTTATCTATTATTCTAACATGAAATTACTGTTCCTAGAATTGTGGGTACTCACACGTTCCATGGTATTTTCACTGAGAGTGTTATCTTATAATTGTAATAAATTATAAAGAATACCTAAATCTATAATGAATTTAGTACCTTATTCATGGGAACTTTAAAATTGGGAATGATTAGTTGATTTATCTTTCTTGGAGTCAATAATTATTATGTGAATCATGTTGTCTCCAGGATCAAGGGTAAGGGTCCCCTCATGCACAGTGTTGATTATCATGTCCATATTTAAGAATAGTATTCGAAAAATGATTGGTGAATGGATTGGTTATTTATTATCATCCATGTTAAGCATAGATAATCCATTTGGAAAGTTCCACCTTTCAATTGCTTCTAGTATGACTTCCCAGAATCTTAATAGAAAAATAGTGGATATTTTTGTCAATTGGACCAACATAGTTTTGGGATTCAATTTTCCTATTTAAAAATATATAAATAAGTAGTCATACATGATATAAATTAATGCAGCAATATAAATCAATGGATTTGAAAAAATAAAAGATGAAATAGTGCTGGGAATAAAAAATGTCACCATATCTTGAAACGTTTTCAAAAATGGTTGTGTGATCCAAGCTAAGACGCTTTTCCCCAAGCTGATTCTCTCATTCCCATCAAGCCTCTTCCTTTTAAAGAAATTTTCCACGATTGTCTTTGAATATTTGAGAATTATTTAGGAGGATTCCAGGAGTGGGGGATTGATTTCAATATTTTTAAAGGATTCAAGAAACTACCCTTAAATGTATTTTCATTAGAACCTCTTTTACTATGTAAACCTACAATTAAATACTAGGGTAATATCCTTATTATCCCTTTATTTCTATTTCAGTTTTTTTTTCAGTTTATCTTTTCTAAACATTGTATCCACTTTTTCTTTTGGTAGGTAGGGTTTGTATTCAATAATCTCTCCTGAATTTTATAACTTTATATAATCAGGTTTAGATGTAATTTTCTAGGATTTAGGTAGTTTAAGATCATTTTCACTCCTTATACTGATCATGAAGATAATATCTATTTTACATGGTATTGTTTATTCTAAATTTTTTCCTATTTTTTAGATAACTTTTCGATGAGACATTCATTATTTCATGAAAAATCATTCACTCTGTTTTTTATATATTTAATCCATACTTTAATTTTTTTGTGTTCATCATATTCTTTTGGAAAGGAGGTTTTTTTATATTTCTTATGCATATAGATTATTTGGAGGTTATTTTAATGGGTTTGGGTTTGGGTTCTATTTTTGATATGGGGGTGGAGATGGGAATTTATTCTGAAAGGGGGTCTATCCTAGTTTAGTTAGCTCCCTAATTGAGGTTGCGATTATGAACATTATCTCTAAGGATGATTCTATTGAAATTTATATGGTTTGAACTTGGTTGTACAACTCTTTGTACCTTGTATCCTACTACATTGATTAGTATGGTGGTCGGGTAATGAACGTAAACCTCATATACGAGGTGGTTCCTATTTCTCACTCAATTTATTCAAGAACATCTATTGTACTATGATTATTAGTTCATCATATTTGGTTACAGGTAATGGAGATGAATCCGGATTCCTTGCCTCCTAAAATATTTTTATGCCAATACCTTTTATTGTAAATTTATAGGGACTTTTTGTCATCCTTTTTTCAGGATCCTATATTCCATTTGTAAAATTTCAATCATAGATCCATCATATTATTCATTTAGGGGGTTCATATCATTGTCCAGTAGTCCTTGGTATAAAATGACTAATAATTAATGTTTTCTCATAACCCGATGAGGAAAACCATCATTAATATTCTTGAATATTTCCTCATTCTCATAAAGAGTATCTTTATTTCCTTATCATATTGTATATATCTCTTTCTTAATCATTGTTATCTATGATGTGTGAAATAATAATTTCGTGAAACATCAGTAGAGGTCATCCCATTTATGGATATATCTAGGGTATAAGTTGTTCAAACACTATATGGAATCTCCTTGTAGTAAAAACCAGAATTTCCTCCACTTTAATTGATCATCATCTTCTCATCTTGTTCAAAAAATTGAATAGACAAAGATGATTTCTCGAAAATACCATTTCATATTTTCACCAATAAGTCCACGGAATTTACATAGTATGGGAATTAAATTAACATGTAATCTAATGTAATTTTGTAACGAAGGTACAAGATATTGTTGTTTCTTGAAAAATGGTGGTGAAAATGGTCCCTTAATGTCTTTTCTTGGTTTATTTCCATGATTGTAAGATATGAGTGAATAATATAAGTTTCACTTTAGTCCTGATGCTTAATTTCATTAAAAATTTATTATCTAGGTTGTGGTTATTGATCCTAGTTAGCAAGGTTATTTGTATTTCAATATCAAGATGAAATAATTTTTCTTTATATTTCGTAGTCATTTAATTTCTAATGTCATATTTCAAACTCTTCTAAACCAATGAATCCTAGTTTTATTTGAGAAATTTAATGGTTATGAAAAAATATAATTAATTTTCTTTGGAATGCAGTGTTTGTGGAAACATATGTTTTCTCTATGGAGGATTTCATTAAATATAATTTTGAAAGGTGAAAAAGAAATATAGAAGATCCTATTTTTTATACCAATAGAAAAGATGTAAAACATAACAATAAAAATTGAGATTTACCAATTCAATTAGGGAAACAATTCTAATTCATTTTTTTATCACTGTCTTTAAAAAGAATTATTTTTTTGTTATCTTATTAGTGACATTTTCTATAATCACTTCACTAATTGACGATTTATTGATTGATAAAAGTTATATTAATCCAAAAAATGTAGATTCATTAGTATATTATCATTTATTTGTGTGAAATATATTATAACTCGTCCTTAATCCATTAGGTATCACCCAATTTAGTATTGTTATTAACAAGAAACTATGTATTAATTCTATAACATCTTCAGGTGTGATCAATCAATAAACACTTCAATTCTTATCCTCAAATCATTTAACCATGATTATTTTTGAAAAAATATAGCGATATGATAAATCCATGACCAAGATAACACATAAAACGATAGAATAATCCTAAATGAAATCTAATTCAAAATATATTATCTATTTTTATATTAAAACCAAATATCTATTGAAAATGAGACTTATATTTCACCAGAATCTCAATGACTGTGGCATCACAAAAGATTTAGTCTCCATTACCCAATATTCCAGATTTTATACCCCTTTATTAGATATATTAAAGAAGATAATTGAGGAGTAAATGACAGAAAAAATAAAATAGAAAAAGAAATTTGTGATATAGTGTGTTTGAAAAAAAACTCATTATTTATATGCCTCTACCTTAATCTCTTCCTATCTACCTTTGTTCTAAAGGTCACTCATTTATTTATCATCATCATAAACCCGAGGCCAAATATTTTTTTAATATTTAAAATCCATCTTAAAATGTTTTAATCTTTTACCCATTGATTTATTTAAAATATTTCCTTTCCTAAAAACACATTTAGATGTAATTTTATATAATTATATCGATGAGAGAAAAAATTGGGCATTATTTTCCCCAAATCCCAGTATCATTATATTTGGGTTAATATCATTTATAGAATCGTTCATCTTCCATTTTTTAGATAAATTTATTTTGAATTTGGATTTCCAATTATCAAATTATGGTTTACATCCCAAAAGACTCACGTAGCTGATCTTGGTAAAATCTAGTTCACATTACCATTTTTTTATATCAACATCCCTCTATGTAGAATATTTCAACCATGTAGTAATTTTACGTAGTCAATGTATGAATTAAAATTTTTCTTTCCAAATAGATGATTATATGATATTTATAGTCACATAGTAGTTTTCCAACATAGAATTTTCTCCATGATGTTGGATCATATTTACCCTTACCAATGTGATGTCCCATAAGTGTCATACTTGTTTACCCTTACAGATAAATGATTTACCACATGTTCATGTTACATAGTTCAAAATTATATTATCTCAATAATATCATTACATCCTTCTAGGTGATCCTACAGCACCGAGATGGTGTAAAAAATGTACGTATCCTAATTAATTCCATCAGGACTCCAATGTGGCCAAATCATAATCCTGTTATTATACAATGATTTAAACTCTTTAAAATTGGATTCAATTTATTTTACTGAGTTTAAAATGGATATCCATGTGGATATTAGGCCTCGACGTAGCTCATTTACTTGATCTCTAAATTTATAGTAGTTTTCATGGAGGTTCCATGCTAGTTTCATGGTAATATAGTGACTTCATGTACTAGTGTCCATGAAGGTGTCTCTAAGGAAATTATCTTAATGGAAGGGTTGTGCAACAGAGGTAGAAATATGAACTTTATGTTAATGTTTAATAGATAATACATGTATGGGGACCCATATTGGTGTTCCATGTGGTAAGGACCTCCAATATTATACATTTTGTGGCACAATTTTCTTAGAATGTTGATGTGAGGACGGGCTCCCTAATACACACTCACACCCCACATGGGCTCATACCAACACACATGTGCCTACTGGTCATTAGACTGACCATTTCACACATGCAATGTGCACAACCAAACCATATTTCATCCACTTATTTAGGATATCCTCTTGAGATTTAATGGATGGTTAAACATTATGGGGTCATCTCAATGGCGTACAGAACATTATTTTGAGGCATATATGTGATGTCTTTTTTTACATTAAATAACATCATACACATAGTAAAATTTAACTAAAAATTAATTAGTAAAACGAAACCTCAAAATTGAACATTTTAATTAATTTTTATACAAATTAACTCATTAATTATAATTTAAAATATTTTTAATAAAAAAATTAAAAAAAAAATTAAAAAATTATACAACACAGAGAAATACATTTTTATAATTTTAAAATATTTTCATGAAGAATGATTGAATCAATGGGGAAATTAATATTTTATATCATCATGTGATGAGTGAGTTTCATTGGATTACTCACAAGGATTTAGAATAATTATTTAATATTTTTCATAAGAGTGTTATAAGAGGATCCTACTGAGTATAAATGTTATACTCACCTAATGTATATGAATATTATTTATCATGTAATCTTGATTTTGTTGGTGACCGAGTTAGAATTTTCTTGATCAAGGAGTTATTCAGGATCTATTGAATCTTGTGGTAACTACTGAAGATCTATTTTGGTGTATTTTAGTTTATTATATTTTATTTAATTACATTAATACAACGTATTTTGATGAAATATTATTTTTTATTATTAATAGTTTTTTGTGGTTATTGTACTCAAAAATCTTACTCCTCAAATCTAAGTGGGTAATACCACCCATATGTGTACAAGTTATACCCTCTATGCCAGTCACAAAATGATTACATATTATAGGTGGTATTCAAGAATAATTATATGACTTATCTCATTTCCATCCCAATAGGGGTTTCGTTAGTAGGTGTGGTCCGAACAATTCAAATGATTTATAATTTAAGATGCTGTTTAAAAAGCCTAAAAAGTAGAATATAGGTAATCACCCTGTCTGACGCCACATGTAATGAAAATAATCCTTCTGGGGTAACATTAATACGAAAAAACAGATCTAATATAATCAAATAAATATTTAATACAACCAATAATTCACTCATTAAAACCATATATCCTTAATATTTGAAAGGTGAAGATCTATTTATAAAATCAAATAATTTATCAATAGCTTATTTTATGTAAACATAATAATTTATATCATTTTTTTGAAAAAAAATTATGGATTCTGATGATGTGATCAAGAAGTCATGGGTTTTCATTCAATGAATAAAGCTAAACTAATTATTAGAAAAAGTATTCAAAAAACATTTGCTTGACTATAAAAATTATTTTACTTATTTTCATATATAGATTATTGGAAAAATTAGTAGGCCAAAACATTTAAATTTCATCAAAACATTTAATTTTTAGAGTCATGAAGAAAAAACAGATAATTAATACCCATGGGTAGATTAAAACCTCTAAAAATAACACTAACAATTCTCTGAAAAAAATAGTGTATGGCATTCCAATATTCATGAAATGATTTATTTTATAAATCCATTCATCCTTAAAATATTCCCTACATTTATCCCAAATGCATTATCTTTAATCTCAATATCCAATGATGTAACATGTTGTAATTGATTATACTAACTACTAATCACATTAGTAATAGATTTTGGATTACGGAAATACAATTTCACACCATAATCAATAAAAATATTTTTATAATAATTCACTATTAAATTTATTTTTCTCAATATTCTACTCAATAATTTTATCCCCATGTCTAGGATGCCTTATATTATTATTCTATTTATTATATCTATATGAGTTTTTAAAGAATGGATTATTACAAAATCATTATTTATAAAATTAAACTTGTATATCTCCTTGATAACATTCACTTTAATCTGGAGGAAATATTTTAGTATTTAACGGAGATCTACCTCCTTCATAAAATCAGCTTGTGTGAAATTCTATTAGGTCTTCCTAATCAGAAGATAAATAATTTTATCATTAACATCACACATTTAAATCTCATAAATTTGAAATAATTTAATTCTTCATGGTTTACTAAACTTATTTGAGATTATAAGTTTAATAGTAAAAGCATTAAAATCATCCCTATGTGGAAAAAATATACAAACCCCTGAGACCAAAGATCTGTAATAAATCTATTTGATCCAAAAATTATTATTCATCAAAATCATCGGTTGTTTCTAATGGCTCATGAAAATAGACATCATAATATAAAGGTGACAATAGTTAATTATATAGATTGTGATATCCTTAATAGAATACTGAGAACTATTTATGGGGTCACAAAAAACTAATCTACCAAGATTAATAGTAGTCATTCAACAAATTTTGTTATTATACCATGAGTGTTTAGATCCTTTAAAATTTACTTTAGGTAGTTAATATCCATGTAATTTATGAAATCCTTAGTTATTATGGGAGCCTCATATATAATATGACTTTTTAATAATCCATGATAACATTTAAATCACGATCTAGCTTATAGAGTGAATTTGTACTCTACATTAATTAATATAATTTCCTAGCATATAATCCTTTTATTGATATTTATATTTAAAGAATAAATGAATGAGGAAAAATGTTATTCTAAAATGAGACAAATCATAGGATAGCATCTTCTGATTAGTGCTAAGAACTAAAATGCAATCTAATTTTAAAGAGGCAGTAAACCAAATATTCATTAAATGTATTATACAGATATTAATCCCAATAACATTGTATGCTAATTTATCAATGTTTATATAAAAATACATATAAAATTGGATCATAGGTTTATCTACACAAAATAGAATTGGTGATCATGAATGAACCATTATAAGGTACTTTTAGTTATAAATATAGACCCCTACAATTCCAAAAAATATGACATTTTTTGTGATTTGGTTTTCTTTTTTTTTTTCTTCCCATATAGCTTCTTCTTTGTAGAGGATCCTTCTGAATTTACATGATTATTTTTAGTAGTATTTTTCATAGTTTTTTCAACATCTCAAAAATCCTATATATAATTATAATACAACTCTTTTTCATAATATATATTTTATTATTTTTCACAATGGATGTAAATATAAAAACTATTATGAGAAAATATATTAAATTTCATGTAATAATACTGATTAATAAAATAAGGCTATTATGGGGATATGAAAACAAATAGAGGTTAGATAATGGTATAATCCATAGGATCATAATCTATTAGGAATATTACACATTCCATTTAAACTATTAAAATAAAAAAGATAACATAGAAATATGATAGAAAATATCAATGGAATTAAAATAACCTTGGGATTGAACTATAAAAATTGGATGTTTAATGGTATATAAAGAAGTTGTAATTAGAAATTAGTCTGTTTTTGTATGATCATTATATTACTATTAAATAACAATTGTTTAATTTGATCATTGTGAATTAATACAATTAATAATATAGTTGTTATAAAGTTTCTATTATGGTTTGTTAATTTTAAGGGAAATTATAATAGTTAATTTAATATAAAAATGAAATGATGGATTAAAAAATTATAATCATAACTTATTATACACATTTTTTAGAGAAAGGCATGGAGATAGCTTCATTGGGGTTTAGTCTTGGTCATCCCCAAGAAGAGCTTTAACAAGTGAGGCTCAAATGAAATTTTTTATTGGAGAAGTTCCAGTTAGTAGAGATCACTACTGGATCAATGTTGGTCAAACCACCACATTATATTACCACCATTTCACACCATAACATTACGTCCCATACTAGTATAAAATGGGTTTATATATATAAATATTAGTATTATTAATTTGTAATTATTTTAGAAATTAGTTTTCGATTTTATTGATTCTGCATTCTTATTTATAGTCACACATTTATGTAGTATTCATATTGTTGAAGAATATGATAAAATATATTTTTATACCAGAGATCATGAATGAATTTTTATTGGATGTATATATATATTATTTCCATTTAGAAACATTTAAGAAATATGTTTTATAAAAGGTTAATGAAAACAAAATTTATTTATAAAAACATTATCTAGTTATATATTGTTTTTTAGATGGATAAAAAAATTATATAATAAAAATTACTGGTTTTAAATCAATAAGTATTTTATATTTTATGTTTTAAATTTTCATATTTTGAAAAAAAAAATTAATAAAATTTTTGACATTTTAAAACCAATCACATTTATATTATCCAGTAGTGAATTTTTCATTATTTTCTGAGATGGTCAAATTTGTAAGTAAAATATAATATATGGATTAGTATATGGGTATTATTATGGAATAATAAATAAAAGAATTGTTGGGATAGTATGTTAAATTATTTCTATGAAAAAAATAGATTATATTATTAATATAATTTACTTTGATGGATTTTAATCAATTTCGAAACCTAAAAATTACATTCCAATGTCTAAATAAAATTTAAAATTTTAAAACTATTTTTTTAAGAAATGTACTTTTCCATGGAAAAAATAATATTAATATAATGGATTTAGGTACTAATAAATTAAAAAATTATTAAAATATGACACAAATGTCTATGACTATGAGAAAAAATTATTTGGTAAGACAATGGTTCTCTATTTTCCAAAACCTAGAATACAATGAGTTTTTATTCAGACATTATTAAAAAATTCCTCATATTGTACTATAAATACCCACCTATCCCCAATAAATATCCACACCAAATCCTTTAATAATGAAATTATATTTATTTTTTCTCTATAAATTTCTTCTACTATGTCATCAAGGTTCTATGGTTTCCCTCTCGAATCATGAGAATGTTACTTCCCAAGGTAAGGGAATTCTCTTCTACATTCCATTATTATTTTCAAGTGAGTACTTTTTGGTAATTTATTTTCATATTATTATGCTTTATTAATTTATAGTATTCCATTATTATCAAAATTATTCCCTATTAATGGCATACTTTCTTACCCTCTTGTTAATCCTATTCAATAATCCATTTTTAAATCCATTATCCAGTCGAAATTATTCCATTATTTTTCTTTCGTATCTTGTAAATATCCTTATGTTATGAATACCCAAAATATTTTTCTACTAAAATTTTATTGACTATATTTAAACATTATTCATTTAATGGGTACTTCCAAATATGAAAACATCATTCCATTATCATGGGTAAAAAATGATTTAATTATCATTCCTTTAAACATTTAGGAATTTAAATTCTTTTACATGAAACTCATTCAATGTTTACTATATATTGTTAATAAAATTGTTTCTTATGATCTATAATTAATATATAATCATAGACATATAATTGAGCACTATAATTGTTAACCAGTTCATTTGGGAAGTGAATTAATCTATATAAATAATATTTCTCACTATAAATTGGTGAATAACTATGTTAATTATTTCATATGAAAATATTTTGATAAACCTTGGTGATTTTCATAGGAATGTCAGATTTCTATGTTGTAGCCACATTTACATATAATAATTCATGATCATTATATTATGGTATGCCTCATGTTATTTTGACCAATCCATATTGTCATGCTACATGATCACATGATAAATATTTCCTTTGATTATTCACTTACGGAGCATTATGCCCTCATTTTTTTTAAATATATATCTTAAGGATATGAAATTAAGTAAAAGTAAAATATATAATTAATCTATAAAGAATTATTTCATGTGTATCTAATGTAATTTTATTATTTACATATTTCTTTATTAAATACCATTATATTAAACCTCCAAATATCAAATATAATGTTAAATATTGTTTCATGTAATGGGAGTTATAAAAATTAAAAAGGTGGGATTCCATTTCTAGTATCAATAAAAGGATAAATTATATATTGAAGTTATCATTAGAAAACAATTGTACAAACCCATGTGATAAGTATAAATACAAGAAATCATACTGTAATTTTAATTAAGTATAATGAAATATTTTTTCATGAAATGAAATATATATATCTAGATACTAAAAGTGGATGGGGATCTTGAGTAGTCATACCTAGGTGTAATAACATTTAAAAGGGTATATATGGTTGTAACATAATGATAACCTGCTAAACAAGAAAAATTCCTTGTTTTAAATCATGTTTGAAAATCCAGAGAGATATGTGTCATTTAATAACTTACTTTTTATAGATCATTATGATGGATATATAGAAACTATATTTATTCTTAGTCTATTTAAAAGAAGAATGTATTTGATGAAATTTTTTAATATTTCAACTCCCTTTAGAATTAATTTTTTTAAAAAGTAACTAGTTTCTTACTGTGGTTTTCAAAATTTTAAGAAATAGGGGTAATAAAGTGAACAGTATAAATGGTGGGTGCAATGAATGATGAACTGATGAACTCATTGACATTATGAATAATGGAATGGAAAACAACCTGATAATAATATATTGAAGATATTTGGTAAAGAATAATATACAGATTCATGAGATACTTATAGGATTCAATGACCATATTGTTTTTGTTCATCCACTTATACATTAATTGTAAAAACCTGGATTACCTATATAGAAAAGTTATTTTATACCATATTTTTCAGATCTATATAATGTTAGATAGGTACTATATTTCTTATATATTGAATATTATTGCTGGTGTAAATAGATTAAGGACATGAATAAAAGAGTAGAGATTCATTCTATTGAATGGTAAGAGTTTAGGAGAATGTTTCTCAATAATTATTTTCCCCATTAGATGTTGAAAAATGAAGAAGGGATTCAAAGATTTGAATCATAAAGAAAGTGAATTTGTGGGAAGGAATGAAATGAAAATTATAATACCTTCCTAATATACCGCTATCTTTGTGATGGATCCTAAGGTATTGTTTTATAGAATCATTGATGGACTATGATCTAATCTGTTGAGGAATAAACCAAATCAAGTCTATGAAATCTATGAGAAGATAGTTGTAAAGACCCGCAAATTTCAAGGAAATTTTTTTCTTAATTTTCTTTGGAATTTTACAAGAGCGCAGCTTCAGACGGCACCTGATTCCGAGGCCCGGTGTGCCCGGAATTAATTTCCGAAGTTTGGCTCGGGTACGTTCAGTGAACGGACGAGCGGGTTTTTCTATCTTTTGAACCGGTGCCCGGAATCGAATTCTGAGGGCACCGATGAAATCGCAGCGCCGGTATTTGCTTAGAAACGCCTCTTCCGGAGTTGCGTTTGCTCAGACGTGGTTTTTAAATTTTGGGGCTTTAAGTCAGAAATAAAATAAAATTTGTGCGACAACTTTATTTTATTTCACTTAAGCTGCTTGGAAGTCACTTGGAAGCCACTTGAACTGAGTTAAAGAGGATAGGGTGCTATCCGGAAATATCCTAGCCCTTGTTAGGATATTTGTGAGGTGGGTCCCGCACGAGTCCCGCCGTTTCTTTCGCTAAGTAACGCACCCGCGAAAACCCGTCAAAGTAACTGAAAAGTCAACCGACGCGTTTTCTTTAATTTCTTAACAGACCATTTAATTGGGCGGTTTATTTCGTGAATTAAATGGGTTGTTTCATTCGTTGAATTAATTCAACGAATTTAATGGGTCGTTACTTACGCGTTTTGCGTTTGTTAGTAAAATAATAAAATAGACAAACTTGTCTATTTTGGAGGATTGCTTTTGTTGTGCAATTCCTCTGAGCCTCCACCCTCTCCGCGAAGAACGTGAAGAACGCGAAGAACGCGAAGAACGCCGAAAACCGGAATTCGACGACGCACACCGTGATCTGCGACGTCGACGAGCTCTACCCGCGACGTTCTTCGGCGACGCCTCTTCTTCCGCGGCCGATCCTCGTTCGGCAACTAAGGTGAGAATCGGATCGTTTATTTCTCCCTTTTTAATTTCGATATCAACGTATTTAAATTAATTAAATCCGTTTGATCTTGATCCGGAGATCGTCGGCGCGACGTTTTTCCCGCGGTGCGACGAACGTCTCCTCCGCAACGACGCGACGATCCCCTCCTTCCGCGATGAGCGATTCCGCGATGACCTCACGTCCGACGACGACAAGGTAAGGGATGTTGGAATATTTTATTTCCCCGTGTTTATTCTTTTAAAATAAAGAACCTGATCTCCGAACAATTTTAATTTAATTAAAATTGTTGTTGATTATTTTCTTTTCCTCCCGTTGTTTATGACTAACGCGGAGGGTGCGGATCTAACGAACAAGACCCGGCAACCCTCCGCCGATCTTTTGTTGTGCGGATTTGGCGGACGACGACGAACCGTGCAGCAAGGGCGATCCGTTGATTCCGCAGTGAAGATCGGCCCCCGGGAGGAGCAACGGCGCAGACGGGAGGCAAAACGGGCCACCGGAGCAACTCCGGTGGCTCGCGGAAGGCGGCGGCGGTGCCGGCGGCCGGAGGCGGCGGCGCCCGGCGCGCCGCCGTGGAGGAGATCCGCCGCGGCTGAAGCCGCGGCGGCCCGGCCGCGTCCGCGTGACAGGCGGCCCCCCGCGGGGCCGCGTTCCACCTAAGCCGCGGGTCAAACCCGCGGCGCCCCCTTCGGCCGCGCGGCCGAAGCCGAGCCGGCCGGTCCGGTCGGCCGGGTCGCGCCCAGGCCGGACCGGACCCGGCCTAGCCGGGTCGGGCCGACCCGGTTCGGCAGACCCAGGGGTGGTTCGGGCCGGGTCGCCCCGGGCCCAGAACCCCCGTTTTCGGGCCTTCTTCAGTCTTTTGCCCATATCTTGGGCCTGGGACCTCCGATTGACGAACCGTCAGCGGCTACGCGATCCTTGGATCGACACGGTCGTTTCGGTATATTACACTCAAGGTTTCGGAAGACTTTGGGTTCGGCCGGGTTGGTTCGTACACGAAACCAACCGGGCCCTCGGAGCGGAAACGCTCATAACTTGAGCTACGGACGTCCGATCGACGTACCGTCAGCTGTGGTAGTTTCCTCTAAGTGAGACGGAACTTTTGGCATACTCCGCCCAAGGATCGGATACAGGCGGAGTACGTTCGGGTTGGTTTTTCCCTAAAAACCAACCGGGCCCCTGGGACGAAAATGCCAATAACTCTCAGACCGGGCGTCCGATTGACGCGCCGTCTGTTGCGTTGAGATCCTGTTGTCGATACGGAACTTTTGGATACATCAACTTCGGACTACGTGTCAGTTGATGTATCAGCCTCTCGGCTCGTGGAGCGGACCCTCCTAAACGAGCTCGCTGTGTGCGGGAACCCTAGTGCTGGCTGTGACTTCGACGACAGAGCAGAGATCCTCCGTGGACTGCGACGACGGCAGAGCAGAGATCCTTAGTGGACTGCGACGACGGCAGAGCAGAGATCCTTCGTGGACTGCAGCGACGACTGTGCAGAGATCCTCAGTGGACTGCGTCGACTACTGCACTCAGCGATCCTACGTGGATCAGTGCTACAGGTTCTGTGTGAGCCCGATCCTATGTGGGTCCTTACTACCGGTTCTCTGTGAGCCACTGCCTACAGGTTCTGTGTGAGCCCGATCCTGTGTGGGTCTTTTGCGGGGGTTAGTACCTATCGATCCTTCGTGGGTCCGACGACTTAGATGGATCAGTGATCATCTTTGACGTCATCTGAAAAAGTATACCTGGTTGAGCTGAATCTTATGTTACTCTCCTTTGTGGATTGTGTTGAACTATCCTATGTGGATTTACTGTTTACTCTCCTTGTGGATTTGAGTCTTGCTTTCCTGCGTGGGTTGAGTTGTTCTTGAGCTCGTGAGCAGAGCTGGAATTGGGGACTTAGGTATATGTATGGGCATATACCTAAGTCGAGTCAGATGTTACTTCGTGATTGCATCTTTCTTTTGTGCTATATCCTTTGTGGATTTCGGGAGACCTTCGGGGGTCTCGGGGTCCTTACTGAGTAGCGTATACTCACCCCTGCACGGGCTATGCCCGCACCTTGTTGTGTTGGATGCAGACGACGGACAGCGCTGATCTCGGTTGGGGCGTGGAGCAGGACGGTACCTGGAGGTGGACCACTGGGCGGGACGTGCTCGGAGCGGACGTGGGACCCGAGGAGCCTGCAGGCTATCTGTACCCACCCTTCAGGTGGGATTGCCAGTGGACGATACGAGGCCGCCGTCTTTTCTTCAGTTGCTGTTCTTTACTTTTTCAGTTGTACTTTCAGTTGGGCTTGTATTCCGGCCCCCTTTACTTTTCTGCACTTGTAGTTACTTTCTGCTTGCTGACTCTGTGGTGGTTGTTACTTATAAAGGCAATGCCTTCCCTGTTTACCGGGATTTTACGCCTTGGTGCTAGTCGCCAGCCCCTGGCCTGTGGATGGCGGGCTTGGGGTAGTCACGGCACGGGCCCCGAGGTCGGGTCGTGACAAATTGGTATCAGAGGCGGTCGGTTCTACCGCAGACTCTGATCGTCTTTTCTTTCTTTATGAAGCAATAGTGTTTAGTGTATTGAGTATGGTTATCAGTTCAGGGAGCCCAGTGTTGGTGCTGCGGCCGACGTATCCGTACACCAGGACCCTGACTCCTGATTTCCGACTTAATGCATGAAACATTGATTGCGTGTGTGTTTCAAGTCTTCTTCGGGATTACTTGTGTCAGCTCACCGGGTATACTGATCTGCTTTATGAAAGTCTCAGGTTTTCCTTGTGATTACTTGTGCCAGCTCACCAGGTATACTGTTCTGACTGTGGTGCTCTTGTTCTCCTTTTCAGGATGGCCCCGCGACGACAGCCAGCTAGGGTTCCGAGTGTAGGGCGCGACGGCAGCCCACCGAGCGACGAGGCCTCGGTGCAGGGCCCTTTTCCAGCAGTGGCACCGGCGGTAGCTTTACCCGCCGAGCCACCGATGCTGCTAGTACCAGACGCCGATGATGCACGTCGCCTCAGGGCACTGCATGAGTTTCAGAGCCAGCGACCGCCCAGGTTTTGCGGTGAGGCGGACCCCCAGGCCGCCGAGGACTGGCTAGAGGCGGTGGTACGGATCTTTAGGCTAGTGAGGACACCAGCGGATCTCATGGTGATTCTCGCGGCGAGCCTCCTGCAGGCGGCGGCAGGACGATGGTGGAGCTTGATGCTCCAGGTTCACGATGAGGCATCCTTGCTCTGGACGGACTTCGAGAGCCTCTTCCGCTCTGAGTTGGTCCCGGCCACCCTCCGAGCGGTGCGCATCCAGGAGCTTCTCCAGCTGCGCCAGGGCAGCATGACGGTCGCTCAGTACGCGGCGAGGTTCACTGACCTATCTCGCTACTCGACCGACATGGTACGGGACCCCTTCTTCCGGGCCCGGACCTTCGAGCAGGGCTTGCGACAGGAGATTTGGGCGTCGCTGATCTCCCTCAGCATTCCGACCCATGCGGGAGTGCTGGAGCGAGCCCTCCTGATCGAGAGCTTCCTAGCAGATCCTTCTTCAGCGGCGAGACCTAGCGCAGGGCGGCAGGTAGCTGAGTCATCGGCAGCAGGTAGCCGACGGATGACTCTCGGGTCCAGGCAGACCAGACCCCCACGCAGACGGCCTCAGGACACCGGCTCAGCAGTGCGGGGCACACAACGGAGTGCCAGCCTTCCGAGAGGCAGGCTATGCTACTCCTGCGGCGGGCAGGGTCACATGGCTCGTGACTGCCCGACTCGCCGACCAGAGGAGCAGCAGACGGTGGAGGGGCCACCCAGGCAGAGGCAGAGGGTCGACCATGGCGGTCCGCAGGGAGGAGGCGGACGAGGCAGAGGAGCTGGCCGAGCAGCGGGTGGTGGGCGACGCTTCCAGGCTCTACCCCCACCACCACCAGGAGGGCCACCTCGACCACAGGGAGATGGCGGGCAGGGACAGGCCCAGCTCCAGGCAGTGGAGGCCTACGACCCCGACATGCCCGAGATGATTCGAGGTACGATCTGTGTCTATTCCACCCTTGCTGCAGTACTTATAGACACAGGAGCGAGTCACTCTTTCATAGCCTCTTCCCTTGTTCGGAGCTCGGAGATTCCGACTGAGCCGTTGGCTCGATCTTTACGGCTAGAGACTCCTATGGGAGCAGACTCGATGATTACACACTGGTGCCGGCAGTGTGAGCTTACTCTAGGAGGCGAGAGCTTCGGCTGGGATCTCCTTGTAGCGGCGTCGAGGCCTTACGACGTCATCTTGGGCATGGATTGGCTATCCACGGTTCATGCCCAGATCGACTGTTTTAGGCACAAGGTGCGATGTGTTCGCACCGACAGAAGCAGGTTTACCTTCACCGGTGAAAAGGGAACCTTTGCAGCACAGGATGGACTTCCGCGGAGGAGAGTGCAGCCCATCTCTCATCAGTTGGCTAGCCTCATCCTAGGAGCAGTGGACGTGCGGAGTCCAGCTTTTCCTGCAGTGGTGGACCAGTACGTGGACGTCTTTCCCGACGACGTTCCAGGGCTACCTCCTCATATAGAGGTAGACTTTTACATCGACTTGTACCCCGGGACAGCCCCGATATCTACTCCAGCATATCGGATGGCCCCCGCCGAGCTTCGGGAGCTGCGGGTACAGTTGGAGGACTTGCAGAGCAAGGGGTTTATCCGACCCAGGGTTTCACCCTGGGCTTCCTCGATTTTGTTCGCCAAGAAGGCGGACAGGAGCTTGCGACTGTGTGTCGACTATCGTCGCCTAAACTAGGTGACAGTGAGGAACAAGTATCCGCTGCCACGGATTGATGACCTCTTCGATCAGCTCAAGGGAGCGTGGTGGTTCTCGAAGATAGACCTCCGGTCAGGCTATCATCAGCTCAGAGTTCGAGACGAGGACGTGCAGAAGACGGCCTTCAGGTGTCGGTATGGCCATTATGAGTTCTTGGTTATGTCGTTCGGCGTAACCAATGCTCCAGCAATGTTCATGAGCCTCATGAACAGGATCTTCCAGCCATTCCTCGACCGATTTGTCGTGGTCTTCATTGACGACATTTTGGTATACTCGATGACTGAGGAGGAGCATGCCTACCACCTACGAGTTGTGCTAGACACACTCCGAGAGCACCAGCTTTATGGCAAGCTCTCAAAGTGCCAGTTCTGGTTACGTGAGGTCCATTTCTTGGGGCACGTCATCTCTGAGGCGGGAGTTGCAGTGGATCCCGCGAAGATCGAGGCAGTGCTAGCTTGGGAGCCACCCAAGAGCGTGACAGAGGTGCGGAGATTCTTGGGCCTAGCCAGATACTATCGGAGATTCGTGCCAGACTTCTCCAGAGTTGCGGCACCACTCTCAGCTTTGAAAAAGAAGGGGAAACCCTTTGTGTGGTCAGACAGATGTCAGCAGAGCTTCCAGGAGCTGAGACAGAGATTGACCAGCGCACCTATCTTGAGGTTGCCTGAGGAGGGAGTTGGATACGTAGTTTACTGCGATGCATCAGGGACTGGACTCGGGTGCATCCTGATGCAGGAGCGGGCCGTGATCACCTACGGATCACGTCAGTTGAGGCCGCATGAGCAGAACTACGCCACTCATGACCTGGAGTTAGCAGCAGTGGTCTTCGCTCTGAAGACTTGGTGGCACTATCTGATGGGCGAGCGCTTCACAGTCTTTTCTGACCACCAGAGTCTCAGGTATATCTTCTCTCAGAAGGACCTGAACCTAAGACAGCGGAGATGGCTTGAGTTCCTCCAGGACTATGACTTTGAGATAGTCTATACTCCTGGGAAGGGGAACGTGGTAGCCGATGCCCTCAGCAGGAGGACGGGCATTCAGCTACTTGAGGAGGCGACGGAGCAGCTAGCCTCCTTACAGATATCCTTCGTGGATAGAGACGGAGCAGCCTTTCTTCAGTATCTCACAGTCTCTCCTCCAATTCTACAGCGGGTCAGAGAGGCTCAGCGTGGGGACGCTGACTGTGAGACCCGGCGTGCACTGATATCCTCAGGTAAGGCGCCGGATGGCTTCTCCCTTGGAGCAGAGCACGACATCCTTTTCAGAGGACGTAACTTCGTACCAGTCGCTTTTCGGGAGGAGGTGCTGAGAGAGTTTCACACTTCTCCCTTGGCGGTGCATCCCGGAGTGGCGAAGATGTACCAGGATCTCAGACGACAGCACTGGTGGCCGGGCATGAAGAAAGTTGTGGCAGAGTTCGTTTCACGATGCCTCACCTGCCAGCAGGTGAAGGCAGAGCATCAGGTACCAGCAGGCTTGGTACAGCCCTTGGAGGTCCCGGAGTGGAAGTGGGACGGCATATCTATGGACTTCGTGACTGGACTTCCACGCACTTCCAGAGGTCACAACTCCATTTGGGTGATTGTTGACCGACTCACCAAGTCGGCACACTTCTTACCCATCAGAGAGCAGGGCTCAGTGGAGAGCTTGGGACGTCTTTACGTCCAGGAGATCGTACGGCTTCACGGTGTGCCATCGTCTATCGTCTCCGATCGAGATGCTCGTTTCACTTCCCGGCTTTGGAAGGGGTTGCAGGAGGCGTTCGGGACGCGGCTCCATCTGAGCACAGCCTTTCACCGTCAGACGGATGGTCAGACGGAGAGGACCATACAGACACTCGAGGACATGCTCCGTGCATGTGTTCTCGACTTTGGTCGCAGCTGGGAGGACCACCTACCCTTGGTGGAATTTGCGTACAACAACAGCTACCACTCCACCATCGGTATGGCACCATACGAGGCGTTGTACGGCAGACCCTGCAGATCACCGTTGTGCTGGACAGACCCTGGGGAGTCAGCACTCGTGGGACCAGAGATGGTCCGAGCCACGACAGAGAAGGTCCAGATCATCCAGGAGAGGATGAGGACAGCTCAGAGCCGGCAGAAGTCATATGCTGACAGGAGGCGGAGGCCACTAGAGTTCGAGGATGGCGACCACGTCTTTTTGCGTGTCTCACCTCGACGTGGTTTACGGAGATTTGGAGGAGGCGGCAAGTTGTCTCCATGCTTCATCGGGCCTTTCCAGGTCCTCAGCAGGATAGGAGATGTGGCTTATCGCCTGGCTCTACAACCTCAGTTGCACCGGGTGCACGACGTCTTCCACGTGTCTCAGTTGAGGAGATACGTGCACGACCCGACGCACATCATCGACTTTGGGGAGCTGGACGTGGACGATGGGGCGACTTTTGCGGAGGTCCCAGTGGAGATCGAGGATCGACAGGAGCGGGTCCTACGTGGGCGATCGATTCCTCTTGTGCGCGTCAGATGGCAGCACGGGAACCTCCAGGAGAGCACTTGGGAGCGGGAGGCTCAGATGCGTGCTCAGTACCCCCATTTGTTCCCCTAGTTTGTGATGTATCTTTACGTGGACGTAAAGCCCTGAGGTGGGAGTAATGTAAAGACCCGCAAATTTCAAGGAAATTTTTTTCTTAATTTTCTTTGGAATTTTACAAGAGCGCAGCTTCAGACGGAACCTGATTCCGAGGCCCGGTGTGCCAGGAATTAATTTCCGAAGTTTGGCTCGGGTACGTTCAGTGAACGGACGAGCGAGTTTTTCTATCTTTTGAACCGGTGCTCGTAATCGAATTCTGAGGGCACCGATGAAATCGCAGCGCCGATATTTGCTTAGAAACGCCTCTTCCGGAGTTGCGTTTGCTCAGACGTGGTTTTTAAATTTTGGGGCTTTAAGTCAGAAATAAAATAAAATTTGTGCGACAAATTTATTTTATTTCACTTAAGCTGCTTGGAAGTCACTTGGAATCCACTTGAACTGAGTTAAAGAGGATAGGGTGCTATCCGGAAATATCCTACCCCTTCTTAGGATATTTGTGAGGTGGGTCCCGCACGAGCCCCGCCGTTTCATTCGCTAAGTAACGCACCCGCGAAAACCCTTCAAAGTAACTGAAAAGTCAACCGACGCGTTTTCTTTAATTTCTTAACAGACCATTTAATTGGGCAGTTTATTTCGTGAATTAAATGGGCTGTTTCATTTGTTGAATTAATTCAACGAATTTAATGGGTGGTTACTTACGCGTTTTTCGTTTGTTAGCAAAATAATAAAATAGACAAACTTGTCTATTTTGGAGGATTTCTTTTGTTGTGCAATTCCTCTGAGCCTCCACCCTCTCCGCGAAGAACGCGAAGAACGCGAAGAACGCGAAGAACGCCGGCGACCGGAATTCGACGACGCACACCGTGATCTGCGACGTCGACGAGCTCTACCCGCGACGTTCTTCGGCGACGCCTCTTCTTCCGCGGCCGATCCTCGTTCGGCAACTAAGGTGAGAATCGGATCGTTTATTTCTCCCTTTTTAATTTCGATATCAATGGATTTAAATTAATTAAATCCGTTTGATCTTGATCCGGAGATCGTCGGCGCGACGTTTTTCCCGCGGTGCGACGAACGTCTCCTCCGCAAACGACGCGACGATCCCCTCCTTCCGCGACGAGCGATTTCGCGACGACCTCACGTCTGACGACGACAAGGTAAGGGATGTTGGAATATTTTATTTCCCCGTGTTTATTCTTTTAAAATAAAGAACCTGATCTCCGAACAATTTTAATTTAATTGAAATTGTTGTTGATTATTTTCTTTTCCTCCCGTTGTTTATGACTAACGCGGAGGGTGCGGATCTAACGAACAAGACCCAGCAACCCTCCGCCGATCTTTTGTTGTGCGGATTTGGCGGACGACGACGAACCGTGCGGCAAGGGCGATCCGTTGATTCCGCAGTGAAGATCGGCCCCCAGGAGGAGCAACGGCGCAGACGGGAGGCAAAACGGGCCACCGGAGCAACTCCGGCGGCCCGCTGAAGGCGGCGGCGGCGCGGGTCGCCGGCGGCCGGAGGCGGCGGCGCCCGGCGCGCCGCCGTGGAGGAGATCCGCCGCGGCTGAAGCCGCGGCGGCGGCAGCCGGTTCCGCGGCCGCGCGGAACCGGGGAGGGACGCGGCGGCCCGGCCGCGTCCGCGTGACAGGCGGCCCCCCGCGGGGCCGCGTTCCACCTAAGCCGCGGGTCAAACCCGCGGCGCCCCCTTCGGCCGCTCGGCCGAAGCCGAGCCGGCCGGTCCGGTCGGCCGGGCCGCGCCCAGGCCGGACCGGACCCGGCCTAGCCGGGTCGGGCCGGGTCGGGTTGACCCGGTTCGGCCGACCCAGGGGTGGTTCGGGCCGTGTCGCCCCGGGCCCAGAACCCCCGTTTTCGGGCCTTCTTCGGTCGTTTGCCCATATCTTGGGCCTGGGACCTCCGATTGACGAATCGTCAGCGGCTACGCGATCCTTGGATCGACACGGTCATTTCGGTATATTACACTCAAGGTTTCGGAAGACTTTGGGTTCGGCCGGGTTGGTTCGTACACGAAACCAACCGGGCCCTCGGAGCGGAAACGCTCATAACTTGAGCTACGGACGTTCGATCGACGTACCGTCAGCTGTGGTAGTTTCCTCTAAGTGAGACGGAACTTTTGGCATACTCCGCCCGAGGATCGGATACAGGCGGAGTACGGTCGGGTTGGTTTTGCCCTAAAAACCAACCGGGCCCCTGGGACGAAAATGCCAATAACTCTCAGACCGGGTGTCCGATTGACGCGCCGTCTGTTGCGTTGAGATCCTGTTGTCGATACGGAACTTTTGGATACATCAACTTCGGAATACGTGTCAGTTGATGTATCAGCCTCTCGGCTCGTGGAGCGGACCCTCCTAAACGAGCTCGCTGTGTGCGGGAACCCTAGCGCTGGCTGTGACTTCGACGACAGAGCAGAGATCCTCCGTGGACTGCGACGACGGCAGAGCAGAGATCCTCAGTGGACTGCGACGACGACAGAGCAGAGATCCTTCGTGGACTGCGGCGACGACTGTGCAGAGATCCTCAGTGGACTGCGTCGACTACTGCACTCAGCGATCCTACATGGATCAGTGCTACAGGTTCTGTGTGAGCCCGATCCTATGTGGATCCTTACTACCGGTTCTGTGTGAGCCACTGCCTACAGGTTCTGTGTGAGCCCGATCCTGTGTGGTTCTTTTGCGGGGGTTAGTACCTATCGATCCTTCGTGGGTCCGACGACTTAGATGGATCAGTGATCATCTTTGACGTCATCTGAAAAAGTATACCTGGTTGAGCTGAATCTTATGTTACTCTCCTTTGTGGATTGTGTTGAACTATCCTATGTGGATTTCCTGTTTACTCTCCTTGTGGATTTGAGTCTTGCTTTCCTGCGTGGGTTGAGTTGTTCTTGAGCTCGTGAGCAGAGCTAGAATTGGGGACTTAGGTATATGTATGGGCATATACCTAAGTCGAGTCAGATGTTACTTCGTGATTGCATCTTTCTTTTGTGCTATATCCTTTGTGGATTTCGGGAGACCTTCGGGGGTCTCGGGGTCCTTACTGAGTAGCTTATACTCACCCCTGCACGGGCTATGCCCGCACCTTGTTGTGTTGGATGCAGACGACGGACAACGCTGATCTCGGTTGGGGCGTGGAGCAGGACGGTACCTGGAGGTGGACCACTGGGCGGGACGTGCTCGGAGCGGACGTGGGACCCGAGGAGCCTGGAGGCTATCTGTACCCACCCTTCAGGTGGGATTGCCAGTGGACGATACGAGGCCACCGTCTTTTCTTCAGTTGTTGTTCTTTACTTTTTCAGTTGTACTTTCAGTTGGGCTTGTATTCCGGCCCCCTTTACTTTTCTGCACTTGTAGTTACTTTCCGCTTGCTGACTCTGTGGTGGTTGTTACTTATAAAGGCAATGCCTTCCCTGTTTACCAGGATTTTACGCCTTGGTGCTAGTCGCCAGCCCCTGGCCTATGGAAGGCGGGCTTGGGGTAGTCACGGCACGGGCCCCGAGGTCGGGTCGTGACAATAGTGGGGAGTTCATTGAGTGTTGAAATGGAATTTAGAGAGATATAGTTGTCAAATAGAATGAATTCATAAAATAGTGTATTGGTTCCCAAATAAATGAAGAATTTGGTTGATGGATGAAACTAAATGAAACAATAACTACCCAAGAGAAGAAATTTTGGGGATAAACATCCATGGAACTGTATTCATGGAAATGTAAAGTGTTGCATGTCTAGAAAATATGCCCCTATGGTTTAGAACTATCCTGGTGAACTGAAGCCTCGATATATTAATTAATAAAAGGGAAGGTTTTGAAATAATAACCTCAAGTTCCATGCTTCATGTGTGGATAGCATGATCACATTTCAAATCAAACACAAAATTATAGGATAACGTAGGTTAGCCAACATCAAAAAAACCATACACCAAATTATAAACATCATTCACTCACAATCATGATGTCCAATGTAAATCATCCTAGTGATGTGTTAGTAGAAAACACATATTTTTATCTAAAATGGAACAGGTACATTCTTTAACATTAGTTCTTTTAATTTCATTAACTTAACCATGTTTATAAAGAATATAAAATTAAACCCCAAAATAATTTAAGTGGAGGTATCAATAAAGAAACCAGAAGGTATTTTCTAAGCATAAAAGGTGTATAGAAACTATAGTATAAATTTTTTTATTTATAATCTCATCACAAATCTCATATTCATCCACATGGTTTAATTTAATTATATTCTAAGTATGGAATGGCTCTGAAATTATAATACTAATATCATTATTATAATTAATGAAATTTTAATTGTCATGAATATTAAATGAAGACTTATATTCAATGGATTGATATTCCTAACTAGTAATTTTCTATAATCACTTCATATTACAATCATTATAGAGACGATTTGAAAATAGGGATAATAAAATATCATAATAATTATTTAAAATGTATCCATTTTCAAGAATAAATTAATGTATTTCCTGAAGCATTATAAAAAAACACCCTATAAATATAGGTAGAGTAATATATTGAACTCGTATGTGGTTCCCAACCAATATTAAGTACCCAATATAAAATTTAATATATGTAGTAAGAGTAATTAATTAATCTACATCAATATATTATGGATAATCTTTTAAATTGACAAATTATGTCACCTTGTGGAGAACCTATTTCTTTTTGGAAAAATATTAACTAATCCATGAAGCTATTCATTAATTATAGAGAGCTTAATGGGATCACTATTTAGATCAAATACACTATCCCATGGATTGATGATTTATTCATCTAACATCAAGGGGTCAACTATTCTCCATTTTTTCCTATGATTGGTGCATCATCAGTTGAGGGTAAAGAAACAAGGTATTCTAAGAACTTATTTCAGAAGATGATATTGGAACTATGAGTTTTTTGTTATTCCCTTTGTATGGACTTATTATCGTGACATATAAATATGTATTTGATTAATAGTTTATTTAAGGACTACATTGTTAAATTTTTTGTGTTATTTATTGCTAATATTATGATATATTTGAAAAGTCGCGAGGTGATTTAGGATCTTATAATGGTCATATTTTTAACATTGAGGAAGGGAAATATTTTTTTTTAATTTATAAAATATCATATATGGTTACAAAAAGTTATATTCTTGGGGAACATCTTGACTTGGGAATGAATCTCAAAGGAAATATCTAATTAAAAGTCTACATAGGAGTGGTCATGTCCAATAATAGTAAGTCAGATTCATAGTCTCCTTGGTTTTGTGGGATACTATAGAAGGTTTGTGAAAAAAATTGATGAATTTTTAATCCACTAAAAAACTTAACATTAATATTATTTTATATTATCTTGATAATGGTGTGGGATGAAAATTTATAGGAAATAAAAAAGAGGTTGGTTAGTCAACATGTCCTAACCTTAGCCTCTACTAGGGAAATAATTGTTATATATAGTTATGTATCTATTAAAGTGAATGGATTTTTTTAATGATTAATTAAAATATTATCACCCCTTCATCTTGATAGTTAAATCCTCGTGACTGGAATTATCCTCCTCATAACCAAGAGTTAGCCACATTCATTTTTATCTGATACTATTGAGACTCTATATTTTTGGGGAAAATGTTTTATATATATTTTACACCACAGTATTATGTATTTATTTACTCAAATTTCATAGAACATGATAAAAATTAAATGGTTAGAGAATCTTAAAAACTATTATTATTCAATTCATTATCATTCTAGAAGATAAAAAACGTTGCAGATGATTTAAGTAGGGAAGATCCTTATTTTCATATAAATATTATGATTGAATGAGATCAATTGATTAAGGACCTCATAATATTGGAAATGAGATTCATAAGGGTGGGAAACCATCAATTCTATCCAAAATTATTTTTAAACCAGAATTATGAGACATTGTTATGAAGGCTCAAAGTGGTGGTCCTTTGATAAAAACAACGCTAATGGTAATAGAAAATTTTAACCATCCAAATTTCAATATTGATCAAGAAATTGTACTAAATATTTTTACAAGAGTATTTATTCCATATATTCCAACGATGAAAAAGAGTTGTTTGATGATGGTCATTCCACGGTATTCTCAACACATCCTGAATGCTCTAAAACCAATAAGGAAATTCATGATCATAATTTGTGGGATATATTGAAAAGGAAAATTTAAATTACATTAAAAGATTCTTGGTGTCTCAAAAAATGATATAAGAGTGACATATTATCAAAGGTGTAATGAAACCACTAATAATACTAGTATGGATGTCAGACAACATCACTAATGATTTGTCATAGGTCCTCCCTAAAGCATCCATGGGAAAAATAATATATAAAAAATAATTTTTCGGTTGTAAAATAATTCCCATTTGAATTCCATATGAGATTATTTCTCCTAGGAGGACCTAGAATGCCATTATATTGTGGATGTCGTGAGACTCCATGGAATACCAATGTTGTTATTCTCTTACTACGAACAATTATTTACTAATATTTTATAGAGTTGACATCAAGATGATTTGAATACAGAATTAAACCTAATTAAAACATATCATCCACAGACATATGAGTTGTATGAGAGGACAACCAAGACATTGGAAGTCATTCTAAGGTCCAGATCACAATAATTTCAAGTGATTTGGGACCAACGACATATATTTGTTGAATTCTCCTCTAATAAAATATTATACAAGTGTGTTCAAATGTAATAATTTGAAAATCTCTCAATAAAATGGTGTAAAGCTCTATCATGTTGGGATAAAGTATTATAAGGGAAACTATTAGGACGAGATATTTGGAATAATAATATATAAAAAATTCATGTTATTCTAAAACATAATAATGTTTCATAGAGTTGATGGAAATTTTATTTGTAGAAAAAATTGAACTACATACAATTTCTTGTTCGTTATCATGTCTTTCTAATGAACTCATTATGAAAAGGAGTTATGAGATTTATAAATAATAGTAAACTAATTCCATGATACATAAGACAATTTGAGATTATAGATCATGTAGGAGTGGTTGATTTTTGATTCTCACTGCCTAAAGATATTTATAATGTCCATAATGACTTCCACATGCCTCTCTTGAGACATTAATTTTCTTTAAAAACACATATAATTGATATAAATTGTGTGTAATTGGATAAAAACATGTCATATGTAGAGGAACATATCTCGAAGGTGGGGAGGGCTAGTTCTAGTGGGTTGGGCCTACAGGTCATGTATTGGGCAAGGAATGTCTCTGGTCCTTCAGGTCATGTATTGCAGGTCATGTTGGACCTTGTGCCTTGGGCCTACAGGTCATGTGCAGGTTCCCCTTCAACCTTTAAAATGGGGATTATCAATAATGAAATAAAAAACAAGGCCTTCAGGCCATTCAGAGAAATACTGCTATTTTTAGAAGTATGACATGCATTTCGATGAAGAAACTTCTTAATGCAGGATAATTTAACTGGATGAAAATCCATTCTGTGATTAATAAAATATTATTTATAATTACTAATTTATTTTATTGTATACAAGAAGTACATATAAATTCTATTACAAAAATTTAAATTATATATCAGGTAATAATACTGATTTCTGTAGTTAATAATAGTTTTTGGATATAAAAAAATAGAATCCATAAAATGTTATACATCATTAGATCAAACTCTTCCAGGAAGATTACACCTTCAATGGAAACAAATAAAAGAAAAATAAAAATTAGGAATGTTATATACATTATCAATATAATTTTAATAACTATTGTGAATGTAGTTTTAAATAATTATGTCTGGTGATATATATATATATATATATGATATAAACAGAAATCTGACCCTTAGGGTATGCCCGTTACCTTACAAATAAATTATTAGAGTTCGGTTTTTCAATTGTTTTATATGACTATTGGGAATTAAGACCATTTTTAATGAATAAATTATAAATTCAGAATTAGTTTTATTATATATGAAGTATAATTCTAAGTTTCAACTAAATGAAGAAGGAAGAAACAATAGCTCAAACTAATATATTAATTTCTTTATAATATCATTTCTCAAATATAAGGAGGGACATATCATCATTGAGGTTTTCACTTTATCAAGTCCATACAAAGATTCAAAATGTGAGGCACAATTGAAACCTCTTATGAAAGAAGTTACAACTTGAGGGCAACACCACTTGATCGATGCTGGTTGAACCCCCAAATTAGTCTGCAACCATTATACACCTTACCCTTAAAGCCTTTACTAGTGTAATAAGGGGTTATTTATTTAGGATTTGTTTGTATGAATGTGTAATTATTTTATAACGACAATAAATTTTATATTTATTATAAATTCTTCTTTAGTGTTACAACCTCATATGAAATTCATATTATTTAGGTATATGATACAATATATTTTTATACAAATATACCATGATTGAATTTATTTGAAATGAATATCAATTTAATTTCCATTAAAATAATTTAAAAAGTGTTATAAATGTTTGAAAATGACAAATAGTATTTATAAAATTGTTTTATAAAATTATATATAGTATTAATAAATGGTATAATTTTTTTAATAATAAATTGATGGTTTTAATAAAGATATATTTTATATTTACTAATTAAATTTCTCATATTTAGATTTTTTCTAAATAAAATGGATAAAATTATGAAAAAACAATGCTGAAATTATCTAATGGTGAATATTTTATAATTTTCATATACATTCAATTTTTTGGGTAAAATATAAAATATGGTATAATATAATTATTATGAAAACATAAATACATAAAAGAGTTTTAATAATTATGTTAAAGTATTGATCAGAAAAAAATTTATTATATTATTAATATTATATATTTTAAAATATTTAAATCAATTTAAAAACCTATAAATGACATCCCAAATTCTAAAATGAAAATCATGGATTTAAAAACAATTTTTTTTGAAAATTTAAATTTCTACAGATAATGAAAACAAAAAAATGGATTTGGATTTTAATAAGTTAATATGTTATAAATCCATAAAAAATATCTAAAATAATGATAGAAAACCATGTGAAATTCAATGCATTCACATTCTCAACAACCTATAATTGGAAGACCTTATTTCGATATTATTAAATAATTTCTCCCCTTCAACTATAAATACCCAACCAACACCCCATTCATCTCAAATGAAAAAACATCAGAAAATATTTTTTTTCTCATTTCCGCTATTTAAATTCCCTCCAAGGTGTCTTCATAGTCGAATGGTTTCCCTCTCCAATCACTAAAAAGTTACATCCCAGTGTAAGGGAATTATTTCCTCATGCCTCCATTATATTCATGTATAAAATTTTTAGTAATGTATTTCTATATTATTCTAATTCATGAATTAAAAATATTCCATTAATATGTAGAATTTTTTTCTATTATTGATATAATTCTCTAAAGTCTCATGAATAATATTCAACAACAATTTTTTCATACCCATCATGATGTTTAAATCATTCATTTAATTTTATTTCATTTCAAGGAAATATACTTATGTTTTGAAATCTTTACCCATTACAATATTCATGGGTATTATCATAGATTTTACCATGATTCAATGATTGGGGGGGTTCTAAATATTAAACATGAATTTCTTTCTCATGTGTTAAAAATGATTTAATTCTCATTTATTTAATCCATTTTCAATTTAATGCCTTTTACATTAAATTCATTCCATATTTCATGTGGGTAATTATTGAAATGTTTTCCAGGGATCTATATGGTATTCATGAATTTATACATGTAATTGTATCACAATAATATAACACTAATGCATGGGAAATTAATTAATTTCTTGAGATAACATGTTTTCAGTTACCATGGTGAACAACCTTGGTAATTATTTTTTTTGAAACATCTAATAAATCGTGGTGATAAATTTTTCAATAAATTATTTTAAAATTTTGGATATAATTCCATATTATTCTTTCTGATCATTCTATTATTATATCTGTTATGTACTTATGATAATTCCTTATTATCATGACTTATAATTGCAAACTAAATATTTCCTTTTTTATTTAATTATACGGTTTTATTCTCAACCCGTTCCTTGGATGTATGTTTCTAGTATATGAGATATAGTAAAAGTATCTTAATATTAATCACTAAAAAAGACATTCACATGTGTTAGATGTATTTTTATGTTTTTCATTTATTATATTAAAATTTTCAATGAAAGTAAGTCTCAAAATATCCTTTGTATAATTCAAAGTTATACCATGTATTATAAGTTTTTTGTATTGAAAAACAACATTCTATATAAATGGGTTTCAGAAACTTTTCTATAAATTTCAAGGATTATGATTCAATTTAATTAGTTTTTGTATACAAGTTCATGTTTATTTTAGTTTAATAAACCATCAATAATGAATTAGAACCACTATCTATATCCTTTATTAATTATAATGAATCGAGTTCAACCTCAACATATTTAGATTTATTTAATTGATTAGTGTGTTTCTCTTATTATCTCTCTATTTGTTTTGGTGTACTCTTTGACGTTTTTAACTAGGATATTCTATTTTATGGATGAATGATTATATATGCTAATTTTTCATATAATTGTTTGTTTTATCTTATGTTGGATCCTTAGACATGATACCTTTTAAAATTGGATTTTCCTATAATGCATAATCAATAATAGTTGTTAAATTATCCAGGTTGATTATTTTAATGATTTCAGTGCAAAATAAGGGCCCTAATGTGAGTAATAATCCCTTTATATCATTAATATACTTCGTATGGAGGCTCACAACATCCTTATATCTATGAGTAATTTTTAAAATTGTCACCAGATACACATTCTACAAGGGGGTGCATTAGAGGATAGTACATTTTTATCATTCCACTTAACACACATAACCCAAAGAAGGGGTATGAAATTTTCAGATCCACATTATCAGTGTCTTCTTTCAACTCTTTATCTCAACATCATGTCCTTGTTCAACATATTCTACCCATGATTTCCTAACCTAATCATTCAAGATAGGGTTCCCCTTTGGGTGGGGGTCTTACCCATATAACATTGACACTTACTTTTGAGTAATCAGCCTTATTAAAGGTAACTCCCCTGACTCCTTGACCTTTAACCACCTCTTTAAAATCCATATGTTATCATTAACAATATATATTCAATTTATTTTTAATAAATCTTCTTTTATCAGTAATTGTTAATATAATTTTACAATTAATTTTAAATTGGTCAATATATTCTTACTCAATATTCCCCTAAATTTTATAATCATTTACTTTGAGAGTGAAAGAATATGGTACATTTGAGTCTATTTTGAAATCTATATGAATGGGAGCATAAAATAAAAGCTCACCCTCCAATTTTTGTTGATACATTTTCTAAGGAAAACCCATGCATATAGAACTATCATTAAGGTTTAAATGGTATAGGAACACCCAACTCAAAAAATGAATCTTGATCCATATTTTAGACCTATTTTACTTTTTTGTGTATGGGTTCAATTGAGATCACCCTAATATATCCAAAAAACACATGGTTTCAATTTATGGTTACCAATATACTAAAGCATTAAAAGATCCTATTAAAAATTTAGAATTATATAGAAATATCACTTCCAAATTTACATTATCATTAAATTGTTGATTCCCAAAACATGTAACATCTTTACCTTAATGTATATATTTCTTTGGGGTTTATCCCCTTGGTAAATACAATTTAACCTTGTAGGTAGAGTCAAAATATAATAATCCCATTCTATAAAACCTTCTTATTTTCCAAGATTGATAAGCTTAAATCCTTATATTTAATGACCATGAAAAATTGAAAACTATCATCCTTATAATAATCAATGGAAACATTTTAAGACATAGTGAAAGAGACACATTTACTAGTAAATATTATATCTTGATCAAAATTTTCAACCAAACTAATGTTCATAACTTTACCTTTCATATCATTTTCTTCAATCAAGGTTTGTATGTCATACTTAATAAAGAGATCCCATATGATATGAAATGAAGCCATAGATCATCTAAAATACGAGGTCGCCTAGGAATCACCATTTCAAAGAGCTTTAGTTCTAATATCAATTATCTAATAACAAATAATATTATTAAAAATTCAAATGAAATAAATAATTAAATAAATAGAAAACATTACATTTTTAATAATAATTAAATAATATAAAAAATTAATAATTGACAGTTGATATTAATAATTAATAAATAATATTAATAATAATTTATGTTAATAAAAAGTAATATTAATAATATTTGTAATTATAAATAAAAATTAATAATTAAAAAATATTAACCATATTAATTAAATTATTATTATTATTATTAATGTCACGAACTCTTTTCCACAAGGTGTAACCCTTATAGGCCAGAAATGAGAGAAGAGAGGTAATGACCCCCTATTGTCATTCTTAATGAATGATCCCCAGTATTTGCCTAAATCTATGGGGTTTGAGAACCAAAAACAAAGGAAATCATATAACCATATACGTAAATGATAAAATATTCATTCTGTGAAAATAATCAAAACCAACAAACTTATTAGTTTATTTTATATATTTTCACCCACAAAAAATCACAAAGGGCCCAAACTGACAAAGAATACATAGTTTCATGGGTAAAATCACATTATAAACTAAATTATTTCCTCGTATTTCTGATATGAGACCCCTGTTTGAATGTTTTTCAACTTTTTCAAAAAAAACAACATGAACATGCTATTTAATATATTAAATATATTTGAACATTTATTTAAGGAACACTGGGCCTATGAATTACACACCATTTATGTCCCTTGTCTTTAAAATAATAAATATAATATCCAAAAATAAAACATGGAAAATCTGAGTCAATACACAGACCGCCCACTAGTCTAGGTACATATGCAGACATTTATAATGAAATAAATGAAATTTTATCTACTACAACTCTGAGTTCTACCACATCAAAGTTTCCAAATATAATTTAAGTCATCTCGCTGTATAATCTAATACCATTACCTAACCTTTCCCTATAATAAATATTCTATGGTTTCTTAGGTACCTGTATACAATAGTGACTAGACCAGGGTGTGAGTAAAAAAACATTGGACCACCACATATCCTATCCCACAAAAATAAGAATATTCAATGAGATGTTCGATTTAAATTCTTAGTATAAATAAATAAAATAAACCATAATTACATTATTTGTCTTGATATTGTGATTTTTATAGCATGCCCAACGGACAATGAAAACCCATGTACCATACCCATACCATTATTGATCCTTTATCCCCTGAACTCGATTGATCATAGTTGATTCATCTCGTTTCGGGGTTTCTCTTAGAATTTCATTATATGATACCAAAAATATAAAAAATTAGATCATATGGAATAACACATGAATCCAAAAGTATCAGGCTCAATCAAACAATAGCTTATCAATAATTAATCCACATACAAATCCCATGTGTCATGGGTATCTATCTAAATTCCTTATAATAATAGTGGATTGAGACTAATTCATGAGAATATCAGAAAATCAATAAAAAAAAGATTCCCTCATGTCACCATTCCAAATTGTTGAATCCTAACCATCCATGGAATCTTAATAAAGAATATAAAATTCATGAAGCTCAACAAGATTGATCCTAGAGATTACCTTGGAATATTGTCATCATAATAGTAGTGACCAAAATCTCCAAAAATTTATGGATTGACCCTAGAAAATCTATGAATCCTACGGACCCATGGTTCCATGGAATCCCATAGAGACCAAAGGCTGAATCACGACATCTGGGGAATTAATCATATGGCTCAATAGTCGAACACTATGATACACACTGGGTATACTTATGATTCCATCATATCAAATCCATCTCAACTAACATCAAATAAGAAATAATTTTTGATCCTTAAAAGTACCTATAGGCATCCACCCAATCATTAACAAATAGGGAAAGTATTCATGGTCATATGAAGAATGACTGATTATAATAATTGCATCAAAATCACTAGTTGAAGCATAATCCATATATATGGTTTGGTTGAATTCCAAAAAACATCAATGAAATCTGAATCTCAGTAGTCTTACATGATTCTTAGGATCTAAGGTGTCACCCACTACCATCTCTACCAAGTCCATAAGCACCTTATTATGGTCATTCAATCACTAGGGCACCCACTAGGGCCCCCAGGTTACAGTACAATAGTGGCATCCTCACATAGGACCTCTATCTCAAATATGTATGAGGTTAGAATTTGTTCATCCAAGGAGATTGAGTACCATGATATCGTCATGGGGTATAATTTCCTCAATGGATACATAGGAATTTTCCATATAGGAAAAAGTATAGGAAATGAACCATGACCCATCCCAGTTTTCTAAGTCTGTCTCTGTCGGTTCACCACCCAAAACATTATTTTGAGCCTACAGTCTATTCCCCTTTCATAAACATATCTCATGTAAATAATTAATATATTTGTGAAAAAGGAAATAAATCAAGTTCCAAATATCATCATGACTTTGGGACATTGTACAGTCTTCCTATGAATTCTAATATAAAAATTAATCAATTTCTTAAAAAATTTCATGAACCTATTTGGTGATACGACATGAAAAATTACACATAAAATATAAATAACCATAAGGGAAGTAATGAGAGACCAAAACCCTCAAACTGAAGCATTCCATTTATTTCCATGGATAAAAAACAACTACCAAGGCATGTCCTGGCTCATCTGGCATTTTCCACACTGAAACAAAATCTTCAAAATGAAATTAGCTTCTTTTAGGAAAAACTAAAAAATCAATTTATTATAATCATAAATAATTTATTTATTCAAAATGATCTTGGTATAATGGTTTAAGATACCCAATTCTTAGTCATCCTTCTAATCCTAAAGTCATGTTGTAATGACCACCATCGACACACCACTAAGTCCAACACAAGAAAAAACCCCAACCATATACACCCAAACAATAATAAATACAATTTAAATATGTCAAAAAAACATATAATGATCTAAATTGGATACTTACCTTTCTGAAATGTTATGAAAATGGATTCAGATGGAATCATGGCACCCTCATACTGGGCTTCCTAGAGTATATTTAATGTTTGGTTGATTCTACCATGCTCTAGTGGGATCTATATCAAATCCCTACCTGGGAAAACTGAAATTTAAATGATAGTGAGTATAAACTCCAATGATCATTCCAAAATCTAATAAGCTCCTAATATCCCTAATGAATGTACTCAGAAACTCTAATTTATTTATATATGAGAGGCATACAATCGGGATAAAGGATAGTTGGCCGTGTGAGAGAAATTTATTGGGGGAGGTGACCCCCCCCCCCTAAAATCCCAAAGTGTTTGTTTGGTAATTTCAGACACATTAAAACACACATTGGCTAGTAGGTGGCTCTATTGAAGCATTAGTTGAAATAGCCACCTGGCCTCTCTTAAGGGCCATCTGAGCTACCCGAAGGAATCTTGATCATCCAACCATGTCTAAAACTACTCTTTGAAGGTGTTAAACTCACAAAACATAACTATAAATCTTAGTTCAGTATTTATCTGACCCAAAAATTGAAACCTTAAAATTATTCTTAAAATTATTCAAGGTTATACGGATATGAGATCTTACTATCTCTAACCATAAGACTTCACATCCCTAATATATTTTTTTTGTTTAGTCAAATACACCACCCAACAGACATAATTCACAAAATCAACGTCAAATTATGTCATTACCCACCGAACTTCCAAACATGATTCTGAAGAATAACATCTAATTTATGTCACATAAGACACAAAAAAATGATCCAATGCTTATTATTATTTCTAAAACACTGAGACACCATCACCCTATCATGTTTGTCCAAAATCACTAATCTTCTAGCCATCAAAAACACCACCTGGCCTATGGTGCATGCTCCTCATTATAGAAAATAGCTCATAACAACCAAATTATAATGCTTAATGTCTCATTCGATGGAAATACCAATTAAGTATCTATTAACACATTATAACGATGCTCCTAGCATGGTTCCCAACTCACTATAGCCAAAAAGGTAGAAAAATAGTGATCAGGCCCTGATAATACCCCTCATTCTCAAGTACCAACATATCTGCATAATCATCCTTCACCTATACACAACATGAACCTGACAAAATTTATTTTAAAGTACTTAGGAAATGTAAAGAAAAGAACATTTCATTTCCAAAATTACAAAACGAATTCAATTTCCTTCTCATTGAATTCCATCTCTTGTAAAAAGATAGGTCATGACTCGTATGGCTGACCCTCCATAGGAAAGCTTGTCTCTAACCCCTAACGTGTTACTAAAACATCCAATCAATAAGATAGAATCCGCATAGGAATAAATTGATCATCTATACACACCCATTAACACTTGTACTCATATTTTTGTGATGTTCTATGGTCGTAACATCCACCGTCCATTTCCACAATCATGTTATTCTATGAGAACTGATGCACCATTGACCCGACATCTTCATATTATGATCCACCATCTTGAGATTAATTCCCATTCATAGACTCTAAACATCATTGAATATCTACATAAATATAGACATATTATTAGTGTTTTAAAACAATTTACATCAGGATTTCCAAAAAATCGGCTTCCTAAAAAGATCACACTACCTACATAGGTTCCCATAATGCTTGACTAATATCCTGATCTAAATCATTTGATTTTCATTTTTATCCCTTAATATGATCAAAACCTAACTCATCACAACACACACTCTATCTATCCTAAAAAAAATTATGATTAGATTATTCTAACACCATATATACCTGATCATCATCACATCACCATTTATCTTCCATCCTCACCTTTTGATAAGAGAACCGATGAAATTTAGTTTGTTTCAGGCCACATGTTTTTCTCCTCTTGATCCATAGTAACATAAAATTCGAAATCACATTCCTAAAACATAAATCAACCATACCAATATACCCATTCCATTTCCAGAATCACATCCTACCACAAAGGGATATTTCTAATTTCATCAAAACCCTCTGAAAACTATGCCAACCACATTTGATCAGGACCTCTAGTCCTTAGTATGCACCCATCTTCTAATCGATATAGACGAATAGGTATCAAACATAAACAAATAATGTTCGACCAAGCTCCATGACATGTCAATATCATCATAATTTGATATTCTATGGAAATACTCTCTAAAGTCAATCACTTCACTCTTGCACTCTTCCACCACACATTCAATGATACTTACCTTACTAGACCATTTTTTTTGTTTTTATAGGTGTTTGGGGTTGGGTAAAATAGTTTTTTATGGTTTTTATAAATGAAGCAGAGATTTATCCTGAAAATCACATCGTCTAGTGTTCACACACCATGAACTGGTGTTTCATGGCTTGTACAACAGGTGAGTTCACGTCCTACAATTTTGGAGAGAGGGAACCCATGAGTTTGATTCACACCGTATCAGTGGAATAAATGATTTTTATTAAATAAATACAGAGGCTTCATGTTTTTTGTTGAAATATGATATTTTCATAAAACCTGTGGTTAACATGACTTTTCTATTTTAAACCATATCAAATCGGTGACCCTCCATCTCTTTAGTTTATTTCTTATCATATTACCTTTCTTTAGAAGCTCACTGCCTATCCCTTTTTTCTAAATCCCTATAATCCTTTGGAGGATCTTCTATCCCACTTCATCCCACTTCTATCCATTGGTTCTGGATGTTTTTGGTTGTCTATTAGCATTAAGTTCTTTCTTCTTTCCCCGTGATTATCATTCATTATTCTCTTATGGATTCTATTTTCTTATGTTGTTTCAGATTTTCATTTTATTGGAGCTAATTTTTTATGATAATTTCGTGAGTTGTAGGTTGATCTGTGGTTTCCCATGTGTGGTTGTGTTTTTTGGTATTTTATGGAATTCCATGTGGTGTGTAGCATGTTGGAAAAGAATCTCTGAGGTATAGAATCTCTCATTTATATTTATTGTATATCACACAGAAGGGGTTTAATATTTTGTATCTATGGGTGATGGTTTTGATGGATTAATCAAAGATAAATAATTGGATAATTAAAATAAAATAGTGAAAGAAAAATTATTATACTAATTTTACAAATTTGATATTTTGTTGATATGCTGGTTTGTATAGGATTGATTCTCCACTAAAAATTGGGGTCATTGCGGGACATTTTTATATTGGATGATATGTGTTGTTACTTCTGTGTCTATTGTTTTTTTTTTTGTGATATGACCCTAAAATGAAGATTTTATAACCACTTATATTTGGCTTCTGAAATGGTTGGGTTGGGATTATGGTTTGCATGATAACCCACTAAAAGAAATTTGATTATGATAAAATCCCCTCCACTAAATCAGTAATATAGCGCTTGATGGGTAATGATTTTTATCCTTGTTGCGAGGAAGTGATGTGTGATTGTGATGTCTTGTGGGGTTGATTGGAGAGATATTTAAATGATTTGTGGTGGTACGGTGGTGGTTTTTTTGCCTTGATTTTGTGGAAGCAAGGTGGTGGTTGTTTGGACATGCTTTTAAGGAGGGTAGGTGGTGGTTATCAAGTCATATTTTTTGGGGTGACGTAGTTGTGGTTTTTTTCCATTCATTTGGGGAGGTAGGGAGATGGTGTGATAGACATGATGAGATGATTTTCATGTGAGGTTTTATTATAATAGATGCTTGGGTAGTGATGGAATAATTATTTAATAATGATTAAAAATTTTGGGGTTTGGTTTGGTTAATGGGGTGAAAATTATTAGTTAATAAATTAATTATACACTATTTGGTTACGTTTGGTTAATTATTAATAATGAATTAAATGGATTGGATAATGGAATTGGATAGAAATGACAAATGGTTCTTGTGGATCGATGTGGGGTATTATACATTAAGAGGATGTAGTCAAATATTTGTTATTGTGATTTGGTTAGTGTTTGATTGTGAACCCATAGGATGGGATTATGTTGGGATATTTTTATATACTTCTATATTACTTATATTTCTATATTCACCGCACCCACATAGATAACTATTTTTTAAAAGCAACATATTGACATGAGGGTTTTTTTTTACCAACATCTCTATGATGATGATGGATGTATTGATACGCACACTTTCACACTCATTATTCAAAGTGATTATATAAGAATTGGTTATGATTGAAAGAGGTCTGTTACTGAAATAGGGGATTGAAAAAGAGTTTTTGGGTGAGATGTTATGTGGTGGTGATGTGGGGTGGTGACCCAAGTGTTTTCAGGTGATATGTGATGTGATTGTTCTCTAGGGAGGTGGAACAATTTGTTTTGGGTGACAAGTGATATGATCATAATGTAGGGAGGCTTGTGGTGGTGGTTTATTTATAGTATGAGGATGGAATGAGGTTGATGTTCTACACATTCATGATATAATACTAATCTAGTTGTGTTTGTGGTAAATATTTGATGGCCCAAGTGAATACATGAAATATGTAATATGACTGTGTAAAGGGGAGAAGACCTAAGGGTATATGGGAGTGAGGTGATGTGACTGTGTTGTCCCGACCCGTCCTCGGGGCCCGTGCCGTGACTACCCCAAGCCCGCCTTCCATAGGCCAGGGGCTGGCGACTAGCACCAAGGAATAAATCCCGGTAAAAAGGGAAGGAATTGCCTTTGTAAAGTAAACCAAAAACACCAAGAGCAAGCAGGCGGAAGTAAACACTAAGTAAAAACAGGTACAACAGTAAGTGCGGAAAAGTAATTGGGCCAGTATAAAAACCCAAACTGAAAGTAAAGTACAAATGGAAAGGGAAAACAACAACTGAAAAGTAAATCCGCGACGTTGAGCTGTCCACTGGGAATCCCACCTAAAGGGTGGGTATAGATAGCCTCCACTGCTCCTCGGGTCTAGCCGAACGCTCCGACTATGTCTCGCCCAGTGGTCCACCTGTAGGTACCGTCCTACTCTGCAAGCCTCAACCACGATCAGCACTGTCCGTCGTCTGCAACCAACACAATGTAGTGCGGGCATAGCCTGTGCAGGGGTGAGTATAAGCTACTCAGTAGGGACCCCGAGACCCCCGATGGTCTCCCAGAATCCACAAGGATAAACCACAAAGGAAAGATACAATCACGAAGTTACATCCGACACGGCTTAGGTATAT
Source organism: Viscum album (assembly GCA_963277665.1). Classification (NCBI taxonomy): domain Eukaryota; kingdom Viridiplantae; phylum Streptophyta; class Magnoliopsida; order Santalales; family Viscaceae; genus Viscum; species Viscum album. The sequence goes on from OY728131.1 coordinate 1,519,092,984, forward strand.
GCCCATACATATACCTATGTTATCAATTCTCGTTCGGCTCCAACATCCGAGCCCAAGTACAACCCAATCCACACAGGAATGAAAAATTTAAATCCACACAGGATAGCACAACACAATCCACATAGAAAAGCAAAACAGGATTCAGCTCACACAGGAATACTTCATTGTATGACGATAAAGATTACCAGATATTTCCACTGATTTATCTAAGTCGTCGGGCCCAAAAAGGATCGATAGGTACTAACCCCCGCAATGACCCACAAAGGATCTGATCCACACAGGATCGACAGGTAACTAACCCCCGCAATGACCCACAAAGGATCTGACCCACACAGGATCGATAGGTAACTAACCCCCGTAAAGACCCACACAGAATCGGACCCACAGAGGCTCTGTAGGCGCTGGCCCACATAGGACTGCTGAACGCTGACCCATACAGGATCAGACCCACACTGGATTGGTAGCACTGACCCACAAAGGATCGCTGAGTTTTGTAGTCGTCGCCGTCGAATCCACTGAGGATCTTTGCACAGTCTTCGTCGAATCCACTGAGGATCTCTGTACAGTCATCGTCGTCGTAGTCGCAGCCATCTCTAGGGTTCCCGCACACAACAAGCTCGTTCGGGAGGGTCCGCTCCACGATCCGAGAGGCTGATACATCAACTTAAACATAGTACAAAGTTTATGTATCCAAAAGTTCTGTATCGTCAACAGGAACTCAACATCGCAGACGGTGCGTCAATCGGACGCCCAGTCTGAGAGTTATTGTCTTTTTCGTTCCAGGGGCTCGGTTGGTTTTTAAGGAAAAACCAACCCGATCGTAATCCACCTGCATCCAAACCTTGGGCGGAGTAATCCAAAAGATCCGTCTCACTTAGAGGAATTCAACAAAGTCGATGGCACGTCAAACGGACGTCTGAAGCTCAAGATATGAGTGTTTCCACTCCAAGGGCCCGGTTGGTTTCGTGTACGAACCAACCCATCCGAACCTAATGTATTCTGAAACCTTGACTGTGATATACCGAAATGACCATCTCGATCCAAGGATCGCATCGCCGCTGACGACGCGTCGTTCGGAGGCTCTTAGCTCATGTTGTGAGCAAAACACCGAAAAGATCCGAAAACGGGGGGTCTAGGCCCGGACCGACCCGGCCCAACCCCCCTCTGGGTCGGCCCGCACCGGGTCGACCCGACATGGGTCCGGGTCCGACCCGGCCGGTGCGGCCCGGCCCGGCCGGGGTGGGCTTGGCCGGCTACAGCCGAGCGGCGCGGGGTGTGCTGCCCCCCCACGTGAAGAAGAGCCGCAGCTCCGCGTGGGGCTGCTCGGTGTCACCGGACGCGGCTTAAGCCACGTCCCTTCCTCCGCGGTCCCGCACGGCCGCGGGACCGGCCAGCGCCGCTGCGGCTTCAGCCGCGGTGGGTTTTCCCAGTGGCGCACCGGGTGCCGCCGCTTCCGGGCGGCCGGCCGCTCCCGGCCATTGCCTCTGGCCACCGTCGCCGCCGTGCCGGCGTGGCGTGCCGGTGGAGGGTTCTGCGGACCACCGGATGCGCTCCTGTGGTCCGATTTGCGCGGGGTCTTCGCCAGTGCTCTTCCTGGGACTCGAACTTCACTACAAAGCCTTAAAATTATCTTCCGGCCCCGTCTGTCATAGCCCACCAATCAGCGCATCAACAAAGAACTGCGGAGGGTTGTCGGGCCGTGTTTGTTTGGCCCGCACCCTCCGCGTTAGGTGATAACAATCGGGAAATAACAATCAATATATGAAGAACATAACAAGGCACAATTTTAATGAATTAAATTTTAATTTGATCCGGGTTCTTTGTTTTTGAAGAAACAACCATGGGAATAAAAATTATTCTCAAATAAAACCCTACCTCGTAGCTGTCGTCGGACGAGAGTTCTTCGCAGAATTGACCGTCGAGGAAGAAGAGGATCGTCGCGTCTCGGAAGGGCATCGTATCATCGATCTCTAAGGGTTAAAGAAAACACACGGATTTAATTTCAAGAATTAAATCTATGTTAAGGATAAAATCAACAATGGAAATTTAAAAGATCCGAAATCTCCTACCTTAAGCTGTTGATGATCTGAGATTGTTGCGGAGAAAAAAGTCGCGGAAGAAGCATCGTGAAAGGAGAATCGTCGGCATCACGGAACACGGTGTCGCGTCGTCGATCTCCGAGGGTTCGGCGTTCTTCGCATTCTTCATGTTCTTCGCGTTCTTTGTGAAAGAGGATGAAGGTACATATTCTCCAAATCCTCTCAACAAATCGCACCCAAGAAGTAAGTGTGTTGGTCTTATTTTATTATTATGCCAACAGTTTGAAAACGTGGTAAGAAACTAACCATTAATTAGCTGAATTAATTTTAACGTCTTAACAGTCCATTTAATAGGAGCATTTATGAGTTTAAGAAAACGCCCCAGTTGACATTCATTAATGAGGTGTTTTCGCAGGTGCGTTACTTAGAGGAAAAGAAATGGTGGGGCTCGTGCGGGCCCCACCTCACAAATATCCTACCAAGATGGTAGGATATTTTGAATTGTATCCTATCTGCTTCAACTCAGCTTAAGCAGCTTCAAGTGGATTTTAAGTGGCTTTATGTGAAATAAAAATAAAGTTGTCGCACCACTTTATTTTATTTCTTAACTTAACCCCCAAAATTTAAAAACCACACCTGAGCAAACACAACTCTGGAAGAGGAGTTTATAAGAAAATATCAGCGATGCGATTCCATCGGTACCCTCGGAACTTGATTCTGAGCACCGGTTCAAAAGTTAGAAAAACCCACTCGTTCATTCACTGAACGTACCCAAGCCAAACTTCAGAAAATTATTCTGGGCACACCCGGCCTCGGAATCAGGTGCCGTCAGAAACCGTGCTCTTGTAAAATTCCAAAGAAAATTAAGAAAAAAAATTCACTTGAAATTTATGGGTCTTTACAGTGTTATGAGGTTGTGTAATATATTATTTAGGATATGTGGAAGAACTATGACGTACAAAATTAGGGTGGGAGTGTATCAAAATAGTCGGAATTTCATGCGGGGAACCCTCCATATATATGATTCGTATTATTTTTTATTCATGTATTATTTTGTTAGGTGATTTTACCTTAGTGTGTTTGGGATGAATTGTTTTCTTATTTTGGTGTTGTCAGTTCTTCTATTTTAATATGGGTGCATTAGTATACTTCCTTTAAATGTTCATGAGAGACATTGGTTTAACTACAAAATATACTTGTATACTCAACCTATTTATATAATAAATTTTTTTTGGTTTCTAGAAGGATCACTTGGATGGTGCTAGACATTACTCTCTAGGACATTGCATAGATTTTTCACCAATATGTTAGTTTTATTTAAGGTATTTTCATTTGATACATTTTTCTATTTCAATATTACATTTACATTCATAATGGGATTGATTTGGTATATATTATATTATATCACGGAGATTTTTATTCATTATTCATCTTATATCTTAATCCTACAGTATTATAGAGGGTAATGCATTCAATTTTGTGAGATTTTTATACACTTCATTCTTGTCACCAACCCCGGGCCTACTAGAGGTGGGACTCGGGGGGTTGTGATCTCTCTACCCTAATTGTAGTATCTTTGGAGTGAGGTGGTTTTGATAGATTTGTATTAGAGGTGGTGGTTAAGGTATATTGTAACGCCCCGACCCCTTTAGACCAAATCCAGTTCATTACTAATTACATTGGAATGATTATAAGGAATCAAATCCTAAAAGACCGAGTAGTTTGGTAGTATTGAAGAAACTAGATACATACATGTAACTCATATTACACTGGTAAAGTTAAAAAAATACAACACATAAGAAAGAATATTAGACTGCATCCATGAGAACTCAATAAATTTTCTCCTCTTCATGACTTGTTTAATGAAATAAAATGAAACGTGTGAGCCAAATGCTCAGTAAAGGATAAAAATAGTGGAATCATGAATCAATAATAACTGAATCATAAATAATTAGGAATATTCAATATGGAATGGTGAGTAAATGAAGAACAAGCGCCTTTAATAAACTAAAAATGAAACTACATCCATAGGTTTTTCCATAGTGAAAACCTCAGGGGTAGTAGTTACTGAAAATGAAAAAAGAGAATGCATATTAATAGGACTTCATGTATATAGAACATGACACCAAAATACCATCGAAATGGTTAATGTATGTGGGTGTTAACCCATCTGATTTTTGGAAACAAACTCAAAGGGTTTGTCACCAACTGATTTGTCTCATCAGATATATCGAAGCATCAAGGGCTATATCGGGCCACACCCGTGACTACATGTCCAAGGAATTATTTATACATTGATTTAATACAAGTAAAATATTCCTTCTCATTATTTTTATATTTTTGATTATATGAATTCATCAAAGTATGTGGACATAAATAATGATACTTTTAAATGCGACCATTGAAAAATTCTTGAGGAAATAATCCTTAAACATGGAAAAGTGTCTCATACCACCATGAAACATTAAAATCATAATCCCTTAAAAAAATCATGGGAATAAGGAGACTCTAGATATGATATACCAAAATAAAAGAAAGAAATATGTGTTGAAAAGGAAAATATATCAAAATATTAAAGTGTGAGGAGAAAAATACATTTTACTTTGGAAAGAGGAGTTCTTTTGTTAAATCATTTGTATTTTCTATAAATCTGGTTTTAAACATTTATTCTCCTAGAAAAGAAAATGTAAGAAAATTTATTTTACAGCTGATGAATAAATGATATCCTACTAAACTAAAATTATGTTAAAATTGATTTTAAATAATCCTTAGAATTAAAACATTTTAGGGCGGTTTGAAGAATCCATTAAAGATATTTTAAAGTGCAAAGGTATGTTTTATTTAATAAAACCAGAAATAAACCAAAAAAATAATTTAAAATTTTTTATTTAAAAAAGATATACATGGCTTAAAATAGATTATACGGAAAACATCAAAATAAGTATGAATATTAGAAGTTCCATGAATCAAGCATGCATTTCAGATGAATTTAGGAAATATTATTTTCAAACATGTAACTTCTTAAAAAATAACGAAGGATTCTAATTGGTAAAAAAATATAGAAAATATGTAAAAAATAAATATGGAGTACATAATAATAAATATGAATTTCATTGAGGTGAATATAGAATAAGAGCAACCCGAATGAAAATGGAGGTTCAGGTAAAAAAAATACTTACTACTTTGTAATCAATTGAAACCTCTTCCCTGAAATTAATAGTCATAAAAGTATTAATTTAATATCATTAAAATAAAGAAATTCATGGTATGAAACATTAATTGGAAATATACATACAACATACACATGTAATAGTATTGAATACAGAATATCCCACAAAAATAGAAGTGGGATGAAGAAACCCCTACCAAAAACGTATCATTAGATTGAGGAGAAATAAATGACCTAATTATGTGATACAAACATAAACCCAGAAAATAAAAGTGGATATACTAAATAAAACAATCATAAGTATTTCACAAATATTCTGGTAAAATACAAAACCAATGACATTGATTTTAACTCAATAAATGGAAATTGAGTTAAGATATACCTTACCATAAATACAAATGTGTTCCACTCTTGAAATAAATATCATAGAAAATCTAATTATACTCATAAATAACTTAATTCAGAACCGATTAGAAATATATTTAGTTTATCATAATTATTTTTAGATCAATTATTCCCCTGTTGATAAGTTATAATATTGAATTTTGTTCCTCCTGAGTGTTTTCTTTCTTGATTTTCATAAAATGTTCACTTGTTATTAAGTAATGGAGTTCATGTGAAATGGATTTAAATCCCTAGAATTGAAATTTCATAATATTTATGAACATCCATAAGTTTTAATGATCATTTATATAACATGGTTACATGTAATGAGGATGAATTATTATATATAACTTTAATGATAACTGTTTCAGTTAATTTGTGGGTTTTGATTACAACGAAATCATTTTTTATAACTTAATACCATTTTTTAAAGGAATTAAAGAACCATAAATAAGGTGTATTACATATATAATAGTCTATTTCAACCATAACCGGAATGATTTCATGAACATAATTGAGAATGATAATAGAAATCAAGAGAACGTCGTTCTTGAATGTGGAGAATTGACACATCTCGGATGGTGTTCTTCCTACTAGTATAAAAGAAGGTAAAAAAGAAGAGATGATGATAACTTATTCCACTATCATGGAAACATTCTATTACATTTATGGTACTAGATTCATCACAATATTTGGATAATGAGATGTAATAATAGAAAAATAAAACAAATGAACTTGAAAGGAAAGACAATGAATTGAAAAGATGAAATTACAGACGGAACCAAACTTCCTTTAGAGCCTCTTCAAGAGAGAGGTTTTGGCCTTTATATGAGACCAAGGCTTGCTGGTCGTGGGATATGTGGTTGGGAGGTTATTTGGACCGAATTTCGAGAAGTTGCATGGTTTGAGAAGAGTGAAGAGAAGAGGGAGTGATGGGGGTTTTATAGTGGAGAGGAGAGTGGATTTCTCAATTTTATGTTCATTAATTTATTATTTCATTACAAGACAAGGAATAGTGAGTCACCCATGATAAAGAATTGTAATTTTATCATGTTAATCCGGATCAATTGAGATCACAACAGCATAAAATCATACATGACTATATAATTATTGTATTTATCATATTTTTTAAATTACGGTATTTCACTATTCATAAAAAATTAATGTATTTCAAATAAATCACAAAAATTCACTCCCACCATTTTTCTATGCATAGAATCCAAAAATGAAGTCTATTTTTCAAAAACACTTTTCAAAATCTGATTATTTAAATATTTATTTGAAATCATTATTTATTTTAAAAAACAATCTTAAAACATTTATTTAATTCCTCCAAAACATCGTTATATTGTACCCCAACATGAATATTATTTATATACTATCATAGGTAAGGTTACTATTCATTAGGATATACCACTATTCATAAAGTTATGTTACTATTCATAAGGGTAGGTTACTATTCATAAAAAATTATGTTTTCTTTATAGGACTACAAATAACATACTCATCACAATCGTTTGTGACAGATTTTTGAAATACATATCCCAGAAGTGACAAACATATGTTTACTTGGTTAGGTTATAACAATGTGCTATTTCTGGAGACTTAGTGATCCATGCATTTTATATTAAATTTATTGGTACATTCTTGGATTGTTACATTATCCTCTCCTTACAAAAATTTCTCCATCAAAATTAGAAAATAAGCTTCGAAATTTAATGGTTGATACTTGAAAATTCCCATATGGAAAACCACATCAGAAATACAATTAATAAAATATCCTCCTAAAAAGGGATAATAGAGATGAGGTGGTCACCCCAAAAAGTATGCTTTCGATTGAGGTTTCATTAGTTGGGAGAAAAAATGGACAGGGAAGAAAAATCTAACTATGAAGTTCTAATGGATCATCAAAGAATACATTTTTAGATAAATGTTGATTACTACAAAACTATAAAATAAAAAAATAAATTCATCGATATTATCAATGATAATTTTAATAGGAAATCATTTTATTTAAGACTATTTTCTTGGAGTCGAGGAATTATTCCACTCTATATGATTATAACAATACATTTCTACTTATAAACTGATACTTTTATTGTTGTTTAACTATCTATACCTCATCACAAAACATGGGTAACGCCATTTGGTGAAGAAATACATTATCCTCTAAAAGCTCATAAAATGATCAACTTAAACCATTTCATTAATGGTTATGAAAATTTCAAAATGTAATTATTTTACACATTATAATGAATTCATCTAAATTTCCATGATGAACTTACCATTAACCCTTATTCAAAAAGAAATATCTCTAAAAATCACATTCTGAACAAGGGAATAACTTCATCATCTATCCTCTTGAAATATCATATTACATTGAATTACCATAAAACCATATTGGGAACATGCATTCTTCCATATTCCTTACGTAAGATACATATTGTTGGATATATTCATTAAATCCAAAATTGATGTAAACTTCATTGATGATAGAATATTTTACTTCTCAACTAGTAAATAATCACTTCCAAGGTAGGCAATACTTATCTGGATCAATCATTTGTTTCATCATTCTCTCTACATCAAATATATATTAGGGGTTGTCTTTCCCTTAATCATGTTTTTTTCTAAATATTTTAACATAACACTGAATCAATTTTCCTTTGTACCATTCATCATATGACATCAAATTATTAATGAAGGAGTACTATAGTGAAATCCATATATATCTAATAATTCTTAAAACCTATACATTAATGAAAAAATATACAAATGGTGTGATTCTTGACCAGGTATATTAATCATTGTACTTCATCTGTGGTAGCATCATAACTTGCTCATTATCCAAAATCATCATTTGGGGTATATTCCTTTGACAATTGGGACATTGGTTCTCATAGTGTCCCATATAATTTCAATTGAAGAATTGTACATTATAACCCATTTTCTTACCCATGAAATCCTGAACCCGATATCCTTTTTCTCCAAACTAATAAATAATTCTCATTCCCTTGAAGCATTTACTATGGTTATTCTTTCCACAGTTTTCACATGTGTGAAATCTCTTCTATCCCTTCTTCTCTTTATCTGGGTATTTACCCTCCATACTTTCATTATTTTTCTTCCCATTAAGTCGATAGGACTCAGTTAATTCTTTACATACCTTATCAATACATGATATTATTTCCTCATATGATGAGGATACTTGGGAGACAATCTTCCTTTGAAAATATGGCTTCATACCATTAGAGATATGATCCTTCTTACGCTTCGCATCACGTGCAATGGTGAAGTTTTTATTCCTTCTTCTTGGTTCCATTTCTAATCAATTTAAAAATTATATATTAGCATATAAAATTAAAAACTCTCTATAACTCTAAAAATAGAATATCACATTGCATAAATTTATGCATCGTAAATCCTGGAACCATATTCTTTGGTGACATTGGGGGAATAAATATTTCATAATGGTCGGTAAATAAAATGTGAATTATCTTAAGAAAATATTTCAGGGATGCCAAACCAAGAGTGATTCAAGTCTTGTTGACATATACAAGGATACCCTAGGTCAAGCCTGAAACTCCTTGTCAATGTTTTCACTCATAGGTACATCTGTTCCAGAGCCACCTCTACTTGTTTATGTCTAGATAGAGATGTATTTTCTAGAAATATAAACATAATCTAATCCTTACCAAAATTATTGGATGTTCTTTTTTATTAATCCTCATAGACTATATTAAGACTTTGTTCCATAACCTATGTTTTCTAAATCTAGTTTCCATGGTTTCTACTAAAATTACTATGATACCAACTATAACGCCTCGACCCCTCTAGACTAGAGGCAGTGCATTACTAATTACATTGTAATTTTTACATGGAATCAAATCTTGAATGACAGAGTAGTTTAGTAGTCTTGAAGAAACTAGATACATACATGTAACTCATATTACATTGGGAAAGGTAAAAAATACAACACATAATAAAAACTAATAGACTGCATCCATGAGTACTCAATATATTTTCTCCACTTGATAACCTGTTGATGGAAAAAAATGAAAGGGGTGAGCTCCAATTCTCCATAAAGGTTACAAATAGTGGAAGCATTAATCAATTATAACTGAATAATAAATAATAAGGCATAGTCAATATGGTATGGTGAGTAAATAAAGAACATGACCCTTTAATAAACTAAGAATGAAACTACATCCATAGGTTTTGTCATAGTGAAAACCTCATGGATAGAAATAACTGAAAATAAATAAACCTAATTATTATTAATTGGACATCATGTATCTAGCACATGAACCACAATACCATAAAAATGGTTTATGTCTTTGTTTAAAACCTGTCTTATTTTTTGAAACAAACTCGAAGGGTTTGTCGCCAACTGATTTCTCTTAGGATACATGTTGATGCATCAAGGGGCAATAATGGGACCCACCCGCCATTGTACATCAAAAGAAATATTTATACATATATTTAATACAAGTAAAATATGAATTCTCAATATCTTTACATATTTGGGTATACGGATTCATCAAAGGATGTTGACATAAGTAAAGATACTTTTAAATGCGACTATTGAAATATTCTTGAGGAAATAATCCTTAAAAATTCCAAAGTGTCACATACCAACTTGAAACATTACAATCATAATCCCATATAATATCATGAGAATCAGGATACTCTATATATTATATTCCAAAATACAAGAAAGAAATAAGTGGTGAACAAGGCATATATGTCAAAAGGTTAAAGTGTGAGGAGAAAAATCCATTTTACTTTGGAAAGAAGAGTTATTTTGGAAAATCCTTTGAATTTTCCAAAAATAAGGTTTTAAAATTTTATATCCCATAAAAGAAAATTTATGGACTTTGAGATTAAAATTGAGGCACAAATGATGTCCTACTTAAGTGAATTTATGTAAAAATTGATTTTAAAGAAGCTTTATAATTAAAACATTTTAGGCTTGTTTAAGGAATTCATTAAATATATTTCAAAGAACAAAGGTATATTTTATTTCATAAATCTAGAAATGAACCAAAATATAATTTAAAAAGTGAGATTTAAAAATATAATCCTGGACTAAAATAGATTATAGAGCAGACATAAAAATAAGAAATAATATTTTATGTTTCTTGTACCAAGCATGGATTTCAGAAGAATTTTTGAAATACTATTTTAAAACATGTAACTTCCCACAAAATAAATAAGGATTATGATTGGTAAACTTATATAGGACATAAATAAATACTTTATTATGAGCATATAAGAATAAATAATAATTTCATTGAGGTAAATATAGAATTAGAACAACCTGAATGAAAATAGAGGTAATGGTAAAAAAATACTTACTACTTTGTAATCAATTAAAACCTATTCCCCGAAATTAATAGACATAAAATAATATAGTTCATATAATTAAAATAATGAAATTCTTGGTATGAAAAATCAATGGGCAATATACATACACCATACACATGTAACAGTATTGATTACAGAATATCTCACAAAGATAGAAGTGGGATGAAGAAGCCCTTTCCAAGAACGTATCATTAGATTAAGGGAAAATCAATGACATAATTATGGGTGAAAAACATAAACCCAGACAATAAATGTGGATATATAGAATAAAACAATCACAGTTATTTCACACATATTATGGTAAAATACAAAACCAATGACATTGATTTTAACTCAATTAATGGAAATTGTGTTAAGATATCCCTTACCTTATATATGAATGTGTACCCCTTTAGAAATTAAGGTCCTGGAATATGAAATTATTTTAATTTATAACATAATTCAGAACCTATTATAAATTTATTTATTTTATCAAAATTCTATTTAGTTTAATTATGTTCTTATTTAGAACTGATATTATCGAATTCTGTTGCTCCGGAGTGTTTGTTTTCTTGATTTTCAAAAACGGTTCACTTGTTCTTAAGTAATGGAGTTCATGCAGAATGGATTTAAATCCCTAGAATTGAAATTATATATTATTTATGAACATCCATAATTGTTAATGATCATTTATATAACTTGTTTACATGGAATGAGGATGAATTACTATATAGATCATTAATGATAACTATTTCGGTTAATTTGTGGGTTTTGATTACAACAAAAACATTTTCCTTTATAACTTAATAAAATTTGTACAATGGGATTACATAACCTTAAATATGATATATTACATATATAATAATCTGGTTCAACCATAACAATAATGGTTTCACGACCACAATTGAGAATCATAATAGAAATCGATATCCCATCGTCCTTGAATGTGGAAAATTAGCACACCTCGGATGGTGTTCTTGGTACTAGTATAATAGAAGTTAAAAGGTAGAGATGATGATAACTTATTAAACTATAATGAAAACATTCCAGTACATGTAAGGTACTGGATCCATCAAAAAAATTGTATAAGGAGTGGTAATAATAGCAAAAGAAAACAAATGAACTTGAAAGGAAAGACAAATAATTGAAAAAAGGAATTTACCTCTTGAACCAATCATTCTTGAGAGCCTCTTTAAGGAAGAGGTTTTGGTCTTTTTAGGAGAACAAGGATTTCTATACATGGGAGAGGTGGTTGGGAGGATATTTGGAAAGAATTTGGGGAAGGCTCAAGGCTTAAGAGGAGTGAAGAGGAGAGGGGGTGATGGGGGGTTTTATAGTGGATAGAAGAGGGTATTTCTCAATTTTATATTCACTAATTTATTATTTCTCCACAATAAAAGGAATAGTGAGTATAACATGACCAATAATAGTAATTTTATCATGTAAATCCAAATAAAATGGGCTTACATCAGCAGAACATCATAAATGACTCTATAATTTGTGTATTTAGCTTATTTGATATTCACTAATTTATTATTTCTCCACAAGATAAGTAATAGTGAGTATAACATGACCAATAATAGTAATTTTATCATGTGAACCCAAATCAAATGGGATTACATCAGCAGAACATCATAAATGACTATAATTTGTGTATTTAGCTTATTTTATAAATTATGGTATTTCACTATTCATCAAAAATTCAAGTATTTAAAAAATCCCAAAATTTCACCCCAACCTTTTTTTGTCATTTATAATCCAAAAATGAATTCCATTTTTCGAAATTAATTTTTTAAATATGATTAATTAAATAATTAATTAAAATCGTATATTATTCTAAAAAATAGTTTTAAAACATTTATTTACTTATTCCAAAACATAGGTATATCTTACTCAGACTTGAATATTATTTATATACTACCATAGGTATGTTTACAATTAATTAGTGTATATCAATATTCATAAGGGTATGCTACTATTCCTAATGGTCGGTTACTATTCACCAAAAATTATGTTTTTCTTCTCGTACTCCAAATAAATTACTCATTGCAATTGTGTTTGGCAGAATTTCGAAATTCATATTACAGAAGTGACAATCTTATGTTTACATGGCTAGGTTATAACAAAGATGTGTTTATAGAGACTCAGTGATCCCTGAATTCTATAATAAATTTATTTATAAATTTTTGGGGTGTTCCATATATAATTGAGCTTAAATTTATCCATGATTAATAATTCACATGTTGGTATGGATGCAATGCCACCTGACCATGTTACATGATAGAGGACAGAAAGACAGTCTAAGACACAAGATATTAAGTCTACCCATGACCTTTTCTTGAGTCTTTCATATAATTTAATGACCAAGTGAGGTAGAGTTATTTTTTAGGTAGATACCTATGAGATGTACATTCATCATGGTTAATGTTTTCTTGTATGATTTGGGTTGTTTCAGGAATGATAAATGAATAAAATAAATTAAATTAATCCTAACTAAATAATATACTATGGTGCTTAGAAAATTTCAGTTTTATTTTCATAAGATGCTCATATTCATGATCCACATATAGATCATGTAGTTTAGGTTCATTAAGATAATATTGTTAATTTTTATAGTAATGATCAGTTATAAAAGATCAGAATCATCCTAGGGATTTTTCACTTTTCATTGGAAGGATTTGGGGAAGTATTGTTGTAGTGTTTTATATGTAGGTAAAGAGAGCCTAGTTGAAAATATTGAGATCACTTCTAGTTTGATCTTAGAAATGAAGGAGTACTGGGTACCTTTAATAGACAACTCGATGCTGGGAGAAGTGCATTACTGGTGGAAGATGTATATAGGAGAGCATAAGAATGAAGATGTTTTATCTGTCTACTTTCAAAAAGTGTTTTGGATAGAGTTCCTTTTGTCTACCATGAATGTTGTGAAGAGTTGGGGTCTTATTTCTCTTTAGAACAGTAGTATGTCAGTGTGATATTTGGGAATCAACTTCCTGGACCTTCTATGTTTTACTGCAGATCTTTTTCTACGTGGGAGTCTCGTGTGAGATGACATCAGGAGTTTATTCATCATTATATCATTTATACATTTAATCCTTTTATGTTTCTAATGTATATATAGGTTCAGAATAATGATTATGCGATCAAGAGGAATCACTCATGATGATTTTTACTTCTAAAGGGGAATTATCAGAGTTTTTTAAGGAGTATAGTTGTCAAGGGAGGGTCTACGACATCAACACCATGGAGTTTTCAACTAGTGGGGTGTAATCCTTAACTATTTTCTATTTGAACATCTAGGGATAGTAATTTTAAGTTCTTCTCCATGATATTCTAGGATAGTGTGTTTTGGTTGAGGTTTTTTTCCATTCCCATAACCATTGTCTCGTGTCTTCCCATGTTCAATTTTGTGGAGGCAGAATTTTTCAGCACTAGCCTCTATAGAAGTTGCAATTGATGCCATTTTAGTAGCAAGGGAAGAAGGATTATTCTTCTGTGAGAGAATATATAGTTTTTATAGGCCTAACTAATGATATTCCTCATCTAATACAACCTTTAAAAGATTTTTTTCATGTATTCGGTTGTCTTCATAGAGGTATATGTTCCAGGAGTGTTTATTTTCACATAGTGGAGGTAGAAGTTCCAGTGAATCTAGAGATTAGTAGAGGTAGAATCAGTTTATTTAGTGCCCTTTTTATTCCTTGTGTGATTTTGGATATATTATGTCCTTCATTTCACCTACCCTATTACTTGATTAGGGACTAGAGATATAGATGTTTTTTGTTCCCCTTATGTTGATAACTCTAGTTGAAGGCTTGGTAATCTTGTTTTATGTGTGTCAGGGTTGTAGACTAATGATGGAGCCACATTAGTGCTATGGTGATATTTTCTTGATATAGATGAAGTCATATGATTTTTTCCAATGAATCAATTGGTTTTGTTCCATAATTGTTTTTATCCACTTATTCTAGAGAAGAGTCTTGTTTTAAAATTAGGATGTCTGATGTGTGGTTACCATTGCTGAGAATGGATTTCTAGTAGGGATTTGAAATATAGATCCCCTTATTTCATTTATAGATATGTTTTGGGTGGAATCAATATACTCTTTGAATTTGGATGTCCACATGGTCATTTTAGAGTTTCTAGATGATTTCTTGAATGAATTGAATGTTGATTTTAGGGTATAATAAAAGAAAGGTGCTTCAATAATTTTGATGTCATGTTATAGGATGAATCATTCTCAGTTATCAAAGTTTAGGATTCAAATTTATGTTTTGATACAAAAAGGGATTTTTTAGCAAAGTGTGTCACTGTGGGGTGCTCTAGTGTTTTTCTTAAAAAGGAAGATGTTATTTAATGGTTATGTAAAGACTTACATAGGTTTAATCAGGTAAAATTCAAGAACCATTACCCTCTATTGAGGATAAATGATCTTTTTTACCACTAGATAGGAGGTGTTAGTTTTCTAAGATCAGTTTATTGTAAGGATATCACCAATTGAGGGTGAAGGATTGATATATCCTAATGAATATTTTCAAATTCATGTATGGTAACATTGAGCTTTAATTCACTCCATTCAGTGTTATGAACACACCAACCATGTTCATGGGGCCTATGAAATATTGTTTTTTTAGTTTTTAGGCCAGTTTGACAAATTTTTCAACAAATATATCTTGTTTTATTTGATTTCAGTGGAGGATAATGAAGAGTATCTCAAAGTAGTTTTGTAGGTCCTCCAACACCACCATCATAACGAGGTGTAGTACATGGTTGAGTTCAGGATGTGAGAGGTGTGTTTCCCTGAACATGGGGTGTCTCAATAGAGTATTGAAATAGACCTATCAAATTCTAAGGTTGTGTTTTCTGGGGGAGAACCCAAGAAACGCGGTAGAGGATTGGATTTACCTTAGTATCATTGGATATTATTGTATGTTTCTTCATTATTTTTCTTCAGTTTCATACCCATTGTTGGTGTTTATATATAATTAATAGGAAATTATATAAACTGATCAGTTCTATGAAATAATCAGTTACATAATAGAAAAAAATTTCCAGGGCTCCAATGTTTCAATTTTCTAATGATTGTTTGATTTATGAGGTGTTTTTTGATTCTTCCCTTATAGTATTGGGATGTATGTTTATATTGAATATAGAAGAAATATATATATAGTAAGTAGTTTCCACATAAGAGAAACTATTTCACCAATGATCTGGAGCTAGAAATGGGTGGGTTTTTATGTGGAGGTGGAATTACATCATTAGGGAGAACATTATAGTCCTCACAGATCATATGAGATTTTGGAATATATATTCTCATCATGATCTTAATTTATGTAATTAAAGGTTGATGGAGTTTCATCAGGAAAAATATTTTGGGAAACTGTGAAACCATAGTAAAATGGAATGATATTGTTAATTCATTGAGTCGGAATTCAGGGAAGGATGTTTTTTGGTGTCTAGGGATTATTAGAGATAAATGGAAGAGTTATGAGACTTGAAATTTTATATAAGGGTGTATTATGGTATAGGTTATTTTTTTAGATAACGGTGTTGTGTTATCTAATACGATTGGTGGAGGAGTCTCAATGAGGGGACTTATAGGAAGAGGTGACGCACGGTCGTGTTGGTCATTGTGATGCTCCGGAGGGATGGTCTGAGGATGGTCATAAAAAGATGTTGTTTCATGGGGGGTTGTTTATTATGGTAGTGACGTGTGGGGGAGTACTTTGTGAGTTTCATATCATAGCTTTGGTGGTACACCCATATGTTTCCAAGATGTACCTTGGGTTGGGGATGCCATTTTGGTGGCCCATGATGAATTCGAAGGTGGTAGAGTTTGTGGAAATGTGTTTCGTTTTTGAGTAATTAATGGTTAACCATAATGTTCTTGGAATTTTGCTGCAGCCATTGGATGTTCCCAAGAGAAAATGGGATGAAATATCAATTGATTTAGTCATATGGTTACCAATTTCACAAAGAGGTTTTGATTCTATTAGGGTGATATAGAATCATTTGATGAAATCATGAAACATATTAGTGATCAAGGAGTCAGGAATACTGGATGATTTGTCTAAGAGTTATGTGGATAAGGTCATGTGGTTTAAAGGAGATACAAGCTCCATTGTCTTGGATTGGGATAAAAATTATACCTTATGAGTCAGGAGGGGATTACAACATGCTTTTGGAACTATTTTAAGCCTCAAAACTACTTTCCACCTTCAAACGAATCAGCAGAGAGATAAATCTTTCCATACATTGTAGGATATGTTGTGGGAATGTTCCATGATATTTGATTAATATTTTGTCTGAATATTTCCTTTGGATGGGTTTTCTTATGATAAAAGTTATAACTCAACCATTAGCATAGCCCCATTAGGCTTTGTACAGTAATGTTGGATGCTCACCATTCTCTTGGATGGTGGTTGGGGAGGTAAATAGTTAATTAATATGATGTGGTGTAGAGAATGATGGAAAAGGTTTTGTTATTTTGAAAAAGTATTATAGATGAAAATGACCAGCGTAAATATTATTTAATTTATAGGAGTAGGACCTTTGAGCTCATTTTAGGGGACCACATATTCGTTATATTTTCCCCTCAATGTGGGATGTAGATGTTTTAAAGGGGGTAAGCTTTATCACAGGTTTGTTCGACCATTTGAGATGTTGGGGAGAGCTGGCGAGGTGGTGTATCATCTATAGTTACCACCGAAAATGGAGAGGAATCAATAACTCCTACATACCTCATAAATTCATTTGTATATTTTTGTTGAATCCTATAAAATTTACTATGGAGAGTTGGATATTGAATATGACATGACATTCATGAATTAGCCAAAAGATATTTTTAATCATCAGGAGAAACTATTGTGAGGAAGAACCATCCTTTGGTTTCTATGTTTTGGGGGCATGGTGGCCATGAGAAGAGTATATGGTAGTATGAGACGAAAATGAATTCCCAATACCATGATTTTTTTTAGTATTACATTTCTATCTTTTTCATTATTATGATGTTTGGATCATTCTATTTTATGATATGTGTATCTTATCTTGATGTATAATGTGTGATAATGTTTTGAAATATGAAAATGTAAGGAAAAGATTCCTAATCAATCCTCATTATATTAAGATGTGATTAAACCAGTTCAAGAGAGTCATTTTCTACTAGATTATATACTATATTTATGTTGAGGATAGAAGTTCCCTAATTCATAGGTTCACAGTAGTGTAGTTCTTTTGTTATAGTGGTTGTTGGTTGGAAAATTTCAATGGTTCTATGGTTGTGTTAAGGGGATTTGTAGTGATTAGGTTATATGAGATATTTTTTTTCCATTTGTTTTGGTGTTCTTGTATGTTGGTATAATTTTAGGTGTCAGTAGATTCTTTAGATGTAATTTGCAGGGTCATTATTCAGACCCCTTTCTTGTTGGTCTTGGTTTTAAATTCATGAGGATAAGAATCATCTTAAAGGTTTATGATGTAATGGTCTATGCATTCCCAATCTATTAATTTAATAGTATTGTTGGTTGGTGGTTTTGAGGTAAGTTTTTGGAGTTTTTTATTGATGATAGAGGTGCAGCAGTCCTACTACAGGAAATAAACTTTTGTGACGTTTACATGACTTGAACTAATGTTTCATGGATTATATAGCATATGATTTCAAGGGTTTTGAACCATAAAAGGGGGAAACTTTGCATTGAATTCCTACCATGTAAGAGGAGTACAAAATGTGTATAATATAATGGCCAATGTGACACGTCGTTTTATTAATAGCTAAAATTTCACAAAAAACACACGATTTACACATTGTGTAATTTTTACAAAATGGGAAACAGGTGATTTTCCAGCTTTTAAGTCCCTTTATTAAGATATTATCTTCATTTGTAATTTACCTCCATATCCCTTTTTGGTAGAACCCTAGGGGCCTTGGGAGAATCTTTTATCCCCTTCCCCCAACTTCGATTAATTGGTTTCAGTGGTTATCGGTTTTCTATCTATAGTTAGTTATTTATCCTTTTCTTGTTTTTTTTCATTCATTATTATTTTGTGGATTCACAATTGCAATGTATTTCTTGATTGGGTTATGATTTGGGCTTTGATTTTGTAACGAACCAAACATTTATCCATGAAATATTTCCCTTCTTATAGAAATTTATTATAGTATAAATCACATAAAATCACATAGAGACCATAATCAAAACATTATAAATTAAAAATTAATGAAGTAAGAAGTATTTTATGATATTAAGGAACAAATACCAATAAAATATTACAAGACATTAGGAATAGTAATATGACTCTTATGAATAGTAAATTGGAAAAATAAATAGTAACATCGCCCATGAATGTATAATGAAAATTTTGGAATCTTATAACTGATATTATGGTATAATTAAATCATAATCTTTGTAAATAAATGGTTTAAAAATTTTTAATTAAGTGTTAGTATTTTTGTAAGTAATAAATATTTAATTATGATTTTATTATTAATTTAATAATTTATAAGAAATTTTATTTTTATAAAATGTACTAAAAAATACAATTTTGATTTCTTATGATCTAATAATAATTTTTTGAGACCTTAATTAATTTTTCAATGCACTATAAAATCCGTTATAATTTTAAAATATGTATTTTCAGAGTAAATTATAAATTTAATTATAAATTAAATTAATCATATTTAGAAAGAAATTTCCATAAAACAGGGTTCATTTTTGAGTTCCAGACATTGGAAAATGGTTATAAAGCATTTTTGGTATTTTTCTTAAAAAGGTGAATTTTTTGTGAATAGTAAAATACAATAATTTACACTTTAAATATATTATATGTTAAATATTGTATTACATTATTCATTTCTAATTCAATATCCATTACATATAGATAAATATCATTATTCTAATATATTTATAAATAATTCACCAAAAATTCATAGTCTTCTTCCAAGAATCGTAAA
Source organism: Viscum album (assembly GCA_963277665.1). Lineage (NCBI taxonomy): Eukaryota > Viridiplantae > Streptophyta > Magnoliopsida > Santalales > Viscaceae > Viscum > Viscum album. The sequence continues at coordinate 1,519,112,872 of OY728131.1, forward strand.
CTAATGAATATAATAATGAGAAAACACCCCCTCCTCCACTACAAATACCACCAATCACCACCTTTTTCATCACAACACTAATTCCTTGATAATATTTCATGTTTTTTCCAATATTCCTCCCAATACCCTCCCCCATGTCTAGTATATTTTGGCCTCATCAAAATACCAAGCCTTGGTGCCTTGAGGATGATCTCATTAGGGAAATTCAAGAGGCAAATCATATTTCTTTTTCTTTTTCATTCCCTTTGATTTAATTTAATTTCGTATTCTATCATGAAATACCTTCATCAATATGTAATGATAAATCCAATACCATAGATATATTATAATTATATCATGTTAATGTAATATCCATTTTTAATCTCCACCCCATCAATATTTTATTATAAAAATTAAAACGTCTTCGTGATGTGTCAATTTACCAACATCTTGGTCGATACACATTCATATTCCTTAAATTCAATCAATATTGTTGATAAACCATTAATTTGATTATAACAGATTATAATTTGTATGATAAAATGCTATTTATGTTTTTTAACTAACATTTATACATAATACTAAATGATAAAACAAAATGTGTTCGTTGTGATAGAAAAAACTGCCAAAATAATCCTAAAATGATCATCATTAACATTTTTAAAATGATTCTTACTCATGGTGTATAAAAAATTATTTATAAGCTAATTTAATATTATTTAATATAATTAAAATCATATAATAAAAATTCTAGATATTTATCCTCATTTTACTTGAACATCCATTCATTTATACAGATGAGCCGATCATGAAAACAATGAAAAGAAACACTCCTGGACGATGAAATTAAACTCTATAACTCATCCAAAGGCCCATAAAAAACATAATAAAATAATTATTAATCATATTCATGTATTAAAGGTTATATATTTTAAAATTAAAGAATACAACTTTATTATATAGGACATTGGATTAAAGAATGCATCTAGACACAATGTAAGGGGAATTCTTGAACCCATCTCTCTTTCTTTGGGTTTTCCCTCTTTCTCCCAATTTTCAATACAATTATTCCATAAATATAATTTTTCTATCAATATAATAACTTTTCATGGATATAAATGTTTTCAACCTATATTAAAAACGAAATTTTTTCTTAAAAAACACTTCTTTTAAAGAAACACATGTTTTACTTTTGAAGATTGTTTCTTCTTCATGGTTTGGGATTCTTATATCTTGTGGGTTATTTAGTCATTAATTTAGGAACATAAAAATTATGAATATATGATTTATTAAATGAAACCAATTATTTTCTATGGGTTAATTTATGTTAAATATGGAAATACATTCTTTGTGTCTTGAATAATATTGTAAGTGTTATGATGTGACGAGTGAGCCCAGCATTATATAACCTAAAGTATACATTTAGATGTGAATGGTGCACCCAGAATTATGTAGTTCTCCAATACATTGGATAATGTAATCTATATCATGATAAAAGTGAAATATGAGTGAACATGATGATATATTTGTTCACAATTATGTGTGTTATCTGACCACTATGATATAATGTTTTATTTTTATGCATTGCCACATTCCTTGACTTTATCTAATACTTCCTCTCAAGAATATGATTATGATGGTATGATTATGATGACCCCATGTTATATTGTTTCATGTTCTTATCTATCCTCTTACTGGGAATTTTGGTCAACTCTTTTTGATTTATATCCTTTGGTGCTTACATGTACTAAGGGGAACATGAGAGATAATACAATGTTAGAGAACAAATAATTAAATATATTTTTAATTTTTTTTATGTAATTTTTATGTATGGCCCTTTTTTTCCAAATACACTAAACCATTGTATCATTCTTTTTTAATGATTTTATGTCGTTTCTATATTAAATGATGTAATTAATGATGTAATAAAAATCAGGGTCGCCATAGTTGGTATCAGCGCATGGTTTAATACATCTGGGAATTAGGATTATTGAACCTTAGTGAAAACCCTTAGTATGTGACTAATTATAATTCAACCCCCATGAAGATTTTTTTTAGAAAATGATAATCATAGGGATCCCAGGAGATATTTCTTTAGAATTAATTGAAAAAAAGTAATAAATTATATATTCATGACTTATAGACTTATGTTTTGTTCTAACCAATTATATTTCAGAAAATGGTTGGAACCAGGAGAAACCAGGAAAATAACCCATGTGAGGGATAATGAAGTGATTACCTGATAACATCCTCAATGTTATGTGAGGTGTATTTAAAAATTTCATGGGGATACATTCCTAGCTATCTCATGATGATAAAAATAACATGAAAAATGTGTAACATCCACCTTCACCAAAGTGGGAGAAACTGGAGATCGAGTGTTTTATGTTGACATGACCACCGATGTTTAGATTATCTTATGATCCTCTAGTCGTGGAATAGTGGGTCCACTAAATAGAGAAAATATTTTTTTCCTTCATTTTTCTAAGATGGAGAAGGTGACTTTGGCTGTTTATCACCTAAATAAAGATGCTGACCAATGATGTGCGTTGATTCTAAAAACTATGATGAGGGAAGAAATTGAAGAGATAGAGTGGAAATAATTTAATATATTGTTTATTAATATGTAATTCCCTCAAAATATTTCTATGAATATGGAGGGAAATTTTATAGAGCTGATGAAAAATAAAGGGAAGTTTTTCAAATCGTGCAACGAAAATTTCATAAGGCATCCAAGGACTGCTTTAGGTTTTGTTGTCATCAATGTTAGAAAAAATGATATAATCATAAGTGTATTAATTCACACCTTTTATGTCTCTAACAATTAAAGAATTTGGGATTTATGAATATTTTTTTGATGTGCTCTCCAAGTGGACATGGTGTTTAGAAAATGGTAACATGGCTATGGCGATATGAAATAAATAATGTATCATCAACCAATAAGATCTAGTCAGAAATGTGGAAATAAGAATCCACCACCCACATATCAAAAATGTGGGAAGAATCATCATTGGAACTACCTCAATGTGATGGGTAAATTCTTCATGTGTGGGTGAAAATGAAACTGATCTCATTAATGTAAAAAATATATAAGAAGACATGAAAATGTGGTTGAGAAAATGAGTTAACCACCCATGGTCAAATTCTACAACTATGGGGTGAAAGGAAATTATGCAAGCTAGTTTACTAAACCTTAAGTTCATGAGGGTAATCAACATAATTATCCGCTAATGCCAGTGGCCAAATATAATGCTTCTTCCATCACTACTACAGAAGTAGAGAAGAAAAATTAATTTGTACAAGTTACACATCCAATTCACTCACGAATTCAAAAAAAAACCATATTCGATTACAGTTCTTTTATATCCTAAATTTTTTCTAGAACTATTTAATCGATCCCCAAAAATATGATGTAGAGATATCTATAAAATCTCCAAGTTGTGGAATCTTTGAAAACAATGTGTCAGAATCTTCTATTGCTGGTGAAAGTGGGAATATTATTCCAGAGAATATTGTGATACATCCCTTTATGTAATTAAATTATATAATGTGAATGGATTAAACCACCATATATAGAGCACATAAAAACATTTGGGAGAAGGAAATATCTTTTCACATTCTGAACCAACCCAAGAACCTCTAAAATTTCACAGAAGATCATGAATCTCCTTTTTAAAATCTATTAACGGTGTGGGTGCTAATTCACTATGAGTAAGAATACCTCTCCTAAATGGTTGAGTCAATGAAAGGTATCAACCTAGGTGAAATACCCATTATGAGGGAATATACTGATGTATTTCCAGAAGATTTTTTTGTAATTCTCCTTGATCATGATATATTGTTCCCAATAGGAATCAAACCTGGAGATACTCCTATATCATATTGTACATTTATGATGGACCTTTTCTAATTGGAAGAGTTAAAGAATTAACTTCATGACCATTTGGATAAATGGTTCATATTCCATAGCGCATTACCTAGGGGTACGAGAGTTCTCTTTTTCATGAATAATGATGGATCAATGTGGTTGTGTATCAATTATCAGGAACTGAACAACATCAACATAAAACCCATATATCCTCTCCCAAGGATTGATGACCTCTTCGATTATTTATGAGGAGCTCCGTACTTCTCAAAGGTGGACGTTTAGTATGAAAATCATTAGATAAAGGTGCAGAAGGAAGATATTTAGAAGGCCACTTTCTGTAAAAGGTATGATCACTATGAGTTTTTTGGATTCCCTTATGACATAATAATTCCACTACAATCTTCATGTATCTTATTAATAGAGTCTTTATACATTACCTAAACTAATTTTTGTTAGTTTTTGTGGATGATATTCTCATCTACTATAAGATAAAGGATGAACATGAAGATCATCTAAGGCATGTGTTGGAAACATTTAGGAAGGAGATATTGTAATCCATGTTCAGGAAGTGTGAATTCTGGATGAAACAAGTCACATTCATGGGACATGTGATCACAAGTGAGGGAATTTCTATAGACCTCTGAAAAACAAAGGCAATTAAAGAATGGAAATGACCCTCTACTGTCATGAGAATCCATATTTATCTTGGATTAGATGGATACTAATGATTTTTTGGGAGAATGTTTTCACAATTTTCAATCCCTCTAAAAAAGTTAACAAAGAAAGTTGTAAAGTATGTCTGGATGGAAGAATTTGAGGAATGATTCATGGATCTGAATATAAGGTTGATGACTACAAATGTACTCACATTACCAAATACTGGATAATGTTTTATGATATATTGTGACTCTTCAAATAAAGGATTGGTTTGTGTACTAATGAAAAATGATAATTTCATAGCCTACACCTCACTTTAGTTAATGATCCAGGATAAAAAACTACCTAACACAAGATCTAGAGATAGAAACTATGTTTTTTCCTTAAAAATATGGAATAACTACCTATATGGTGAGAAATGTGACATATATATTGATAATAAGATCCTAAAGTATATATTCACATAATAGGTTCTTAGAATGCATCAATAGAGATAGTTATATCTAATAAAGTAAAATGATTTCTCTATTCACTATCCTCCTGGAAAGGAAAACAAGGTAGCTAATGCTCATAGAATAAAATATAATGTTACTATATCAATTTTGGAGATTAAAGAAGACCATATCTTCAGTTATATACAAATGATGGATTTTTGAAATTTTCAGGGTAGGGAATACATCGTATCAATCCCAAATGGTTTCCTAACCATATATCCAAGAGTATACTAAAGAGACAAAAATGGATGATAAAGAGTTGAAAAAGTGGGTGACTGTAGTAATGCAATGGAAGATGCAAGAGATCAATATTGATGATGATTGTGTGATTCAGATTGGAAAAAGGATTTTTGTGCCTTAATCACATGGGATAAAGAAGGATATATTGGATAATTCACATTTCCCCACATCTCTTATCCATCCTAGGAGTACTAAGAGGTATTGTGATATTTGAGAACACTTCTGGCGGGATAACATGATGATGGAGATTCCAGAGTATATCTAAAGGTCCTTGATATGTCACTAGGTTAAATTAGTGCTACATAAGTCCAAAGGGATGGTGAAACCATTTCATATACCCATGTTTAAATGGGAGAAGGTCACTGTGGACTTTGTCATAGGTCTCCCAAAGACATCCCAAGGAAACAATGTGATATGGTTTTGGTGGACCGACTCACGAGGACTGGCCACTATATCACTATCTGGGAAGATCTCTCACTTGAAAAATGTTCAATGATATATGTGAAGGAAGTTGTGAGACTACATTGGGTTCCACATTTAATTTCAATGATCATGATTCAATGTTCACAAACTAAATTTTAGAGGAGTCTTCAACATTATTTGAGAACTGAATTAAACTATACCATGACCTATCACCACCAAGCTGATGGCCAATTTAAGAGGCTTATTAAAACACTTGAAGATATACTCAGATCATGCTTGATAGAATTAAATGGTGGATTGGATCATCATCTCGAATTGTATGAGTTTTCATACAACAATATCTTCCACTCATGTATTCAGATTGCTACATATGAATATCTCTATAGAAAGAGATGTAGAACTCCAACCTGTTGTGGTGAAGTTAGGGAATGAAAGCTACTTGGACCATATCTTATGAAAGAGATGAAATATAAGGTTCAAGAAATCCAGCAACATATCATGGTTTCTCAGAGTTGTAAAAAGATCTATGCTGACAACTGTCGAAAGGACTTGGAGTTTGACATTGTAGGAAAAGTCTTCCCTCGATTATTACCTCTAAGAGATTCATGAGGTTTGGATTGAAAGGGCAGTCATGCCTATGGTACATTGGCCCCTTTGAGATCCTAGAGTTCATATGAGTCAACTACTATAATCTTTCACTTCCATATCATATGGCTCAAGATAAACAAGTTTTCCACATATCACTCCTGATGCTGTACATTCCAAATCCCTTGCATGTACTAAACTCAAGGGTCATACTGCTGGAAGATGATCTCTCTTATCAAAAGTAGCCAGTAAAGATTCAGTACTAGAGTGATAAGGTTCTAAATAACAAGACAACCCTCCTTTTCAATGTTTTGTGGAGGAACCATATATAAGAAGAAAAAATTTGGCTACTAAAGGAGGCGATGATGGAGAGGTACCCTCACAAGTTTATGTAAAATAAAATTTCAGAAAAAAAAATTAAAATGGGGGGAGGAATTTAATGACCCAAAAATTTATCAATGAAATTTATCCCTTATCACAGTAATTCCTTAAAGAATAAATAACATAAAATAACATAGATAACAAAATAAAAACCTTATAATGGAATAATTAATGAAATAAGACGTTTTTATGGATGTTAAGGAACCAATACCGATGAAATAGTAACTTGACCTTATGGATATTATTGTGGCCCGTATGAATGGTAAACCATGGCAATAAATAGTTACCTCACACATGAATGGATAAATAAAAAATATTCATCTTATAAATAAATTTATTCTATAATTATATCATAATCTTTGAAAATAAATGTTTTAAAATTTATTAATTATGTGTTTTTGTAAGTTATACATATTTAATTACACTTTTATGATTAATTTAATAATTTAATAGAAAATGTATTTTCAAAAAAATTATTCAGTAATTAATATTTCCATTTCCAATGATTTTAATATAATTTTATTAGACTTTATTCAATTTTTATTAGTCTTATAAAATCGGTTACAATTTTAAAAATTGTATTTTCTGAGTAAATTTCAATTTTATTAAAAAATAAAATTATTCATATTTTTAAAATTATTTTCAAAAAATAGAAGTCATTTTGGTGTTCTAATCATTAAAAAATGTTTAGGTTGAATTTTTGGGATTTTTCTGGAATAGTTTAATTTTTTGTGAATATTACAATATGGTAATTTACCCAATATATACATTATATGTTATATACACTTTTCCTTGAGTCATCAATGATGAAATCAAAATAATCATGAACTAAAATTCATTAAATTAATATATTTAGATATTATTATCAATCTATTTATAGTCTTTATACAAAATAATAAACTAATTAATATAACAATGAGAAAACAGCCCTCTCTTCCACTATAAATACCACCGCACACCACCTCTTTTCCACACACCTCTCAGGCTTTTACCATTGTCCGAGTTCTTCTCAATACATATCCCAATACCCTCCCCTTCATCCAATTGTGTTTTTTCTCATCAAAATATCAAGCCTTGGTTCCTTGATGAGGATCTCATGATGATAATTCAAGAGGTAAATCCTCTATTTTTTTATCTTTTAAATTCCTTTCAATTTCAATTATTTTCCTATTCTATCCTCCAATAAATTTATCCAAATTTAATGATAACTATGGTACCATTAATATACTAAAATTATATCATTTTAATGTAATATTTAAGATTAATCTTCTCCCTATCACTCTTTAAATATAAAAATGAAATTGTCGCCCATGATGGGTCCATTTACCGACATCATTGGAGATATACGTTCATTTTCCTTAAATTCCATCATGGATAGTAATGAAACCATTAAATTATTTAAACCAGATGTTAATTTATATTTATAATTTTTAACTAACATTCACACATAATACTATATGATAAAACCAAAATGAGTTTGTTGTGTTGGAAAAACTACAAAAATTAACCTAAAGTGATCATCATTAAATTTTATCTAATGATTAATCCTCATGATATATAAAAATATTAATTATAATATAATTTAAAATATTTAATATTATTAATAACATATAATAAATGTTCTGGATATTTATCTACATTTTACACGAACCTCTATTCATGTATAAAAATGAACTGATTTTAAAATCTATGAAAAAAACACTCCAGAATGATGAAATTAATTTCTATAACTCATCTATATTCCCATAAATTAAATTAATAAAACCATAATGAATAATATTCATATATACAAGGTTTTTTAATTTTTATTTAACTAATGTAATGTGATTATACAGTACATTAAATTGAATAAAGCATTCAGACACAAGGTAAGGGGAATTTTTGAACCTGACTCTATTTCTTTGAGTTTTCCCTCTTTCACCAAATTTTTATTATTGAAATTCCATAATTATAATTTCTTAATCACTATCATACCTTTTTGGGATATACAGTTTTCTACTTTAGTTTATGACAAAGAAAATATTTTCCAAAAGAACTCATCTTTAAAAAACATCTTTTACTTATTGAGATTGTTTATTCATCAAGGTTGATGATTCTTATATTAATTATGTTATTCCATATTTCATTTGGGAACCCAAATTATATTAATGTATGATTTATGAAATGAAAATATATCCATTACATGTGTTATTTTAGGTCTAAGATTGATATATGTTCTATTTTGTATGCATGATAATGGAAATTTTATGATATGAAGTGTGCACACGAAATTATATAGTGAAAAGATTATGATAAGATGTGATGGTATCTTCCATAATTACATTGAGATACAATACATTGGGTAATGTGATGTGTCTCATGAGAAATGAAAAATATTTTGCATCATGATTATAGCATTGATCCCTACTATGGGTGGTAGTTGACCGCTAAGACATGATATTCAATTTTTATGCATTTCCACATTCCATATCTGGACCTAATGTTTCTTTTCATGATTATGGTGATGATTTTCTGATTATTCTAAACCCATTTTATATTGTCTCATGTTATTATATTCTATCTTACTAGGCTTTTAGCTACCCCATTTTGATGTATATCCTCAGCTGAATACATGTACTAAGGAGAACAGGATGGACAATACGAAGCTAGAGAAGAAGGAATTAAATAAATGTTTATCTTTTATGTTGTAATTGTTATTTATGGTCCTAGTTTCCCTGATAAAATATACCATTGGATCCTGGTATTGTATTTATTTTTCGTTGTTTGTCTATAAAATTATGTAATAAGTTATAGAAGAGAAATAAGGGTATCAATAGTATTGATGATCCTTTGATGTGGTATAGGTTGATCTATTGTTTCCCATGTGGGGTAGTGGTTTGAAGACATTTCTTATTCACCCTAAAATTCATAGTGAGTTGGGAAGGGATCATTAAGGTAAGGATTCCCTCATTTCACTTTATCAGGTATCAGGAGGGGGGTTTCTCTTATTTATCTATGGGTGATGATTGTGATGTATTACTCAATGATAAATAATTGGCTAATTGGAATTTATTGTGGGAAGGAAAATGATTAACATGTTCTTACATCTTTGATATTATTATTATATAATGGATTGTATGGGAATTATGCTATGCTAAAAATTATGGTCATCGGGGTCTTTGTTTGTGAGGGATGATATGTGTTATGAATATTGTGTTAGTGGTGATTTTCTTAATATCATTTTACAATGTAAATTGACTAACCACTTATATTCAGATAATGAAATGGTTTCACCAGGATTATGGTTTGTGTTGCAACATCGGTAAAATAATGTTGAATTTGATAAAATCTCCTATAATAAATCTATGAAATGATATTTCATGTCTTGTGATGTGTGGTCATGATGTGGGAAGAATATGTGTTTTTGAGATGTGATGTGGAGCTGATGGGAGATATGTGTTTGTGTTTCTTCGATGGAAAGGTGGTGGTTTTTTGGTCGTGCATTTGGGGAAGTGAAGTGCTGGTAATTTTTTCATGCTTTTGGTGCTAGAGAGCGGTACTTTTTTTCTATTATTTTTAGGTGGTGAGGCATTGGTATTTTTTACTTGATTTTGGGGTGTCGAGATAGCGGTTGTTTGAACATGCTTTTGGTTTATCAGGCGGTGGTTTTTTGGTTGTGTTTTTTGGGAAAGAAGGCAATGGTGTATTGTAGATGATGATATTCTTGTGATGTGTGGTTTTTTCATTCTACATCCCACTATTTTAATGATATAATTATTTAAAAATGAATGAAATAGATATGGTTTAGTTTCATTAGTTGGATGTTAATTATTAATGAACAAATATGTGATGGGGTGTGTGGTTAAATGTGTATTATTCTTAATAATGTAACGAATGGGTTGGATAATTTAATTGGTTGGAAATGTGAAATGGGGAATGTGTCCTTTTGTGTGGTGTTATGAATTTAGAGGTAGCAATTAATGTGGGGATGTTGTGAGATTGTTGGTGTTTGGTTTTGAAACCATTGTTTGGGATTGTGTGTTGATATATTTATATACATGTATATTTTTGTGATTTCTATACTCACACCACCCATGATGAGCACTGTGATCCGACACACATATTTTCATAAGGGGTGTTTTTTCCAACATCCTAGGTATGAGGATAGAAGGATGGGTAAATTACCTTTCTTTATATCTCTTTTAGGGAAGTAGATATGCATATGTTGTGATATCCAGATGTCGGTTAGTTCACTAAGTGATCGATCAAGTCTTTTTGGGTGACATGTGATGTTACCATTCAATATGGCGATAGCCCAAGTGTTTTTAGGTGAGATGTGTTGAAACCATTCTTTGGGGTGGTGCCCTGGGTGTTTTTAGGTTAGATGTGAAATGACCACATTGTGGTGTAGATTACACTGGTGGAAGTTCATGGTAGGAGGAGGTCATGAGGTTGATGTTCTTCAATTTCACAATACCCTAGTACTCTGGTTATGGATGTGGCTGTAATGTAATGGATCATGTTTTTTGAGCTATATGTGATGGGATATAATGTATAGTGGAGGACTTTGTGACAGTGAGTGTGATGTGTTATGACCATTTGGTGGGGTAGTGTTATATATTATTCGAGAATATGAGAGCGCCAGGTTGTATGATGGTGTCTGAGAGTTGATAATCAGTGAGAATATATTGTGTGTTACCTTTTATTTATAAGTTTATTATTATGTTTTTATACTTGGATTGAGTTGTATGGTGGGACTTCCTTTTTGAGGATGGGATGGATAGTTTACCTGTTTAGGTTATGTTGGTTCTTCTGTTTTCTCATTGTTGTATTAGTATGCTTCTTTCTCATTTTCACAACAGACATTCGTTTTCCTTCTATGTAAACTTCTATGGTCACCATATGTATATAAAACTAATTTTAGGTTTCTAGGTGGATCACATGGAACATGAAATATATTACTATCTTGGACATTAGATAACTAATTTTTTTCTAGTTAATCATTGAATTTTGGTATTTACATTGGATACATTTATCTAAATTAGTTTTATTTATACATGAATTTTGGTATGGTAGAAACCAAGGTGATTGATCTAACAATACCCCATGGTGTAACCATTATTCTATCAAAACCTTAATGGAACATCTCATTCTTCCATCTAATATCCTAAATTACTCACTCATGTTTCTTACCTAAATGTAATGCATATGCTTCAGCCAACCCCTCTCAATGATTTCCATTGATCATCAAAAGGATCTATTTAACTAACACTTCTCAAGGTCTCTAGGTCCACCAACCAAGCTCATTGATTAGACTCACTTTGTGGCTACTAGGCCCAAACACATATCTTTCAAGTCAACCATATAAAATCCATATCTCCTGGGACATCATCCATGTTCTCATTTTAAATTCCCTGGATAACACACATGTGAAACAACCACTCTAGGGTCTCATATACACAAGGTCATGAACCTCATGGAAATTCATCATCCAACTAGGGTACTTATTCTCTCTGGTCATGTAAAGACCCAAAACCTAACATAAATGGACATTACATTACTGTTTCAGAATAATTAATATATAACAAAAACAAACACACAAGGACCGTAATAGTTTAGTGTCTCTGTAGACTCGAAACATAATCTTCTAATCGTGGTGAAAGATCTTCAACATCTCCCATAAAGATATTTCATTTTTGTTTTCTTACCTAAAACCTTTTTTTATATACTGGGGAAAATAAAACATATAAAGGGTGAGCTCAAATGCTCAGTAAGGGCAAGCATTGAGAAAATGAAAAAAACCATACACATTTGAACTTAAAAACATTAACATAATGTTTAAACCTAAAATTCTTGAGCAATGACAGAAAACATGGCAATACATAAGGAATAGCTCATAATGTAACATCAATCATGATAAAATAGCAAGGGAATAAAACATGTAATTGTGGAACCCATTAACCACACGTTATGATTTCCATAGTATCCAAGGCATTTCTGCCTAGACCATCTTTTTCGACAAAGTCACTTTCTAAATCGAGTTCACTCCTCATTCCAGGCAAGTATCACTGAACTGGGTTAACTTGTCATTCCAGCCATGTCTATCTCATGAGATATAAATCTTTACCCAATTCATTGTAGGGAGATATAGGTCTCACCCATCTCATAATGAAATCATTCTTACGTGTGCCACAACATAAACATAAATCATTCATCATAACCCAAAGAATAAAATGTGTTTCATAAACATCATCCCATCCTAACATAATCCATATAAAACAAATGGACATAATTTCAGCATAAGAGAAGTGAAACCACGTAAATAATAGAGAAATTATACTTGAAAAATACACTTATGAAATAATGTCATCTTAGATGGAAAATGGTTTTGATAAAACACTTGAGATAAATTCTTGAGGAAAATATACTTTCTTATTCAAAATCATTATCTTTTGACAAAATGCCATGAAATTTTAAAAGAAAAAGATTTTGTTGAAAATAGACATGAAATATTTTAGATTAATCTCTATGAAAATATGTTATGAAACCGTAAAATTCCGTTCATGCCATATAAGTTAAAAAAAACATTCTCCTCGTACTTTTAACAGAAAAGTTAAAAAGTACCACATATTGTAAACAAAAGCTAGATTCCTTCCATAACACAAAGAAAAAGTCAAGAGGGGTAAAAATAAGTTCAAACATACATGGAAGAATTTTAAAAACTTTAAGAAAACATTTTTATGGACATGGATGAAAAATATAACCCCAGTAAATACTTAAGAATAAACAATCTCGGATAAGAACGAGATTGGAATAATTATCCCTTACCTTAAGTCCGATATGATTCATACGTATCAAAACCTCCTATATAATGATTTAAATAATTTCATTGACTTATGAAAGAATCATATTCATTGTTATTATATCATATATAGTTAACTTATGACTTTATATTACCTGTTCTTTTGTAAATTCCATGTTAAATCAATGTTTTGGGTACAATCATTTTATTTATCATACGTGTTTGGACTTGTTGTTCTTGATATTATTATTACTTATATCATGATTTAATTACTTCCAGAATTTAAATCATGATTTATATATCATATATATGAAGTATATATATATATATAATAGATAGATAAATGAAATGAAATACACCATTCATGGTGACGGTAGTCTGTACGTACGCATGAACGTTGTTTTCCTTTCTTTATTGACTTGAATTGAAGTAAGTAGATGACATATATATATATATACATAATAATGTAGCATAATTATGTCATATATTTTATTATTATTAATTATATATACTTTATAATCATTCTTAAATGGATAATCCTGGAAAATAAATCTCATCGCGTTCGTGGAGACAGTAGTCCGTACGTATGCACGAGCGATGATATCATTCCCATGATTATTGAATTGAATTGAAGTGGATGAAATAATATCTCAGAATAAGTATGATGTTATTATAACTATATATAGTTATTATTTACACTATTATACCCATCCAAGTAAGGTGGTGGTTGAAAAACAGATTACACCACGGCGTGGAGACAGTATTCCGTAAGTACGCACCTGCGATGATTTTGTTTTCCATAGGATGGATAAAAGATGAAATAGGGTTGTTTCATATTTATAATAACATATTAGTATACGAGTGATACTGATGTTATTATTTCATAATTAAACAACTAAATAATAGTAAGTAGAAGAGGAAATAATTTTGAAAGAATCGGCAACAGACATCACCTCTTCTTTAAAGCGCCTCTTCTTAACCTCCTCTTAGGGCACTAAAGATGGCCTTTGAATAAAACCAGGACCTCTAAGATGTTTCTAAGTAATTGGATAAGTGAAATTGGATGGGTTTGTCTGAGCTTGAAGGCTCAATGTGGTGTGAGGAGGAGAGGGAGGAGGTGCCCTTTTATAAGGGAGGAGAGGGGCACCTTAGGAAAAACTTAAAATATTATTTTATTATAAATTCATATTCGGTTTTTAATAGCTCCAAATTAATTTATTTAGAATATAAGGTGTGTATGGTTCTAAATACTATCAAAAAATAGATTTTAGACATGTTTTGGTTACTATTTTAACCTTTTCATTTAGATTTAACTCTAAGTTAAATAATTTATCTTTTAACGTGTCTTCTTGTTTTCTTACATTATATGGTTAATAAACATACTATAACAAGAAAAAATAACCCCAAGTTGTTAATTATTAATATATATAACCTTATATAAGTCATTTGGCCGAACCTTAGATTTTTTAGGAATAAAATAACAATTAATAATATAATATTTTATTTAAAAAATATTTTTTTGTATATTTTGACACTATTTGGTAATTGATTTTTGTGAAAATCATAGCTGCATAATTAGTTTGAAAAAATATAATTAAATAAATAATAATATGTCATATTAACTTATAAAATTCGTTTAATTCATAAAAAGACTCAAATTACATTTATTTGGGTATTTCATAACATCAATTATGTTAATATTTCATTAATAAGGTAATTACTGCATTATCATTTTGTCAAAAATAAATTAAATTATTTAATGTCTAAAAATTATAAATAAAATACCATTAGTTTGCAATTTTTTTATCTTTCTAATGAATATTTATAGTCGAATTTATCTTATTTATAACCATATATTATGAATGTTGTAGTTATTAAACTTTGATTTTAACTATTTTAACTCTTTTTTAAATAAAATAATAATAACTGTCCTAATCTAATCCATGTGGACCTAATGGGTATTATTTTATTCCTAAGTTTGTTTTTGGTCGAATTACACTTATAAAATAGAATTAGGAGATGTGTTAGGGTATTAATAATATCATTTTTACCCTTAATTACCCTATTTACTTTTTACCGTGGTAAATAAAAGTAAAAAAGATACTATTCACAAAAAAATTATTTTTATCATATTGAACAAAATTTTACTCCATAATACTGACTGTGTATCTTGGATTATAGAAATTCCACTCACAGAAGTAGTAAAATGAAATCTTATGTAAATTTTCAAATTATTCTATGAGGTGGGTAAAAGACGGTGAAAAGTTCAATAAAATTTTTATATATCTAAAATTATTATAAAATGACTCCAATGAATTACATTGAACTTATATAGGTATTATGTATCAATTTTGACCAGAAATAAATTTAAATAAAATAAATAATTATTTATATAAAAAGTCGGTTTTTAAATAGTAACCTAGTGTTTTCACTATTCATCTAAAATTAAAAGTTTTCAGAAAAATACCAAAATTTCACCCTAGGCTAATTTCAATATTCCGATTCCAAAAATGAAGTCCATTTTGAAAGATAAAATTTATAGAATTTGAAAATTTTGGTATTACTATTCATAATAGCTAGTTCATAATAATATTATAAGAATATCTCATTTAGAGAATCTCGGTATTGCGTACTACACACGCTTTCAAAGAAGGTCTTGATTGCATGTAATGGAAGCCAAGTCAGGGCTGTGTGTACCAAAATCTCTATTTGGTGTTGCATATAACATAATCAAAACTTATTTCATTTATACAATAAACAAAATCTAAACATCATGTTGTGTAGAATAATTTCAACAAAATGAACTTGAAATTGTGTGTAACATGAGCAAAGAATAGTGTTGCATATACTGCAAGATAATATGGTGTTGAATATAGTACAAGATAATCTTTGTTTAGTGTATAATAGAAGAAATCAAAGAAATTAAAAATAATATATCTTATAAAATCTCAACGTCTTACATTCTACCCCCCTTAAAATAAATTTCTCCCTCGAAATTCGTCGGGGTTATAAATGGTTTACTACTTGAAAGATTCTTTCATAAAAACCCACATCGTAAAACGGAAGACTAATACTTCATTTTAAAAAGGGATGATCGAATCATAACATTCACCCAAATTATCTCAGCAATGGGTTTCCACATAGGACAGCATAGGTGAAAATATGGATATGGAAGAGAAATCTAACGATCAATTTCTGATGGAGAGTAGTAGAGAACATGGATATGAAAAAGCCAACAATCACAAAGACATAAATTTGTGATGATCTAAGGTACCATCTGATTCATCAGATATAAGGGAACTAGAAAAACATTTTTAGTTTTCAAGATCATTTCCCTAAATTTGAAGAATTTGAATCAGATGAAATACTTACTTTATTTCGGTACAATCTCATCCTTGTTTATGCCTTGAACAATTTCCACTTCATCTCTTAATGAAATGAAGTTGAATTTTTCATTCATGAAGTGTTAGCAGATCATGTGATAGAATGACGGGTCACTCCATCTGTCTTAAACAAAAGGTTAGAAAAAGTTATCAAATATATTTAAGTCCATCTATGGTGAGGTTAATTTTATATGATTCCAAAAATAGAATTATACTTCATCTATCATACCACTTAATAAAATAAAACTATATTATACTAACTAGGGACTTCATGTAGGCCAGTAGTAGGCGATAAAGGCATGTCGCACTTCGGTTGTGGGTCCTATTCCCGCAACCTTGTCCGACACGATGGGTTGTCGCCTGTTCTGCAGGTTGTCCCTTTTCTTAAACTACACTATTATAACATTCTATCAATAATATCGAAAAAAGTTTTTAGCCTTAAACAATACTAATTTATGTTCAACAGAATCCATTACAACATTTAGGCTTATCCAAAATACTTCTTTCCAAACACTTAGTATAAAGAGAACTATTACTAAAAAGTTCATATAACATGCACATGAATACCATCATTTATCCCTCCTATATATTATTGGTAACATTCCAATAATGTGAATAACTTAATCATTTATTCTCTTGAAAAATGAATACCCATTGAACCTTAGTGAAAACATGAATTCTTTCAAAAGTTAACTCTTTCCACATACCAAAATCTAAAAATTCTATATACTCAAACAATGATATAACTTTGTCCTCATATCAGTCATGAGCTCATGAATACTATCAAACATTTAATTTTCTCCTTATCCCTTCATTATGCACATATCATCTTCTTTCCAAAATATTTGAATCACTTTTCATGGTTACCGGTACCATATAATTATCGAAAACCACAATAAACCATTACATAGATATTAAAATGTTCCACAATACTATAAATGAGATTCCACAACATTATTTTAGAATCCATTTACATAAACACAAAATCATTCCACCACATCGTTTTCATAATCAACATTGCTAATAGTGATCACATGTGACTTTCCTTTGTCCTTTGCCTTAAGAGGTTTCTCACATTGATCATCATTAACCCTTGGATTAGGGAATTGATTTGCATAATGCCCCATTTCCTTGCACTTGATTCATTGAAGTGTTGGTGGTGCGTTCTCGGCAGTCTTTTCATTATTCACATTATTAGCAACCCTTTTTCCATTACTTCTACACTCAGATACTCGATGACCTTATTTTCTACAATTAAATCATTTTTAGTCCCATTATGACAATCTCTACCGTGCTTCTTTCCACACATTGAGCATAAAGAAACATTTATATTCTTTTCACCATTATTCTCAGATTTCTCCTTGAACTCCATCTTTCGTTTCTTGTCAAAACCATGAGATGGATATGTAACACCAACTTCCATTTCTACCTTGATAGAAAAATGAAAAAAAAAATTCATAGCTACTGAAGTCTCTTATAGCTAATTCCATTCAATGACTTTTTTTTAAACCACTGAAGAATCGATCAACTTTACTTTCAGGTTAGATGATAAATCTTGATGCATACATTTCAAGCCTTGTAAAATTTTCTTCGTATATACCAACAAATTCTTCATCCTTTTTCTTAAGCTCATGGAAATCCTGTTCCATCTTTGTTCGAAGTATTCAAGGGAAGTACTTGTTGAAAAATAATTTCATGAACTCATCCCATTACATAGATTCAATTTTAACTTGGGGACTTTTATTTTTAACTAGAGTCCACCACTGGTCTTCTTCACCTTCTAACTGGTAAACAGCTGAAATGACTTTTTCGTTCTCTGAGCAATGAGGTATTGAAAATATCTTTTCAATGGTACATATCCATTATTCAGAAATAAGTGGATTAGAAGACCCACTGAAAGAAGGTGGATGTTGCCTCATGAATGACTCAATAGAATATTGTTCCCTTCTCTGCTCATTTTGAAGTCAAGAATGATTCATAGCTTGTTTAAGTATAGAAATATGATTATGCAATCCATCTCCCACAACATTGGTTTGTTGAAGACTAAAAATTTTTCATTGTCCATTACATTGATCAACACAGTTTTTTCGGGTTCCAGCCATCATCTAAAAACCAAAAAGAATAGTGTGAGAGGCAAAAGTCGTGCTAGGTAAAACAATATAATAAAGGGGTAGTACCTTCAAAATATAACATTTTATGGTTAATTCTAATATTGTTACCATAATTATAGGAATTTAACCTATACTTATACTTAACATTAGGGACATCCCAAGACATACATTAGAAATATCTCTAGGGATCTCACTAATGTTTTCTCATCCTTGTTTCCAAAGGTTATCTAAGCCTTTCTTTTGATACCAATAGTTGAGACCCAATGCTTCACGTAAATGGACATTACATTACTTCTTCGGAATACTTAATACATAACAAATATAAACACACAAGGACCGTAATAGTTCAGTGTCCTTGGAAACTCGGAACATAATCTCCTAATTGTGGTGAAAGATCTTGAACATCTCCCATAAAGATCTTTCCCTTTTGTTTTCTTACATAAAACCTTTCTTTATATCCTGGGGAAAATAAAACATATAAAGGGTTAGCTCAAATTCTCATTAATGGTAAGCATGGAGAAAATAAAACAAAACATACACATTTAAACATAAAAACACTAACATAATGTTTAAACATCAAATTCTTGAGCAATGACATAAAACATGGAAGTACATAAGGCATAGATCATAATGGAACATCAATCATGATTAAATATAATGGTAATTAAACATGTAATTGTGGCATCCATTAATCACATGATATGATTTATATAGTATCCAAGGCATTTCTTCCTAGACCATCTTAGTGCACAAATTCCCTTTCTGAATCGAGTTTACTCCTCTTTCAAGTCCGGTATCACTGAACCGGGTTAACTTGTCGTTCCAGCCATGTCTATCTCATGAGATATAAATCTTTACCCAATGCATTTGAGGGAGATATAGATCCCACCCATATCATAATTAAATTATTCTTACGTTTGTCACAACATAAACATAACTCATTCATCATAACCCAAAGAATAAAATGGGTTTCATAAACATCATCCCATCATAACATAATCCATATAAAAAAATGGACATAATTTCATAATAAGAGAAGTTAAACCATGTAAATCATAGAGACATTATACTTGAAATATACACATATGAAATAATGTCATCTTAGATGGAAAATGGTTTTGATAAAACACTTGAGATAAATTATTGAGGAAAATATCCTTTCTTTTTCAAAATCATTTTCTTTTCACAAAATGCCATGCAATTTTAAAAGACAAGGATTTTGGTGAAAATAGTCATGAAATATTGTAGAGTAATATTCATGCAAATAAGTTGTTATGAAACCGTAAAATTCCATTCATGCCATATAAGTTAAAACAACATTCTCCTTGTAATTTTAACAGAAAAGTAAAAAAGTACCACATATGGTAAACAAAAGAAAGATTCTTTCCATAACATAAAGTAAAAGTCAAGAGGGGTAAAAATAACTTAAAAAATACATGGAAGAATATTAAAAAATTTATGAAAACATTTTTATGGACATGGAAGAAAAATATAACCCCCATACATACATACTAATAAAAAATAATGGATAAGAACGAGATTAGAATAATTATCCCTTACCATAGGTCTGATAAGCTTCGTACATATCTGAACCTCCTGTATAATGATATAAATACTATCATTGAATTATTACAGAATCATATTATTTTTTATGATATCATATATATTTCACTTATGACTTTATATTACCCATTCTTTCGTAAATTCCATGTTAAAGCAGCGTTTTTGGGTAAAATCGTTTTATTTATCGTACGTGTTCGGACTTGTTGTTCTTGATATTATTATTACTTATATCATGATTTAATTACTTCCAGAATATAAATAATGATTTATATATCAAATATATTCAGTATATGTATATATAATAGATAGATAAATGAAATGAAATACACCATTCATAGAGACGGTAGGCCGTACGTACGCATGAACGTTGTTTTCCTTTCCATATTGACTTGAATTGAAGTAAGTAGATGACATATATATATATATGTATACATAAATACAGTAGCTTCATTATGTCATATATTTCATTATTTTTCATTATATATACTTTATAATCATTCTTAAATGGTTAATCATGGAAAATGAATCTCATCACGTTCGTGCAGACGGTAGTCCGTACATACGCACGAGCGATGATATCATTTTGATGATTATTGAATTGAATTAGAGTGGGTGATATAATATCTCAGAATCAATATGATTTTATAATAAATATATATAGTTATTATTTACACCATTATGCCCTCCAAGTAAGGTGGTGGTGGAAAAACAGATTACACCATGGCATGGAGACGGTATTCTGTAAGTACGCACGCGCGGTGATTTCATTTTCCGTAGGATGGATAGAAGATGAAATAGGGTTGTTTCATATTTATAATAACATATCAGTATATGAGTGATATTGATGTTATTACTTCATAATGAAACAATTAAAGTAGATTAAGTAGAAGGAGAAATAAATTTGAAAGAATCGGTAACAGACATTACCTCTTCTTTGAAGTGCCTCTTCTGAACCTCATCTTAGGGCACTAAATATGGTCTTTGTAGAAGACCAGGACCTATAAGATGTTTCTAGGGAATTGGATAAGAGAAATTGCCAGGTTTTGGCCGAGCTCGAAGGCTCAAAGTGCTGTGAGGAGGAGAGGGAGGAGGTTCACTTTTATAAGGGAGAAGAGAGGCACCTTACGGAAAACATAAAATATTATTTTATTATTAAGTCATATTCTATTTTTAATTGCTCCAAATTAATTTATTTAGAATATATGGTGGGTATGGATTTAAATCCTCTCAACCAATAGATTTTAGACTAGTTTATTTTTCTATTTTAACCTTATCATTTAGATTTAATTCTATGTTAAATAATTTAACTTTTACCGTGTCTTCTTGTTTTATAAAATTATATGATTAATAAACATACTATAACAAGGAAAAAGAACCTTAAGTTGTTAATTATTAATATATATAACCTTATCTAAGTCATTTGGCCGAACCATAATTATTTTAAAATAAAATAACAATTAATAATATAATATTTGTTTTAAAAACTATTTTATGTCAATTTTGACACTATTTGGTAATTGATTTTTGTGAAATTAATAATATCATGATTTGTTCGAAAAAAGTTAATTAAATCAATAATAATATGTCATATTAACCTATAAAATTATTTTAATTCATAAAAAGTATTAAAATACATTTATTTGGTTATTTATAACATCCATTATGTTAATATTTCATTAATAATGTAATTACTGCATCATCATTGTATCAAACATAAATTAAATTATTTAATGTCTATAAATTATAAATAAAATACCATTAGTTAGGAAATTTTTTTATCTTTATAATTAATATTTATAGTCTAATTTATATTATTTATAACCCTATATTTAAAATGTTTTAGTTATTAAACATTGATTTTAACTATTTTAACTCTTTTTTAAATAAAATAATGATAAGTGTCCTAATCTAATCCAAGTGGACCTAAAGGGTAATATTTTATTCATAAGGTTGTTTTTGGTCGAATTACACTTTTCCAATAGAATTAGAACATGTTTTAGGGTAATAATAATATCATTTTCAGCCTTAATTGCCCTATTTAATTTTTACCGTCGTAAATAAAAGTAAAAAAGTTACTATTCACCAAAAATTATTTTTATCTTATTAAACCAAATTTTACTTCTTGATATTAACCGTGTCTCTTGGATTATAAAAATTCCACTCACAGAAGTGGTAAAATTATCTTTTATGTAAATTTTCAAATTCTCCTAGGAGGTGGGTAAAAGAGGGTGAAAAGTTCAATAAAAGTTTTATATATCTAAATTTATTATAAAATTACTCCAATGAATTACATTGAACTTATATATGTATTATGTATTGATTTTTACCTAAAATAAATTTAAATAAAATAAATAATTATTTATATAAAAAGTCTGTTTTTAAATAGTAACCCAATGTTTTCACCATTCATCGAAAATTGAATGTTTTCAGAAAAATACCAAAATTTCACCCTAGGATAATTTTGATATTACAAATCCAAAAATGAAGTCCATTTTGAATGGTAAAATTTATAGAATTTAAAAACGTGTGTATTAATATTCATAACGGCTAGTTCATAATAATATTATAATAATATCTCATTTAGTGAATCTCGGTATTGCGTACCACACACGCTATCGAAGAAGGTCTTGATTGCGTGTAATGCAAGCCATTTCAGGGCTGCATGTAGTGAAATCTCTATTTTGTGTTGCGTATAACATAATCAAAACATAGTTCATTTATACATTAAACAAAATCTATACTTAATGTTGCGTAGAATAATTTCCACAAAACGAACATGAAATTGTGTGTAACACGAGCCAAGAATAGTGTTGCGTATACTGCAAGCTAGTATGGTGTTTCATATAGTACAAGATAATCTTGGTGTAGTGTATAATAGACGACATCAAAGAAATTAAAAATAATATATCTCATAAAATCTCAGGGTGTTACAGGGCATCCACACATTAACAATATTTTGGGAAGGAATATCTCAAGTAGATTCTTCAAAAAATCATCCGGTGATCCATGTCAATGAAATATAGTCATAAAGTTCATCCAGTTATTATGTCATTTCAATCAATATGGGTAAATGGGATATAAGTTGTTATTGGAACATTAAAAAATTGAACCTAAATACTTAAAACCCATAAGGGGTTTACCATGAGGGGATATAATTCATTTATGGAACTAATAGGGTCTTTAAACCTCCTGTGAACATGGAATACATTATCATCATCAAGTGCCTCACCATGAATTGACATGGTATTCCATAAGAATAAAACATATTTAAAATTCTGCACAATAGAGGATAATTCAACTGAGTTCTTATATATGAAAAATTACATATAACGAGTTTCTAAAACATTTAATAGTTGAGCCTCATTAATTAGTTTAAATGATCACTCTAAAATTCCCCTACAATTCACGTGGATCCTATATTCGTATTATGATTCATATAATGCCAATTTCCTTTACAGGAAAATAGTCAAATATGTATATGGCTTATTTATAATTGTCCAAGTGCCAAAAATTCATTGACTCGTGAATAAAAAATATAAAAAATCATGTGCTTCATGATAGGTGAAATTATAAAATAAACACAACAAAGAAAACCAATGACATAAATCCCATACCAATGGTAAGATGGAATTCCAAAACAAAGGTATTCATGATGCATTAGTTCGAGTTCTATTAAAAGATCCATGAATTTATTAAATATCACCAATAACATATCCCAAAACATTAAGAATAAAGTAAAATATAACAACTGACACCACACTGTAACACCCTATTCTGGCTTACTCTATGAATAATTACTATACTGGTTTGCCACAAGACCTCAAAAATACCTACTCAAATTCCAATGGTTACAGACCAGTAGTGGCGTATGAGGAGGTATCATGAGGATGATATACTCCCTATATCTTAGTTCCAAGTATAATACAAAATAACCATATATCATCCATCGTTATAACATAAAGGTGGAATAAAAAATATAAAAAAAAATACTAACAAATGCAATGTAGTAAAGGCACAAACTATGATACCAAACATAAATCGCAAGCTTTCTGACCCATTTACATGAATAGACTATTAATGAGTAATAAATTAAGCTGGATCTAATTTTTCTCTAATCAAACCTCATCCTAGTCACTTGATATCATTAGAGTTTTCCAATTTTATCCTCCAAGGACACGGCCTGACCAATTCCAGCAATAACCTTGTGAGGGTCATTTAGTTACCCATGTTTAATTGAATCCTGAATAGTGTGTGACTATATAGATCATTAGGTCAACAAAAACATTTTCCCATACCAAATAACATATAAAGTGTTATATATAAGTCACATGCTCAGTATAAATAAATATCTATAAAATAATAAGTTAAATAAAACTATAAAACTAACTTCTTCCCAATTTTATACTATCTTTGATCATGTCTTATATACAATACAAACACATATACCTTACCCAGATCATTTTTTATCATTATTTTTGACACCTTGATCAATTGAAAGTTATTTTTCTAATTTCATGGTGTCTTTGATCATGTAAAAACGTCATGTCAACCATATCAAAACTAGAACGTAGGTTGTAACCCATGAATCCAACAATATCATGCAAAAATAGACAATTGTGCATTAATAATGACCCTACAAACAGATCCAAATCATGTTTGGAATCTCTCAAAACTCTGTATATTAATAATAATGACTTAAGGATAATTCATTGAAATGATAGGAAATAACTAAATCAATGTTTTCCACCATATCACAATGCTAAATTGTAGTATCCCATACATCTTGATCAAGAGCAGTTAATATCCTCAATCTCAATTCGCTAGATCCTCAGAATGACCTAGGAATATCATCATTATAATACCATTAATCATAATCCCCAATATTGTATGATTATATCCTAGAAAATCTAGGCATCCAAGGGACCCATGACATCTAGGGTGTCCTATATAGACCTGAGGTACAATCTTAGCTTCCTTGGAATTCTTCACATGGATCAACAACTATATCACAGGATGCATATCAGGTATTCAAAGTGATATCATCTCATCCATGTTATCTCCCAACCATGTCACATAAGGAAAAAAGTATGATCCCAGAAAACATCTATAGGAATCCACCATATCATTATCACATCAGGCCCATATTCCAGGTGAGTGGACCAACGTCTAGCATAACATATGTATCAAAATATTCATGTGACACATAAAAAATATGAGATAGATTAATATCAAAACCCATCACTAAAATATGAATTCCCATGGGATAACATGTTCATAATTTGTTATAATGTGACACCAATAACCATATTTACACAGTCCCCACCAACATACTCAGGCTCAGTCAGTCCATAAGGCACCCACTAGGGTCTCCTCAGTCTTTATACTATAGGGTCTCTCTTGCTTGGGTTGTCGTTCATGACTAGGTCTCGGGTCAGCATAGGACTCTCCAAGGACATCATGTCCAAGGACATTATCAAAGGGTTGCACGACCTCACCAACTACATTGGGATAAACTATAGAGGAAAATGTCGAAGTGATAGTTATATTTGATCTCAAGGGACTATGCCTCACCAGGCCAGTGAACTCACTCAACCCATCATTTAACTTTTATGACCTATCCACCTAGGATAAAGACATCTCAAGTCATGACCTCAAAAATAAGTGATTGTGGAAATCATGACAATTCCAAGGACCCTAATGGGCTTGGAACTTCATACAGTCCACCTGAGAATTTTTTTAAAATAAATTAATTTATTATTGAAGGTCATCATTATCATTGAAATGACCTTATAACACACTCCACATATAAAATTCATCATCCATAGTGGTATGTACGAGATTACATATACCTTTTATAGAAGCCTTCTATATATTTCTATGGTCCTCAAAAAGATACAAAGGCATATTCAACCCTATTCGGACTTTTCCATGATCAACCAATATCATTTCAGGGAATCTAGATTATAACTTAATCCAATCATTAAAAATCAATTAATTGTAACATTTATAATTAATAAAATAATTCCAGCCCAAATTTTCATAATTATTGAAAACTTACTAGGTAAAAACTATCAATTTAGGCCTAAATTTTTGGGTTGTTGGCCACCACCAACTTGCCAAAAAGTCAACGAAAATTCAAATTCCCAACATTTACGGCCCAAACCATTATCAATTTAATTAAAATTTGGGAAAATCATAAAAAACACACAATTTTGGCTTACCTTGATGAAATTTCTTGAAAAATGTCTAGAGGGCTTATCAGAATTCCATCATCCAAGGAAGCACTAAATCCATTTGATTCTCACATGATTACATCATGATTTTCTTGAATACTAATCAAGTAATTATCCTATAGAAACAAATATTTGAAAGATATGTATTAGAATATCCAATTTCAACATCAGATTTAAATATACAACAAATTTTACCAAAGAATAACCTCAAAATCACCCCTTGATCAAGGGTAGAGAGGAATACCAAGGTGAGGGGGGAGGGTGTGATGTACAAGAAAAAAAAGGGGAAAATGATCCCACCTTACAAAACATTATGTGTTAGTTTATTAATCTCCATATCATTAAAACTCCCCTCGACTAGATGATGAATCTATTGCATCTTTAGCTACAACATCAACTCAACCTGTCTTATGGAATATCCAAGCCACTGGGATGAATCTTGAGAGTCCAACCATGTCAAAAGAACCTCTTTGTATTTATTAAAAATAATATAATGAAATTTTAAATCATTGATCAAGATTAATCCAAAAAAAATTGTAAAATTAAAACTCATATCAAAATTTTCCACACCCACAATAGCTTGAGATATTTTATAATATGGACCATTGTTGAAAGGAAATGAATTTATTCACTATTATCCAATTCTTAAACTATAGGGATATGGGAATGTATTCCTTCTAATTCACCAAGCATCAAGGGATCCTTTTATGTGAGTGTCCATTGGGGGGAACAGGATGCTTAGGTGATTACTATGATAGAAGTTTATGTTCATAAAGATGTCATGGATGTTATTTTGATCATAAAATCAGCATTATTTAATGATTTATTTGAATATATAACTTTACAATATTTTATATTTTCTATATTTACAACAAAAATTAAATCATTCCTTCGTTACCTAATAAGGTAGTTTTCAAACTAGACTCCTAGTGAATGTATTATTGCATCGATGAGATTTTAGTCAGTCCCCATTATACTGCATAATCAAAAATTATTTTTCAACATAGATTTCATATAAATGATTCCATTTGATATAATACTTGGAAAACATTACTTTTAATTGTATAATGAAAAAAAATTATTCCCAAGCAAAGGATATTGTGATCCATAAACTATATTTGAAATCCGTTAGCTTTAGGTGGAAATCATCATTTTAATTTTGTCTGGATCCCCCTTCAATATCTCTCCTCAATTAAATTCAAGGATAATAAGAAGAGGTTAAACTAATGGATGTCTAGTGGAACCTTGGAAAAAAATATATTCATATTTTTAGAAATAAATTGATTTGTTTCCTGAAGAGTTACATATAAATACACCCAAGAATGACGTTGTTTTTTTTTGTAAAATTATCCATGATAAAAAAAACCTATGTCTAATAATATATATAGAATGAATATAGTGGAATTACTAGAACTAAATAAAAAATTTCATGAGTTGTTTATCAAGGGATTCATTCACCATAGTGTTTCACTTTAAGGATCCCCTATCTTTTGTAGAGAATAAGGAATATTATTTTTTTTCATCAATTTCAGAGAAGTAAATTCCATTAAAATAAATTAAAATTAATATTTTCCAATAATTTATGACTCATTTTATCAACCTAAAAGTGAATAATAATTTTAATTATTAATCTACATTGAAGATATATTTAATTTTAAATAATGAACGTAGATTTTTCAAATATGGAATTTAGAACAATTTATGAACATTATGAGTTTATAGTAATACCCTTTGGGTAGACTAATGCACCATCCATTTTTATAGATCTCATTAAAAGAGCATTCTATTATTATCTTGATAATTTCATTTTCCTATTTATCAATGATATCATCGTATAATCAAAAATCTATAAAAAGAACTAAATTCATTTTAGAATATTTCTTAAAACTCATAGAGTGATGGAGTTACATGATAAATATAGAAGTAAGATTTTTTTTCCATAGGAAGTTTCATTTAATGTCCATATTATCTCAAATAAAGAAATATTAAATTATCCAAGGTGTTTCAGGAATGGCCTACAATAATGAGTACTACCGATATATGCAGTTTCCACTGATTAGAATTTTAGTATAAGCGCATTATTTAAACTTTTTCCAAATTATATAACCCATTAACTTATATTACATGTTAAAAGGATAGGATTATATGATAACAATAATGTAAATACTGTTTTAATGAAATTAAAAATCTTTTTTTCAATTAAAAGATATTGAAATTTCCACTAGGAAAGGATGATGTTGTGATATATAGTGAATCATCAACAAAAGGAATTGTATGCTTCTTCATACATATTGAAAATTAATTTTTTTCAGGCATCAATATAGTTAATGATCAACAAATAAAGATTTTTAACCCATGATGTCATGTTTGTAGAAGTAAAACTTTTCTTTAATATATGGATGTTTTAACTCTATGGTTAAATGTGGGAGATATATATATAGATGAAAAAGACAATAATATATATTTTTTCAAAAAAATATCTGCATGAGACAAAGGATATGACTACAAAAAAATTAGGAATATGACCTCTCAATACAATACCTCCCTATGTAAGAATATAAGGTGTCAGTTGTGTTGAGTATGAATGATCATAGAGTTTTGAATGAAACGATCACTGAAAAAATATTCTGTATTCATGGATTTAGTGTAGTTAGACTTGAGAAACATTAGGGAAGGGGAAACTTCAACCATTTTAAAAACTATTTTCAAACCATTTTAATTATTCAATTAATAAACCATGTCAGATGGTAAAATTATTTAAAATAAAAAAATCATTCTATACTGGTAAATAGAGAGACATGTTATAACAATATTATTTGTTGGAATTCATAAAGAGGTTATCTATTCCACAAATACCTAACATATAGAGGTCATAAATTGGTGGAGATTATGGATTAAATTTCACTACACACAGTAGTATTTCCAAGATGTACAAGTATTTGAGAGTATATTTTTTAGTATGTAAGATAAAAAATCTCACAATATATCATGATTCATGGTTTTAACAGTAAAATGTCGAGAGATAACATCTTTAAAGTGTCATTAAACCTCTTCTAATATATATTTTTGTAATTGGAATGAAATTACTATGAACGTTATCACCATACTTAGAAATAATCCTAGATAAGCTAATTCTATATGGGTTATTATTAATTGTCTCACCAAGTCAACACATTTCCATAGTATAAGGGAGAATCTACCTCTTTAAAACCATTAAAAAGTTGATGCCAATGATTTCTTTAAGACTTCATGTTGTGTAATGACCCATAATTTCATCAAATGAATCTCTCTTATGATTATATTGTTGTTTCATAATTACTAATATAAAATTATATAATGGATAATAAATATATGATAGAACAAATAACTTTTATTTATTATAAATTTAACATTTAATATAGTGAATAAATATGTCCATAATAATGGATAGTATTACAATGGGATAAATTATATAAAAAATATTACAATAATAATAATAGTAATTTTTAAACATACTCAATCCCCAAGAATAATCTCACTCATGGAAAACATTGTAGAAATGAAGTAGAATATTAAAAAAGAAATATGAATTTTGGAAATGAAAATATATAAATCCATGAAATAAATTAGAAGTGAATGAATAATGAATTAAATACATGTATTTTTTAGGAACTATGGATCCCATATGATGGTAACAAAAATAACTATTTGAATAGTAATTAGATCTTTGAAATAGTAACCCAACCATTGGAATGATTATCTGACCATTATGAATAGTAACCTGACTGTTAGAATAGTATCCTCACCCATGAATGTGTAAAAAAATATTTAGTTATATTATGAAATTAATATAGGATATATGTATACCGTAATATTGGTAATTATTTTTTAATTATAAATTATGTATTCATATCTATATAATACATAAATGTCATAATTACACCTTTATAATATATATAATGATATAGAAGAATGTTTATTTTCATAAAATTAATTTATTAATAAATATTTTGTTCTGCCATATTGATATGTTAATTTTATGATACCATATAAAATTTTTCAAAGGATCATAAAATTTATTATAATATTGAAAAATTTATTTTTCAAATAAATGAGTCTTTTATTAAAGAAATTGTATAATATATATAATGTTATCTTAAAATTTTAATTTTATTTGTTAATCTTAATGTTTAATAATTGATAGGGTAATTTTTTTAATTTTTATAAAATAGTTCAATATTTGGTGAACAATGAAATATAGTAAGATATAGTATTTAACATTATAAGTTGAATACCTTAATTTTTGGGTCAAGGATGATGTAATAACCCATTATTCCTAAGTCACTTAAAATATTTACTATATATAGTCATAATAATTAATATTATTGATAGTATTGAGTCAAAATAATAAACTAATTATTATAATATTCAAAAGCACATATCGCCACCACTTTTAAATACCCCCACTCATAACCCCTTCTCCCCACAGCGTATAAGCATTACAGCTCTCATATTTCTACCAATTTACTTTCTCAATCCTCTTCTACACATCTAAGTTCTACTTGTAACATCCAAAGACCATTTCTAGGTAACATGATTAGTATTTCATGTAGATGGCATTTAAGGTGAAATATTCTTAGTTTACTTCTTTCAAAATCATTTCTTCTTCTACTGCATCATCCCCACCCATATTCAACATAACATAATTATTCTATTAATTATTCTGTTATCATAAATATACATTAATTTTTTTTATAATTTCTATATTTTACCATCCCTTCTTTAGATTTTCAAATCAAAATGTTGTTTACGTTATGGTTGGTCCCCACCTCTAAGAACAAAACACTTTGTTTTTCTCCTCTACCTTCAAGGCCTTTCATGAATATATTATTATGGGTAAATAAGATAATAATATATTTAATATATTTCTTTTTATGTTTTGGAATTTTTTAATCGAAATATAATTAATAAAATGTATTTAGTATGAGATGTTTGATAAATCCACAAAAACTATCTAAGAAAAAAATGTTTACATTTTTTGCTAAAGGAATCATCCATATATCGAAACACAAAGGGATGTTTGTACCCCTTTAATTCATGTAAAGTAATTAATACCATTAAAATCACTTTTAAACATGTATTACCATTTTACAATGACACTAATAATGATGTACATGTGATCTTACCTTGGAACCATTAAATGAACGCCCTTAGAATAATGGAATTAGTCTATTTATTGATGAAATTTTTATAAATGATAATAATAAGATTAAAATTAATGAAATTTAAAAATAATAGCCTTTGAATCAAGAAATTAATAAATCGAATTTTATTATTTAGAACATTAATTACAACACTATAAGGATTCAAGAACATAATGTATGGGATCTCTCTGAACAAACACTTATATTGGGGTTATGACCTTTATCTATCTAAGTCACATTATGTCCCAAATTAATTTTATTAAATGATTATCAATTGTATATATATTTTAATCAAATATATACCGTGATTATTCTCCATTACTTTGATGGGTTAATACATTTCTTATATTCAATTATAAAATTCATTCTTTATAAAATCTCTTTTGATAATTATATGAAGCAAAATTATGAAACCCATTTCATTCCATGAATAATTTTTATATTTAAGCCATGTGTTTGATTTCCTTTTGTATTAGAAATAAACATATAAATTAAAAGATAGGTTATCCCAGATAGTACTCAAATTCATTAGGTAATGCTTTTATATCCTAAGATGTTATTCTTGGGATTATGGAGTGAACCTAATCTATGATGTGACTCTTTCCACCATGTGATGTTATTTTTGTGGTTAGCCTTGAATTATGTATATATTAGGAATTATGTTGCTAACAAATTCCCATAATGCAATGATCTTATGATTCCAATAACATTTTTTTGTCAATCCTTATGATTAATTATTATCTTTTCTTATTTATTATATCATTTTATTCATTTTGATTGATATTTTATGATTATACATAAAGTTTTTTACCTTATAGGGATGTATAGCTCGTCTGTTTCTTATGTATTCACTAGGTTTTCTTGTGTTGTTTTAGGATCACAAACTGATTTTGTATCTCATTAAGGAGATTGAAATAAATAATTTTTATTTTAGTTTCATTATTTTTGTTTTATGTTCCAAATATTCCAATAAAACTAGGAATTTTTTATTCTTTGGTTGTATTTAATATATATTTTTGTTTAAAAGCATGTAATAATTTTCTTAAAGTGGTTGGGTCTTTTTAGTTGGTTTTATATGATGGTCTAGTTATATTTAGGTCTTAGGGTTAGATTTATTTACTGAGAACCCTACGTATAATTCTATGTATAGGATAATATCATAGAATTTTTGTGAAGTATTGATGGAGTGGTTTTCAAGAAATTAAATCCTTATCTGGATACTAAAAGTACATGTGGCTCAGTAATAGTTGTACATAGGGGTAAAAAAACAAAAAGGGTACATTGGGTATTAACATGATCATCACCTGGTGCATGTAAAAGAGGTATTACTACACAATTTGTTTGACACACCTAGTGGATAATAATTTTAAAATTCACAAACTCATGATGATCCATTATGAAGGAGTATATATGACTATTAGGATATAAAAACTAATATTAATAATTACCAGAAATTACAAAGATTGAATCCTAGAGACTAATGATTCATGATATAATTTTTATTTATAATTTATTCCTTATAGTTTCCCTTTTATATGTTTATTACTCAATGTATCCTCATACTGTTTTCCCTTAATTTTATTTAATGGTGGGAAATAGGAGGAACCATGACAATAACCATTGTGATTGGCAATGTGAGGATTTCCCTAAAGGTATTCCTAAACTTTTAGAAGTATGATCTAGTAACATAACTAGAGTTCTGGATTAGATGACTTGTGCTTTGAACAATAACATCAATTATATGTAATTCCTCTCTTCTCTAAAGAAAGAGGAAGTTCTGATCAAGACATTTATACTAAAAATTACTGTATTTATTAGTGTATCATATAATCCACACTTCATATAAGAGTATATTGAATCTTTTTAAATTATATAATTTTTCCTCTAATTATCATAATAAGTAAATGATGTTCTCTTTATTAATCATATTGAAGGTCTAATCCAATTAGTGGTGGAAAATATTCATGAAATAAAATCCTGAAAATGATATTGATTCCACAAAATGGGAAGGATTAAAAAATATATTTTTTAATAAATATATTCCTTATACCATCCATCTTAAAATAGTAAGGGTGTTCCTTATAATTTAGAAAAATGAATATGACTTGATCGGGTTATATGAGGAAAACATCACATGCCTTTCATGGTATTCCTCTAGCTTCATCATTTATACAAAATTTATGTTATACCATTTCTTTTATTAGTTAAATCAATTTCTATGAAACAATTTAGTAATTATATACATTAACGGTTATGATGATGTTTTCTACTATTCCAGTAAATTTGAGATGGTGATTTGTGACTCTTAGTGGTCTCTAGGGACGGGAGATAAAAATAGTAAAATCATGATTAATTTTCAAGGATACATGGATAAATCTCTAGGGGAAAAGCAAATTCAGTATCCCATGTCCCAAAATGTGGAAATAAGTATCATATAAATTGTATCAAGGGAACTTTGATATGATTTTAATGAGGATAAGATGAGAATCCGTCAAACCAATACTTATAATAGATGTGGAAACCCACTAATGTGATGGAAGAAAATAAGGTTCGTATAGACACTCAACCTATGGTCAAGTGTTTCAAATGAAAGGGACATGGTAATTAGTCAAAAAAATTCCCCAAGTTAAGGGTTATTATATATATTCAGCAACAACATCCTCTAAGGTTTATAGAGAATGAAAAAAGCTATTCTATTAGTACTTCAATGGTGGATCGTTCTAATGATGTGTTTATACGTATGTTCGTTTTTCATTCAATAATTTATAACATTCTATTTGATTCAATCCTAATTCATTCATTCATAACTTTCATATTTAGTAGGACAATTCAAACCCCTCCAAAAAAATTGGGGTTGATCTATGTGTGATAACAGAAAATAGAGAAATTATTGAATCCTAGGTACATAACTTTTCCCCAATAAAATTCTATGGAATGAACCTTCTAGAAAATATTTTCAAACTACCTTTAGAATAGTTTGATGCTATATTTTGATTTCATTAGCTAACCTTATAGAAATCCATCAATAATTTTTGGGATAGTGATATCACTCTTTATATCCCAAGTCATAATATTATTTTGTAAAAGTGTAAGGAGTATAATGAATACTATTTGGAATATGCTATCAAGAACATATATTTTTTACTTCTATGTAAGAATATCTACCCAAATTATTGAACAAAATGAGATAATCATGCTTGAATATATTCTCATTGTGAGGGGTGATACTAAAGTATTCTCGGTAGATATTCTTAGTCTTCCTCATAATTAAGGGGTTGATTTAACAATTTATATTATATTTGGATTTCTAGAAATATCAAATACTCCTTATGGATTAGTAATAATTGATTTTCAATAACTGAATAAATAGTTAGAAGAAAATCTTGGAAATGGTTGTATATTCCTAAGTGCTTCACTCTGGGATAATCTGGCCCACCTCATGAAGAATATGGAGGGTTAAATGTGCATATTCACTTTCTTCCATGAACATAACCAAACTGTGATAAAGAATAAGTATCCCCGATCAAGGATATATGATTTGATCAATCATCCATGGGGAACCTGGTATATATTTATCGCTGAACTTTGGTTGGTATATCACCAATTAATTTTTAAAAAAGAATATATACCTACAATATCTATTAAAATATGGTATTGAAACTTTTATTATATAGTGATTCCCTTTGGACTCACTAATGCTGAAATAATATTTATCAGCATAAAAAATTGAGTCATCATATATTACCTAGAAAAATTTATGGTAGACTTTATAGATTAGATTTTGATATACTCCAAATGTAAGGATGAGTATGAGGATCATATGAATTCTATGTTAAAGAAATTGAAAATTTATAATATATATGAAATTTAGAGTAAATGTGAGTTCTGGATGGAGGATACATCTTTATTGGAGCATTCCATCACCCGAAATGTGATATCTATGGACCCGTCTAGGAAACTTAAAACAATGGAGTTCCCAAGACAATTATCTATAAGGTATATCTATAGTTTTATTTCTCTAGATGGTTATTATCAATGATTTTATGGAAATTATCGTTATTTATAACCAACTGTAAAATATTATGTTGAAGGGAGTAATGTTTTTCTGGACTAATTATTTCAAAGAGAGATTTGTGGAATTGAAAAATAGGCTAATCAATACACCGGTCCTAAAATCTCATCTGGTGGATAGCAATCTCTGGCATAAAGTGTTTCTTAAAAGAATAGATTTGGAACTATAATAATGAAAAATCATGAATTGATGGCCTAATTCTCAATGTAGTTAAATTTTCATGAGACTAACTATCCAACAAATGTTCTAGAGTTGGTTGTTGTCATATTCAAATTGAAAATCTTGTAGAATTATTTCTATGGGGTGAAGTGTGAAATATATCTTGGTAATAAGTTCCTCAAATATATAATCACACAAACTGGGCATAATATCTTCCATAGAATCTGGTTAGATCTGATTAATGACAATAACTACTTAATCCACTGACATCTTGGGAAAGAAAATAATGTGGTAGATGTCCTCGGAATAAATGATATGTAAACCTTAAGAATGATGACAATTGAGTAGGAAACAATAATTATAGACATTAAAAGGTTGTACAAGGGGGTTATAATGGATGGAACATAATCATTCATTTCTCAAATTATCACTCAGCCATACCATCTAATAGATATAATTGATTCTCAAAGAGATAATGTAGAAATTTAGAAGTATGCTGAAGTTATATGAATAGGTTAATCCATAAAGTTCCAAATTGATGATGAAAGGGTTATAATATTTTGTTCATGACTATTTATACCATAAAATCATGAGATAAATAAGCATTTATTGATTGATTCATAGATTTCAATCTTCTCTATCTACCAGGGGATCATGATAATGTATCAAGATCTCCTAAAGAACATTTGATAGGACAATATGAAAATGGAGATCACGGTGTATACATCAACTTGTATTGTAAATAATAATGTGATGGTTAAAAGGAAAATCCTATGGCGATGATGCAATGATTACTCATACCTATCTGGAAATGGAAACACCTCCCTCGATACTTTGTCACTAGACTTTCAAATACATTAGGAGGTAATAATAATATATGGGTTATAATATACC
This sequence comes from Viscum album, assembly GCA_963277665.1. Classification (NCBI taxonomy): domain Eukaryota; kingdom Viridiplantae; phylum Streptophyta; class Magnoliopsida; order Santalales; family Viscaceae; genus Viscum; species Viscum album. Next base: position 1,519,149,878 of record OY728131.1, read on the forward strand.
GTCTTACAAATACTAATCATTTTATTAAAAAATGAGTGGAAATTTTACTAAATAAACATTCAAGGATATAAAATAGATAAGTTTTATGTCAATATGGAACACCACTCTCAATTGTGTCTGACCAATATATGAGATTTACATCTAAATTATGGAAGAGTATCCCATGTTTTCTAAACACTATGTTGAACCGCAATATGAATTGTCACCCCTAATCAGTGGCCAATGTGAGTCAACTATACAGATACTAGAAGACAGGTTGAGAAAATTATTCATGGACTTCAAAGGAGTATAGTATAAACATATTCCATGTAACCCTCTTGAAAAAGTACATACCTTTTACCTAACATGTACAAAATTAAATGGTGTTTAAAACAGAAAATTATCTCCCTTATGTCGATGATTGGTTAAGATCATGGACAATATAGATGATGTACTACACAACAAGACCACTGACACCGTCAATGTACAATAGTGAAACTATAAGTAAGAAGATGATATGGGGGAACTGGAGGAATCCATGAAGAAAAAGTAGCCTTACCTATTTTCACCAAAGTTTGTAAAATGAAATTTCAAGAATGAAATATCTTAAAGGGGAATAATTTTATGACCCCTAATTTCATAAAATATATTTCCCTTTTAAATATTTTATTGTTTAATATTTAGGAAATTAACATTACACAATCCATAAGAACCGCATGACAAAACAAACCACATATTATTATAGTAATTTGAAATTTTAATTTAGAGAATCAAAATTTTCATATTAATTGAGAGTATTAAAATGTTATAAATAATATAAAATAAGATATTAATAATAGGAAAATATTGATATCCTCTATTCCCTAGAATTATCATACTCACCCAGAACACAGAAGAAATAAAGCATAATATTAGAAATGAAATATTCATTTTGAAAATGAAAATATATATAACATTGATATAAAATGGAAGTGAATAAACAATGTGTTAAATATGAAGTATTTATAGGAATTAAAGATCACTTATGAGAATTATAAATCTTCGTATTTGAATTGTAATCTGACCAATGGAACAGTAACCTGACAGTTGGAATAGTAATATGACTATTTTGGAATAGAAACCTAAGAATTTGAATAGTATCTTAACCTATGGAATTAAAAAATAATATTTAGGTATCATATAAAATGAAAATAATATATATTTATATTGTGGGACAAGTAAATATGTTTTTTAAAAATGATAAATTGATTATTCATATTTATTTAAAACATAAATTTTTTCAGTGAACATTTCTAATATATATAATTTTTTAATATAATTTTTTTTCATGAAATGGATTTATTAATTACTATTAAATTGTATCATAATGACAAGATGTTTTTATAACACTAAAAGTAATTATTCCCAGGGTCATAAAATTGATCATAATATTAAAATATATATTTTTGAAATAAATGATGTTATCATTTAGAAATTAAAATTCTCATATTTATAAAATTATTATTAGAAAATATATTTATTTTTTGTAATATATTCATCAAAAATGGTCGGGGTTAATTTTTTTGTTATTTTTCTAGAATAGTAGAATTTTTGGTGAATATTTTAATAATGTAATATATGGTTTTTAACAGTATAAGATAAATAAATGAACTTTTTGACTCACTCAGAATTTATTCCCCAATTAGTTCAAAATTACATTATCCATATACTATATATAGTTAAAATAATTAATACTATTGATATTCATGATCTAAAATAAAATGATAATTACTATAATATTAAAAAAATGTCTCTCTCCTCCCCTTATAAATACAACCACTCAAAAACCTTTATCTTAACAACTTATAATCCTCAGATCATGAAACAAATCATCCTATTTACCTTTTGAAACCTATCCCCTTGTTCTAGGGCTTCTGGTCACTTCTAAATACCATTTCAAAGGATTATTTCAAAGAGACAGAATTTATGAGGTAATATTTAAAATTTTTCTCTTTTAAATTCTTTTATTCTTCTACCATCTCCAAGACTCCCTGGTACAACAAAAAATATTGACTTTAGTATTGTTAAGATACTATATTTTTTTAATATAATATCTATCTTCTACCCTCCATTCTTATATTCTAAAACAAAATAATTGTTTTCAATATGGTTGGTCTCCTAACTCCATTAACAACACACTTCATATTTCTACACTAAATTAAAGTTTAATCATTAATATATTATTATTGTTAAATAATATGAAAATATATATAATATTACTAATTTAAAATATATACTATTTTAATCACTATTTCATTAAAAAGAAATCTCTATCGAGATGGTTAGTGAATCCTCATAATTGAACTAAATAGATTACATTAGAATTTATACAAAAATCATGATCCTCAAATGAAAACACAAATATATATTTGGGACCATTTCTATTTATCAATGGTAATGAATACTATTTGATTTTATATCTATAATTACAGTTTCATTTGAAAATAAAAGCAGTAATTATATAAAAGTGATCAACCTTAGAACTCTGAAACATACACTCTTATAAAAAAAATAGCCTTTATATCTCAATGAAATAGTTATAAATAATAACAATAAAATTAAAATGATCATGAAATACAAATTATATTTTATGAGTTAAGTAATTAATTTATTTTATTTTATTATTAGTGGCATTATCCGCCTGTTTTGAATATTTCTGGAATGTATGGTAATGGATCTCTCTGAACCTCCCTTTTTCATGGGGTTATGACTATTCTCTCTATAACTCACCTTCTATATCTACTTAATGTTTTTAAAGGACTATAAATTATGTATATATTTTTATAACATGTATACTTAGATTATTATTTCTTACATTAATGAAGTAAAACATTTCATAAGTTCATTTCAAAAATTCCTTGTATATGAAATTTCCTTTGATTATGATGTGAGGAATGATTATGAAACCTCTTTCATCTGATGGGTAATTATTATTTTGTTACATTACTAATGATTTAATTTTCCTAGTACACATAATAATTTACATTTAATGATGTGTAAACATATATAGTGGCCCAATTCATTGGAAATTTTTTTTGTCTCATGGGATGTTATGTATGGGATTATGGAGTGATCTTAATACATGAAGGAACTGTATCCACCATGTGATGTTGTCTTGGATATTAGTATTAACTTATGATTATTTTATTTTTATGTTTTTACTAAATTCTTATGATTCCATGATCTTATGATTCCGTGATCTTTATGTTATGCTTACATATGATTAAACATGATCCTTACTTCTTTATGATATCATATTATGCCTTCTCATTGATATGTCATACTTATCTATCATGTTTATTTCGTTACATGGTTTTATAGTTCACCACATTTTTTTGTATTATCTAGGTTATCCTATGGTATTTTAGGAGAAGAAATGGATTTCAATGTTTTTTAAGTTGATTAAAATAAGGAATATTTAATTTAGTTTTGTATTGTGGTTGTATATACCTAGTCATCTAATAAAACTACCCCTTATCAAAAAGTTCATTTTATTTAGAGTAAATTTATGAATAAATTTATTTAATAATATATAAAAGGATTTTGTAACCATATGGTTCACTACTTTCTATTTCATATGATTGTGACCCATGATTTATGTCAAAATTAAAGAAAATTATTCAGAACACTCCCATCACCGAGTGGTATTTGAGAATTAATTGGCCCCCTTAGATATATGGACAGTTTTAAAGTCTATTAAAATATATATGATATTGTACTATCAGTCTAAATTTACTTTTATGCTATGTTCGATTATCATTATCCTCTACAATAATTTACATATAATGTTAGACTCAATTCAAGAATTTAAATGTAACTGTATAATGATTTTTATGTGAAATGATCTTATAAACAAATATGATGGGATGAAGTTGGTTAAAAGAATAATTTAGGACCATAATGTTTTGTAAAGACCCTAAAAAATTTCTAACTATTTATAGTTATACCAATTACGATTAAAGAAAGAAAATGATTATGTCAAAACTAGAGGAAGGGTATAGAATTTCAATTAGGGGATCATGTTTTCAGAAATTGATATTTATGAATGGTGGTTATAAATTTTCTCATGAATAGAAAACTAAATCCCAAGTATATTAGGCCTTTGTAATTTTTTTAATGAATTGGAACTGCGATGAACCATTTTGAAATTCTAAAAAACCTCTCAAAACTACTTGATGTGTTACATATCTCATTATTGTAAAAGTATATTACAAAACAAATTTGTGTACTCACCTATGAAGAAATATATCTACATAATGATTTATCATACTATTAATATCATATCATCATTCTCAATAAGAGGGAACATGTGTTATATAATTAGATGACTTGAATGCTAATAAGAATTTTGAGAAATCATAATATATATGAGAAAAAACAGGGACCATAGGATGTTATGATGAATAACTACCCACATTTTATTATGAAGTGAAATTATATAAATTTTCAGGTTGAAATATTTTTTGGGGAATAATGTAACACCATATCATGAATTATTAATATATGGTTTTTAAAAAAAAGATACTAAGTCATAATGTGCATCGATTTACACATTTATGTGAGTAAAAATAGAATTAGAAAATATAATTTTTTTGAAATTAAATGAATTTAATTCTTAAATTTATCATGTATTATTTATATTTGGGTGAATTTTGAGAGTTTTTAGTAATATTTTATTTTTTGGTGCGTGGTGAAAAAATACTGATTTCTCAAATAATGTTACATTTATGATATTATCAAAATATAGTAATGAGATGAAAACATGTAAAATATTTTATCCACACTAAATATTGACTTTATAAGAAATATATTTCATTTTAAAAATATAATTTTGAATATATATATATATATATATCCACAGGAAAAAATAAGTAATTACTTTATTCAAAAAAATCTATTTTTTTGTTCTTCTCTTTCAATAATGTAATCACAATGATTTCTTCATTTTTTATTCCATTTAATAATCAATTAATTACATTTTTATTTAAAAATATATAATTTAGTCCATATTCATAAATATAATAAATGATTTTGGTATTAAATCAGTTTAATTTTTAGTCAATAATTTTCCTAAAAATGGTTTTAAATGTTTTTAGCAAAATATGTATATAGTAATTTATGAAACATAGAATACCTTAATAATTTAAAGTGAATTAAATATTTGGAATAATAATAATTAATATGAGGTAATGATTTCAACATAAAATTTCATCAGAGTGACTAAAAGCCCTAGTAAACATTTATCATTTCACTTAAGGGTAAAATTTGATAAATGGGTAAAAAATAAAGTGATAAGGCTTTATGTTAACACAAAAAACTAACATATATTAAATTATTTGTTTTATTTCATGCATTTATTATATTCAAAACTATGATAATTTGAATCCAATTTACTTTGTAAGTCTTATATTATATATTAATATGTCAAGTATTTACATGTTTTTCATTGGCCACACATATAAATTGGAACATCCTATCATATATTATAAACAAGTATTTAGCCACTTATCTCAAAAAATACCTACCCAAATTACATCCCATATTTTTTTATCTTAGGCTATAGGTTTTTCCATCTCCAAATATCACTTCTACAGAATTAGTTTTTAGAAAAAATAAGATTACCCAAAATAATAGGTATATATTCATATTTTTGTTTTTCTTATCCCTTTCCTCTTAAACCTCCGCAAAATTTCAATAACTATTATAAAATTATTTTTTTATAATACATACTATGCGTATATATTGTTATTTTATTGGTAAAAACATTTCTATCTCGATTTTATCATATGGATAAAACATCTCTTGCTCGTATATACATGTTATCCTCTACATGTGGCGATGTAATTTATTTTTCATCACAGCCTCACATTGATGGTTATAATGATATAAATAATATATATATATACATATGATATTATTTATATACTTTGATTTTTTTTAAACATATTTCATCTATTTTTTCCCTCCCATCTATTAGAAAATGGTAACGTCGTTTGTATGTAAGTGTAGACTTCCACTTCAATGAATTATTATGATTAATTTTTATATTAACACATTTAAATGATAATTAAAAAATATAATATAAAAAGTAAAAATTATATTCATGAAGTTATTGAAATTTTTTATTTGATATTACTATTGGATAACAACTTTAATAATAGTTAGAATTCACAAAAAATAGATAAATTGACACAACAACCTTAAGTGGCCGACATAAACCAAAAAATATCATTTAATGGATTAAAAATGATTATAAAAGGTCTTTAATAAATTATGTATATATGAAAATTATTATTATTAATGTAAATAGTTAATTCAAAATGATTATTCCAGAGTATAAAATGAATCTGATCAAGATGGAATCCATGCAAAAGTTTTTTCACCTCAATTCCACTGCATTGAGACATATTTTATATTATACACCTAGTTTATTTTATTTGGTAAATATAATTACCTATTAAAATATTATATCATAAACTCTATATTTTTATGATATTTGATGATTCATTTCATGTTTTATCTTTGAAGAGATTATTTTACAATGCCACACTTATCCAGGATTATTGATGATTAATTTTATGTTGGATGAATTATATGTTATTTATTTCTTACATCGCATATATAATCCTCACCACTAGTTGTTTCTAGGGTTTAAAATTATTTATAACCTTCTTCTCAATGTTAAACAAAGAAAAGTGTATTTTTTAAAGAAAAAAATCATTTTTTTCATTTGAGGCCTGTAATATTTTTCTTAAATGTCATGATTATCTAACATTATTGGATAATGTTATTCTCTATTATAAAATTAAAATGTAAAGTAATTTTCAACAATAAATGTTTTTATTTATAATTTTTTATACTGGTATCTTTTTAATGTTATATGCATGTTTTTTTCTTACTTTACAAAAGTTTGAAATGAATATTTTTAATGTTTAAGGAATGAAAGTATTTTATCACTCGTATAGCCATATCTCATAATAAATATTAATAAAAAAGTTTCCATGGTTTTTAAAATAAAATAATATTCCATTAGTCTATTAATTTTTAGCTTTTATATAAAAAATAATGTAATACTATTTAAAATGATGAAGATAACTTTATAAATGATTCATAGCCTTATTTTGACCACATAGTTACTTGATTCAGGAGAAAAATTCTTTTTCAAAATTTTATTTCTATTTTACCCTCTAATTATACAAATAAATCCCTTTATTTCAAAGCATCATATTTTAACACTTTGGAGTATCTTATAATCAATTATAGATGTAGCACCCCAAGATTTCATAGTGTGTTATTTCTTCAAAATAATTCCATAACTCGCACAACACGCAACACCGAGTTCAAGCACCCCATGACTTACCAAACAAGCCGTTCAAAAGAGGTTATGAATTTTATTAACTAAAATTTAAACTTTATATAATCCTTATAATTTTAGAATCCATATTATGAGTTTTTAGACTTAATTTAAGAAAAAATTCATTTTCAGTAATGCACTTTTACCACCTTTTAATATTGAACCTTTTTTAAATCCAATATTTTAAACTTTTATATATTCAATTTGACTAAATAAATTTAATTTTTAGAATGGGGACATAAAATATTTATAGTGAAACACCCCAAGATTCCACGGTACGCTTCTCCTTGAATAAAATAGTAGCGTGTGTTGTACACAACTTTGAGTTCTAACACACCACAACCAATCAAACTAACCGTTAAGAATAGTAATACCTAATTTTTTAAATTTTTTAAATTTTATCTCTCAAAATGGACTTCATTTTTGGATTCGGAATATCAAATTTATCCTAAGGTGAAATTTTGGAACTTTTCAGATAACATTTATATTTTGATGAATAGTGAAAATAACTAAATTTTAATTAAAAACGACTTTTTTAATCGAAATAATTTATATTGATAAATTATTAATTTGAGTGGTTTTAAAGTATATTTAGAATATATTTTTACCATTTAATATATTTTCGGTCATTTTACATAATTTTACAATTAAACCTGACATAAACAAGTGTCAATCTTTTGATAGTTATTATCTCTTAAAAACACGCTTTTTGTTTTAATAACGAGAATTAATTTTAAATTAATTTCTGCCAATTCTGTGTTTTGAATTTGGAAAAATGGATTCTATATTTGGAATCAGGATATTCATATTTTGTAAATAGGTAACTTTTATTTTTAGACATTTTGAATAATTACTTCGGTAAATATTTTATTTACCATGGTTAAGGGTAAATCCTGTAAATTAGGGTTAAGAAATAATATTATAATAATACTAAATTACCCTAAAACGTGTCCTAACCTTATTGGTGGATACCTTTCCGACCACGGTCATCTTTGGGTTGATTTTGGGACCCCATGGAGCCACTTGTAGGTGATAGGGACACTTTATTTTAATTAAGTTAAAATAAATACAAAAATGACATAAGCATATATCTTTTAGAAAAACAATTTTGAAATAGGGTTATATATGTTGGATTTTCGACTATAAAAATTAATTAGAAATATAAAAAGATTTCATACATAATTATATTTTATTTATTATTTTTAGAAATTAAACAATTTAATTTATTTATGACACAATGATGAAGCAGTAATTGTAATAATAGTGAAAAATTAAAATAATTGATATTATAAATACCCAAATAAATATAATTTGAAACTTTTTATGAATTACACTAATTTTCTAGGTTAATATGACATGTTATTATTGATTTAATTAAATTTTTTAGAAGTAAGAATTCTGTTATGATTTTTACAAAAATCAACTATTGAATAGGGTCAAAAATTGACATAAAAGTGTTTTTATAACAAATATTATATTATTGATTGATATTAAATTCCTAAAAATCTAATGTTCGGCCAAGAGACTTATATATTGATAGGTGTATTATTAATGGACCACTTGGAGGACTCTTGGATGTATATAGTATGTTTATTAACTATATAATATAAAAATACAAAGTGACATGGTAAGTGTCAAACTAATTAACTAAGAGTTAATACTTAAAGATAAGGTTAATATAGTAACTCAAACCTGTCTAAATCCTATTTTTTGAGTAGTTTTCGACCTATCCCCACCTTAATCTATAAATAATCCTCTTTTGAGCCATTATAAACCGAATATTAATTTACTATAAAATAATATTTCTAGCTTTTCCAAAGGTTCCCCTCACCCCTCTTATAAAAGGGCACTCCACCTTATCACTAATTCACACATTCAAAGCCTTTTGGTTCGGCCAACCCCTGCCCAAATACTCTCTCAACTTCCCTCACTACATCCTAGAGGCCTTAGTTTGATCAAAAAGCCAACCTATGGAGTTTTTTTGATCAAATCAAAAGGAAGAACCCGAAGAAGAGGCAATAATTTCACCGCCCTTTTTCAAGTTCCTTTCTTCTTCCACTTCTTCTTTATTTGTTATTACAATTCTAAAATAATAAATCCAGTATCTTATATATACTATGATGTTATTATAAATATGGTACAACCATATTCAGTATTCTATCCACCCTTTTAATAACATGTCACCATATGTGCGTACGTACGGCTTACCGTCTCCACGTCATGGTGTAATTGTTATTCAATATATTATTATTTGGATGGGTATAATAATGATTTTTAATTCTTATAAATAATAAATATAACATGATAATGATTCTGTATATATTATATACCATCCAATTATATATTATTTTAATATCAAAAGAATAATATTGTTGCTCGTACATACGTACGGACTACCGTCGCCACGAACGCGATGAGATTCATTCTCCATCGTATCCATTCAAGTATAATTATCATTTCATGATTTAAAAATAATTTTTAAGGACTTGATATAATTCTCTATATGAATAAGATACAATATATCCATTACAAATATGGCTTACGTAACAAAACATATAAAAGAAATCGAGTAAGTTAACACCCGAAACAACGATAATACTAAGATATTATTAACAAATCAATGTTAAAAGATCATATATGATATCATATTAATGTATATGATTCTTGTATAATTTAAAAAAAATTATTTCACCATTATACATGAGTTTAACCTACCCCCAACCAAGTAAACGTACAAGGTAAGGGTTATTTCGCAATCTCTTCATTATCCGAGGTTGTTTATACGTAATAATCTACTGGGACTTCTTTATCATCCACATCCATGTTTCGTAAAAATGTATTTCAAAACATTATTACTATTTATAAGAATATGGGTTAAATTCATTTATACCCTAGTTTTAATTTTTATAAGAGGTTTATAAAGGAATCTTTCTGTCATTTTCCAAACAAGGTGCTTTTTAACCTTTTCGACAGAATTAAGGTAAGAATGTTTTTTTAACATATACGGTGGGTGCGGCTATTTTCCACCGTTATAAAATTGTCGAAACTTCCCTTAAAATATTATAAGAATATTTTAAAAGAAACTATTTTATTTTATAAATATATGACTCTTAAATGATTTCAAAATAGAAAGAGATATTTCTCAAAAAAGAGTTTTGATTTCATCTATGTCGACATCCTTTGATGGATTTTACGCTTATTTGAAGTTGATTTATTATGATACAAAACTTCTATACTTTATTGAAGGTTTTGTGATATGTTTGACTGTGGATGTGTTATTTTTATACCATTCATTGTTTATGGATGAAGTATTTACATTTCGTATGCTAGTTTTAATACGAGTTTTTAAGTTATGTTTAATCCTTTTCATATGGGAATGCATTGGACTTAATATGTGACGGGTGGAGCCCGCTATATCTCCTCGATGCATCAGTAGGTCTCATGAGACAAACTAGTATCTTGGCATAAGGCCTTGACAAAATATTATTTGTAGTTTTGGAACGAGGCATTGGCTATGTGGTTATGATAGTCTGGCATTATGCATTCCATAATTATGAAAGTGGTTATTGATATTGCATGTGATTATTTGAATAGTAGAATATACATGTGAATAATTAAATGGAATTATTTCATTTTATTTTTTCCATACTATGTTGAATTTTAAGTTCAAAAGGCTTTTCTTTTAGTTATACATTGCCTTAAATGTTTATTCTTATTTATGAAAGTTTTTCCTATATTGTTATCCTTACTGAGCATTTGAGCTCACCCCTTTTCTATGTTTTATTTTTCTAGGATGTCAAGAAGTAATTTATGAATGACCTGCAGGGATAGTATGTGGGGATATGAGTGTGGACTATGAAGAAAATATGTTGTTGTAGTATTTATTTTTATGATTTATTGTAAGACTTATGAATATATCTAGTGTTTCCAAGGCTACTAAACTAATCGTCCTTTTGAGATCTGATCTTTCTTGTGATCATGCCAATGTTATGTAATAATGCACCAACTCTGGGTAACTGGGGTCGGGGCATTACAGTTGGTATAAGAGGAAGTTTAGTACAAACCTTGGAAGATAGATTTAGATAAACTCCGATTAGAGCACATAGATTTAATATAGATTTTGATGATTAGTATAGAAGAACTTCCTATAATTTTGGTATTGTAGAGATTTTGTGAGTTTTCCGAGCAATACATCCCTATCTAGATATGACCAGGTAGAGGCGGCTCTGGCACATATGTACCTAGGGGTAAAACCTGAAAACAGCGCTTTGAGCTAGACTCGAACGGGAACTATTGCACGACAACGGGCCTTGCTGTAGTCTTGGATACGACACTCCCGGGGGATATGCTTAGGATAACTCTCATTTTATTTTCAAATCATTATGAATGGTTTATGAGTATATACTTCCTCAAAAAAATAATTTTTATGATTATGGATTATATCCATAAATAGTTCAATTTAGGTTAAGTGTTTTATAAGTATAGAATTATGTATTTTGATTCATAAACTAGTCTCTTTTATGCCATTGTTTAGAAATGGCACCCAGTAGATGGAATGAGAACTCCAGCAATGAACATGATCCAAAGATGAATAAGTTTCATATCTTTCATAGTCTTAAGGAAGAATTTATAAGAGAAATAGTCTCCCATGTATTATCTTCATATGAATAAATAATATCATGTGCTGATAAGATAAGTAAGGAGTTTACTAAGTCCTATGTCTTTGAAGAGAAGAAAGAGAAGAAAAGGATGAAAGAGAGAAATATGGATAAAGAGAATAGGGAAAAGAAGAATTTTCTAATATGTGCTAACTATGGGAAGAAACACCCTGGAACTTGCCTGAAAGGAATGGGAGTTTGTTATAATTGTGGAGGAAAAGGGCACAAAGTACGTGACTGCAAGGGTAAGAAAATGGTTTCAAATGTACAATGCTTCATTTGCAAGGATTTTGGACACTACGTGAACCTATGTCCCAGTCATCAGACTATTCCACAAATGATGCTGTTGGATAACAATCAAGTTATGATACTACCATAGATGAAGAGGAATTATTAGAGTTCTTATGTTGATTATGTCCTTTCAGTGTTGTATCAACAATGTACTTGTTATAATAATTATGGAGTATATAAGGATTGTACTGCAGTACTATTTCATTAATGTCTTGATATTGTGTGGAAAAAAGAAAAGTGACTCAATAGCAGGTTAAATTTTTGGAAAATATATGGTTGAGAGAAAGATAAACCATAATATGGTTCTGATACAGAGGTAGTGATTTTAGAATAATACATGAGTGATTTGGATAAATTATATTGGATATTCCTGACTACCTTGAAACTGATTAATGATTTTTATGTCCCATCATTGTTGGGGTTTACAACATTTTTGGATTGAATAAGTATATCCATTATTCTTTAAAGAATAAGGGATCATGAATGTAATCAATAAGGTTTTATGGTATTTTAGGATGTTGTCGTGTTTTAAAAGAATATATTATGAAGGTGTTCACATGTTATTACGCGTAAAAAAGGATCTAAATTTTTTTACCTTCTTTATAAATTTTGGACTAAAGTATTTTGGATAGTTCTAGTTTGGATTATTTTTGGATTTCCATAAAAGGACAACCCGGAGGTCGGGATGTAACCCGTCACGTCCGGCAAGGCCATGAGACTTGAATCCACAACCAAAGGGCGACAAAGGTGTATCACCTACCACTGGCCCACGATATGTCCTGGATTAAATAATGTAGTTTTTTTAAAAAGATCTGTTAGATGAATTATAAATTCATTTTTTTGGAACCCTATATGAATAGGATAAATAGAATATATATTTTTACGTTCTATTATCTTTTAGAGTAAAAGATGAATTTTTGGTAGAAATTAGTTAAAGGATGGAACTATACCTATCAAGAATATATTTTTCTACATCTCTTATTCTATGAAGAAATTTATTCTTATACTTTATTTAAGGAAACCTAAAACCAAAAATGTGTTATCCTAATACCCTATGTTTTGTTGAACCGATGGTATTTCAAATCATCATATATTGATGAATTTAAGGACCTAAATTTTACACATGTTTGTGATTGATGACCTCAATCACTACCTATAAATATTTATCTTTTTCATCCAATTATATGTCTTTAATTTCCACCAATGTTCTCCAAATAGATATCATAATTTTGTGGTGACCCATTCATTTCTCTTTTCCTCTTATTAAGACTAAATTTTATTAACCCAATTTCCAATGTGGGTTTTCCCACAAATATATTTTCTATATGAAACCATTTATTTTCGAAGAACAATTTCAAATTGTGAGGACACAATTTATTGAAGTATGGGAGAATGTAACACCACAAGATTTCATAGTTTTTTATTTCTTCAAAATAATTCAGTAACTCGCACTACACGCAACACCGAGTTCAAGCACACCATGACTTACCAAATAAGCCGTTCAAAAGAGGTTATGAATAGTATTAACTAAATTTTAAACATTATATAATCCTTATAATTTAAGAATCCATATTATGAGTTTTTTAGACATAATGTAAGAACAAATTCATTTTTAGTATTTCACTTTTACCACCATTTAATAGTGAACCCTTTTTAAATCCAATATTTTAAACTTTTATATATTAAATTTGACTAAATAAATTTACTTTTTAGAATGGGACATAAAAAATTTACAATGAAACACTCCAAGCTTCCACGGTATGTTTCTCCTTAAATAAAATAGTGGCGTGTGTTGTACGCAACTTCGAGTTCTAACACACCACAACCAATCAAACTAACCGTTATGAATAGTAATACCTAATTTTTGAAATTTTATAAATTTTATCTCTCAAAATGGACTTCATTTTTGGATTTGTAATATCGAATTTAGTCTAGGGTGAAATTTTGGAACTTTTCGGACAACATTTATATTTTGATGAATAGTGAAAATTACTAAATATTAATTAAAAACAACTTTATTAATCGTAATAATTTATATTGATAAATTATGAATTTGAGTGGTTTTAATGTATATTTAGAATATATTTTTACCACTTAATATAATGTTGGTCATTGTACATAATTTTACAATTAAACCAGACATAAACAAGTGTCAATCTTTTGATAGTTATTATCTCTTAAAAACATGATTTCTGTTTTAAAAACGGGAATTAATTTTAAATTAATTTCTGCCACTTATGTGTTTTGAATTTGGAAAAATGGATTAAATATTTGGAATCAGGATTTTCATATTGTATAAACAGGTAACTTTTATTTTTAGACATTTTGAATAATTACTTCGGTAAATATTTTATTTACCATAGTTAAGGGTAAATCCAGTAAATAAAGGTTAAAAAATAATATTATAATAATGCTAAATTACCATTAAACGTGTACTATACTTATTGGTGGATACATTTCCGACCATGGGCATCTTTGGGTCGATTTTGGGACCCCATGGAGCCACTTGTAGGTGATAAGGACACTTTATTTTAATTAAGTTAAAATAAATAAAAAATGACATAAGCATAAATCTTTTAGAAAAACAATTTTAACATAGGGTTATATATGTTGGATTTTCTACTATAAATATTCATTATAATTATTAAAAGATTTCATACATAATTATTTTTTATCTATAATTTTTAGACATTAAATAATTTAATTTATTTATGACACAATGATGATGCAGTAATTACCATAATAGTGAAAAATTAAAATAATCGATATTATAAATACCCAAATAAATATAATTTAAAACTTTTTATGAATTAAACTAATTTTATAGGTTAATATGAAATTTTAGTATTGGTTTAATTAACTTTTTTAGAATTAATCATTCTGTTATTATTTTTACAAAAATAAATTATTGAATAGCTTCAAAATTGACATAAACGGTTTTTTAAAACAAATATTATATTATTAATTGATATTAAATTCCTAAAAAATTTACGTTTAGGCCAAGAGACTTATATAATGATAGGTGTATCATTAATGGACCACTTTTGGGTCTCTTGGATGTATATAGTATGTTTATTAACTATATAATATAAAAATACAAAGTGACATGGTAAGTGTCAAACTAATTAACTAAGAGTTAATAATTAACGATAAGGATAATATAGTAACCCAAACCTGTCTGAATCCTATTAGTTGAGTGGTTTTCGAACTATCCCCACCTTAACATTTAAATAATCCACTTTGGAGCCATTAGAAACCGAATATGACTTTATTATAAAATAATATTTCTAGCTTTTCCAAAGGTCCCCCTCACCCCTCTTATAAAAGGGGACTCCCTCTTCTCACTAATTCACTCATTCAAAGCCTTTTGGTTCGGCCAACCTCTGCCCAAATACTCTATAAACATCCCTCAATACAACCTAGAGTCCTTAGTTTGATCATAAATCTACCCTAAGGAGTCCTTTTGATCAAATCAAAAGGAAGAACCTGAAGAAGAGGTAATAATTTCACCACACTTTTTCAAGTTCCTTTCTTCTTCCACTTCTTCTTTATTTGTTATTACCATTATAAAATAATAACTCCAGTATCTTATATATAATTTGATGTTATTATAAATATGGTACAACCATATTCAATCTTCTATCCACCCTTTAAATAACATGTCACCATACGCGCGTACGTACTACTTACCGTCTCCACGTCGTGGTGTAATTGTTATTCAATATATTATTATTTGGATGGGTATAATAATGATTTGTAATTCATATAAATAATGAATATAACATGATAAATATTCTGTATATATGATATAATATCCAATTATATATTATTTTAGTATCAAAATAATGATATTGTCGCTCGTGCGTACATATGGGCTACCGTCTCCACAAACGCGATGAGATTCATTCTCCATCGTATCCATTCAAGTATAATTATCATTTGATGATTAAAAATTTATTTTTAAGGACTTTATGTAATTCTGGATATGAATAAGATACAACCTATCCATTACAAACATGTCTTACGTAACAAAACATATAAAAGAAGACAAGTAAGTTAACACCCGAAAAAACGATAATACTAAGATATTATTAACAAATCAATGTTAAAAGATCATATATTATATCATATTAATGTATATGATTATTTTATAATTTAATAAAAATTATTTCACCATTATATATTAGTTTAACCTACCCCCAAACAAGTAAAAGTACAAGGTAAGGATTATTCCGCAATCTCTTCATTGTCCGAGGTTGTTTATACGTAATAATCTACTGGGACTTCATTATCATCCACATCCATGTTTCTTAAAAATGTATTTCAAAACATTTTTACTATTTACATGAATATGGGTTAAAGTCATTTATACCCTTGTTTGAATTTTTATAAGAGGTTTATAAAGGAATCTTTCCATCGTTTTCCAAACAAGGTGCTTTTTAACCTTTTCGACAGAATTAAGGTAAGAATGTTTTTTATAACTTATAAGGTGGGTGCGGTTATTTTCCGCCGTTATAAAATCGTCGAAGCTTGCCTTACAAGATAATAAGATTATTTTCAAAGAAAATGTTTTATTTTATAAATATATGACTCTTAAATGATTTCAAAATAGAAAGAGATATTTCTCTAAAAAGAGTTTTGATTTCATCTATGTCAACATCCTTTGATGGATTTTACGCTTATTTGAAGTTGATTTATTATGATACAAAACTTGTATATTGTATTGAAGGTTTTGTGATATGTTTGTCAGTGGATGTGTTATTTTTATACCATTCATGGTTTATGGATGAAGTATTTACATTTCATATGCTAGTTTTAATACAAATGTTTATTTATGTTTAAACCTATTCATATGGGAATGCATTGGACATAATATGTGACGGGTGGAGCCCGCTATAGCTCGTCGATGCATCGGTATGTATCATGAGACAAACTAGTGTCTTGGAAAAAGGTCTTGACAAAATATTATTTGTAGTCTTGGCACGAGGCCTTGGGTATGTGGTTATGATAGTCTGGCATTATGTATTCCATCATTATGAAAGTGGTTATTGATATTGCATGTGATTATTCGATTAGTAGAATATCCATGTGAATAAGTAAATGGCATTATTTCATTTTTTTTCCCATACTTTGTTGAAGTTCAAGTTTAAAAGGCTTTTGTTTTAGTTATACATTTCCTTAAACGTTTATTGTTATTTATGAAAGTTTCTGCTATATTGTTATCCTTACTGAGCATTTGAGCTCACCCCTTTTCTATGTTTTATTTCCCCAGGATGTGAAGAAGTAATTTATGAATGACGTCAGAGATAGTATGTGGTGATATGAGTGTGGACTATGAAAAAAATATGTTTTTGTAGTTTTCATTTTTATGATGTAATGTAAGACTTATGAATTTATCTAGTGTTTCCAAGGCTACTAAACTAATCGGTCTTTCGAGATTTGATCTTTCTTGTGATCATGCCAATGTTATATAATAATGCACCGACTCTGGGTAACTAGGGTCGGGGCGTTACAATAGATTTTTGGATTATATCATATTTTGAGATTGTTTAATGAATTTGGATCATATTCACATTTACTCCACATTATTCATTGGCTATTATTTATAACAATTATCTCCGTATTTCTATTATTAATGATATATTTAGTCTCATATATACTACTTAAATATGGTACTAAATCTATATAATTTAAATATATGATGTTAATTGATGGTATCATATTAAGAATTTTATTTCAATTACTAGGGAAATATTTATTTTTTTATTTTAGATTCAATATAGGTATTTAATTATTTATGAGTCATATTGATTATGAATTATATTTTTTATTAAAATTATTTGAAATTCATTGGACATGTATATGATATTTTTGTGGCCCAATTATATATTTCCCCTCATTGTTTTAAAAAGTATCATGGGACAAATAATTTGCCATATTAGTTGGGTATTTGGTGTATACCAACTCATTCAATGAAATTTATTGTCAAAAGGGTCTATCAAAAATGTTTACAATGTCTTGTCCTAAGTCCTTTTAGAAAATATCATGAGATATGATATTATACATTTAATTAACTACAATTTTAGCTATTATTATCCTTGATATTATATTGTTCAAATTTTCTACATATATTTTTTAAATATATACTTATTGATAAATTGTAATATGTATTTATTATTTAATATTCTATGTTGTTGCTTCCATATCATCTTATGATATATTATATTAAATTATATCACTCAATGATCATATTATCTCACTCTTTATTATGCTTTATATTCCCAGAGATATGAAGATGGAATTATTTAATGATCATTAAGTATATAATATTTTTTCTAGTCTATGTTTCATCATACAAATGTTATTTTTAAATCATGTATGTACATAATCCTTCAAGATTGCTAAATTTATTTAACATTTATGTTTGGATACCTTGTATATTATTCCAATGTACACAAGTAAGCATTGTATGAGGGTTATTATAACTTTTTTCTTCACATTAAGCGTCATCCAACTAATTATAAGAAGTATACAGTTTTTTTAATAGAATATTGATCATTTTATGACGAAAAGTATATAACAAAATTTTGATGTATGGATAAAATATATAATCATTTATTGTGAAAAGAAATCCATGAATGGAAGTCACAATATTTTTGTTTTTATTGGTTTATAATTCATAATTATTTTATATTAGGACCCATGGTTCATTCCTCATAACCTTAAAAATTTTAATTTCAATGTTAACTATTAGTTTATTTTAACAATGAATTATTCTCTAGCCCATGATTTTTCAAATGCATAGTTCTCTATTATAGTTAGTAATGAATACATATAACTTTATTTCTCAAAAAAATAACCTATCCTTAATTAATAATTTCAAATAAATGAGAATTAAATATATTAATTACATAGAAATTTGGAAATGTTACAATACCATGTTTTTTTACTTAAAAATAATTTAATACCCGAAGTATCTTCATAAGTCCTAGGGATAATAATTTTTTGTCAATAAGTACTTCAATGTTAGGTGTGTGATTAAATAATTACTAATGTTAAATCATCCATAAGTTGTTGATTTTGGAAGGTTATGCATAGTTAATGTGTGATTTTAAATAATTATACATATTTAATACGTATTTTAATTTATATATTATCTTTAAAATTCACTCTCTTTAAAGAAAAACTACTAAAATAATATAATATTAGAGAAGTTTGTCGAAACAAATTAAGTGGTCGACTAAAATAAGAACTATTCATTGAATGAATGTGAAATTATTGTGAAATGGACTTAAATAAATTAATATGGATTAAAAAGATTCTTAATAATGTTTTAATAAATTTAATCTTTTTATTGAGGAATATATAATGTGTATGTTTTTGAAATAATCAAATGTAACATATTTTCATCTCAATTCAACTCCATTGAGACATATTTTATATTATGCACCAAATTAATTTTATATGGTGTATATAAGACAACCTTGATATATTATATCATCGATTAATATTTATTCATGGTATTTAATGTTTCAATTCTTGTACTCTCTTTTAAGGGGTTTTGATTCAAAATTTTCTATATCAATATTGGTTAATTTAACAAGGTCACACATATTCAGGATTCTTTATTTTTTAACATAAGTTTGAAAAGAATATATGATCTTTCTTTCTTAGAGACCATATCTTCTTCTCTAATATGGTTATTTCTTTTGTTTTAATGTTTTTTATCAAGATTATTCTCTTCTAGGTCTCAAATACAAGAAGATTGTTTGAATAATAACTGGCTTAATCTCTCCATTTTGGTCGAGAATATTTATCTTCTATGTCGATATTTTATAAAATACTTTATAAATAATATTTTTCTTCTCCAATGATCTTGTAAATTAATTTAAACCATTATTTATTTTATTTTCAATGTTTTATAACAGAATCATTTTAATTTCTTATAAAATATTTTATTAATCATTATATACCAAAAAAGTAAAAGGGGTGTTCTTTTTAATGTTTATGATAATAATATATTTTCCAATAATTTTATACATTATTCATATAATTATTCATATATATGTTTTAAAGGATTTTAAATGAAATCCATTTTCCATAAATCTGTGAATTTTAAACTTTTCTATTAAAATAAAATATATATTATTTAAAAATGTCGATTTTTTTAATGAATTATAAATACATTTTTTTTGAAAAAAAGATTCAAAACCCTTAAGAAAATTTATTTATCAATTGTCACATCAATTTTCCTATTTAAAAATAAAAGGAAAATCCTTTATTTTAAACGTTCTTTTTTAATGAAATGATGTTTGTCTATCACGCTTTACTAATTTATGTAATATACTTTATCTTAAGTTCAATTACTTTTTTATGATCATGTTCTTTATCACTATCCAATATTAATTGAAAATTATTTTTCTCATTCAGGTCAATATTTTCTTCATAGAGAGTATATTCATTATCATTATACTACTTCAATATTTTCTTACCAAAATAAAATTTAATTATATGGTGTTACATAAAGAATTCTATTTAATTTATTAGGGAAATATTGATGACCCATAATATTCACCCAATATATATATTTAATTCCTGATAAGTCATATTGCTTATATGTAATATTATTGATTAAATATATAAATAATTCATTATACATATATATGTGACTTGTGGTGTAACATCCAAAAATTATAAAATAGACATATTTTATTTTATTGATTTTATTACAAGCAACACTAAGAATAGATTCATATACATTGAACCCTAAGTTAGCTTGCGTTACATAGAAGAATGACTTTCTTCAATGGCTTGTGTTACACGCAATAGTGAGATTTATTGAATACTATTACTTTTATTATTTAAAATGAAATTTATCTCATAGTTGTAAAATTTGTAGTTATGAATAAGATTAACCAACTTATAAAAACATATGGTTGAATTCATTGGTTACCAAGTAATTTTAAATGATTAAAACCCCAATTTAGTATAAAGGAAATGTTTTTTAATGTACCATTTTTATACTCCCAAAGGAAATTTATAATGATAAACTAAAATACTTACTAACAGAGAATTATATTAAATAAATTTATATATTATATATTTCATAAAATGTTTAAACATTCATCCAATTTATTTTACAAGAATAAATCTATGAAAAATCCAATTTTAATCATAATAGTTGTATTTTTATCAAAGGATGTTTTTCTTCTTTTGATGGAAGAATTTTTTTAAAACTATATTTGGTCAATTTTATAAATTTTAGTTGAAAAAAATAAATTTTATTTCTATAATAAAAAAATTATTTTGGGTGAATTATTTTTATTTTTTGAGAAGTTTCATTTTTTTATGAATAATGATAATATAATGTTTTTAAATTGATAAATAACTTTTTATTTAAATAATTTAAATTTTAATATATATTAATAATTGATTTAAATGTTTTTTAGATCAATTTTATATTTATTAATACAATTTATGCCATTGGAATCAATTTTATAATGATTTTGGACGTAAAATATTTTTAGTCTTCTAAAACTTTTCACTTTAAAAACCAACTCTACTATTACATGTTCGAGATTAATTTTAAATTAATTCATGCCAATTCTATGATATGGATTTGGAATAATGGATTCCATATTCATAATAATCATAATTTATAATTTCCAATAAGGTCTGTCATGAACCAAGTTGGGATGCCATCAGACCGGACACCCGACAACGCCTGAGAGAAGGCCATAGAGGTGTTCCTGATCCTCTCGGGTTGGCGAGAAGTGTCTGGAATAAAATATTAATCACCTATAATTATTTATCCTAAATAATTAATAGGATAAAACAAACCAAAATAGATTACTCTACATAATCCAATAAATATTGATCATCAATATATATAATCAAAATCAAAATATAATTGTAGCTGAAAAACTGAAAACATAAAAAAAATCAGCCAAATTGAAGACAACATGGTCTCTATGTCACCTATTGGTGACAATCATAGACCAAAATAGAATACAACAATGGAAACCTGAATGAGAAACCTAAACCTACAAAACATCGTGGGTCTCCCAACATCGAGTTTCATACATAGGGTGTGAGCATAAACAACATTGTAGGTAAGCCCCATAGAGTACAAATATTTATATTTCCAAAATGGAACATAAAAATTTCATTCCAAATTTTTTTAGAAAATAGGTTTTTTTATTTAAATAAAAAACTAAACATTCCAGAAATTTGATTTTTTAAACAACACACATACATCATTTCTTTTTAATATGGGTTTTCATTCCTAAACCCAAATCATGGTCTAATACCAAAATATGAATCTATATTAGTTGATTAATGTAAGGGATATGTTGAAAATAAATAAAATATAAAAAATAGGTAAAAACTAGAAGGGGTACTGACCAAAAATAAGGAGAATTAAAACAAAAAATACAGATATATATTGAAGGGAATTTCCAAAACATCACTAGAATAAATTTTTAGACATACTCAGTTCTGACTCACCTATCGGTGTACATTGCGTCTCCATAGTCATTAACAAACTAGCCTCTCTAAATTAACCAATCCAGTGGAACTTCCCACCTAGACTCTCAACAAATCTAGGGGTAAAAAACCTTCTAATCTAGGCCAATATGAAACCATCACTCAACCCTATAGATGAAACCCTAGAATCCCATGATAATAGTACATGGTGAATTTGGAGGACCTTACACATGTGGCTAAATCCAATAACCCATTTCCACCATGCTTTCCTAGAACAAACAGGGACACCACTAATTTGATGATATTATCCTCAGAGGCCCCACCGTAGAGGATCCCATCTCACTTTAATTAATGGAAATGTTCTAACCGGGCCTTTATATCACATGAGTTTCAAAATAATTTCTAAAACTCTTTAATGTTTTAACCAGGTATGTAATATTCTCAATTTAATGAATTTGGAAACCTACATTAAATCAATGATGAAAGCACCACTTATGATTATGAAGTTACAAATTGTCATTTAGTCCATTTTATTACCAAAAAATATATCAAAAATACCAAACTATACATGATTTCATAAACACATCTAAAACCACTATTTTGAGCCATTTTCTAACCAAACAACCATTTAGAGATATGGTTTTTAAAGAACCATAATGGGAAGTGGAGTGAGAAGAAAAGTTATATGGGGTATGAGTGTTTTAATATCTATATTAAAGATAGATTCATTTTTTAAAAGTGTACATAATCATTTATATGAACATTTATATATTCACTCAGTGTATACATGGATGTTCCCACATCCTATGGCTCACTCAAAATATTTCAATGTAACAAAAAGTTTCCATTTAGAAGATGAAATTATTTTTAAAAAAATGTACATATTACAATCAATATACAAAGGTATACAAAAACCACACACCACACTCAATTCATAATGAAAACAAATAAACCAATATAGATCTGAGGATAAACAGCATCCAAGAATAAATTTTCATTTCTAAAGGCCAATTGGATTTTTCTCAGACATGATCAAATCATATATTTATATTCATAGGTAATAAACACCATTTAAAACCCAATTATCATTAATATTCCATCATAAAAGCACCACAATAATGAAAACTAACACACCTCATGCAAGAAAAACACATTTAGAATGGGATTAGAAAAACACAAGGACCAATAGAATGTTCAGGAAAGGAAAATAATTGAAAAACGAACCTTAAGGATTTCTTGTTGTAAAAATATAGTTGAATAATGAAGAATGATGTCCCATGAACTATATTAAATCCCTAACATAAATTAAATACACCCACATTAACCAAACCTTTCCATAGTGTTCGACCAAGATGGAAACCCCCAATAAAACAAAAGAAACAACAAGAAGATGGTTGATACTGAAGAAGGAGGCTTACCCAAGTAGTTTTCCACAGAACAAATTGATAGAAGATAACTTATAAACCAATTAGGGGAAAATAGGGAGCCACCCAAGGAACCCTTGGGGACCCAAAAATGACATGAATAATATAATATGGGATTTTGGGTTATTACTTGAATGGAGAAAAAAGTAATTTCAAATGTTTTATGACCTGGGTAAGTTCCACGATTTGGCAAAATGGTTTTTCAAATTGTCTTCCAAATGATCACACCAGTATATAGAATTGGGACATCCCACATGGTTTGGTTTCACTATATCGTAAAAAATGCACCAAACATGTGGTTTGGATCTATCAAATTTTAGAGCATCTCTACACACTTCCGCATGTTTTCTTCTAACCATGTGCATTTCGTGCACTTTGTCCCTCACACCACCAAAGAGAAACATGGTTTATCTTAATATTAAAATTTTTTGGTCTAAAACATTCTCTAGCTATTCATGTCAAACAGTGCAAGAAGGAAATGGACTGGAAAGGTCCCCATCCTTATCAGACCACAAACATAACCCCAAAACCATACACACAAACCATGAACAGGCCAAAATTCCACTCGATAACTCCAAATTAAATTTTTATCACTGTTAACTCGACCCAATCATCAACAAAATGATCCACATCATGAAAAGAATAAAATGGAAATATTGTGGTCAGGGTGTCAAAATTTTCTATCCCACAAAAAACGTATTCCTCTAAAAATTCATCCTTCCGAACCTGGGCCAAACTCAAGCTCAAAACTAAATCTAATGAAATGAGACAACCAACCTCAGGGTGACTCTTTTATCCCCACAAGTTATACATGAACAAATATATAGAAAAAAAATGAAATTATCATAAAAAGGAGGAAGGTTCTCTTCACCATATGAAACCGACAAGCACGACCAACATTAAGACTTAAAATGTGATGACACTGACACCAGAACTCACAAACAAAACCAAAAACCCTCAACAAAATGGTTACCAAAGGAAGGAAATCAAAATAAATAGTGATCCAACTATGATTAATAAATTCCACAACCAAAAAAAATATCTAAACAAGGATAAAAAAACTAAACTCAATTCATGAAAGGATAACCATTCCCAAACACATATTTATAATTCAAAAACACATAACATCAAGGAAACCAAACCACTATTACAAGGGTAACATTCAATATCCAAGAAGAAAAAAAAGTATCCTTAATTGTTCACGCTATAAGTACCCACACACCCCTAAGGATTCCTAACTATGTTATGTGTTTCACTTTTTGGCCGATAGATAGAGACCTTAAGGTTGATGAATCTTCTTCCAAACAATAAGGATACTATATCCTCCAACATATGATTTTTCTTCTAGAAACTCCTCTTGAAAAGTGTCTCCAAATGACCCAAATGAACACTTAAAATGCAAGACTTTAGGGGATAATGACATGATGGCTTTGAGTTCCCACAATGACCACACTAGAAACAAATGAATGAACTATCTGATGAACAAGAATCCAATACTGAGAATAGAGACTCAGCAGAAACATATTCCTCTATAACACTCTTCTAATCAGTTTTGGAACCTCCATGAATCCCAACTTCTACTGAGTGCATCCTAGTAATAAACATGGCTAGATATTCTTCTTAGATCAATTTCTTTAGTAGAAATTCACCAGACGAGAGACATTCCTCTTTAATAATTGGATGAATACCCAAACTAAAGAAACTATCCTTGTGATGATCCTATGAGTCTTTCTTCATATAAAATGGAACCATCTCTTTAAACAATTAAACAAACACCATCACCATTTTCTAACCTTGTTTAACACCCATGATCTCTACCACTTTCATTGGCTTCACCTCCTCAAGTATAAACCATTGGATGAAAGTTGTTTTAGACACATATTGAGACATCCCAAAATTCAATGACTATGATACGTCACATTACAATAATAAAACCAACACCTTAATAAACCCAAAATATCTTGATCCTTTAAAATTTCAAGAGTACCCAACAATTGGAAGACACCTTCGGCTTCTTGAATCCATCCCACTTCCTCAAACGAACATTGATTTCAATGTAAAATAATGAATAACCGAGAAGTACATGACTCTTAGACTCCCCCTAGAGGATAGGCAGGCTTAAAAATAAAAGGATACTTGTTGTAAACCATTGGGACCTTTTTTGGTGGAATACTCTATAAAATAGAAAGCACCAAATAAAATCAATAATTCTATCAAAACTCATTCAAGAAAAATATTCCAAACCAAAACTTATTCACATAAACTAAATATCTATTAGAAAAAAAAGATTTATCATTCAAAATCAACCATTTCATTCTAATTTGAAAACTAATTCAACTCCAAAGGATCTTTTCTTTAAAAATCCACTCACTTCCAAATCCAATTCATTTACCAATACACACTTTTGAGAAAAACAAATCCTGAAGGAATTTTCTTCTTAAAAACCTTTTTTTCTAAAATTTTAACCCATTCCAAAATCAACCCACACTTTCCAAAATTAAACCAAAACACTTCCCACACTATATACCTTAAACGGGGAAATAGTAATGACGAAAAACCCATAAGCATGGATAGTAGACCATGGCCCAAAAAAGAACCAATAACTTGAAATATCTTGATTCATGTACTCATGCTACATAGGGGTCACTACTGAATGTGAGACCACAACACAACATCATCTAAACCCCATTTTAATTCCCCATACACATACCCAAAAACCAATAACCAACTACTCAAATCCTGCATTTCCCAGGTAAAATCTATGATCATAATGATTAGGGTTTCATGAAATACTTCTTGACCTACCAATGGAGTCCCAAAAATCCTACTCTTTAGTCTACCTAAAACCCCAAATAACTAAGGGATAATATTATACCATTTTGTCACAAAACAAGATGGGATACCATCTTTCAAGACACAAAACCTGGCCTGATAAAAGGCATGTGATGCATCACAGACCCTCTTATGTTGGAAATTAGCACTAGGGAACCAATGATATCACTATAAGAATGGTTTATCTCAATGAACAACTAGGATAAAATAACCCAAAATAGAGTACGCATCATAACCCAATAAAAATTGAATATAAATAAAAACATAATCACAATAAAAAATAAAAACACCATTGAACAAAACTGAAAAGTACAAAAAAACTAAAACCAAAATAAATACAACTTGATCCTTATAAGACCTCTTGGTAACTAACATCCACAAAACTGACCTCCGCAAAAGGCAACCTGAACCATAAACATGAGCCTCTAAAAATATACTACCAACTAACACCAAGTGAAACAATTATTGTGTTAACATAAATAACTCAGTAGTCAAGCAGCGTAGATTATATAAATTACATTTCCCAAAATTTTCTATAAACAGTATTTTGAAATTAATTTATAAAATAGTAAGTTATCCTTTAATAAACCATGTAAAAACATTCCATAAATTTACTTTTCCAAACAACAAATATATAGATTACATTTTTAATATTGGTCTTTCATTCCAAAAACCAATTCATGATCCAAAAAAAATAAAAATCCCTAATATCTGATAAAATAATGTCTTTACTTAAAACAAACAAAATAGAATAAACAAGAATAAATTAGTAGGGATAATAACCAACAAGAATAATTAAAGTAGAACATACATATAGATATCAATGGGAATTTCCTAAATATCACAAGAAGGAATCCCTAGACATACTTGGTTCAGGATCACCTATAAATAATTTTTGAAACTCCATAGTCAATAACCAAATGGAAACTCTAAACTAACCAATCTAGTGGAACTTCCCACCTATCCTCTCAACAAATTCTGGTGGTTCCTACCCATCTAGTCGGTGTTGATAAGAAACCATCACTCGACCCTATATATGATTCCCAGAAATTCAATGATAATACTACTTGGTGAATGGGGATGTCCTTAAACATTTAGATCAAACCAATAACTCACAAATAATGTGCTTTCCTAGACTAAACAATGAAACCACCTATGAGATGATCCTATCCTTAGAGGTCCCACTATATTGGTTCATTTCTCACATCATGACATTCATAAGTGCCAACCAGGACTTCACATCACATGATTTTCATACTACTTTATAATATCCCTCAATGTACCAATATGGCCTTTAATATTCATATTTCAATTCATTTACAAAACCACTTCAATTCCTAGATGAAAAAACCATGTATACTTATGAAGTTCTAAATAGTCTTTTATACCATTTAGTTACCAAACCATATCTCAAAAATTAAAACTAGACCAATATTTAGGAAACACATTTGAAACCATAGTTTAGAACTATTTTCAAACCAAGGAACCATTTATAATTAACCAAGGGTTTTTAGAGAAAAATCATTGGAAGAGGAGGGAAAAGAAAATGGAAGAATGAATGAGTGTTTGAAAATACATTTACAAGAGAGATAAAATTTCTATAG
The DNA here is from genome assembly GCA_963277665.1 of Viscum album. Taxonomy (NCBI): domain Eukaryota; kingdom Viridiplantae; phylum Streptophyta; class Magnoliopsida; order Santalales; family Viscaceae; genus Viscum; species Viscum album. The sequence continues at coordinate 1,519,178,544 of OY728131.1, forward strand.
TATTCCATCATCATTTCTGAGTACATCTATATGTGCACCCCATTCACATATGGATATTCCCACACCCCATGCATCACACAAAACATTTCCGCATTATACCAAAATATCATTTATAATCTGAAATAACTTTTCAAACATTTTAAAAATAACAATATGACCATGAAGACAATCCCAAAAAAAACCACATATAATTAATAATTAAAACAAAATAACCAAGACCAATCCAAATAAAAACATCATCCAACAACCCATTTTATTTTCCAATGTTCAATTGGAATTTTTAAGACACACTATAAGCAAATATTTCTTGTCATGTGAAAGAAAACCCTTTGAAAACCCAATTTTCATCATGATATCATCATAAAAACATAACTAAAATTCAAACCAAAACTCCTCATGTAATAAAATAACAATATAAATCAATAATTAAGAACAATAATAAATGGAATGTATCAAAAAGGAAGGTAATGGATGAACCTACCTCAACGACCTGTAGTAATGAGGAATCTTTTGAAAAAGATAGAATAATGTCCAAATAAAAATCGACACATCCTAAAATTATATAAATTGACTAACATTAACCATCCCTCACCCTATGTATTTTATATGAGGGAAAAAAATGAAGAAAAAAATGAAACTGTAATAAGAAGTAACAGGGAGGATGTAACACCCCAAGATTTCATAGTGTGTTATTTCTTCCAAATAATTCAATAACTTGCACTACCCGCAACACCGAGTTCAATCACACCATGACTTAACAAACTACTCGTTCAAAAGAGGTTACGAATAGTATTAACTGAATTTTGAACTTTATATAATCCTTATAATTTTAGAATCCAGATTTTGAGTTTCTTAGACATAATTTAAGAACAAATTCATTTTTTTCAGATAAAAGAAGTATTTTTCAAAAGTTCACTTTTACCGACTTTTAATGGTGAACCCTTTTTAAATCCAATATTTTAAAAATTTTCTATATTCAATTTGGACAAATAAATTTCTTATTTAGAATGGGGAAATCAAAATATTATAATATTACACCCCAATCTTCCTCGGTACGCTTCTCTTTGAATAATACAGTAGCGTGTGTTGTACGCAACTTCGAGTTCTGACACACACCACAACAAATCAAACTAGCCCTTATCAATAGTAATACCTACTTTTTGAAATATTATACATTTTATCTTTCAAAATGGACTTCATTTTTGGATTCGGAATATCTAAATTATCCTCGGATAAAATTTTGGTACTTTTCGGATAACTTTTTTATTTTGATGAACAGTGAAAATTACTAAATTTTTCTTAAAAACAACTTTTTAGTCGAAATAATTAATAGTGATAAATTATGAATTTGAGTGGTTTTAAAGTGTAATTAGAATATATTTTTTCCATTTAATACAATTTTGGTCATTGGAAATAATTTCACATTTAAAATCGGACATAAACAATTGTTAATCTTTTGATAATTATTATCTCTTAAAAACACGCTTTTTGTTTTGACAGCCGGAATTAATTTCAAGTTAATTTCTGCCAATTCTGTGTTTTGAATTTGGAAAAATGGACTCCATATTTGGAATTAGGATGTACAAATATTGTAAATAGGTAACTTTTATTTAAGAAATTTTTAATAATTACTTCGGTAAATATTTTATTTACTATGGTTAAAGGGTAAATTCTGTAAATAAGGGTAAGGAATAATATTATAATAATAATAAATTACCCTAAAACTTATATTAACCCTATTGGTTGATACTTTTCCGACCATGGGATTCTTTGAGTTGATTTTGGGACCCCATGGATCCACATGTAAGTTATAATGACACTTTATATTAATTAAGTTAAAGTAAATACAAAAATGACATAAGCCTATATCTTTAAGAAAAAAAAATAAAATAGAGTTATATATGTTATATTTTAGACTATAAATATTAATTAGAAAGATAAAACGATTTACTACATAATGGTATTTTATTTATAATTTTTAGAAATCAAATAATTTAATTTATTTATGACACAATGATGATGCAGTAATTACCCTATTAGTGAAATATTAAAATAATTGATATTATAAATACCCAAATAAATATAATTTGAGGCTTTTAATGAATTATAATAATTTTATAGGTCATTATGACGTGTTATTATTTCTTTAATTAACATTTTTAAAAGTAATAATGCTGTTATAATTTTAACAAAAATCAAATACCAAATAGTGTCAAAATTGACATAAAAGAGTTTTTAAAACAAATATTATATAATTAATTGATATTAAATTCCTAAAAATATATTATTCTACCAAAAGACTTGTATAATTATAGTTGTATCATTAATGGACCTCTTGGGGGTATCTTGGAGGTATATATTATGTTTATTAACTATATAATATAAAAATACAAAATGACATGGTAAGCATCAAACTAATTAACCAAGAGATAAAATTAAAATATAATGCTAATATAATGACTCAAACCTGTATAAAATCTATTGGTTGAAAGTCTATATACCCATACCTATATTAGGCTTTGAATAATTCACATTGGATCCATTATAAACCGAATATGAACTTATTATAAAATAATACTTTATGTTTTTTCTAAAGAGCCCCTCCTCCCCCTTATAAAAGGACACCACTTCTATCCAATTCCTCACACCTCTCAAGCATTTTGGATCATCCAACCTCTACCCAATTAATCTCCCTAAATCTCTATACTCCTCTTAGAATCCTTACCTTATGCATATGGAACTTCAAGAGTCCATTTTGGTTCAAACCAAAGGGAGTTACCCAAATTAAAGGTAACGATTTCTCTTAGCTTCTTTTCATTTATTTTACTTATCCAACCCATAAACTCTTCTTATTATTTTATTTTGTAACAAAACCAGTATCCTAAAAATACTAGGATATTTTTATTATAATTATTAGTACTACACTTACACACATCGTCATCTAATGGGTGAAGAACATAATGTTTCTGTGGATGGAAACCAAACGCCTCACGAAGCGATGATTGTTCAATTATCTCTTATCACCTCTCATTGTGGACATTATGATGAAACTGTAGTTAAATTTCATATTAATGATATTTATTTTATATATAAGATTCTTTAATTCCATTTTATATCATACCATTATTCGTTTCATGTTGTATATATATTTGATAATTTCATTTGAGGAAGTGCAGACTACCGCCCCCTAAAAGTTATATGAATCGTTCATAGCATACATGGAATGTATAAAGGATTGTGTTAATGAAATCAAGTAACACATATAAGATATTATATTATATTTTATTAATAATATACCTATGTATCAATTTCTTTTGATTCCATTTAAAATGAAAAATGAAATGGATGTGGTGTTCTTGCGTACGTACGGATTATCGTCTCCACAAATGCGATGAGATTCATTTCCCTATCATATCCATTAAAGACTAATTATCATTTGATGAATAAAAGTAATATTTAAGGACTTTATATCATTATGTATATGAATAATATAATACCTATCCATAACAAACATTTCTTACGTAACAAATCATATAAAGGAAAACGAATCAGTTAACACCTGAAACGATGATAATACTAAAATATTATTAACAAAGCAATATTAAAAGATCATATATGATATCATATTTATGAATATTATTATTGTATAATTTAATAACAATGATTTAACTATTATATAGGAGGTTAAAATAAACACTATCAAGGAAAAGTATAGGGTAAGGGGTTTTCATCTCGCTCTTCATTCTCATGAGATTCGTGCCATATTGCCACTATTACCTTCTGTGTGGTGTATGTACTACCCATAATTGTATTATTTATGTAATACACTTTAATTTTTTTGTATTTAAATATTCATGGTATGATACCACTTTCATGGGGTTTAAGTTTTGTAAGATACCAAATTGGTAAGGGTTTATTTCACAATCTCTTCATTATCTGAGGTTGTTTATACATAATTATCTATTAGGACATCTTTATCATCAACATCCATGTTTCTTGAAAATGTATATCAAAGTGTTATTACTATTTCAAAAACTATGGGTCAAAGACAATTATACCCTTGTTGACTTTTTAAAAGAAGTTTATAAAGGAATCTTTCTGTCGTTTTCCAAACAAGGTCCTTTTTAACCTTTTTGACAGAATTATGGTAAGAATGTATTTTTTTAACTTATATGGAAGGTGCAGCTATTTTCCGCCATTATAAAATCTTAGAAGCTTCCCTTACAATATTATAATAATATTTTCAAATTAAATATTTTATTTTATAATTATGTTACTTTTAAATTATATAAAAAAAATAGGTATTTCTCTCAAATAGTTTTGATTTCATCTATGTCAACATCATTTGATGGATTTTAAGCTTATTTGAAGTTTATTTATTATGATACAAAACTTCCATATTTTATTGAAGGTTCTGTGATATGTTTGACTGTAGATGTGTTATTTTTATACCATTCATGGTTTATAGAGAAAGTATTGACATTTCGTATGCTATTTTTAATAGGAATGTGTCTGTTATGTTTAAACCTGTTCATATGAGGAATGCATTGGACATAATAAATGGCGGGTGGAACCCACTATATCTCCTCGATGCATCGGTAGGTCTTATGAGACAAACGAGTGTCTTCGAATGAGGCCTTCACAAAATCATATTTTTATTCTTGGCACGAGGCCTTGGCTACGTGGTTATAATATTCTAGCATTATGCATTCCATCATTATGAAAGTGGTTAGTGATATTGCATGCGATTATTCGTCTAGTAGAATATCCATGTGAATAAGTAAATGGAATTTTTTTATTTTTTCCATATTATGTTGATGTTTAAGTTTCAAAGTATTTTGTGTCAGTTATACACTGCCTTAAATGTTTATGATTATTTATTAAAGTTTCCGCTCTATTGTTATCCTTACTGAGCATCCGAGCTCACCCCTTTCTATGTTTTATTTTTTCCCAGGATTCCAAGAAGTGTATTTTGATTGATATACAGGGTTAAGCCAAGAGAATAATGGCATTCATAATGTATTATTTATGTTGTTTTGTATATTATAAATTATAATGAAACATTCATGTATCTAATCTATTTTCCAAGAATGTTGAACTGATCGGTCCATTGGGACTTGATTCCTTCTGATCATGCCAATGTTATGTAATAATGCACCAACTCTGGGTAACTGGGGTCAGGGAATTACAGTTTGTATCATAGGAAGATTAGCAGTAACCTTGGAAGCTAGATTTAGATAAAATCTGATTAGAGCACATAGCCCTAAGATAGAATTTGAGGATTAGTAGATAAGAATATCCTAGAATTTTGATATTGTAGAGATTTTGTGAGTTTTTCGAGCAATACATCCTTGTCTGGATACGAGCAGGTAGTGGCGGCTCTGGCATAGATGTACCTAGGGGTAAAACCCAAAAACACCACTTTGAGCTAGAAACAAAGGGGAACTGGTGCATTACAACGGGCCTTGCCGCACTCCTGGTTACGACACTCCCAGGGGATATGCTTTGGATGATTCTCATTTTCATTACAAACCATTATGAAGGGTTTATAAGTATATACTTCCACAGAGAAGACATTTTTATGATTATTGATTATATCCATAAACTGTTTAATTTATGTTAAGTGTTTTACAAGTTTGGGATTAGGTATTTCTACTCACAAACTAATCTATTGTATGCCATTGTTTAGAAATGGCGCCCAGTAGAAGGAATGAAAACTCCAGCAATACTCATGATTCAAAGAGTAAGAAAGATCATATATTTCATGGTATTAATCCATAATTTATAAGGGAAAGAGTCCCCCACGTATTATCATCATATAAATAAATAGTATCATGTGTTGATAAGATAAGTAAAGAGTTCTATGAGTCCTTTGGATTTTAAGGGAAGCAAGAGAAGAAAAAGATGGAAGATAGAAAAATGGATAAAGGGAAGAGGGAAAAGAAGAATTTTACCATATGTGATAACTATGGGAAGAAACACCTTGGATCTTTATTGAAGGGAATGGGAGTTTGTTATAAGTGTGGAGAAAAAGGACACCTTGTACGTGACTACAAGGGTAAGAAAAAGGTTACAAATGTGCAATACTTCATCTGCAAAGAGTTGGGACACTACACAAACCACTGTCCAAATCATCAGAGAATGCCCCAAATGATGCTATTGGATAATAATCAAGTTATGATACTACCACAAATGAGGAGGAATGATTATAGTTCTTATATTTTTATTATAGAATTATGTCATTTGATTATTGTATCAACAATGTACTGGTTAAAATAATTTTAGAGTATATAAGGATTGTACTGCAGTACTATTTCATTAAGGACTTGAGATTGTGTGGAACCATGAAAAGTGACTCAATAGCAGGTTAAATTTTTGGAAAATATATGTTTGAGAGAAAGATAACCCATATTATGGTTCTGATACCGAGGTAGTGATTTTGGAATAATACATGATTGATTTGGATAAATTATATTGGATATTATTGACTACCTTGAAACTGAATAATGATTTGTATATTCCATCATTGTTGTAGTTTACAACATTTTTGGATTGAATGAGTATATCCGTTATTCTATAAGGAATAAAGGATCATGAATTTAATGAATAAGGTTTTATGGTAATTCAGGATGTTGCAGTGTTTTAAAAGAATATATGATGAATGTTTTCACATGTTATTACATGGAAAAAAGGATCTTCATTGTGTTTACCTTCCTTATAAATTTTTGAATGAAGTATTTTGGATAGTTCTAGTTTGTATTATTTTTGGATTGCCATAAAAGGACAACCCGGAGGTCGGGAGGCAACCCGTCGCATCCGGCAAGGCCCAAATACTTGAACCCGTAACTGAAGGGCAACAAGGGTGTATCACCTACCACTAGCCCACGTGATGTCCGGGATAAAATAATGTAGTTTTTTTAAAAGATCTAGTAGATGAATTATAAATTCATTTTTTTGGAAACCTATATGAATAGGATAAATAGAATATATTTTTTAAGTACTATTATCTTTTAGAATGAAAGATGAGTTTGTGGTAGAAATTCGTTAAAGGATGGAACTCTACATGTCCAGAATATATTTTTCTTCTTCTCTTATTCTATGAAAAAAATTATTTCTTATACTTTATTTAGGGATCCTAAAACCAAAAATCTATTATCCTAATACACTATTTTTTGTTGAAGTGATAGTATTTCAAATCATCATGGATTGATAAATTTAAGGTCCTCAATTTTACACTTGTTTGTGTTTGATGACCTCAATCACTACCTATAAATATTTACATTTTTTCAACAATTATATGTCTCTAATTTCCACCAATGTTCTCATAATAGAGATCATAATTTGGTGGTGACCCTTTCATTTCACTTTTCCTCTTATTAAGACTAAATTTTATTAACCCCATTTCCGATGTTGGTTTTCCCACAAAGATATTTTCTATTTGTAACCTTTTATTTTCGAAGAAAATTTTAAAATTGTGAGGACACAATTTATTTTAGGAGGGGAGAATGTAACACCCCATGATTTCAAAGTTCATTATTTCTTCAAAATAATTCAATAACTTGCACTACACGCAACACCGAGTTCAAGCGCACCATGACGTACCAAACTAGTCGTTCAAAAGAGGTTATGAATAGTATTATCTGAATTTTGAACTATATATAATCATTATAATTTTAGAATTTATATTATTAGTCTCATAGACATAATAAAAGAACAAATTCATTTTTTTCACACATAAGATGTATTTTTCAAAAATGCACTTTTACTGAATTTTAATGGTGAACCCTTTTCAAATCCAATATTTTAAAACTTTTATATATTTTATTTTCCTAAATAAATTTATACTTTATAATGGGGAAATCAAAAATTTACAATGTAATTCCCCAAGCTTCCTCAGTATGCTTCTCTTTTAATAATACAGTAGCGTGTGTTGTACGCAACTTCGTGTTCTAACACACACCATAACCAATCAAACATGCCCTTATAAATAGTAATACCTAATTTTTGAAATTTTATACATTTTATCATTCAAAATGGACTTCATTTTTGGATTCGAAATATTGAAATTATCTTAGGGTAAAATTTTGTTACTTTTCAGATAACTTTTATATTTTGATAAATAGTGAAAATTACTAAATTTATATTAAAACCCACATTTTTAATCGAAATAATTAATAGTGATAAATTATGAATATGAGTAGTTTTAAAGTATATTTAGAATATATTTTTACAATTTAATACAATTTTGGTCATTGGACATAATTTCAAATTTAAACCGGACATAAACAAGTATCAATCTTTTAATAGTTATTATTTCTTAAAAACACGCTTTTTTGTTTTGACAACGGGAATTAATTTAAAATTAATTTATGCCACATCTGTGTTATGAATTTGGAAAAATGGACTCCATATTTAGAATCAGGATGTTCAAATTTTTTAAATAGGTAACTTTTATTTTTAAACATTTTAAATAATTACTTGGGTAAATATTTTATTTACCATGGTTAAAAGGTAAATCCGGTAAATAAGGGTAAAAAAATAATATTATAATAATAATAAATTACCCTAAAATGTGTCTTAACCCTATTTGTTGATACATGTCCTAACATTGGAATATTTGGGTCGATTTTGGGACCCCATTGATCCACTTGTAAGAGATAATGACACTTTATATTAATTAAGTTAAAGTAAAAACAAAAATGACCCAAGCCTATATCTTTTAGGAAAACAATTTTTACATAGGGTTATATATGTTATATTTTCGACTATAAATATTAATTGGAAATATAAAAATATTTCATACATAATGGTATTTTATTTATAATTTTTAGTCATAAAATAGTTAAATATATTTATGACACAATGATGATGGAGTAATTACCCTATTAGTGAAATATTAAAATAATTGATATTATAAATACCCAAATAAATATTATTTGAGACTTTTAATGAATTACACGAATTTTATAGGTTAATATGACAAGTTAGACTTGATTTAATTTACTGTTTTTGAAGTAATCATGCTGTTATGATTTTCACAAAAATAAAATACCAAATAGTGTCAAAATTGACATAGAATAGTTTTTAAAACAAATATTATATTATTAATTGATATTAAATTCCTAAAAAAATAAGGTTCGGCCAAAGGATTTTTATCATCAAATTTTTATCATTAATGGACCACTTTTGGGTCTCTTGTAGGTATATAGAATGTTTATTAACTATATAATATAAAAATACAAAGTGACATGGTAAGTGTCAAACTAATTAATCAAGAGATAAAACTAAAAGATTAGGTTAATATAATGACCCAAACCTATCTAAAATATATTTGTTGAAAGGATTTAGACCCATAACCACCTTAGGATATCTATAATCCACTTTAAAGCCATTAAAAATTGAATATGGATTTATTATAAAATAATACTTTATGTTTTTCCTAAAGAGCCCCCCCCCCTTATAAAAGGATACAACTTCAAACCAGTTACTCACACCACTCAAGCCTTTTGGATCATCCAAAATATTACAAATTAAGCTCCATACATCCCTATCCTCCTCTTATAAGCCTTACCTTAAGCATAAGGCACTTGAAGTGTCCTTTTTGGTTCAAATCAAAGGGAGTTACCCAAATTAAAGGTAACGATTACTCTTAGCTTCTTTTATTTTATTTTACTTCTCCAAACCCTAAACTCTTCTAATTATTTTCTTTTGTAACAAAACCAGAATCCTAAATATACTAGTATATTTTTATTAGAATTATTAGAACTACACTTACACACACCTCTATCTAATGGGTGAAAAAAATAATGTTTCTGTAGATGGAAACCAAACGCCTCACGAAGTGATGATTGTTCAATTATCTCCTATCACCTCTCATGGTGTCCATTATGATGAGACTATAATTAAATATGATATTTATGATATTTATTTTATATATAAGCTTCTGTAATTCCATTTTATATCATACCTTTATTCGTTTCATGTTGTATATATATACGATAATTTTATTTGAGGAAGTGCGGACTACCGCCCCTCAAAGTGATACGACTCGTTCATACCATACATGGAATGTATAAAAGATGGTGTTAATGAAATAAAGTAACACATATAAGATATTATATTAAACTGGAATAATAATATACCTATGTATCATTTAGTTTTTATTCCTTTTAAAATGAAAAATGAAATGGAAGTAGTGTTTGTGCGTACGTACGGATTACCGTCTCCACGAACACGTTGATATTAATTTCCCCATAATATCCATTACAGAATAATAATTATTTTATGATTAAAAGTAATGTTTAAGGACTTGATATAATTCTGGATATGAATAATATACAACCTATCCATAACAAACACGTCTTACGTAACGAAGAATATAAAGGAAAACGAATCAGTTAACACCCGAAATGATGATAATACTAAAGTATTATTAACAAAGAAATATTAAAAGATCGTATATTCTATCATATTTATGAATATGATTCTTGAATAATTTAATAACAATGATTTAACTATTATACAGGTGGTTAACATACACACTATCAAGGAAACGTACAAGGTAATGGGTTTTCATCTCACCCCTTATTCTCGTGAGATTCATGTCATATTGCCACTATTACCTTTTGTGTGGTGTATGTACTGCCCATAATTGTATTCTTTATGAAATACACTTTAATTTATGTGTATTTACATATTCATTGTATGATACCACTTTCATGGGGTGTATGTTTTGTATGTTTCCAAATTGGTAAGGGTTCATTTCACAATCTCTTCATTATCTGAGGTTGTTTATATGTAATTATCTATAGGGACTTCTATATCATCCACATCCATGTTTCTTAAAAATGTATTTCAAACCATTCTTACTATTTTATATATTATTGGTTAAATTAATTTATACCCTTTTTGACTTTTTATAAGAATTTGATAAAGGAATCTTTCTGTCGTTTTCCAAACAAGGCCCTTTTTAACCTTTTCGACAGAAATAAGGTAAGAATGTTTTTTTAACTTATATGGAGGGTGCGGATATTTTCCACCATTATAAAATCATAGAAGCTTCCCTTAAAATATTATAAGAATATTTTCAAAGTAAAAGTTTTATTTTATAATTATGTGACTTTTAAATGATTTCAAAAAAAAGAGAGAGATATTTCTCTCAAATAGTTTTGATTTCATCTATGTCAACATCCTTTGATAGATTTTAAGATTATTTGAAGTTTATTTATTATGATAAAAAACTTCCATATTGTATTAAAGGTTTTGTGATATGTTTGACTGTGGATGTTTTATTTTATACCATTCATGGTTTATGGAGAAAGTATTGACATTTCGTATGCTATTTTTAATACGAATGTTTATGTTATGTTTAAACCTGTTCATATGAGGAATGAATTGGACTTAATTAGTTAAGGGTGGAGCCTGTTATAGCTCCTCAATGCATCGGTAGGTCTCATTAGATAAATTAGTGTCTTGGAACGAGGCGCGGAAAAAATCGTATTTGTAGTCTTGGAATGAGGCCTTGGCTACGTGGTTATGATAGTCTGGCATTATGCATTCCATCATTATGAAAGTGGTTAGGGATATTGCATGTGATTATTCGTCTAGTATAATATCCATGTGTATAAGTAAATGGCATTATTTTATTTATTCTATATTATGTTGATGTTCAAATTTAAAAGGCTTTTGTTTTAGTTATACATTTCCTTAAATGGTTATGATTATTTATTAAAGTTTCTGCTATATTGTTATACTTACTGAGCATCTGAGCTCACCAATTTTTGTGTTTTATTTTTTCCCAAGATTTCAAGAAGTGTATTGTGATAGATATGCAAGGTTAAGCCAAGGGAATAATGGAATTCATAAAGGATTATTTATGTTGTTTTGTATGTTATAAAATGTAATGTAACATTCATGTATATAATCTATTTTCGAAGACTGCTAAACTGATCGGTCCTTCGGGACATGATTCCTTGTGATCCTGGAAATGTTATGTAATAATTCACCGACTCTGGGTAACTAGGGTTGGGGTGTTACAGAGGATAATGAAGCAGACCCAATGAGAGATCCATCAAATAATTGAGTGTTGAGCACCAAAAATACAAGGAGGAAGGGGGAAGCCTCCCAAGGCTTCCCAAGTCTCATAAAAATGAGGGAATAAGAGAGGATGTGATTTGTACTTAAGAATAAATTGGGGAAATAATGCTATTTGATCTTTTTAATGAGATGGGTATGTCACACGGTTTGGCCACACGACCTTCCAAACCATTTTCCAATAGTGCACCCCTAATATAAAAGAGAGACACCGTGCAAGTCTTGGCCACATTAGTATTCATAAATATGCCCCAACCAAATGATTTTGATCTTTCAAATTGTAGATCCTCCATGTATTCTATCCGCACAACTTCTTTAAATTGTGTCCAAGTCATGCTAATTGTTCCTAACACCACCCAATAGCTGCACTGTTTCTCCTTAGACTTAGACTATTTGGGAAAATCCATGCTCAATCCATGAATGGAAAACAATTAAAGAAATAAATTTACCAGAAATAACCACATACATAATAGGTTTCACTATTAACCCCTGAATCATTCACTCAAACCGTGTAAAGGCCCAAAAGCCACAAGAAATCTCAAAAATCAAAAATTCTCACTGGTTAATCGACCCAAACCGCATCCAAATGATCCAAAATAAAGAAGAGAATAAAATATAATAAAAAATTAGATCACGGTGTGATATGTTAAAAATAATTGACCAAAAATATTAGTTAAAATAATTTAAAAACAAATACAGTGATTAAGGTGAAATTGAGTTGACTTAGTGGATAAACGTTAATCATAACGGGTTAAATGACCATGAAATGTGTCCCAAACCAATTTTATGAAAATATTTAGACCATATAGCATATTTTATTGAATTTGTATCATTATTGGTGGCACATGATGCAAGAGATACCTCCCAATAGTGTTTACCATTTGGTATTTACAAGAATTCAATTTGTCCTCCATTATAAATGGGTACTCACCCATAACTTCTTAAAACCTATAAATTCATTTAAATCATCCAAAACATACCCAAATATCCTCCCAATATTACACAGATCATATTAGAATATACTATTCAAGTATAAATCAACCCAATTAGGACTTTTGATATAAACTAGAATGAGTTACTTGACGAATAGGTAACATTATTCAATGAGTACTTTAGTTTTATTTCATTCTAAACACCATAAATTATTTTATAATGATCATATAATTACCTCAGTGTATTCAATATACTTATATGTTGTTATGATGATATTTTGACCTAATGCTGCGTACACTTCCATCAAATGTGATGCACAATCATCATTCATGTGTATAGAGGACTACCGCCTCCCGAACCGATGTCCTTCATTCTTCCATTTCCACTATTCAAGTATGTACATAATGATATATTTATAATATATATTTTTATATATGATATTTATGATATTTATAATATATCCATTCTTCTAAATTTATGTTATAACACATAACTTCATGCTTTCCAAATTGTGGGAATATGATAACATCGTTTGTGGTGGTGTGGACTACCGCCTCCTCAACCTGATGTGATTCATTGAATCTTTAAATGGAATGAATTAAGGATAGTTTTAATAAAATTATTTGATCTACATGACAAAAATAATATAACATAATTATAATATGCTCATATACCATTTAATTTTCAATAAATTAATACAACTAGAAAATGGAAACAATGTTCATGTGTATACAAAACCTATCATCTCCATGAATGGTGTATTTCACTTCCTATCTTCAAATTATATGGATTACAATAAATGAATATATGGAAAATATATATGATATATATACATTTATTTAAATTTTTTATATTATTAAATAATGATATAATTAATAGGAATAATGAAAATAACACATCAATATTTACTATAAAAACAAGGAAATTAACCGTCATAATAGTGAAAATAAAGAATGATTATTACCAAAAAGATTTTAAGATATCATAAAAAGATAATATATAATATTATAAATGTTACAATGGTTTTTTTTATAAGTAAATGTAATTTTTAAAACCATTATATATTATTTAAATGAGTTTTTATCCAAAAGGAGCATAAGGATAGTGTATTTCTAGTCTCACTTTAATATCTACGAGACGTATTCCATATTCACCTGTATTTTCTTTTATGTGTTGTATATACTTCCCCATGACATGTTATATCACGAATATAATTTATTTCATGAAATTTAATGTTTCAATTGATTTTATTCATTCATGGATCGCATGATTCAAAATTTACTCAAGTATTAAAAGATTATATCTAAAATTCATTTCATTGAAGAGTATTGTAATATTATACACCTAAATTAAATTATATATTGTATAAACTACCCATTGATTATGTAATATAATTAATAATTTATTATTATTTGTATTTTATGTTTCAATTTTAATTTTTTCATCTATGTTTATTTTCATTAGGTTTTACCAAGTGGTAATGAAAATTATAACTCAATTTTTTTTCCTTAAGTTATATTACATCCTCATTTTTTTAATATTTTATGATTATTTGTATAATGACAATGAATATATATTTTTTGTGTTAAGAATTATTTTATGTTTATTTATATTTGACATTAATAATCCATCCAGTGTTTGATTCTCATTTCAATGTTATGGCCTTTTCAAGGGATTAGTTTATAATATCATTTTATCCATGATTCATAACACATGAATTTAAATTAAAGGAAATTATTTTATCATTTATTAATAAACCCTTTAATTTTATTCTACTCTAGTTATTCCATATTTTTTATGTAAAAGTTCCATTTCTCCTTTATTTGGAACTTAAAATGTTAAATAAAATGTTTTTAAAATTTGACACAATTTCCCTCTTTAGAGGGTAATCTATTTTCTTAAAAACCCATGTTTTCTAAAAATGTTTTCCAAAAAATTCTTAATAACCTTTTCAAAATGGTTTATTAAAATAAATTTTTACAAACATTTTCTATTATAAAAACTATTCAAACGAATCTTCATTTCATTTTTCAAATAATAAACTTTCCTAACCTTTTTTATATGAAAAACGAATATTTTATTATCTCATAAAAAATTACCTACCATCATCTCTTTAATTCATAAATTTCAATTTAAAAATTAATTTATAATGATTTTTTTAAAAGTTATTTTCTATTGAAAATGATTTTCAAATTTATTTCCTATATGAATATAATATTTTCCATTAGAATATTTTTATTGATATTTTTTGTCAACGACATAACCCTTATTCTTATTCTAGTGGGTATACATCAAATTGATATCATCATTATTATTTATCTGTACGGTTTCGGATAAATATAACCATGGATGGTATTTATATACACTTCCTTGATTCATTTTAGCATTCCACATGAAATATTCACTAAACATTAAACTTACTTTATTTTCCATATAATCTATCATAGATATTCTTTGTCATGAACCATATCTCATTTCTATGTATGGTATTTTAATTTAAAATTTATTTGATTGACTGGGGAAATAATGATAAATCTATATCTTTTACTCAATACAGTTATTTGATTTTGTTAGAAATTTTTTTCTAATTAAATCAATCATTCGATATATAAGGAATGATTTGGAAAGGTACTGATATGTGGGGCCCAGATATTATATTTCCCCATGATGAGTCGACAGGATCTCATGGGAAAGATTAGTTCTTTAAATTAAATGGGTTTCTAAATATAGTTTTAAATATTCTTTGTAAAAGGTCTTGATGGTATATTTTTTCAAGTGTCTCAAACATGATTCCTAATAATTAAGCATTAACTTCATTCAGAATTAAGATATTTTTATTATTATTTATCCATGAGATATTTTCATTGACAATATTTATATATTAATCTCATTCATAGTTAGTTGAATAAATGGAATATGATTAAGTTATTTACATTTCCTTATTTGTTATTCATTATAAAATTATGAAAATTTAATGTGTGCTCAGTTATTTACCTCTCTATATTGAATATTCTTAATGATTTATGATAGCTTCCATTATAGTTAACCCTTACTGAGCATTTGAGGTCACCATAATTTTCGTACATTTCCAAGGATTCCTTGTCGTTTACTAAGAATGATAGGATAGGATATTCTCTATGGAATATATTTATCCTCAAAAAAAATTTTCTCTACTTTGTGTGTTTACTTTTATTGCAAGACTCGTGTATGAATCTAGATTAATAAGGGTACAAAACTATTTAGTGCATTAAAATATGATTCGCTTTTATCTTATGTCAATGTATTGGTAGTGGGTACTAGCTTCAGGGTTTTTGGGTTGGGTATCTATAGGTGTTACCTATTTATAAATATCACATTGATGCACTAACATGTCTCATAAAACAAACATTTGAAAAAACATGTTGTGTATTTAGTGTATACCAACACAATCACTAAAATTTCTTGTAAAATATCCTGATGGTATGGTACATGATTTCCTAGAATGATAAATTAAGGAAAATTCATTACATCTAACAATGTGAATTTACTTCATTAAAATTTCAATTATTGCTAACCATATGATAATTTTTTTGATATTTTTTATAGAACTAGTTCGAAGATCATGTTGTTGATTAAATGGAATATGTACCGATTATTAACTTTTCCATACTTTCTATGCCTTATAAAATCATAATACCTTATGTTGTATGCTTTACATTATTCATAATTTTATCTTATCATGTATTATGTTTTCATTTCCCCTAGATACAAAGAAGTAATATTTGAATGATCTTCACATATGAAATAACTTTTTTCACACTATGTATTATTTTTACAATTTAACATGGAAATAATGTATATATATAGTCTCCCAATAATTATAAATTTACTAATCATTCTTGTTGTGGTCCCTATTATCCTAAACTAATTTATTGTAATCATGGAAAATACACTTAGGGTAATCCATTTTATTATATAAATTCTTATGTGTTAAAATAGAGAATATAGAGAATTTTAAATAGATAAAATACAACTTAAATTCATGTGAAAGGTTAAAATAAAAAATATTTCTAATTTATATGGAAAAATATCCCTAAACTTCCTATTTTTTCTTGTATGATTGGTTTAACATGTATAATAATTTTATAAAGTACCAAAACATTCATTAGACACATCCTTAAAATATAAAAAAATTATTATTAACTTTCACTTTTTTCATCTTTGAATTGTTTTTTACCTTGAGAATTATAAAATTCAATATTATACTTTACAATTAATTAAAAATTTATATAACGTTTCATTTTCAATCATTCTCACAAAAACTCATTTTTTTATACATAGTTAACCAAAACTAAAAATATGAATTACATACCAATTCAAAAATATTACAATATAACCCCTATGGATTTAAAAATACATAAATACCCATTTTAGATTCATAAATTTTACTTTTTGGAATTTTAAGAAAATATGGAATTCATGGTGAGTTTCATGGTTAAATAATTCCATACGCCATACAATCTATACTTATGTAATTGAGGATTGATATTAATATAGATAACAAGAAGTAAAAAATATTTTTACATGTTTACCATGTATAATTTTTTTCATCAAGTGTCTTAAGTTCTAAATTATCTATTTATTAAATATATACCTGTTAAACATTCTATAATTTATTGGTTAACCATTATATTATATAAAAACATGTAGTTTGAAAATTTGATGCACTTATAATATATCTATTTATGTAAAATAAGCCTCCATAATTTAAAGGAACTGTTAATCCATTGATTAGTGAACAATTTATCATGTCCCTCAAAAAGATATTATTATCATTAGGCTGTAATAAAAAGGACAATGTTTTACTGGAAATAATTTTTTTAAAGATATATTCTCATCAATGGAATTCATTGATCCAGAATACTAAAGATGATGAAAAAATAGAAAGTGGTGAATAGATAAAATTTAATATAAGAATATTCAAAAAATATTTCCCTCTAAAAAAAAGGTGAAATGAAGAATAAATAGCATAAAATGGATTATAAGGAAGAGTAATGTGTTATTAAATATGAGGTTATCTTTATTATATTATCATAGAAATAAATGGACTACATATATAATCTTTAAATAAATATTTAACTTTTCATTGATGAGATTAAGCCTAACCTTTGAAGGGTATTTGTATCTTGTAAATTTTTATCATATTATGACATTGTTTAATATGGTATCAAGATATAGAAATAATTTTCTAAGTGTTTAATCAGTAGGAATAATCAAGAAAAGAATATATTCGTATATAACCAAGGAAAAATGAAATCTGATCAATAAGAATAATATAAATATGGTAATTCCATAATGTGTTAATTGTAGAATTAATCATCTTGAAAAACCCTTAAAAATAATGGTATTTTGTAACAAGTTTGGAGATAATGTCTATCTATCCTATGAATTTAAGGAAATTAATCAAATTATTATTATCTTATGGTCCCATTATAGGTAGTTGTGGGATTATTTACACTAATTCCCCAAGTGTTAATGGAACCTACCACATAAGGGGATAAGATGGGAAGGTGAAGATTATGTGATTACTATAGTTGAAGTTGAAGTTGAAATTCCAAAATATGTGGTGCAATGTACTTTGATCATATATATTAGGTGAATGGGGGTGCAATTACAATAAACATAGACATACCACACACATAGGACAGAAATGAAAACCATAGCTTCCCCAAGGGATATCCCACACATAAACCTTGTTTATTCGTTAAAAAACTTATAGGCCCGGTGGAAATGAATCCCATTACATTGTTTAAAGGCCCCCAAACTGGCTCATAGGCCTAGTGTAGCATCATTCCTACATCCTTCCTTGGTCACCGTCTACCTTCATCATGCCGACTTTACTGCCTTCATGTGCCATGCACATGTCACCGAATGCCTGAGAAAATTCACTCCCACACATATTTGAACCCAGTTATGATGCAGGATAATAGGGTGCCTTTACCACTCAGGCAAGCCCTAACTACAAAGGTACTTTGATCATAAACTCAAAATTACCTATTAATTTATTTGATTCTATATCTTATTAATTTTTTATATTATCCATAATTTCAAAGTAAAATAAATCATTACCTAAAAACCAAATGATGAAGTTATTAATAGTGTATTCTATTTGAAATATTATAATAATAAGGATAGGTCAGTCTAAACCTATTAATATGTAAAAACATAATATATATAAAAATATTGTTATACTAAATATGCATGACATTGATATAATCCATAGAGTGGATTATATTTAAAATTATAATATCAAATTTTATTTCTATGAGAAAAATATATAGTTCAGGAAGGTGGTGTTGAATACATTATATTTATACTGGAAACATCATCATTTGAATCATGTTTTTATCCACCTCTAGAAAATATTGGTAATAACATTATGGGAGAATATGAACATACATAAGATATGGATGGGAAATTTGACCTTTAATAAAATATGTACTTACTATACATGAATACATTGATGATTTTTCTTCCATGTTGTATCATCCTCATATCTTTTTCATGTACTACACTCTTCAAGTTCCTCTTTTCTTTCCTTAAATGGCCATTTTGGACTTGTTCCTCTATTTTTGGTTGTCTTTGGTCGGAATTAAATTCTTAGGGTGAGGTTTTGTTTGTTTTTTATGATTTATATCGGTTACTAAGTGTTTGGAATTGTATTAGAAATGGATATATAGTTAAAGGGCTATAGGAAGTTCTCTATCTTGCCAGTGAAGGCCACCACATATATGGTGGTAGTTTAAGAGAGGAGATTAACTATAAGAATCTAATCCTCTAGATGATAGGGTTTAAAAATATTCATGGACACTACATGAACCACCGTTCATCAAGTATTTTGTACAGTAGCTTCTACAAATTTGAAGAATCCATCAGCCAAACAGTGGGTCCTGGTAGCCAGATAGTGTGTCCCACTTTCCAGTTGGTTGAAATGTTCTGTACCGAGGATGTTTTGAGAGATTTCATATTTAAACCACCAATGAATAATTTTTAATTACAAATTAGTCTCATTCAACTATGAAACTATTTAAATGTGTTATTGTATCTACCAACTCAATTCTCTTAGTGGGTCAATGTTCCAATCAAATATGTTTCCATTCCTCGGTAAGTTGGTCTCCGTTTAAGTCTTATATCTCATTCTTCCTCTAATTCCTCATGTTTCCCTGTAAAAGTTTTCCTCATTATTCATGTGAATTCTTGGGCTCATGGTTCAATTAATGTTCTTCAAAGATCCATTTCAGAATTCGGGGGTCTAGATCAAATCTTAAAACTTTTTCAAGTGTTGATCAGGAATTAAGGTGGTATGAGATCAGTTTAGACTTATTCAATATAATTCATTCAAATATAGGGTTTTTTATTATTAATTTGTGTTCATAGCTCTATTTTTTATTGTTAAGTCTATGATCCCATCTTTTCTTATAGTTCACAATGTGAAATTTATTTCCAAGTGTTTTAGGGTATGTTGCTTCATAGCATGGATATATTTTTTTGACCTTGATTACATTATCTTTGAAATGGATTTCCTAAAATTATTTAAAAGAATGAAACCATTTTTTATAAAATGTGATTGTTTCTACAACAGATTTATCCTTTTTTTATTTTATAAAAATGATTTTAAAAGAATTATTTTTATTATTTCAGAGAACATATTCCCTTGTAGGATTTAAATGTGCTAAAAAAGAGTTCATCAATGATGAGGTAGGGATCTATCCCTAGGGATGGACACATACCCCTAAAACTATTCTTCTTTGGTAATGTGGGAAAAATATTTTCTAATATATGGTAATAAGTAACTCTTGAAACTATTGTATTAACCAATAGAACTATTCTTCCATGGTAATGTCCAGACAAAGTGGATTATTGATCATAAACTGTAATTAGTACCCTTTTAAAAATAAAATTGTTTATACTCATGGGATGTTATTCTATTTTATTCATCATGGAAATGTAATTTGGTTTGTCTGATGAAATTTTGAAACCCTATTTACTATGATTAATTTCAATATTTTAAAGTGGTAACTTTTTTAAGATTTATTTCAAACTGTTTCTCAATCCTAATATTTAATTACCTCTGAATAAATGTATTATTTTATAATTTTTTCTTATAAATCACTGGGTGGGATCCTACTAGGAATATTTTTGATTGAACCATTAATAAACATTTAGATTTATTTAGATATTTTTATATCTGATACAGTTAAGAACATTGTGTTGCAAGGAGGTGTCATGTTTGTTCATTGTTAGAGAGTGAGAGCATAGAGGTGACATCATGTAATATGGAGTTTGGTTTAATTATTTTGACTAATTTGGTTATTTAGGTATCTTGGATCTTTTTTCCTAGTTGATTATACCATGATATTGTTATCATATATTTCATATACCAATATTTCTATTTTATTATCACCATGTATTAGATTAATTGTGGGAAAAAGGTTCTCAAGGTAGTTCTTCATTCCTAGGAACTTTTCTATATCCAATGGGGATCAGGAATTCCCTTTAGGTGATGTCATGAACTGTTTGGGTTGTTTTTATTTGAGGAATCTAGGGAGGGTTCTTGAAAATTATTGTCAAAATAATCTTTTACTATTTCTATCATCAACATATATTATTGGGATTTTTTAGTGGATAGGATAAAATAATTTAGAAAATTAAGTTTTAGGATTCAATTGAGTGCCAAAATATATCACATGGTGATGACCCATAAGATACCATGGGTGGGGGGAATTGGGTCTTTTCAGATTTAGTGAGTTTTAATCCTAGATTTTTATTGTCTCTTGATAATTCCAATTGATTTTTTTATAAAAAACTTGAATCAATATGGCAATCTCACGCACTTATAGCTCCATATTAGATGATGGGTAGTACCATACCCCCTATAATACGTATAGGGGTATATATAGAGGGTCATATTGATGATTCGTGAAAGAGAAACCCTCCACCTTGGAATGATTTGATAAAATTGGGGGTGTGTACTATCAAATATATAGACTATGTTGTGGCACCATCCCATATTGATGCTAGAGAGATGAAACCACAAAGTTATGAGGATAGAATTATGGGTGTAATAATATATTCTCCATAATACACCATCCATCATTAGAATGATTGATCTTCAAATTGGTGGCAGATTTTTTGAGAAATCATGGGATGGTTTTCAAATTCTAAAAGAATTTGTGAATCATTGAAAATAAAGTGAACCATACTCAAGAATTGTGGTCTAATGATGAAGTGGATGGACTTCATTATCTTGGATAAGAATTATTATAGGTTAGAGATGAAGGACCACAAAGACATTTTCTCCAAGTATTTACACCTATAATCCTTTACCAAGGGACAATCCATGGAGTTTTCCACAATTGATTTTGGAGATCGATGTATGATGAAGAATTCTAACAATTTTTCTATTCTCTCTATGTTTTCTTATGAATCTATTCATAATGAGAATATTATTACTCATAGGACTCAAATGGTTAATCTTGATGCTATCATATAATTATAATTCATGTTAAAACTTCTCATATATACTAAATTAGTAGATGGGTCCTTAAAGGTAGAGATTGATCAAACAAGTAAGATAAGATTGATTGGAATTTATCTTCTCTCTAGTGGTAGTTTTAGTGGTTAATTTAAGAAAAATGGAATATAAATTATTTTTGTGTGGAAAACAATGTTGGAACTTCTTTTAGGACCTTTAATATGCAATCATGAGTGGAAATTGTCTTGAAAGTTTATCAGTTTTTTTGAATGGATCCCATAATGTTCATTTTCTTCATTCCTCTGATGGGTTTTCAAGCATATGGGAGATGTTTCCACATAACATTTTTTATTTTTATCGTCTAGTCACACTAATATTTCATAGTCACCACATGGAATATTTATTGTACATCAGGATTTTTCAAAGACTACAATGGTCTGGCTGACGGTCATTATAATGAATTAAAAAGACATTGTTGATGAATTTCAAGTGGATGTTGATATGGTTCTTGTGATGATGAGTGGTAACATTTTTATTACTTTTACCTAATATATTTCTTTATTTGATATCGGTGCCACTATACCCTTTATTTTTACTTGTACATTATATCTTCTAGAACATAATTTACAACTCATTCCATTCATTAGGGAGTCGGTGATGCCTCTAGGTAAGAAGGGGGATTAAGGTTTTCAATGTCCCCATGCACTTTATTTATGTGTAACATAAATATAGTAAAGGATTTCTTGGTCCTCGAATTGGATGTTTTTTTATGAAATTATCAATATGTATTTCATGTTCACTCACAAGGATCATATTTATTTTTCCCATCATCTTTTTTACTTCACTACTTCTTATGTGAGCTCCTAAGTATTTAAAGTAGAATAGGATTCAATGTCTATTATGGAAGGGTCTTCTCTTCCAGATTGTAGTACGTTGATTATTTTAATCTAGCTATATTATAATATTAATCTACCTTGGGAATCCTTCATTTATTACTCAACACATTTCATAATTGTTTTTCATAAGACTTCTTATAGTTTCAACAATAGTGTGAGGTGTAATTATCGATAGACATGGCTCCTAAAAATCAGTTTATATCAATTTTTATTAATGCATTGATCTAGCTGAATTGAAAGAGATGAAAATTGAATTGGATAATATGAGATCAAAGGGATATATAAACCATTGTGTGTCATTTTGGGTAGAACTTTGGGTTTTTACAAGATATTCAATGAGACCCTTCGCTTATGAATCTGTTATCAATATTCTCAATCAAGTAAATTTCAAGAAAAATACCCCTTTCCACGCATTGAGGATTTTTTTCACTAGTTGATATGGGAAATGGTTTTCTAAAATTGAACATTCAAATTTTTATCACCAAATCAAAATAAATGGTTTTGATATTCCAAATACAGCCTTTAGGTTTATGTATGGTCCTTTTGGGTAAATTAGGATGTCGTTTGTGCAGAAAAATTCTCTACATATCTTTATAGAATCGATTCATTAAATCTTCCATGAGTATATTATTCATTGATGACATATTTCCTTACAAAAACTTATAGTAATATCCTGTGTGTCACTTGAGATTGTTTTGGAAATTCTGAGAAATCTCCACATTTATGGTAAATCATTAATGTGACAAGAAATGTTTTGGGACATGTGATCATTGATCATGGAATCTCAGTTGACCTTAAAATTTTAAATACTATAATAGATTTTTAATAACCATTTAATTCTATCAAGATATGTAGATTTGTGGGGTTGGTAGGTTACTACTAGAGATTTTTAAGGGGATTCTTGAAGAATGTGTCTTTATTAACTACTCTCGCCATGATGGATATATGTTATTTTTGAGACTCTTTGTGTAAAGAATCCTATGATGAGTTAAAGAATAGTTTGACCTCAGAACTTATTTTGACATTACTAGAGGATATATATTTGTTTCTAGTTTACATTGAATATTTTGTTTCAGGATTAAGTTATATCCTTATCCAAGGAGATCATGTACTATCTTATAGCTCATGTCTACTGCAGACCCATGAGAGGAATTATCTCACCCACGACATCAAACCTCAAACATCATTTCATTCCATAAAATTTTATTTTCACTATCATTATGGGTAAAATTTTGTTGTTTAATCTAACCCAAACATTTTGGGTTTTATATTCTCCCAAGAGTATTTAAACATTCGATATAGTTGGTTGGTAGATTAATTATAGTCATTCAACATTTCCATTTCCTATACACTGGGAAATGTTAACATCATGGAAAATTATCTTATTTAGATGATTCCATCTTAGGTTGTGAAGTAAGCCAATGATGAGTAGAAATTGATGGGGTTTTTTCTTCAATTCAATTGGGAATTAGGTAGGGCATGTATTTTAATTTTATTGACATGAATTAATTTGAAATCCTCTATAATTAAAATTATTCTTCTATATGAATAATAAGATGATGAGTTCTGGAGTAACAAGGATTTTATATATGATGGAGTGACCGTCGATGAGTGTTCTCATTCCTTATAGGGTATCCATCACTTCATGAGTAGATATGTTTTCCATACATCTATAAGAAATCCATTTGTAGTGTATTTCACATTATTTATTATTTATCCACACTGGAACCCAGAAATAGTTTCATGACATAAAATATCATTTTTGGTTTTCGAGTATGATATGCGATATAAATGACTTTATATATTATTGATATACTTTACAATGGATTTAGGATTAGCATAAGAAGACTTATGGATTACTTCTGCCTCTACCCATGACAACATTTAATTAGAATAAAATTTTGATAGATTTCACTTATAGATTACCTCAAGCTCACTGAGGATAGAATTCTATATATGTGGTTATCAAATTTTTGGATGAATCTTTTCATTTAATAGTGTTCTATAGAACTACTAAGGAGTAAGACCTTATAAATTTGTACACTAAGGAGATTTTAGGCTACATGGGTTCCCTATATCCATTGTCTTAGATAGGGACCCTCATTTCACCACTTAGTTTTTGAAGTTCCTCATGGATGTAATAGAAACTCCAGTAAAATTGAGCATAACATAACATACTCAGATCGATGGATAAAAATAGGATAATTAGATTAAAGAATATATTCTCCATGCCATTGTCTTGGAAATTAGTGGTTCTTTGTATATCCTTATGGGATTCGATGACTTTTCTCACAATAATATTAAATTTTTCTCCATCAATATGGAAGATTTCAAATAATTATACAGTCACCCTTGTAGCTCTCTTATTAATTGGTATGAGTTTTGAGAAACTTCTTTGGTTGGAAAATGTTTGGTTTAGTAGATAATAATGAATATCTAGTTGATTCATTAATATTTTGTGATATCTCAAATCTGGTAAAAATCATTTGTAGACTGACTTCATCTTCTTTTTGAGTTTTTGGTTAGAGATTAGGTGTTCTTGAATGTATTTCTTTAGTTGGTTCACCAATGGGTGATGATGTCTTTCATGAGGGATTAGTGGCCTTAGCTATTTAATAAAAATAACAATTTTACATAGAATTATTATTTAAGAAAATAATAAAGAGGGAAAAAATTTAATTTCACCATGTAATTTTAAGGTACCACACTCTTCAAGTTATTCAATTTCATTCCATTATTGAATAAATATGACTTTTTCCTGTTTTTTTGGATGGTTTTGTTTGGAAGTAATGTCTGTTATTGAGGTTTTTTCTATTTTTTTAGAGTTATACGAATTCCATGGTGGTTGTAATTGGATTGTACAATGACCTATATTTATAATGGATGCCTATAGTTAACCATCTCTCCAGTGAGGTCCACTAACCATCTAGTGGTAGGAAGGAATAGGGGATTACATATAAGAATCTCACTGGCTAGTTGGTGTAAGACCATTGGTTTATATTTTGGCCAACCATTAGGCTCTATAGAACTGTAGAATCTATTGGCCAGTAGGTGTCCCTCTATCAGATTTCTAGTGGTGGAATTCATGGGTGAGTATATTTGTGGAAATTAAATTTTTTTGAAACCAAAGATAATCTCTTTAATTATAAATAAATCCCCTTAGAGTTTAATTTTTCATATTCAACTTGGTGACTCTATTAGGGTGTTCTTGCCTCTCCCAACTCAATTCCATTAGATGATTGAAGCACTAGTCCAAACCTTGTAACATTCTTGGTATGATGATTTTTTTAATCTTGGATATCTTTCTTCCTATAATTGTTCTTATCCTTATCTAATGTTTGTATTTAACAATGATAGGAATTATTGATTTTGGGTTTCTATTATTATTCTTCATATGTCTGTTATGTAATTTAGGGGTTATTAATGGATCATTACCATTTATTATGTATTTATCAATAATCTTGGTGTTATGTGATTTCATTTGTATTCTTAATTTTAAATAATGCCATTGTGAATAATTCTATGCCGAATTCATTTTCATGGAACTCTTGTTGGATCCTAATCCCACAAACTTCTATTGGATTATAGTGCACCATTAGTGTTTTGTATTTAAGTAATTTATGGAAATTGGTTTTGGAACATGGATTTAAATTCTAGACTATGATTACTTCTCCATTGAAATGGATTTCCTAAAATTTATTAAAGCCTTGAACGATGTTTTAATAAAAGGTTGTGATATTGAATATGGTTTTTGAAATGGATTTCCCCTTTGATGTTTTTTATGAAAATGGTATTAAAAAATTAAATTATAAAGTTTCAAAGATGAAATTTCCTGAAAATATTTTAATTTGATAACCCACAAGTAATATAAACATTGAATTTAAAATTTTATGGTTTTAACTCCAATTTATGATATTATGAATTTTTAGTAACATTATAAATATATTTTTAACATCACTTACTAAAAATTAAACTATTATTATAATTATTTTAAAAAAATTATTTTGAAGTTTGTTTTTTTCTTAACCCACAAAGAAAGTTCCACTTGTTTATAAGGATCCAAAGATTTCTTTTTATTTCTGGATATTATCAATGGTTTGTGAGGAATTTTATACATTTATCTAATCTTCCATACAATTTAACCGAGAAGGGATCAATGTTTTTTGGAATATTAAAGTGAGGAAAACAGCAACAAACTGAATAGAAGGTGACTCATTATACATGTAATTAAATTACCCTATTGTGAAGAAGGTTTAATAATACGATTGTGATGTATCAAATAAGGGTCTGGGATGTATCCCCATGTAGAAGGATGTAGTGATGTATTATGATTCACGATAATTGAAGGTTCATGAGAAAAAGATCCCAACTTAGTAGTTTTAGTTATCTATGATAATTTTTACATTAATGATATGGTGGCATTATCATTGTGCAAAAATGTGTGATATAAATAATAATCATAAATAGTTAAAATATATATTCACATTGAAAGATTTTAACATTAACCAAATAAGATGGTTAGATCTGATTAATGTTATCACTACACAATACACTACTATACTATGAAAGCGAAAATCATGGACGACGCTTTCAGTTGAAAGGATCATGCCAGATTATCTATGATAAGCACTATAAATTATCCAATATTTATGGATTTTAAAAGGTTATATCTTCAAATATTCAAGTAAGGGGGCTCTCATCTTACTCAAATGATTGTTCAACCATATATCCAAATAAAGATTAAATAGGCCCATAAGAAAGATGTAGACTTTTCGAATAAGGTTTGAAATGATCCTAAGGATAACCTTGATTATGATGGAATGATAAGGTATAGTAACCATTCATGGGTCTCATACACCCCAGATTGAAATAACTCAATTTTAGAGGGAGCTCACCATTCTTCATTCTCTATTCATCCTAGAAGTACAAATATATATAGAGATATGAAGGAGTAATTAAGGTGGGATGTAATGAAGAGATATATTAAAGAGTTTTTATATCTGATTGTGGTATTTTATAAAGTTAAGTAAAATAGACAAAAGTATAAGGGAATTTTTGAAACATTACCCACAATAGAATGGAAATGGGAAAACTATAAAATGGATTTTATATTCAGACTCCAAAATACATATAAAGGGAATAATTCTATATGATTTTTAGTTAGTTTCGTTATTAATTCATCATAAATATTAACTATAAAATAATAATTCACTTTAAATCATATTTACATTATATACATTAAGGATGTGATAGGGTTTCAGGGAGTTCCATGTTTTATTGTATCTGATCATGATCTATGGTATGCCTTGAAGGTATAGAGAAGTATTCAATAGGTTTTGGATACATGGTTCAGTTTCAACACTGTGTATCATACATGGAAATATGATCATTCTGATAGAACCAATAAAACCCTATAGGATAGGATGAGATCTTGTTCTATGAATTTAAAATGTTTATGGATCTATATCTTCCTCTAGTTATGTTTCTACACAACAATTGATTTTACTCAATCATTGAAATGAATCTTTATTAATCTCATTATTGAAAAACGTGAACAAATCCAATGTGCTAAGATGAATCTAGAAAAAATAAATCTAATGGGATCTTATAAAGATGATGAAATTGAAGAGAAGGTGAGATCTATTCAGAAATAGAGAGGGGCACCACATAGTTAACATAATAGTTATATAGATAATCATTGGTGTGATCTGGAATTTTATGTTTGTTTGAAGATTTTTTTATGAATTTTACTATGGAATAAAGATATGAAATTGTAAATTAATCAAATATTATCCCTATGTATATTGACCCTTTTGAGTTTCTTGATTGAGAAGGGGGGGTTTCTTATCCCAAAGAGCTTCTGCCAAACCTCTCTCAAGTCCATCATGTATTCCATGTACCGCTCATGAGGATGTATATACCTAACCCTACAAATGAAGTAAACATTGATTTTTTTCAACAAAAGCATGACATTTCATATGAGGAACGTCAATTGGAGTTTTTTTATTGTATATAGATAGGTAAATGAAACAAGACCAATGACCAGGTAAAAGTCGCGTAGGGAAACCACCAATTTGAGGAAGCTACGTTGGATCCTAAGGATCTGATAAGGAATAAGTATCCTTATATTATTGTATAAAAATAATGTAACTTGGATGTTGAATTCCATTTTAGGGGTGTGTCGTGACACACCATAATATTTTATGAAATATATTTTTCAAATAAGTTTAATTTCATTGATAGGATGCATTATAAGAATCATCGGGAATTAACACATCGTAATAAAGTATAACATTATAACCTAGTCCTTAAATTAGTTGGTTTTTATATAACTGACTATATTATAAATTTTATATTTTTTACACGTGAATAAGATAAATTATTTTGTTATCAATTTAAGATTAATGAAATTAAAAAAATCATTTCAAAGTGAAAGAAATATTTTCAAAAATATTGTTTGTATAAATACAAAGTGTTTTATCTTAAAAAATTAAATTATTCCTTATTAATGAGTTATTTTAATGAACCATATTTATTATGTATTACATCAATTTTTTTAATAATTAATAAATTTTTTTTTCTAATCATGGTATAAGAATAAATCCAATTTCAGGATTAAGAACATATTTTTTCTAAAAATCAATTTTGTCCCATTTGTACATTCTTTTATGACTATGTTTTTCTAGTTATGGGATATTTTTATTGAAAAATGAAAATTATTTTTTACATAAAATTTTAATATTTTCAGTTATTTAATTTTTATAAATTTTTGTAAAAGATTGATTTTTCAAAAAAATAATTAAAAATATTCATTTCTAATAAAAAGAGCATTTTTGTTTAAGAACATGAAAATTTACACATTCATTTAAAATGGTTTAAAATAAAAAAAATTGAATTAAATTATTATTAATCTAATTTATTTTTTAAATCAATTTATTGTTTAATTTTATATTAAATCTTTTATACTTGTGAATGAATTTTCTTCGTAAAAAGCACTTCTTTGCTGTGTCTGCAGGTTTGATTTCAAATTAATGTCTATCACTTCTATGAATATAATTCGGTAAAATGGATTAAATATATTTAAGAATAATAATTTCTATTATATCAAAATTATGAATTATTTTCTCATAATTAATTGGAAAAAAATTAAAAAATACTAATCATTATAAAGGTTAAACCAGGTTTACTAGGGGTTAAACTAAAATGTTATGGTGAAAATAACCTCAAAACAAGTCCAATTCCTATTTTTTTTACATATTTAAACCTTATTGTATCTATGGTTATTGAATTAGTAATTAGGGATACTTTTTTGTCATTATATTGTTATATCTATTTCTTTCCAAAAATTCCATGTCTGTCCTCTCAACCAATTAAAAATGGAAAACCATCTCCTCCGCAGTCCACACTTCCACTACATTTTGGATCACCCATGAAATACCCAACTAAATCAATAAGTTCTATAAATGTTTTATAGAGGCATTTATTTTTTTAGGAAATAATTATAATAATTATTTTTATTCAAACAAAAGAAATTTTTTTGTAGAAGGGGTATCGTCCTTAACTGAGATTTTTTGTTTTATTTCTTATTACACCACATTACAATATTCGTACAATATTATTATATAATAAATTAAGTATCTAAAATATACATATATGTTATTATGTTAATTTAATAACCTATATCCATCTCTTCTTCCATAATATGAGAGATGAAACCGTCAAACGTTTGAACAACAGGATATGTTCTCATGGAAAAAAATATTACATTTTCTATCACCTCCTCTCATGAGTGGTTATAATGATGGATTTATAGTATGTATATAATATTTATGGCATAATTATACATCTTAAATTATAATATCACATCTACCATATAACCTTTCTTTAACACACCAAGGTTACAAAAATAAATTGAAAATGTATGAAACTTTTTTAAAGTGGATAGTTATAACAAGTATATAAACATAATATTTCTACTACTATGATTTTAATTTCAAAAACTGGTCATCAATGGTTGTGAATAGTATGTTATTTGGAGTCTGATAAAACTAAGTTGATTTTTGGTGAATAGTAACATACCCTTATGAATAATAATATGAATAGTAATTTGACTCTTAGGAATAGTAAATTGCATTATTATTTTATTTTCTTAGGATTATAAGATAATGAGTTGTTGAATAATTTTTCAAGGTGTTAAAAATTTATTAATAGATTTAAAATTTTAATTTTCGAATATATTATTATTTTATTTAAAAATAAAATAAAATATATTTAGAAAATAATTATAAAAAAATAGAGTTCATTTTTTAATTCTACGCATCAAAAAATGGTTAGGGTGATGTTTTTGGTATTTTATAAAATTCATGAATTTTAGATGAATAGTGAAATACAGTAAAATAATAAATATTAAAATTATTAGTTAAATACACTATTTTTTACTACATATCTATTGTTAGACCACTTGGTTAGAACTAACATGAACTTATTACTATTTGGGGTCACATGAATCAAGACTATTCATTGTCTAGAGAAGAAATATTAAACTAATGATTAAAATAATGCCAAATGCATCATCTCCTTTACTATAAATGCCATTTTCATTCCCCTATACTTCTCAAACCTATCAGTCCTTGAGAATTGTCTATGTTTGGACAGACACCCTCCCCAGGGCTCTTCCCCATTTCCAAGACTTTCTATTCTCATAAAATTTCCAAAACCAAATTCCTTAAGGAGGATCTCTAAGAGAATATATATCAAGAGGTAAAAATCATCTTTCCTATTTGTTTGTTTTTTTCAATTCATTTTCATTTCTTATAATCTCTTATCTTCCCTTTATCCAAGAATCATAAATCTCTAGAATCTTATATATATGGATATTTGTAGGTCTGTGGAAAAAATCTTCAACTTACTTCATCTCCTTCAACTTTCATAAAGACACAATTCGTGATGTGTCGTTTACCAAAATTGTGGATGATGTGTTTGGAATTTCCATTACAACGTAAAAAACTGTTTGAAAAATTAGTTTAATGGTTGAAAGATAATTTTAATTGTATGATGTAACCTATTTTATGTTTTGGATTTAACTTCTCTACATTACGTTAAATTATATAATGAATCATGTTTATGATTATCGAGGAACTATAAAAAATGATCTAAACAAATAACATTAATGTTCCATCTAATGATTAATCATCATATATAATAACAAAATGATTTATGGTATAATTATTTATTCTGATAAAATATTAATAACTTTTAAATACACTTCTATAATTTCATTTCCATGCTACAAGAAAGTAAAATACAAACCGGCCATTGATGTCATGTATAGAACGCACCTAAAACAATGAAAGGGAAAAAATACTATTAATTAAAGGGTAAAATGATGTTATGAAATTATCTTATAAGAATGGAAATATTTCTAGAAAATAATAATAACAATCTTTTAACCATTATAATAGTGGTTTAAATAAGGTCAATGTAAGCCAAAACCAAGGTAAGGGAATTCCTAGCCCAATTACCATTCTTTGGGTTGAACTTATACTTCATTAATTATGTGGTTTAAATATCACTTATCTAAAGAATTTTTGTTTATATTATGTTTTATAATGTGTATTTATACTATATACAAAAATTCCTTCCATTATATTGATTATCATATAATTTATATGATATAAATAAGGGCTTTTCACTACCAAATATATAGCTTTTTCAACTAGGATACATCTGTTGGTAAATGTGCATTTTATTTTGGTAAAGATTTTGAACAACAAAAATTGACTTGTCACTAAATTTTTGGTAAAAAAATTGACACTAAATGTTATTGCGACATATAAAATAATTATATAGTAATTTTAATAATGTCGATAGATAATATATAATTTGGTCAAATGTTTAGCAAAAGTTAAATACACATAATTCATATGTGGGTGATATTATCAAAATTTCTCTTTCCATTTATTATAAGCAATATCAATGATTATTATTTATTTATAAATTAAATTTTGAATAAAATATTATATGTGGGTATTCCAACATTTATTGCGAAAATGAAAAGTTATATTTATTGATATAATTTAATATATTATATTTATTATATTTATTATAAATTCATTTTAAATTGTAGTATATGAACATTTTAAAACATGACATGAAGGTGTAAGAAACATGATACAAATATGTTTAAAATTATTCAAACTCCATGAAAAATTACATGAAACTCAAAACTCTCATTCATCATTTTTTATTCCAAGATATACAATTTAGGGGGTTGGCCTATCCACCATGGAATGCTCCCCATGCTTCTTCAAAGACATGGTGGCCCCATCCAGGAGTCTACAGTAGAATCTTTTGTTTATTCTTTCTCCATGTTGTAACACCACCACCATTCCATGCTCCCCATGCATGTATTGATTCTCCCATAGTGGAAATTTTAATCTTCATCATAATATTTTCCACACCTAACATGAATAAACTTGTATGAGGTTAACTTCTATTGTCGGTATAAATTAATGATAAATTATTCACCTTTATGAAGGATGAGTTAATTATCATATATAATTACCAAAGAAAAGAACATATAACCAAATGAAAACAAGAAACATGCATAAGTCATTTATTTTGTTTTCCCAAATAATTTTCAGATATGAGAATACAAATATTCAAGATGAAAAAATACTAATTAAAAGTAGGAAAAACAATAGAAAAGTGGTCGAATGAAAAACCTAGAAATGTGTAACCCTTAAATCAACTCAATCATCAATAGATGATCTTATCATGATAGAAAATTAATTCTTCACAACTCGAAGACCTACAAAATTTATATATAGGTCTTATATGCACCTCCATGGAGAAATATATAATTGAATAATGATCCAAAGTAAGATAATAAATATATGATATGTATATGGATGAATGAAATAACACAGTCAAGGCAATGACACACTGAATGTAAAGATGCTAGAAAATAGAGTTAGAATGACCACTGTAAATTAAAGTGACCATATAAAAATTGTTAATTAATTAAACCCATCCCATTCCTTTGAATAGAAAGTATTACTCCCTATTAATCCCTCAAATTCACAATAAATAATAATTTATTATGTATATCACTAATACTTCAATATAATCACAATGAGGGGATTCAGTTCCAAAGAGTGATAACATGTTTTTTATACAAACCATGACATGATTTGGTCACCCAATTCGTGCATCAAAGTAATTAATTAGATAAAAAATAGTTACAATACATGCACGAGTTATAATGAACACACATCGTCGTGGAATTTAGAGAGATGCATAATGAGGTTACAAGAAAACACAAAGTAAAGATCGCATTGCATCAAACCTACTTGAAAAATCCAGAATTCTACCAAGAAATCATTTCATCCAATAAAGGAATTAATTCCAAGGGAGCACCAACACCTCATACGAAATCAACTGCAGCCTCTAGGAGACACATTAACTAGATATCTGAAAAAAAGCATACATCTTGATTCAAGAAAGAAAAAGGAAAAATTTGAAGGATTCAAGATTTAGAGAAAGAAGCATATGTGATAGTACTTCCCAGAGAAAGAACAGAAAACCGAGAGAGACCACCAATATGCAAACTCCCATCCAGTGAAGGATCTAAAAATAGGGAAACACACTGAAAGAATAATGAAAAATGAGTTCTTCCGATCAAAATTCGGCAACATTACTATAGTACATGCATAATGAGAAAAATAAAACATAGAAGAATAGTCAGCTGATCACTGCCATAATCCTAATGGTCCAAACATCACATTTCAATTGGAATCACTATAAGAAAAACTGGACTTTCAAAAAATGATACCAAAGAAATGATATTATGGGAAATTCTAATAGCCAAACTGTATCTTCACCAAGACAGTTCATTCTGAGGCAGCATATATAGACAGTTTCTCTTGATGCATCTACCAAAGCCCATTTTTTAGGCCAAAACAGTCTAAAATTCAAGGGATCCAAAATCTTATATATGAATTAAAATCCATTTAAAAGGAGTTCCTACATCCCAAAAAAGATCATTAATGAAACTCAAAGAATAGATAATGGGATCATATCCCATTCAGAAATTTATTTCTCTATAATTGGGTTTTATTAAAAGCAGTTTTATAGTAAAAACCATGAATCCCAAATCTCATAGAAAAACAACTGATAGTCAATAATAAAACATCAAAACTCCACTGAGACAATGGACCTTTGTGGACATTAGTATTGGTCCATCACTACTTCAGAAAAATCTGATAGTGCTAGAAAAAAATAGTGTAAAGGATCAGGTTACCCTCAGAAATGTTCATCCTATATGAAATATCCCCAACCGACTAGGATGTTCATTAAATATAGAAATAAACCAGAAACAACGATTCCATCAATGCTTAATCCAGAAATTTTGTCCAAAAGACACACTACAAATCCAACAACTGTTAAGGCCAAGAACCCAAAATAAGCCAAAACGTATCGTATCTGAGAGGATGGAAAAAATTGGTGATCATAAAGAAGTAAAAAATACACAGATATATTATTTCAAAGGAATGTCTCTTCTCTTAAAATAAGTATTTATTTTATATTCTTCCACCATCGTTATAAATATACATTTTATTAATTTATAGTATGTCTCCATAGTAATATCACCATTCCCAAATTTTTTTAATACAATTGAATATTTCTCATCTATCCATGAATCAACTAACTCCCCAAATACTCCCCAATGTGATAAACATCTCAATACAGAAGGTCATTTTTTTCTATCATCTTCTCCCTCATCCAAACTAGAGGATGAAATAGGTAGTTAAACAAGTACCAATTGTGATGGTAAATAAATTTTTTCATTCCTAATGGATTCAAATTATCTTGTAATGATTTTTCTCTCAAGGTTATAGTAATCTCTTTATTTACTTGTTTTCATATGATTCAGGATAATGTATCTATAAACATCCACCATAAGTTTTTTACCCTCCATAGCACTTGATTTTAAATAATCTTCTTCATGTGGATTAGATTGACCGCAAGTATCTTGTAAGGATTCATTAGAATTAGAGTGGGCACACTGAACTTCTTATTACAATGTGTGATCCAAACCAGCAGTTTCACAAGCTATTACAACACTCCTTATATTTTATTTATCCCCATTGAATATCAGGTTTTTATGGATTACATCCAAAAAACCATAGAGATCTATAAGAAATAGTTGAGGATTGGAAGTTCTATCAAGGTTATGATTAACACTCTGATCCACATGGTTACCATAAGGGAAAAAATCATTTTAGCCACTCCCTTTTCAACTCTAATAGACGTTTTATGTGTAGAGGTGTGTACAACATAAATTATAATCCCACATTTCATTGTATATTTACTAATTTAAAAGAATTCCCCACAAAATTCTTGTAATCTATCAATGACATCTTCCTGTAGAAAACTAGAGTCCCAATTTTGAATCCATATGTGTGGTGGTATAGGCTGAGATATGTCAATTTCACTACAAATTCAAATTTTGTATGGTCTAAGATGATTCATGGTCGCATCATCAATTTTCATTTGTCTTCCAAATATGGTAATAATTCAAAAGAGGTAATCCTATTTAAAAGAGGTGATAGGATGTCTAGAAAATCCTAACCAAATAGGTACTATGTGAGGATCAAAATCAGTGATGAAATCTAGAGACCACTTCAGAACCTTCATGGAATAACAAATAAAAGACAACAATAAAGAGCTAACCTATTCATCTTTCAATTTCAAAAAAAAATATTCAATCTAAACACACTATTCTGAAGGCTATTTTTCAATAACGTGACATTTCAATCATGATTAAAGGATTCATTAACTTTACACTCATTTTATAACATATTCCATTATATATGAATTTAAAATTTGAGATGAAAAGATGATGATTGCATTATAAGAATCTACAATAATTATAGACAACAAAAATGTTCCTTATTCAGAAAAAACACACATGAGATATTTAACAACAAGAAAATAAAATAAGTATACCTCATTAAGTGTTTTCAATAGTTTTGGCTTTCTTTAGACATGTAGAAATTGTAAAAAAATGAAGATATTATAGTGAAAGGGAATATAAACCTTGAAAAAACATTTTTAGATGAAAAAAACATCCTAACCATTAATGTAACGCCACAAGAGCATCAATTTTATTGAATGAAGCAGTTAGAACAATGGGAGAGAACCAAAGAAAACATTTGTCCAATAGGTCCCAGAGATGGGAAGTCTTCATAAAAGGTCCTCATCCTATTTAATAATGATATAATAAATGAATATAATTTACCTTGACTCATGGATTAAGTTCACCTAGAATTAATATCTGCTGAACTTTAACTCCCACAACTATCAAATTTTCCTCACCCAATGAACAGATTAGTCACTTGAACATGATTCAAATTAACTCTATCAAAGGAACCATGGTTAATATTCACATCATTTGATTTAAATTTTAATTTAATTCATTAGACTAAGGCCAATTCACCTCTTAAAAAATAGCCCAATTCATCGTCATACACAGTTGGCATTAAAAACATGGGAAACCCTATAAAACACCTTCCATTTGAGGCCTCCTAACATCATGATTAAGTAAAACCAATCAATATTGAACACACAACGAATAATATCTAAAATATTCACCTCATTTAGTGTAGTAAACACCAACTAGACCAAATTATTTTCTTATGAGCCTCCAAAAACAGATCATCGAGATAATATTATTTTGATTAGAGCACACAAAATGAAATAGTAGTTATTCCTTGGATCGAAATCAATTAACGCATGAACATGAACTTTATCATGATTACCAAACTCTAAACCATGATAAACACTTCTGATGATGATGGCCTTCATCATAAAACATAAATATGAAAACCTCTAATGATCAAATATCAATTCTCATCAACTGAATCTACAGAACCAGAAAGAACTTCTCATCCAGAACCTCATTCAATGAATCCCCATATTCAAAATATCTAATGACCTCCTAGCTCACTAGTATGAATGCTCATGGGAATTATTTTGAAATTCCCAAGCTATACAGAATCCAAGAAAGTTCTCTCTTTGAACTATATTTGATGCTCTACTATACCCGCCTTCATCTTTGATAAAGCAGATCTACAACATCAACCTCTCCACTAAAAATTATCCCCGACTCAATATGAACAACCGAACCAAATTATTTCCCCAGATCTGGACGTGAAAATGAAACTAAAAAAACAATCAATTCCCTTAATCCCCATCCTCAATGCAATGAACTACATATCCTCAACCAAACCCATCACATCCAGATTTAAACTCTAAGGGAACAATCATCATATGAAAAATGAAATTCTTAAAAAAAAAGTTCACTGACTAATAATTTATATTTTAATGATGTTATATAAAACATGTTATATATATTAAGAATCCAATAAAAATAGTTAAAACAATTAAATAATAAGAATTCTAAAAAATTTCTAACTCATGGAACTTTAGTAGGTCTAGGTTGGAGGTAGTGTGGGAGGAAAACTTCGCAAGCTTCATCACGCATAGCTGGGGGAGGTGGCGAACCCAGGGGCAGGGCTTGTGTTCGATGGGCGAGTAACATATCTCATTTTTGTTTCCAAAGTCTATCCCTATACCACCATGAAAAGTTAATTTTTTTTCCAGTGATATACAACCTTCAAACAGATAGCAAACTGACCCCTTTGACCATGGACTGGACATTCCCGATGCTCTGTTTCTGGGAATTTCCATAGAAGCATGAAGCTCCATATCGCCGCCGCTAACAGAAATCAAGGACGTAATGCTACTATTTTCTTATTCATATTTACCCTTCGAGTAATCCATAATCATAGACAATCGAACAAGAACACAAGTTGGAAGTGGAATGAGATTTTTGACATCAATTTGTGTCAACCACTCCCAGTTGACTGTTTTAGGGTTTTCTGGTATCATATTGGGGATTATTTTTTGTGTATTTAAAAGAGGGGTATGATTTTTCATTTCCATTATATTAATATAGTTAATAAATAATGACATATAATATAAAAATGTTTAATTATATAAATATATAATTCTTATACATTCAATTTTTTTGTAATTTTTTGGATAGTATTGTTTTTGAATAATTTTTCAACAATTGTATATTCTATATATTTATTTCATGAAACATTATTAAATTATCAATATAATAATTTAATGTATAACAAGTTTTTTATCGAAAAAATACATGTTTGGAGTAACTAAATAATAAATATGTATTCAATAAACTACTAAAAGATTTATTCATATTGGATAGTTTATCAAAACATATTTATCTAATAGTAAAAGTTTTTTTATAAATAATAGAAAAAATAATATATTAATTTTTTGTTAAAATAATTGTTTGTAGTAATATGATAAAACAACAAATTTAACAATTAGTAAAATATATGTTGGTAGTGAATTCTTAATATCAACAATTATAGTTGATGGTAAAAACATATATCAGTATATAAAAATAATACCAACAAGTCATGATATCTATTATAAATTCTCATTTTTACTAGTATATAAGTAATCTATCATTGAATTTCTAATTGTATAAGTCATTTTTTACTATTTCATTTAAAATCATATTTTAAAATCCTATTTTA
Source organism: Viscum album (assembly GCA_963277665.1). Taxonomy (NCBI): domain Eukaryota; kingdom Viridiplantae; phylum Streptophyta; class Magnoliopsida; order Santalales; family Viscaceae; genus Viscum; species Viscum album. The sequence continues at coordinate 1,519,218,614 of OY728131.1, forward strand.
AAAAATTCAAAAGGAATTTTTTTGTGATTAATTTCATGTTTTATGATTAGGTTCTAGTTCTTGAGCATTGTTTATGATGATGAGTGGGACCTATATCTCCCTAAAATGCATTGAGTATGTGTAAGTTGGAGGTCAGTCATATGGTTACTCCAAGTGTAATTGCAGTGGTTACACAATAATGTAGTTGTGAGGGTTGTATTGTAAGGTATCCCAAAGGGTTGAAAATTATAAGGTAGACGCGAGGGATACAAGATTATGAATGTAATTCACCAAGATAACTTTATGGTTAAATATATGTTACATATGTTTTGTGAAAATCACATAGAAATTTCATGTTTCACAATGTTTTTTTATATGGGTGAAAAGTTTATCTTTTTTTAAATGATTTCATACGTTACAAGTATTCCTGAACTAATGTGTTCATTCCTTCTTTTTATATCCATTAATGATATTTTTGTGCTCATCTCATGTTTTAATTGATTTTCACAGGTTTTAAGGATGTTTATGAAAAATAAGGAAGCTATGTTAAATGTTATGATTATTTTCATAATAAATCATGTTTTTTGGGAAAAGATTTATATTATGGAAGAAATGGATATTTTTTTATGGTATCCACTGTATTTTTATAGAATTTTATGATTGTGTTACTTCCCAATTATCTAAATCATTAAATGTAAAACGATATTGAACGTTAAAGTAAGTGATTTCTTGACTAAATTCAATATTATGTAATGTAATAATGTTGGGTGATTATAGTTGGTATTAGAGGATAGTTTAGATAACTTTAGGGGTTAACATGATGATAATATAATTCCATAAATTATTTTTACTCTATGGTTAATTTAAAATAAAATATTATATAAACTTTTCTATGTTTATTCAACTAAAATATTTTTTTAATGGTTTTCCATTGATGAAAAAAAGAAGCTGAAGTGAAGAGGAACCGAAAAATGATGTAATTCTGAATCTGTAGCATGGAATCATAGGGATTAGAACTGAGTAGTCTGTGATAGTAATGCATTAGCTGACACATGAAATAAATGTAGGTGGTATCCATGCAAGAGAACAACCCGAGGTACTATAAAAGAACATGATGATAGTGGAACATTTAATGAGACAACACCCTCCTATTTTCAAGGGATATTCAGAACCAGTAGTGGATGAAGGATGGATTAAATCCCTTAAAAAGATATTTAATGTTATGGGATGTTTATTTAATAAAAAGTTAAGTCTTTCCATTTATCATTTTGAATTTCAAGCTGATTAGAGGTGGTCAATGGTCGATAATATTAGCGATAGAGAAGAGGTTGATGCCTTAGTGTGTGATGAATTTAAATGTATTTTACCTGAAAATGTTTTCCTAAGGTGGTTCAACATAAGATGGAGAAGAAATTCCTTGAATTTTCATATAATGAGTAAGATTCAGTGGTTGTGTAAGAATCAAACTTCCCCTGACTAGTGAGGTATACTACAAATCATATTCTAGATCATGATAGAAAAATCTACCACTTTTACTCAGGATTAAAACCAAGGTATCGAAGGGCATTGGCCTCCAATGAATTAAAATGCAATAAAAAAATTATTCTATGTGATGAGAGGGTAGAAATGATGTTTTCTAATTATCACATGCACATTGAGAACAAAGAGAATAAGAGGGAAAGATAGCAACTGATGGGTATGAATTTATCAAAGAAAAATGATGGAATGAAATTCCAGTTTCCAATTTGTGATAAGTGTGGAAAAAAACTATAGTAAATGCCTTACCAAAACTGGGAAGTGTTTTCAATGTGGTATGTTTGGAAATATGGCCCAAGATTCTAATTAAAATGATACCAAGACTAATCTTGATATGAAAACTGTAAGGCGTTTTAAATGTGGTGAGATGGGTCATTATACCAATTATTACCCAAAGAGAGATCAAAATGATGCAAAGAATCCAAATTATAAGCAGAAAATTATAATGAGATATATTGATCCTACATCAGTAGACGTCAGACCTTCCAATAAAGTTATATCTATTACCTTGTTTTTTTACTCAGATTATTCTAATTTTTTGTTTGATACAGTGACTAGAAATTCCTTTTTTTCAGAGGAATTTTCTAGTAAATTGGAAATATCACCTCAATAAATGAGGCCATAACATATTATTAATACACAAGGGGGAATAATATAGAAAATAAGAACTATAATAATCTTTATATTGTGTTATGTGGAAAACATTTACCTACAAACCTTGTTGTTTTTCCCTTAGTAGGGTTTTATGTCATTCTTGGGAATAGATTATATTTCTTTTTATCATGATATCATTGATTATAAAGATAAATAAGTTACTTTTCAGAAAGTGATTTAGTTTTTATATAATAATGAACACATACTATTGATAACATATCAGGATGTCGAGAAAATATTGAATGATAGAAATGAAATAAACCTTTCTCATTATTTTGAAAATAAGATAACTAATCAGATAAATGATGTTCCAGTTGTAAATTAATACCTTGATGTTTTCCTAATTAGTTACCCAATGTCATACCTAATTGAGAAGCCAAATTTACAATTGACTTATTTCCTAATGATAATCCATTTTCAAAACCCCCATATCAAATGGCTTAAATGAAACTTATTGAATTGAAAAATTAGTTGCATGAGTTTCTTGATAAAGGATTCATTCACCCTATTACCATACCATGAGGTGATCCTGTTTTTTTCATTAAAACTAAATATAGTTCCCTGAGACACAACATTGATTATAGATCTTTGAATGATAACACTATTATAAAAATTATCATTTATCTCACATAGATGACTTATTTGATCTGCTATAGGGAGATCAGTACTTTTTAAAGATTGATTGGATATCTAGATATCATTAGCTGAAGGTGAAGGAGGATGACATCCAGAAAATAGATTTTATTACTAGATATGGGAATTATGAATTTTTTTATGTCATTGGGATAACTAATTTCCCTATTTTCTTCATAAATATTATGAATATAATATTTCATGATTTCTTGGATAAATTTTTTGTTGTGTCTATTAATGAAATTATGGTATTTTCTAAGAGTAAATAGGAGCATGAAAAACAAAGAGGGTTGTTTTGAAAACCATAAATGATAATAAAGTATATGGAAAATTCATCAAGTGGGGTTTTTCATTGCAACAAATTTATTTTCTTGGGAGAATTTTATATAATGAAGAAATAACATTTTACCCTACCAAAACAAAAGTGTTACATGAATGGAGAAGACCTAAAAATGATATAGAGATGTGTAGTTTTCTTAGATTAGAAGGTTATTTATGACAGTTTGTTAAAAACATTGCAATTTTATCTATCCGGCTAACTATGTTAACACGTAATGTGGTTAAATTTGTTTGTACAAAAAAATGTGATGTTTGTTTTCAAGAAATAAAGAAGATATTGGTTGATGATCCTATTTTGTCCTTGCCTTCCCAAAATGATGAGTTTGTCATATACAGTGATGCTTCATTAAATGGACTTGGTTGTGTTATTATATATAATTATCAGGTAATTTCTTATGCTACAATATAACTAAAACCTCATGACTTAAATTATCCCACACATTATTTCGAATTGGAAGCTATGATTTTTAATTTAAAAATTTGGAGTCATCATTTAAAAAGAGCCAAAAGTCAAAAACATATTAATCATAAAAGTCTGAAGTATATATTCAATCATAAGGAATTAAAAATGAGGTAGTGAAATGGCTTGAATTTATGAAAGATCATGATTGAATTATAAATTAGCATGCATGAGAAGAAAACCAAGTGGAATATTCCTTGAGTCAAAAACATCATGCATCATTAACCATGTTACATTTAGAACACGATCCATTCATTAATGATTTGATGAATTTTCTCTTAGAAGTTACTATTCTAAGAAATTCATCTATATTATTTCAGGTTTTAGTGCAGTCATCATTGTTACCCATAATTAAGTGATTGTAGTAGGAAGACTATGATCTACAAAAAAGGTTGAATTTGTTAAAATGGGTACGATTCAAGAATTTAACATTGATAAAGATTCTATTTTTATATTTATAAAAAAAATTGTGTGACTTGTGATTCCCAGTTGAGAAAATATTTGGTGTGTGAAGCTCATAGTTCTCTATTTTTTAGGTCATCCTGGTAGTAATAAGATATACAGTGACCTACGGGAGTATTACTGGTGGGATAGAATGAAAAGGTATGTTTCAAATTTTACCATGAAATGTTTTACAAGTCAATAGGTTTATGTAGAATGATAGTTAATAAAGGGGATTCTTTAGCTTCTTCCACTACCAATGTGGAAATTGGAGAATATATCCATGGACATCATGGTGGGGAAACCAAAGACTTCTCAAGGTAAAAATGTAATTTGGATTATTGTTGATGGGATGACTAAATCTTCAAATTTTCTTTCTATTCGAGATACAATTCCTTTCGATCCTCTTTCTCGAATATACCTCAAAGAGATTGTTAGTTTACATAGAGCTCCTCTTTCCATTGTATCTTACTAGGATCCCAGGATCACGTATAACTTTTGGAATGCCCTTTATAATTCATTGAGAAGAGAATTAAATTTCATTAAAACATTTCAACATCAATTAGATGGGAATTTAGAGTGAAGGATTTAGGAATTATAGGATATTCTTTAAGATTGTTCAGCGGACTACCAAGGAAGTTGGGGTCATCATCTTTCTTTAGATGAGTTCTCTTAAATTAATAGTTTTTATTCCTGTATACAGATTGAAAATTTTGAGGCATTTTATGGTAAGCGGTGTTGAACTCCATGTTTTTGTTATTAATACAGAGAAAGCATGTTAATTGGGATAGAATTAATAGAGGAAGTGGTCGAGAAAGTCAAGATGATCCAAAAATACATGAGGATAACCTAGTGTAGGTAGAAAAGTTATGAAGACAATATGAGTATAGACTTTTATTTTGAGGTAGGTGATCGTGTTTTTCTTATAATCTCACCATGGAAAAGTGTTTTGTGTTTTGGTCGGTAATGAAAGCTGAGTTCACGGTTCATTGGACCTTATAAATCCTGAATAGAGTGGGATCAGTCTCCAACTGAGTATTGTTTTCACAATGTTTACCATAGGTACACATTGTTTTTTATGTTTCGATATTGAGAAAGTAGATTCCAGATTCATCTCATGTTTTGAGCCCAGAGGCAGTTCAGCTGGATGAGAACATTTCTTATGATGAGAAATAAGTTTAGATTCCTGATCGAATGCGAAAAATAATTGCAAAATATGGTAATCCACCATGTAATGGTTTTGAGGAGAAACCACATGGTTGAAGAAGAAAAATTGGATTCTAAACATTCTATGAGGTAAAGGAACCCTCACTTGTTTAATATGTAAATAAAATTGCAAGGATGCAATTTCCATAAGGTGGGGATAATGTAAAACCCCAATAATTTAATAATAAATTGAAAACTATTCGATCTTTGTTTTATGTAGATAGTTATAACTATACATTAAACATAATGTTTTCGATTCTATGATTTTAATTTCAAAAAATGTTCATCTACAGTTGTGATTAGAAAGTTATTTGGAGTCTCATAGAACCAACTAAATTTTTAGCGAATAGTAACATACCCTTATGAATAACAATATGAATAGTAATATGACCCTAATGAATAGTAAATTATATTATTTTTATTATTTTCCTAAGGTTATAAGAAGATGATATGTTGATTAATTTTTCAAGTTGTTAAAAATTGAGGCTTAGATTTAAAATTATTATTTTTGAATAAATTATGATTTTATTTAAAAATTGAATTAATAATATTTAGAAAATTGTTTTAAAAAAATGGAGTTCTTATTTTTTAATTACACACATCTAAAAATGGTTAGGGTTCATTTTTTCAATTTTTCTAAAATTCTTGAATTTTTTAATAATAGTGAAATATGGTAAAATACAGTATATTCAAATTTTCAGTTAAATACATTATTTTTGACATCATCACTAATGTACGACCAGTCAGTTAGAACTCACATGCAATTATTACTATTTGGTTTCACATGAATCAAGACTATTCATTGTATTCACACAAAAAAAAATTAAACTAGGGATTAAAACAATGTAAGACCCCTTCTCTCCTCCCCTATAATTACTACCCTCATTCTCATCTTCATCTCACACCTCTAAATCCATGACCATTGACTATGTTATGTCAAATCACATCCCCAAGGCTCTTCCCCATGTCCAAGCCCTTTTGGTCTCACCAAAAGGAAAAAACCAAAGTACTTCAGGATGATATCAAGGAGAATAGATTAAGAGGTAAAAATCCCCTTTCTGATTCTCAGGTTCTCTTTTCAATTCCTTGTATTCTATTATACTCTATTCCCTTACACTTATCAAAGAGTAATTAAAGTTCATGAATAATTTATGTTCTATATGTTATCATGTTGATGGAAAAAATCCTCAACTTACTTCATCTCCTACCCCTTTTAGAAAGAGACTATTAGTGATGTGTTGTTTACCAAAATCATGGACGATGTGTTTGCAATTTCCAATACTTACTTCAAAACTATTTGTAAAAAAAATTTAATGGATGAAACAAAATTTAATGGGTATTATTTAACATATTTTATGTTTTGGAATGAACTTATATGAATTAAATTTAATTATATAGTGAAGTAAGTTCATGATTATTGAGGAACAACCAAACATAATCAAAACAAATAACATTAATGTTTCATATAATGATTCATTATCATATATGATAACAAAATGATTTTTGGTAAAATTATATATTTTAGAGACACATTAATACCATTTAATTCCACTTCTGTAATTTCATTTCCATACGAAAATAATATAAAATAGAAACCAGTCATGAAAATCATGTAAAGAACTCACCCAAAACAACAGAAGAAACAAATTACTAAAAATTAAAGGGTGAAAAGATGTTATGAAATTATCATATAAAGTTTTATAAAAATAAAAATTATTCATTAAAATACTTATAACACTCTTTTAACCATTATACAATAGGATTCAACATGTTTTAAGTATGACAAACCTAAGATAAGGAAATTTATAGCCCAATTGTCTTTATTTGGGTTAACCTCATACGTCATTAATTGTGTGGTTTTATAAACATTTATGTGATGAATGTTTCTTTATAAGATGTTCAATACTGTGTATTTATAGTGTATGCATATATTCATTTTTGGTTATTGTGAATTTTTTATGATAATGTTTGGTACCTATATATCCCTCAAATTCATTGTGTATTTCTATGTTGATGGTCATAGAAATGGTTACTCCAAGTGTAACTGCAATGGGTCCACAATAAGTTAGTCAGGAGGGTAACATTGTAAGGTATCCATGAGGGTTACAAATTATGATGTAGCTGAGTGGGTTACAAGAGTATGTAATTAATTCCATAAGATACCTTTATTGTTCAATGTATGTTTCTTTATGTTGTGTTGAAATCACTTGGAAATCTCATTTTTTCACAGAGTAAGTTTATATGGGTAATAAGTATGTCTTTTTAAAAATTATTTCATAAGTTGCAAGAATTCATTGTCTAATGCTTTCTTTCCTTATTTTCATATCTCTTACTGATATTTTTTTCTTAATCCCACATTTTTAAATTTTTTACATATGTTATAAGGATGTGTAAGACAAAGAAGGAATCCAAGTTAAATGGTACAAATATTTATCAATGAAATCATGTTTTATTTTAATTGTTTTATATTTTATAAAAAATGAATACTATTTTTATTGTATCCACTCTATATTATTGTGGAATGTTATGAATGTATTATTCCCAATTATCTAAATATATAAACATGAAAATATCATAAATGTGAAAGGAAGTGAGTTCCTAAATAAATTCAAGATTGTGTAATGTAATTATTCTAGGTCTTTATACTTCCAGTATTTTGAAAATTGATAATGATGCATGTGTATACATGTGGACTACCACCTCCACAATGTGATAAAAAAAAAGTTTTTATTATTTTTTTACATGGATTCTAATAAGATTATATATAATTCATATATCTAATATATATGATTTAAATGTTATTATTTAATGGTGATTTACAATTTACCATTATTTTTTTCATTCATCGACATAATATAAACAACTTTCCTGAGTACGTACGATATACCGTCTTCATTAACGGTGTAATTCAATTTCATTTATCTATGATTTATGGATGAAAATAAACCTGCATATAATGATAATTTATGTTATTTATTTCATTTAGAAATTTATTTAGATGACTTAGCCCTGATCAATGATCAATTACCGAAACTATCATACCCAAACATACATGAAAAATTAAGTAGTTATCACATGGAACAATGATTTTAATAAAGAATTATTAATAAACCGCTGATAAAAGGTTACTTGTAAATAATATATGGTACGATATATATGAGTATGTATCGGTAATATATTTATAAGAAACCTATATTTATTAGAAATTAGGTTTCAACATGTATAAGGAATGTCGAGACTTGAGGTAAGAGATTTTCATCTAACTTTTACATCCAAAGGATACATGCCATATTTACCAATTGTATCTTTTTTAAGATGTATATACTCCCTATTAATGTATTTAGAGATTATTCGAATGAAAATAATGGGGATATAAATATTCATCTAAGGTGTTTTCTTTCATGGGTATTATGATTCAAAAGTTATCAACGTGGTAAAGTGTCTATGTTACAATCTCATTCTTTATCCAAATTGTTTACAATTATGTTTATAATGATTAAATATTATCATTTACTCTCAATAAAAAAATTTAAATTTATCCTCCAACAGTTTTTTCATGAAGATAAATTCTTTCATTTAATTTTTCTCTATTTATGAACTCAATATACCAATATATTTTTTATGTAAAACTAACTTTATCTCTATTTGGTTAAAAATAACTTCTCTTCCATGTATAATATTTCTAAAAAAATAATGAATGTTTTTACTACACCCAAATTTCTGTTTAAAGTGAATTTTACCTTTTTCTAAATTATTAAAAAAAATATTATTAATATTATTTTTCATTTTTTGAAATGGGGTACTTTTGATTTTTTAACAAAAATGTAAATGGAATATATCTCTTTGAATGTACGATATGTATAGTATTCATTTCAATCAGGACTACTCAATGATTTAAGGTTTCCTTTAAAATCTTCCAATTTTATTTTATATGAAAATCATTCTTTATTATTTGGGAAATTTTTCGATTTTAAATTAGTGATTTCAATCTGGAAATGATATTTTCCTCGTGAAATGTTCCAAGTGATCTTCTAAAAACATTTTCCATTTAAAATGATATAATATTAAATTACGTAAGATTTAATGGGAATATTATCCAAGGATAGGATACTTATTCTATCTTTAGATGGTTTTAGTTAATGATGAAAATATGTTTATGAAACATGTTTTCTTTTCATGGGCTATTATATGATGAATTGATGAAATGACTATTAAACTCATTTCTTTTCCATGGGCTGTGTTATGAATATGTGTTTATAAAACCCATTTTATTTTCCTGGTTTTTGATATGATGAATGTTTTTTTGAAATTGTGGAAGACATGTGTAATTCATGAAGTGATGTGTGGGACCAGAATTATATATCCTTCCAATGCATTGGGTACTGATTAATATCTCATGAGATAAACATGACTATAATGGGGAGTAAATTCAATTTAGTTAGAGAAGTTTTCTACTATGATGATCTTCTAAGTGAACCTTGACCACTATGATTGTTTGGGAAGTGAACTCATTCCACTATGATATTCTTTAAAGGATACCTTACAACTAAGGAAATTATTTTCTATGAATTTGGGTATACAAAAAACATTGTATTATGTAAATTTTATACCCACTTGGATCATGTTAGTTGATTCCAACCTGATTCGGGTCTTACGAACTGCCTGGATTTAATCCATGACACTATTTTGTGATATGTGTTATGAATGTTTTGATTTCCAAATGTAATTCAAATAACCTTATATAGTTTTTATATTGATATCTCTGTGTTTACCCTTATTTAGCATCTGATCTCACACTGTCATGACCTACTCCAAACAAGGTGTATCCCTCGTGGGTTGGAAATGTGAGAAGGGAGATAAAGACACCTAAGTCCCACCTCCAGTAGGCCTCGGGTTAGAGACGAGAACCGAGTGTATAGTAAACACACAAATGGGAGGAATTACCCATTAAAAGAACACATATGAAAGAGAGAGATAAGATATACACCAACCACCTCCAACTCAGACTACAATATAAAGTAAATCCCAAGTACACATTTGTAATGTCATGAAACACTACTACATCTAAATGGGGGGAAACTAAAAATACCAAAGGAATGTAAAAAAACAGTAACCACAAGCCCAAATAGCTCCTTCAACCCCAAGCTAGTAGAAAACAGCTGGATCTCCAACCTACTTCAAGTGACCTAAAAAATTATATATACATAGGGTGAGTATAATTGTATACTTAGTTGGATCCTCCATAGAGCCTCTCATGAAAAAATAATGAATGAATTCAAAATCATAGTGAACAAAAAGTGAAACTAACTCATCACCTATACATGTAAACTAAGTTCTCTACATCACTATGGATACTCTCATCAAGTATCACATACAAGAGTATATAACATGATAAGCATAACAAGGGTACATTGATACTAATTCCCCACTATTTTTCCACTTTTCCCCAACGTCGCATGTCCTATGCATCTCTCTCCAAAAAGGATTTCCCACAGACACTTGGTAAAAGCACCACAACATGCCCCTCATGCAACAAAAACACCACTTAAACGTAAGCAATGTAACAAAGTAGCTTTCAAAAGCCACCAGAGCTCGCATAACATGTATCATATGTCGAGTATTATACCTAAAGCCATTACAGCCCATACACCGAGTAAGGATCCTCAATAAATCACAACCTATACATGTTATACCTATAGTAGTCCATAGGAAATTATATTTAGAATATATGTGTGTGAATAACCATAAGACATTACATCCCTCTACACACATATATGTGTAAAACTAACCATTGTGCCTACCAGTACAAGTAACCAAAAAGGTAAGAGAGTGGGGCTAAAGGGGGTAGTCATCCATCCATCCTACCACCATAATTTTAAGGAAAACACCCCCCCTAGGGCTCAGAATGCAGAGGGTGTCAGTTGCCCTAACTGACGGGGTGGAGTAGTGTATAGAAACCCAAAAATACAAAATATACTATAGATCACCACTACACTATGGGCATATCCTAGTCATATAATCAACTACAGATAATGTCTCTCAGACTCTCAACTGCTACTTTTTAGACTCGGTATCATATAATCACACAACCAATTAAAGAGATTTATTATATTACTTCATTCCATTTTTATCAGTTTCACTTTAAATTAATTAATTATTTAAAAATTAATTAAACACTAACAATTCCACCTTATGTTTCATTAGAATCACACCCAAAGTTGAATGTCCCTTTAAAAATTGTAACCTCATCATTGCATCCCAACAAGCACCAACCCCATGGGTTAACATCATTAATTCAATCATTTATTAACAACATTATTACATTTCCATATTCCCATGAATTCTAGAAAAACATTATATGCTACTAAACGCAAGATGGATCAACACGATGAGTATATGAACTACCTGTCGAGTCATTTCTCTATATAGAAAGAGCATAGACCCATACTCCCTTGAGAATCTAAACGCGAAAAGCATGTGACATACCTCATGCATCTTTACCTCTTTTGGAAGGAGGGTAAGTAAAACCAGATTCCTTGAGCAGTGGGGAAAGTAATGAACATAAACAACCAACATAATTAGGAAGCATCCAAACATTCACATCCAACTCGTTCCCTCATCCCGATGTCCACCCCGACACCCACATGTATAAACTGATGCATCTCACTACTCTAGGTGTCAACTGTTGCCACAACCAATCGGCCTCCCTGCTCCCAAATATCACAATTGCCTTCCATGCTCACATCACAATACAAGAAGCAGGAAAACAACCATAATATCAATTGGGATATTGTCCCTTTAACAAAAAATAGGGTAACTAAGAACCCTACATGAAATTATCTTTTATAAAACAACTAGTTCATTAATCCATCTTGGATTAACCGATTTATTATTCATAGGTTCCAACTTCAGGAAACCTAAACAGTAAGATATCACAAATAATTAAACATGCTCACTGCCCGAATTTGATTTACATAAAATTACTAAAAGAAGAACCGGATTAATTTACATGCCTCTTTATCTTTATCCAAACAATTATCAATTAATTCTGGATTTATGTTCTTTACCAATTTCCATCAAGGACAAAAATTTAAACAAACAATGAATAGATATCACACTATCTAGAAAAACAAGAGGCAATAACATATGATCAATATAAATTTATTTATCCTATAAAAATATTTATTATGTTAATTCCATTGTGATCCAGTGGGATAAAACATGCTAAATATACAGTCACACCTAAAATAAAAGAGAAGCAATGAACCCCTACCTCAAAGGGTTCTTAACGTTATTTATACAAGAACGAGCTAGACAACGAGTTATGATATCCTCCCCCCATGACAACTGTATCCACCCGAGGATGCAGAAACACCACCACACCAGTTAACACCCAAGAAAAGGCCATTATGAACATGGAGATAACATTCCATAAAATGTAAATGAGAAACAGAAGGAGACGAACCCAAAAGAATGATGATATATCATAAATTATATCGAATATTGATCGATACTGCTTGGTTTCATCTAAAACAGAGGGGAACCAATCCAAGGAGTAATGTTTGATCACACAACTCCTACTGAAAGGAATGGAAGGTTCGATCGTCTCACAGCTGAGACCAAGGAGGAAGAATTGGAGAGGAAGATATCTCATCCCTTTAGATTATTTAATGGAGTAACGGTTTAAGATAATATGGATTTCTATTGAAAGAGGATCACATTAAACCAAATCATTTGACTAAGTAAAATATCCAGATCCTTAGGAAAATTAATATAGGAGTTATGGACTTTTAATCGGCCTTAGAGTCCATAAAACAAGGCTTTAAATGCATTTTACATCAAATGAAATGTCAAAGGGGAGAAACTGTAGGAAGCTAGAAACATGGTTCACAAACTCAAAATTTAGTAAAAGAATGAGGCTACCATTGGAACCACCCCGTTCTGGAAACACTATTCGTTAACTCAAAATTTGGCATAGGAAAGAGGCTACTGTTGGAACCTCACCGCTCTAGAAACACTATTCAAGAACTCAAAATTTGGCAAAGGAAAGAGGCAATCGTTGGAACCTCACCATTCTAGAAACGATGTTCATGAACTCAATATTTGTCAAAGGAAAGAAGCTATAGTTGGAACCTCACTGTTCTAAAAACACTATTCATGAACCTAAAAATTGGCAAAGGAAAGAGGCTACCATTTGAAACTCACCGTTCTGGAAACACTATTCATGAACTCAAAATTTGGAAAAGGAAAGAGGCTACAATTGGAACCTCACCATTCTAGAAACAGTGTTCATGAACCTGAATCTTGGAAAAAGAAAGAGGCTACCATTGGAACCTCACCGTTCTGGAAACACTTTTCATGAACTCAAAATTCAGAAAAGGAAAGAGGATACTATTGAAACCTCACCGTTCTGGAACACTGTTCATGAACCTACAATTTGGAAAAGGAAGGAGGCTACCATTGGGCGTCATTGTTGCACTATTCACATAATCCTACCAATGACACTATTCACATAAGGTTACCTTTGTACTCTTTATATAAGGCTACTAATGACACTGCTCACATAAGATTACCATTGCACTATTCACATAAGGCTACGGATGACACTATTCACATAAGGTTGACGTTGCACTGTTCACATAAGGCTACCGATGAAACTGTTCACATAAAGCTACTGTTGCATTGTTCACCTAATGCTACTGATGAAAAAGTTCACAGAATTGTAAATTTTGAAAAATGTTGGGGATAAGTCACCTTGACCACCCAAACAACTCAAACACTAGATTCCAGCAAAGTAATGGACCAGAGAGGTCCTGGCCATTACACCAAATACCTCTCAAAACATTCTCGTCCTAGAGAATTCAAAACCAACCTAAAATGAAATTAAAAAGAATTCTGAACAACCACACATCGAGATACCTCTCAAGAGAGTGAAATCCATGAGAAGAAACCAAATAATGCCATCTCATAAATACGAAAGGTCTATAACCACAAAGAGAACATCGTTGCATGAAAAGATTTAAACATCAGACAACTCTAGGTACTATGTACGTATCTTTGACTCATGTTCCCATGTACTCTCTTCAACACCACTGTGTCGCCATAATACACGAACCAAGGGAATAGAACACCCATGTAACACCTTCTCCTTTAATTCTTGGATCTCTACCGACCGTTCCTTGAAGGTCGCATCGTCATCAACATCGATCTCTCTCCAATCAATGAAATGTGAGTCATCATGAAGATAATGACGGAGCAATGACACGTGGAAAACATCATGTATCTAACTCATCTATGGGGGAAGTGCTATCTTGTATGCCACAGCTCCCACATAATCCAAAACCTCGAAAGGACCAAAAAATTGGGGAGAAAGCCTACTCCCACGACCAAACCATTGCTACCCATGATGAGGAGTAACATTTTAAAACATGTGATCCCTAATATAAAACTCTAAGGGTCTCCTACATTAATAGGCGTATGATTTTGGATGATCCTTCCCTATCTTCATCCTCTCAAGAATCATGTAAACAATTTCTATTGTATTCTACACTAGTTCTAGTCCGAGAATTGCTGACTCTCCGACCCTAGTCCAGCACAAAGGAGAATGGAAAGTACAGCCATACAAGGATTCAAACGGCGCCATACTGATGGTGGAGTGAAAACTATTATTGTAATTGAAATTCCCCAAGGGTAAGTCCCTTATCCACGAACCACCAAAATCCAAGGCACAAGAGCGTAACATGTCTCCAAGAGTCTGGATAGACTATTCTGTTTGACCGTCCATCTATGGATGAAAAGAAGTGTTATGGAATTGCTAAGAACCAAAAGAATGCGGGAGACCAATCAACACCCTAGAGGTAAAATGAGGATCTTGATCAAAAATTATCATCCTTGGGACTCCATGAAGTCTCACCACCTCCTCCAGATACTACCTCCACAAAACTAATACAGAGCATGACTCCTTGATTTCTATGAAGTGGGATGATTTTTTTAATCAATCCACTACCTCACAAGTAGCGTCATGTCCTCCCTTAGCTCAAGGTAATCTACTAAAAATGTCCATTGAGATTTCCTCCAATTTACAATGAGTAACATCTAACAGCTAGAGCATACCACTAGGAACTCAGTGTTCAGCCTTCACCTTCTGGAAGACCAAACATTGATACACAAACTCTGCGACTGCACACTTCAGCCTGGGCCACCAAAAGTGGCTCCTCAAGGTTCGGTACATCTTTTTCATTCAAGGATGCACCACTAAAGGTGAATTATAGAGCATTATAGGAGCCATCTTTCACATCTCCAAAGGATCAAATATCCTTTTGTGATACAACACTCGGTGTTGTTCATCATCAGACCAACCATCAGGGGCCTCACCACCAACAACTCGGTCTCTCCAGACCTCTTCCTCAAGATCCCCCAACTTGGAAAGTTCTACCTACTACACCAGGAATGGATGCACCGTCATCTGCAAAAGAAATCATCTTCCACAAACTTCTCCCATATCGAGATGTATTGCAGACAGTTCTTCAATTACTCCCCTAGAATCACCAGATTCACGCACTGCATCACTACGTGACTTCCAACTCAGTGAATCAGCTAAAATATTCCCCTTTACAAGTGTATATGATATTTTGAATTCATATTCAGATATGAACTCCATCCACCTATGATTTAATATGGTCAAGTTACGTTGGGAGAAAACATACCTCAAACTCAAATGATTAGTGAAAACCAAAAATCTCTCTCCAATGAGGTAATGTCTCTAAATCTTTAGATAAAACACTGCAGATGCCAACTCAAGATCATGGTTGGCATAGTTACATTCACGGGGAAGCAACTGTAGAGACCCATAAGAAACAAATGATCCCTACTACCTCAGAACACATCCTAACCCCAGATGTGAAGCATCGCAGAAAACATCAAACTGAACTCCCTCAACTGGAAGACAAAGAACTGGAGAAATTACTAACTTCTCCTTTAGATACTCAAAATTTTCCTAAAACTGATGAGTCCATATGACATCATGATTTTTCCTGGTCAATGATATTAGAGGAGTCCCAAGTTGAGAGAAATTTTCTACAAACCTCTTACAGTAGCCTATGAGTCCAAGGAAACTTCGCACCTCTAACACTCTCAAGGGGGGTGTTTAAGACAAAACTACTTATATCTTAAAAGGATCCATAGCTACTCGCTACTAGGAAACAAAATTCATTAATAAACGGACTTCTTGAGCCCAAAAAAGAAACATCAAAAACTTCCAAAACAGGTGATGCTGACGTAGAACTCTCAAAATGGCATGTATATTCTCTGCATGATTCTCCTCATATGTGGAGTAAACAAGGATTTCTTCGATGAAAACCACCACGAACATGGCCAGTAACTCACCAAACACAGCGTTCATAAATCCAATGAGCACAACTAGAGCATTTTTCATGCATAATGGCATTACAATGAACTCAAAATTCCCATGAAGACAATGGAAATCAGTCTTCGAGATATCCTCATACTTCACATGCATATGATGATATCATGACCACAAGTCAATCTTTGAGAATAGACTTGCATCATTCAGTTGGTCAAATAAATAATCAATACATGGAAGAGGATATAAATTCTTAACAGTCACTTTGTTTAAGTGACGATAATCGACACACAACCACAAACTGTCAGCAGCCTTCTTTACACAAAAAAAAACAGGTGCACACCACGGTGACACACTCGACCAAACCAAAACACACATTAAATGACCATCAAGCTGTATACTTATCTCTCATAACTCATAAGGGGTGATCCTATATAGGGAAATAGAGATAGGAGTCACTCCAAGTTGTAGCTCAATCCTACTCTTGATCTCTCGTCGAGGGGGTAATGTTGCTACCTATCTAGAAAGACATTAGGGTACTCTTCTACGACCCTAGGATATGACAACTGCTAATCCTCTGAATAACTCAGCATCAGCTCAGCCATCATGGATGATAAGTATATAACACGCCTCTAACCCATCTGAGGGTCTCCCTCTCCAATGAACACCACTCGCTCGCCATCTGAATCGAATAATAGAACCTGCATCTTGAATCATTCCATGATAGAATTCACAGAATATAACCAATCCATGATGAGGATGAAATCATATGGTTCTATTCGTAAACATCGGAAATCTCCCCAAGAGCGGTGTTTCTCCAACACTAGCTCACAGTCTGTACGTACTTTAGACAAGTCACCTCAGCCTCCAACTGGAATAGTCAATGCCAAGGGCACTGGATGCCTCTATACCTCATGTCCCAAAGCATGGAAAAGGGTAGGTGATAGGAATGATTGTGTTGCTACTGAATCAAACAAGGCATACACCAAGGTAGAAAACAGGAAAAGGGTACCTCGAACGACATCTGGCTCACCTAGAATTGGAAATGCTAAAACATGAAGTAGTTCATGACCTCCTACATGGCCTCTCTGACCCTAATTATGACCACCATCATGGCCTCACTTTTCTCTATGAGGATGGGGAGCATCGCTGGGCTATCCTCTACCCACTCGGTCAACCCTATGTAGATCTAAAGCTGGTGCAACCTACTACTACTAACTTGGCTGGAACTACCTCAATAGAGGAACCTCGAGCAGAAAAATTGCTGCATGATGACTCTCTGAAAGGTCAGTCTCTGTCGCTACTGATGACATTGACCTCCACAAGAAAAAAAGTGCCTAATCTCTTATAATAGGCCTAAGAGTTTCCAGCCCTATAGAAACGATATGTTGAGGGCTGGTACCTACCCCCGGCTGAACGTAAAATCCTCTTTCCTAAATACTGGAACCCTAGGCCCCAACTCTACTTCGTGATGAATCATGAAAACTCCCCTTTTGTGATGATCGGGTCATTCCAATGTCCTCTCGATGACCTATTCTCTTACCAGCACCTCAAGATATGTCTTTATCATAAATGGGGTGACCTGGTGCTGGATCTATGGATGAAAAGCCTCCTTGAAATGCATCTACCTTGCCTCCTCATCTAGAAATTGGTAAAAAACATATCGTAAAAGGTTCCGGAAAAAGATTCCAAACTCTCGCACAGTAGATATCCCCTGTCGAAGGGTAAAGAGCTTCGGGTGACCGGATGCCTTCGCGGTCGAGGGAAGAAACTTGACTCTAAACATGTCTTGAAAATCATCCCATGTGATCGATGAATCCTCAAAATCCACAAGCAAAAAGAACAACCACTGCCTTGCTGCTCTACACAGCATCATGAAAACCAAGGACACTCGGTGCTCCTTCTGAGCACAGATCGAACTAAAGCCTATCTAGACCTCTTCCAACTAGTCTTCTATGACTGCATCTAAAACGGATCCGCCATACGTCTGCAGACTCTAGTGCTGAAACTCTCAGAGTCTCCCCATCCATGTTTCATCATCGTCAACCTATACGCAACGATGATCTGTTGGCACAACCTGTTGGACATCTTCTATGTGATCCTGATGAGGACGTCGACCTGGATCCATACCTACAAAATAACCAATTGAAAGAGCTCCTAAAACTAGAATTTGGAAGTCACAGAATTTATTAATTAATTGTTTTCTTTTATTAATTTTAGGTTAACTTATCCCATGGTATACCTATTCAAACATAGGCACAAATAAGAAAGATGCATGATCCTTTTCTAGGTCTCTACCCTGAAACTAGAGTCACCTCATTTAGTCGACATTGTAAACATAATGGTCCGCACATAAGATCATACGGGGCCCAAAATTCCTATGTGTCAACTGGTCTCCAGTGTTTACATCACTTTATACACTTGACTAACATTGTTCCTCTACCAACCTGTGCAACCTCACCTATTCCTAACACCAAACTCTACCCAATCTCTCTACCAAACCACTAATACCACTCTATCACGACCCACTTCCCAAAAGGCATACCCCTCTTGGGATGGCAATGTGATAATAGAGATAATGACCCCTGATTCCCACCTCCAGTAGGCCCTGGGTTGGAGACTACCCCAAAGGGTATAGTAAACACTCAAATGGGTGGCATTACCCTCTAAGATAACACATACGAAAGAAAGAGATAAGGAAGACACCAACCAACTCCTACTTAGACAACGATATTAATGAAATCCCAATTACATATATGTAATTTCCTGAAAAACTAATACAAATGAATGGGGAAAACTATAAATACAAAATGTAAGTAAAAACAACAGAAACCACAATCCCAAATAGCTTCTGCAACCCCAAGTTAGAAGAAACCATCTTGATCTCCAACATGATCCAAGTTACCTGAAAAACAGTTTATATATACATAGGGTGATTATAACAGTATAATCATTATGATCCTCCCTAGAGCCTCTCGTGCAATACTAAGGAAATAACGCTAAAGCACCATGAACGACAAGTGAAACTAGCTCATCACTTATATAGGTATACCATGTTCCCAGCCTCACCATGGATACTCTCACCAAGCATCGCATAGAAGATTATATAATATAATAAGGATATCAAGGGTACCATGTTACTACTACCCCACTGGTTTACCACTTTTCCACAACATCACATGTCCTAAGAATATCTCTCTAAAAATTCTTTCCCACAAACACCTGGGCGAAGCACCACAACATGCACCTCATGCAACAAAACAACCACATCCACATAAGCAAAGTAACCAGGTCGTTTCCAAGATCCACAACAACTCACAAACGTGTATCATCTGGTGGGTATTATAACTTAATTCATTACAACCCATACATATAGTAACTATCCTCAAGTCATCATAGCCTATACATGTTATACATATAGTAGTCCATAAGAAACTATATCTAGAATATATGATTGGGAATTACCACAAGACATTATAACCCTATACATAGATATATGGGTAAAAATAACTATTATTCTTACCAGAATAAGAAACCACCAAGATAAGATAGTGGGGCCAAAGGGGGTAGTCATCCATCTGTCCTCCCACCAGAATGTTTGGGAAAACACCTCCCGCCCCAGGGCTTCGAATCCCCTGGGTGATATTTTTTCAAAATGTCAGGTGGATGTATAGAAACAAAAAAAGTACAGAATATATTATATATCACAACCACACTATGGGAATATCATAGTCATAGAATCAAATTCATCTAACATATCTCGGACTCTCGACATCCACTTCTAAGTCTAGGTACCCTATAAGCACAAAAAAAATTAACGATATTTATTACATTACTTCATTCCCTTTTTATCAGTTGCACTTTACGTTAATTAATTATGTAAAAATTAATTAACCATTAACAATTCCACATTATATTTCATTAGTATCACACCCAAATTCCAATGTCCCATTAAAAATTATAACCTCAGCATTGCATCTGAGAAAGCTCCAACCCCTTGGGTTAACATCATTTATTCAATCATTTATTAACAACATTATTACCTTCCCATATTCTTAGGAATTCTAGGAAAACATTCTTTTCTACTAAACTCAAGGGGGATAAACATGGTGAGAAGATGAACTACCCTTCGAGTCTTGGTCACCTATAGCAGGTGAATAGACCCATCATCCCTTAAGAAGCTAAACATAGAAAGCAAGTGGCATACCCCATTCATCTTCACCCCTTCTAGAAGGAGGGTAAGAAAAATTATGTGCCTTGAGCAGTGGGGAAAGTAATGTAGATAAACAACCAAAAAGATCAGAAAGCATCCAAACATTCACATCCAAATCGTTCCACCATTCCCAGTGTCCTCCCCAACACCCACATGCATAAACTGATGCATATCGCCACTCTGGGCATCAACTACTGCCACAACCAATAGGCCTCCCTTCAACCATATATCACAATAGCCTTCAAGGATCACACCACAACACGAGCCGTGTGAAAAAAATATCAATTGGACTCTTGGCCCATAAACAAGAAATAGGGTAACTCATAACCCTACAATGAATTATCCTTTAATAGATAACAAGTTCATTAATCCATCTTGTATTAACTGATTTATTTTTTATAGGATCCAACTTCAAGAATCCTAAAGTGTAAGCGATCACAAATTATTAAACTTGGTCATTGCACCAATTTTAATAACATAAAATTAAAACAAGAAGAACTAGATTCATTTACATGCCTATTTATCTTTATCCAAGAAATTTTCAATTAATTCCGGATTTTCTTTCATTACCAATTTCCATGAAGAACGAAAAGATAAACAAAGTAAGTATAGATATGACACAATCTAGAAAAACAATAGGCAATAACATATGATCGATATCAATTTATTTATCCGGTTCAAATATTTATTATATTAATTACATTGTGGTCCAGTTCTATAAAACAATCTAACTAAAAAGTTTCATGTAAAATAAAAGAGAAGCAACGAATCCCCTACCTCAAATGGTTCTTGAAATTCTTTATACAATAACGATCCACGCAACGGGTTACGATCTCCTCCCTCTGTGACAACTGTATCTACCCGAGGATGCAGAGACCCCACCATACTGGTCAATACCCAAGAAAACCTCATTAGGAACACAGAGATAGAATTCCATAAAAGGGTAAGGATAAAAAGGAGACAAACACAAAATAATGATGATAGATCATACCTTATATCAAATTTTGATTGATAATGATTGGTTTTATCAAAAATAACGGGAACTAATCCAAGGAGGAAATTTTGATCACAGAACTCCTCTGGTAAGGAAAGGAAGGTCCGAGCATCTCACAGCTGAGAACAAGGAGGAAGAATTAGGGAGGAAGATATATTGTCCCTTTAGAGGATTTAATAGAGTAACGGTTTAAGATACACTGGATTTTCCATTAAAATCAGACAACATTAAACCACATAGTTTGACCAAGTAAAACATCCCGAGACTTAGGAAATTTAATATAGGGGTTACAGCCTTTGAATCGGCCTTATTGTCTTTAAAACAAGGCTTTAAATTCATTTTATGTCAAAAGAAATGTCAAAGGGGAGAAACTGTAGGAAGCTGGAAACACTGTTCATGAACTCGAATTTTGGCATTGGAAAGAGGCTATTGTTGGAACCTCACTATTCGGGAAAAACTATTCATGAACTCAAAATTTGGAAATGGAAAAAGGATACCGTTAGAACCTCACTATTCTTGAAACACTGTTCTTGAACACAACATTTGGAAAAGGAAAGAGGCTACTGTTGGAACCACATCGTTCTAGAAACATGTTTCATGAAATCCAAATTTGGCAGAGGAAAGATGCTACTCTTAGAACCTTACCATACTAGGAACACTATTCATGAACCTGAAATTTATAAAAGAAAAAATGCTACCATTGGAACCTCACTGTTCTGGAAACGCTGTTCATGAACTCAAAATTTGGCAAAGAGAAAATGATACCGTTGGAACCTCACCATTCTGGAAACACTATTCATGAACATGAAATTTCGAAAAGGAAAGAGGCTATAATTGGAACCTCAACGTTCTTGAAACACTATTCATGAACTCAAAATTTGGAAAAGGAAAGAGGCTACTATTGGAACCTCACCATTTTGGAAACAATATTCATAAACCTACAATTTGGAAAAGGAATAAGGCTACCGTTGGAACCTCACCATTCTAAAAACACTGTTCATGAACTCAAAATTTGGAAAAGGAAAGAGGCTACCGTTCGACCTCATCATTGAACTATTCATATAAGCCTACTAATGACACTGTTCACACAAGGTTACTATTGTACTATTCACATAAGGCTACTGATGACACTATTCACATAACGTTACTGTTGCACTGTTCAAATAAGGCTACCGATGACACTGTTCACATAAGGTTACCATTGCACTGTTCACATAAGTCTATCGATGACACTGTTCATAGAAGGCTACATTGCACTGTTCACATAAGGCTACCAATGACACTGTTCATAGAATCGGAAATTTTGAAATGTTTTGGGGATAAGTCACATTGACCACCTGAACACCTAAAACACTAGATTCCAGCAATGTAATGGACCAGCGTGGTCCGGGACATTACAACAACTTTCATATCTTTCGATTCCATAGGATATGATGAAATTAATTATGTATGATTTTTCTAATAAGGGTTATAGTTATTAATAACATATCGGTAGATGATTTAGTTAACTTATGAACTAGTTTTTTGTGCATCCAATTCTCTAATGGCACTATAGTTATACAATTATAGTATGGATCATTATGTAATAGAATGAATATTCATCTAAAAAGATGTAATATATTTTTACAAAAATTGTGGTCATTATATAGAGGTTCATTTTTCTCAAAATAACTTTTAAATAATGATTAAGGTGTAATCCAAATACAGCTACAAAAGGAATGTTTTTATGTTATTACTCAAATTTTTTAAGTTCGTTTATTCTTAATCATACTCAAAATCTTAGATAACCATATTAACATAAATTCATCAGTATATTTAATATAATTATATTATTTTATGATAATAGTGCATAAATTTTCAATCTTCTTTTCAACTATTTTAAATTTAAAACATCAATCATTCATATGTATAGACTATCATCTCTATCTAGAGGAGAAATTCAATTTTCATCACCAACTCACCTTGGTGATTATAAATATAGAATTTTTTAATATTAATGAAATTTATGGGATAATTATAATTCGTCAAATATAATATATCATCTATCTTATTACAATTCCTTATGTTGGAAAATGATAACATCACTAGTGCATACATGTAGACTACCACTTCCATGAAATGATCTTATTCATTTTTCTATTACCACCTTGCATGGATGATTATAAAATTATATATAATGAATAAAAAAAATTATTACTGAAATTATTAAAATTCTATAGATGATGGAATCTTTTTTGATCACCTTTAATGGTGGCCAACATACTAATATAATTTGGACGACATTCACCACACAACCTTAAGTGGTCAATGTAAACAAGAACTGTTTAATGATTGGATGAAAAATAATTATGAAAAGTTACTAGAAAAATGTAATATAGATAAATATGGTTCTAAGAAAAGTATTTAATATGTTTTCATTTTTTATTCATATGTTTATTAAATGTATGATCAAGAAGTAATCCAAGGATAGGGTTCGTTATCTCAACTCCACTCCATTGATATATATTTTATATTATACACCTATGTTTCTTTATATGGTGTCCATAATGCCCCTTTTAAATATTATATAATGAATTAATATTAATTAATTGTATATAAAGTTTCAATTCATGATTTATCTACAAAGGGGTACTGATTCAAAATTCAGTTAGTCATAAGGTTTTATAATACAGTATCATGGGTATTTAGTAATGTTAATGTTTAAATTTACATTAGAAGAATTATTTGTTATTTCATTATTAAAACCAATATATTTTATCCACCTCTAGTTATTTATTTTTTCCCATTTTATTTATTCCAAATTTTCATCCTTTTGTTACTCAAATACAGAAGGAAATATTTGTAAGAAAAACTGATTATATTTCCCTTTTTGTATTAGGAATATTTTTTATCACTGTATATATTTTTAAATATTTTTCAAGAATCTTATTTTCTATCTTCTAGTGATTGTTTAGAATATTTTTAAACAATAGTTAGTTTTATTTTCTATTATTTATAAAGTATCATTTATAATTGTTTCTCAATGATTTTTTACTCTCTTTATAAATGTGTGATACGAATGTTATTTTTAGAATATACGGTGTGAAAGGATTTTACTATTATGAGGAGCGTTATTCTATATCAATACAAATATACATGATTCCTGAGTTTTTTTAAGGAAAATAATTTTTCATTAGTCTAAAATTATTTATCATTCATATTAAAATAAAATGGTATTATTTTTTGAAAGGATGAAAAGAATTTTGGATATGATTTATAACATTGTTTTTAAAACAATGTTGAAAAATCCATAACAAAAGTGGTTTTATGTTTTTCTACAACTTTGCTATTTAATTATCAAAATACATTCAATTATTTTAAACAATCATTTATAATGAATTGGTCATCATCTACCATCATTTATTAACTTGTGGATTATATCTTATTTTGAGGTCAATCACTTTTTTATGATCATGTTATTTATCACTCTTTGTTGTTAATTGGAAATTGTATTTATCCTTCATGTCTATATATCTAGAGGTAAATATATATTTATTAAAATTTATATTATATAAATATTTTTTAACCATATACCATTACAAAATATCGTGTTAGTTGAGAATGATTATTAACAATGTTATTTCATTTAATGAGGAAATATTGATGTTTCTTATTATTTGTTTAACAAGGTTATTTACTTATTGGTAAGAAATTTTGATTGTATATTATATTATGGATTTAATATATAAGGAATACCTTAGATATTTGTAATTGAAATATGGGGCCCTATTATATATATCCCTTTGATACATCGACAGGTCACATGAGAATAATATTTCACTAAAATAGTTTGGTATTTGATGTATACCTACACATTCATTGAAATTACATAGAATAAGGCACTAACTACAAGGTTCCTGAAGTCTTGGAACAAGGAATAGGAAAATAATATCATTACGTCCAACATTATTCAACTCCTCCATTAAATTTTTATTTATTATTATACATGTGATTGTTTTGATGATATTTTCCAAGAATATATTTTGAATCCCATGTTAGTGATAAAAGTTGAATATGTATCGTTTATTTATTCCACTATATTTTTTATTCCTTGTCTAATGACGATATCTTCTAATAGAATTTTTCCTTTTTAGATGATTTAACATAAACATTTATTATGATTCATTTTCCCCATGGTATGAAGAAGGAATATTTGAAATATCTATAAGGATGTAAATATATTGTTCATGGAATGTTTTAGTTTTTTAATTACATTTTAAATTCATGTTTGTATTTATTCTCCAATTATTTACAAATTTATTTATCCTAAATGTTTCAATATGTGTTATATTGAACTAATGTAATAAGGAAAATAATGACATTGGGTTACTATAGTCGATTTCATTACACAAACGGTCATAAAATTCATTTTAGAAAGTCCAGTGGGTATTGAATGATAATATAGAGCAATTAAAATGAAAATATGCTACTTAAATAAATTTGAATTGTTAAAATAAAAAAATTAATTTTTTTGAAGAAACTGATGCATGTAATTCCCCATTTTTTCTGGTATGCATGGTTTATAATGTGTGGCATTCTAGATTATACAAAACCATTAAATATTCAATATATAAAAAACATAAAATCCATTATTTACTTTCGCTTGTATTTTGCCATGAATTATTCACTTCTTAAATATTTTCCAAATGTATAGTTATCGTTTACAGTTAATTAACAATAAATACAACAATTACTTTTCTAAAATAACTTACCTAACCACATTTTATAATATTTAACCATCCAAAACAATGAATAATAATT
The DNA here is from genome assembly GCA_963277665.1 of Viscum album. NCBI lineage: Eukaryota > Viridiplantae > Streptophyta > Magnoliopsida > Santalales > Viscaceae > Viscum > Viscum album. The sequence goes on from OY728131.1 coordinate 1,519,245,231, forward strand.
ACACACTAATTCAAAAAAATTATAATAGCACCACATTATATTTAGAAATTCAAAAATACCATTAATATCTTCACAAATCCCATGGATATGAATTTTATTTAAATAAGGGATTCTTATATCTGTTTATGATAAAAAATCATATTTTAAAACATCTATTCCTGGGAAATTTGTAAAGGATATTCATTATTAATTTAAACCATTAAATAATTATATATTATTACCATGTATTGGAATTTATTTCTTGTATTTTTAGTTTTTAATTCCCTCTCTCTTAAATAAACACATTTAATCTTTCTATAATTAATATTTTAAAATTTTAATTTTTCATGTTTGTGTCAAGTAGATAGCTCACATTTTAGGTGAATTAAGATCAAATTAACACAAATATAACATTAATATCATTTTTTAAATAAAATTTCCTAACAAATCCAGACACTCTATGTTCCAAATGATTATTTTCATGGATATAAGAAACATAAAAATCATTTTTTACTACACATGTGAACATTTATCCAAAATCATGTTCCTATAGAACCATTACTTTATATATCATATGATATAATCAACATCTTAACCAGGGGAATGGAAACATAATAAATGGTTGATCTCAAACACTTAGTCAGGGAAAACATAACCAGACTATAATGGTTAATACATATACTTGTGAAAATAATTAATAAGTAAATTTATATGATACAAATAAATATAAAAAATAAGTGTTAACTATGAACAAAAAATATAGACATAAAAACATTTACCATGGAATAAAAAATTAATGCACAAAACATATAACATGGGTCATGGAATGGTGGAAAGTGAGTGTCACAATCATAAACATGGGATTGTTTATCTTGGTTGTAGAAGCCCAGTTTCTAGTATGTAACCCCATTATTTATTCTTTTTATTTATATAATGTATAATGGTTAAATATGGGAGAGTTTTTAGAACTTTTTGAGAGTGTTTGGGGATTTTATACAGGTGCATAGGTGGTTCACGGTTTTTAAAAACCACACAACACATTTTGGAAGTCGTGCACAATGAGATAGGGGTTAAAGAAGAGGTGCATGGTCTGCGCTCAGTTTATCTAAACCATGTGAAAGCCTAGTGGAAATTTTTAAGTGTAGTAAAAATGTTGTATAGAGAGATTTGGAATGGTTTTCACATGTTTTGGAAGCTGTGTGAGCCAACCATGTGAGGTCTTTCTTAATACAGATGCATGAGCATGGTTACCACACAATTTATCTAAACATTCAACTAAACCATGCTCAGGGTCCAGGTTACCTCTTTAAAAAGTGGATCTCACTCATTTTTGAGTCTAGGTGTCTCTTTTTTCCCCAAATGGACCTAACTCCAAATTCATCTCTGTCAATGATTAGAGAACCTCTCCCAAGAGAATCAAAATCAATCTCAAGCCATTCTATGGTGCGTCGAATCCCAATTTCTATGGTAAGGCTTCATTTTTCATCCTCTTTGATGTGTTTTCTTATATATACTTCACTATCTCCCTTGGATACCAGATCTATTCCCTCAGTGGGTAGATCTAAAGTTGTGGATGCCAAATAAGTATATATTTTTGTTTTTTCTTGTTATGGGAAGAGATCTATGGTGGTTTCATGAATATTCAACCCATTTTTGTGATTTTTTGTGTCATTTATCATGTTCATGAAAACTCTTGAGGTAGGTGACTTCCCTCTTGACTCATCTTGCTAGAATTTATTGGATTAGTTCAAATACAATCAATTTAATGAAATTTTTTTCATATATTATTGAAAATCATGATATAAATCCACTTTATTGATGATTTATGATTTTGGTGGAATTGTGTACTATTGGTCTATTTTGTTGAAAAGTGATTTAGTTTCATGATTTCAAATTGGTTATTTTTACATATGGCCTTTCTATTTTTTAAAGGTTTTTGGAGAAATGTTTTCTATAAAGATATTGTTTTATTGAATTGGTTTTATGGTAAAAGGTTTTCAATTAAAATGGATTTTTTATTGAAAAGGTGTTAGTATGGTTATTGGGAATACTTGTTGTGTGTGTTCATATTACATTTATGAGGTTTGGTTGAAACATGACCTGGTGCTAGGTCTCAAAGGTGTAATGGAACATGGGAAGTAATTCCCTTGTGATGAAATGGTTGATCAATGAGAAACCACTCAGTAGTGTGGAACTGTCGTAATGATGCATGCATGGGTGGTAGTGTGGTTATGTGTAATGGGGAGGTTGTGCTAATGGAACATGTGAGATAGTTTAAAAGAATGGTTTTGTTGTTTTCATGAATATAGACTTGTGGGATTTTTTTTTGATATATCCTTTGTTGATTTTTGAGTTATAACCTGTCTTAGAAATTTCTTATATTTAGTAATAAACTATTTTGAATACTTGTTTTGTATAAAATATTTTATATAAATGTTGTTAACACTTATATATTATTGGTGTGAGTAGGGATTTCATTTGGATAAAACCTAGTGAGTTTTAGTACTCACCTCTTCTTTGGAATGTTGGTGCTCTTGTGGTTGTCATCTAATGGGACACAGGAAAAGGTAATGTATCACTTGTCTTTAACACTACTCTGTGATACTTGGACTATTTTTGGAGCTTGGAGCATGTGGAGTTGTAGAGTCTTTTAGTTGACTAGTAGTTTTTATAGTTTCCTCCTCTTTTGGATTTGATAATGATGAAATTCTATACGATATTTTTATTTTTCATGTCTTTGATAAATTAAATGTTGTGTTTTCTTTCATTTTCCATACATCAACGTGGTTTTTATAACATGGAATGATTGGTTAGTTTTTTTACTCTTTAAGATAAAATCATCCCCCACTTGTATTAAAACCCTTTTTAATTTACTTCCACCCTTTTCCATCATAAGGATGTCACCTTAGGCCTAGTAGCACCTCCGCCTAAACTCAATCCAATGGGGAGGTGCATGATGTTTCAAATGGTTTCATTTTTGTTTGGTCTAAAAGAATGTTTGACACAAATGGTATCATCTTGTTTTATTTCTTATGAAACTAGGAGTCTTTAGTTTTCTTATTTTTGGAGTTGAATTCATTATTTTTTATTACATTGGTTGGGATCATAGAAAGGATTAGGGTTTTTGGGACTTGAAATGTAGAGCATAAAAGATGTAGCTAACATTGTTATTTTTAACATCAGGTTACCAGGGAGTTGGGTATATAAGTGTTTTCGAGACAATTATAGATGTTTCAAGTCTCATTTTCATGTGTTTACCCAATGAGATGAACATGACATGCATTAGATGAATGAATTCCCACTACGAGTGTGTACATCATCTTGCGTATTGATATTTAATTATGTTCTAAAGTATTGATTTTTTGAAAACTGTTAAAGTTTTTTAAAATGAATGATTTTGAAAAGAGTATGCATGTTGTATTTTTAAAATGGTTTGATTTTCAAAAGTATGTAGTTTTCTTGAATGGTTTAATGTGGTAAATTTTTTTTTGGAAATAAATTCAGTCATATTAATGGGGTATAATTTTAAATGATAAGCCTTTAGTTTCTAGCGATAGTGACTTATAGATTTTTTTGTCATTGTAGAAAATGGCACCCAATAGGCTTCGAAGAAACAAACTGGGGGAAGCTATGCGTAATGTGTTTGCACCTGAGCCATAGCTGAACAATCAACTAGTTAAAAGTATTTTCTAAAAACAAGAGGCTTTGGAAATTAGGAACTAGAGGGAATAACCAATACAAGTTGATCATTCTGTCCAACTCCAGAAGTAGAATACACCCATCATCTATGGTGATAGTATTACAAAAAAGGAATAGGTGTGGTTGAACATGATGAATCACATCTTCAATTCCATGAGAACACCATAAGAGTTTAATGGTACGTTTTCCATGTGTATGTACTAATATATTGCATGCCTGTGGTGGGAACTAGTGGTTCTAGAGAATGATGAAATTCTTCCACCTAAAATATTATAATCTTTATTTCAGATGTTATGCCGATAACTTTATGAATTTATTGCTCTTTCCAACTAAGGATGTGGCTAGTGAATCCTTGAAGGAAAACAATTTGAATCGGGGCTAAGGAATGAGATTCAATAAAATATTATTGTGCTCTATATTACCAATTATATAGAGATAGTAAACAGAGAAATGATAGATGATTGATAAATATTAGGAGCTTTGGGGGGAGGAAGTATGTCGATACCCATAGGAACTGATGGGAACTCTGATGATGGTAGAAAGTAGAATATGGATGCCTACATTCAAGGTTCGAGTGGGAATCAAAATCAGATAGTTGTATTGGTGAATTTTCCTCCAAGATCCACGATAAAAGAAGGGTGTTTCCAATGTGTTTCCTTCAACTACATGAAGCGAGAGTGAACAAAACCAACAAAATAATCCCATAATTGAAACCATATGGGACCAAGTAAGTTGTATTTTCATAGTTCTATGAGGTCAGGTGGTCAAGATACTTCTCAAGTATCATAAGCATAATATTCTTTTATAGGGAGAGGGAAATAGAATTAATATTTTCAATAGATCAGAACATTCCATGGTGATTCTATGAATACAATAAGTCCTCATCATAGGAAATATCAGTAGTTGAATAAGGATCAAAGTGCAGTGATGAAGCAATTATATGGAGCTGAGTAGGTGATTTTGGATGATCAGGCTTGACCATATATGGTGAGAGGTATGATTCATTTTAATTCTTCTCTCATGTATGTGTTGTTTGATATTGGTGCATCTCATTCCTTCCTTTCTTATCGTGTTATTGATTTGTTTTGTTCAAAACATGAGATGATTCCTTCTATAGTAAAACATAAAAATCATCTTTCTCAAAGATAATTTTGAGACTTTTTGTGTCGATAAGGATCTATAATAGTAGATGGAGTTGAGCTGAAATGGGATTTCTTGGTATTGAAGATGGATTTTTATGATATAATCTTTGGTATGGATTGGTTGAAAATTATCAAGGCTCACCTTGACTGCCATATAAGGACAGTTAGTTTTGCGATTGAGGATGGCGGAGAGATTTTCATTATGGGAGAAAGGGTTTTACAGAAAGGTGAAATGACCTTTTTTCTGTAACAATAGGAAAAATCTATTACCAGTTAGTGACATTTGAATTTGGCATTGATTGAAGAGATCGAGGATAACAGTTTTCCAGAAATCATGGATTAATTTTCAGATGTTCTTCAAAGAATGGATTGGAGATACCACCTATAATGGATGTGGATTTTATAATTGATCTACTTCCAGGTACCAGCCCTATTTCACTTTAGTCTTATAGAGTGGAACTAAAGGGGTTAAGGGACTTGAATGTGAAGTCATATGATCTAGAATGATAATGTTTCATTCGACAATGCACGTATATTTGGGTAGCACAAGTCTTATTTCTGAAGAAATAATATGGAACTATATGTTTGTGCATTTATTATCATAATCATAACCAAGTTAAGATTTTGAATTAGTATCCACTAGCACACATTGATGATATGTTCAATCTTTTGAGGGGATCTTTCTTGTTCTCTAAAATAGACTTGTGATTAGGATATCACAAATTGTCAGTTTGAAAGTAGTATATTCCAAATACAATTTTCAAAAGTAGATATTTCCATTATGAATTTTATGTAATTCATTTTCATCTTATTAATGAACTAGTGGTTTTATGGAATTGATGAATTGAATATTTCAGCAATTTTCAGATTCTTTTGTTATGGTGTTTGTAGATGAAATATTGGTGTATTCAAGTTCAAGTGATGAGGATGAGGAACACATAGAGACTATAGTGTAAATCTTGATAGATCCTTGTTTGATGAAAAAATATCAATGTGTGATTTTTGGATATAAGGGGTAAAATTTATTGGCCATGTAATATCTGATTTTTTTAGTGGTCCCAAAGAAGATTAAAGTTGTTATCTTTTAGTAATAGCTGAGGAATTTCATTGAGGTATGGAACATTATTGGTATATTTAGTTATTACGAAATTTTTTTTCTTCACCATTAATGGATAAGAATGCCTATGAATGATTTGAAAAAGAATAATGTTCCATTCCAATGGACTGAGGAATTCTAGAAATCATTAAAATCACTGAAATCTCATCTTACATCAACACCTATATTGATTTTTTTCAGAATCAAGACATGGGTATATGGTGTATTGTGATGCATTGGGATCAGGGTTGGGGTGTTTCACATGAAAGTGGTTCATTTTTATAATGGATGTTTGAAGATGATGTCAAATGGTAAGAGCTACCCAAAACATGATTTAGGGTTTGAATTTGTGGTTCATGCTTTGTAAATGTGGTGTAATTATCTCTTTTATTGAGAAATTTACTATGTTTTCAGGTCATAAGATCTTGAAAAATATTTTCTCACAATGTGATTTGGATCTGAGGTAAAAGAGATGGATAGATTATCTCCAAGTGTTTGAGTTTGAATTGATGTGTACCCCAGGTAAATGAATTTTAGTGGAATCCACATTGAGCAGAAATATGTACACTCGGTTGGAAAAAGATGCTTCAGATGAGTGGTAGCTAATGTATGTCCCAGCTGACATGCATGCGGAATGTGATGACCGAGGTGATGTCACAGTTTTCATTTCATCTATGAATGTTCTTGATTTGGTAAATATGGTTAAAGAGGATGAAACATCCAATACAGAATGTGTTTTAATGAATCCAAAACACAATGGTGGGAGACAATTGAGGGCTAGAATCTAAATGGAAATTCTGTTCTATGGTTTTGAGATCATATTTTTTTACCAATGGTTATTCAAGAACAACTTATTCATGCCTATCATAATTCAAGGTCGGCTGTTCATCCAGGAATATAGAAGATTTATAAGGAATTGAAAGTGTACTTTTGGTGGGTTGGCATGAGTCGAAAATTAGATGAGTTCATTTCCAGATACAAGACTAGTCAGCTGATTAAGACATAACATCAGAGATCCATGGGTATGATGTTATCATTACATCTTACAGTGGGGAAATTGAAGAAGATAGCTATGGATTGTGATACTGGTCTCCCATGAATGGTATGGAATCATGATGCCATGTGGGTGATTATGGATCATCTCATAATGTCAGCACCTTTAATTCCTATTTTTGAAAATCTTACAATGGTGGAACTGCCAATAATATATATTCTGAAGATATCAAGAGACATGGCATATAAATTTTTATCGTATCAGACAGAGATCTGAGATTGATGAATTATTTTTCGAAATACTTAGAGAAATCGCTTAGCACTCAGTTGACTTTGAGTACGGAATATCAACCCCATGTGGATGAGAAATCCCAAAGGATGATCCAAACGTTGTAAGACATGTAATGAGCTTGTGTAGTGGATTTTTCTAGATCATAGGGAGATAAAATGTAACTGGTGGAGTTATTATAAGGAACATCTATCAAGCCTTGATACATATGGAACCTTTTGATGAATTCTATGGGAATCCTTATCATTCTCCCCTTTGTTGGGTGGAAATAGGTGAAACATCACTCATTAGGACGAGCCCTATCCAAGAAACAAAGGAGAATATTATGTTGATAATAAAGAGAATGGAGATGGCTAAGAGTCATCATAAATCATATGTGAATCATCATCGACCGATTTTATTGTTTTTGGTGAGAGATCATGTATTCTTGAGGATTTCTCCAAGGCTTCACAATCGTCATTTGGGAATCATTTCTTGTTATATCCTCAATACATAAGACCATTTGAGATACTATAATGGGTTGGAGTAGTGGAATATCGGTCGGCATTGCCACCACAGTTCAGTATGGTACATAATATGTTTCATGTATCACAATTGAAAAACTATCATCCAAATCCTCACCATGTCATCATATGGGATCACCTTGACCTCAATAAAGATTATTTTTGGGTATATATCCTGGTGCATATTGTAGATAGGAAAGATAAAGTATTGCATGGAAGGAGAATTGGTCTTGTTCAGGTTTAATGAAAACATGGTCATATTCCAGAATAGACTTGAGAATGTGAAAGGGAAATGAAAGAGAAATGGAAGAATTTTATTTTTGGAAATGATTGTTTTCTACTTTATAGGGATGGAAAGACCAATGGTGGGATGAATTTAGCACCCCCATTTTCTAGATTGTAACCTCTTTCTTTATGATTTTTATGTATATAATGTATAAGGGTGAAAGTTGGGAGAGTTTATAGAAATTTTTCAGTGATATTAGAGATTTTATAGGAGAATGGGTAGTTCATGGTTTTTGAAAACCATGAAACACTTACATGAAATCATACACAGTGAGATTAGTGTTAAAGGAGAGGCGCACATGCTACACATGGTTTATGCACACCATGAAGAATCCTAGTATAAATCGTGAAGTGTACTGAAAATGTGGGAAAGAGATATTTGTTATAGTTGGCACATAGATTGGAAGTCGTGCGAGCCAGTAGTGTGAGGTAATTCTTAGGATAGAAGCGAAAGCATAGTATGCATAATTGTTTATCCAATCATGTGACTAAACCGTGTGCAGGGTCAAAATTGCCTCCTTAAAAAGTGTATCTTACTTGTTGTTTACTCTATGTGACTATTTTTCCCCAAAATATCCTTAACTAAAGATTATTATCTCTCAATAGTTGTATAACCACTCTCAAGTGAATTAGAATAAATCTAGAGTCATTCATTTGTATGTTGAAAACTAATTCTTACAGTAAGGCTTCGTTCTTCATCCCTCATGATGTGTTTCCCAAGATCTACTTCTCTCCATCCATTGAATTATTAGATGTAAAGTGGTTATGGGAAACTTTAAAGTTCTGGATGCCATATAAGATTATATTTGGGTTTTTTTCATGTTAGGGGGAGATATCTATGGTAGGTTCATGAAGATTCAACCCATTTTTGTGATGTTTTTCATGTCTTTTATTGTTTCCCCCAAAATTGTCAATGTATGCGGAATCATTATTGACTACAATTTCTGGAATTGATTGGATTGGTTAAAATTTATTTAATTGATTGAAATATATTTTAAAATCTTGTTGAAAATTATGATATAAATCCTCTTTTGTGATGATTTGTGGTTTTGGTGGAGTTGTGTACTTTTGGGGTATTATTGTGAAAAGTGATTTACCTTATTGATTTTAAAATGGTTATTTTAAAATATTGATTTGTTGGATTTTTCTAAAATGGTTTCTAGAAAATGGTTTTCAATAAATATTTTTTTATTGTAATGGGTTCATGAAAAATGTATTTCAATAAAAATGGGTTGTTTTATTAAAATGGGGTTGACACAGTTTTAGGGAATACATGGTGTGTGTGTGTGTGTGTGTATTGATATTTCATTTCCAAGGATTTGTTGAAATATAGACCTATGCTTAGTTCAAAATGTTTAATTTTATATGGGAAGTAATTACCTTGGGATGACATAGTAGATCGATGAGAACCATCTCATGAGTATGGAACTATCATAATGATTCATTCATTGTTTGTAGAGTAATTATGTGGAATGTGGTGGTTATTCCTATGGAACTTCTTTGATGATTTTAAATCATGGTTTGGTTGTTTTCTTGAAAATAGCCATTCTGGAAAAAAATTGATATATCCATTATTGATTTTGAGTTATGAACTATTTTAGAAGTTTTATATATTTACTTATTAACTATTTCCGAAACTTTTTTTACATAAACTATTTTTTAAAAATGTTTCTAACTCTAATATCCTAGTGTCATGAGTAGGGAAGGTCTTGGGGGAAAACCTACTAAGTTTTAGTACTCACCCATTATTTGTATCTTTTCATCTTTTTCAAATTTCATCAACCAGGACTTGTGAAAAAGTTACATACCACACATCTTTAACACTACTTCATGATACATGGACTACTGTTGGAGATTGGATCTTGAGGCATGTGGTGTTGTTTAGTCCAATAGTTGTCTTGGAGTTTTTATATTTTCTTCGACTGTTAAATTTGATATTGAATTATTTTTTGTTTGTATTTGGTTTTATCATGTTTTTGATAAATAAAATGTTCAGTTTTGTTTCATTGTTCTTCCATCATAGTGGTTTGTTTTTTTTTTTGGATTGTTTTGTTAGTTATTTTATTATTTAATGTCAAATCATCCCCCACTAGTATTGAAATCCTTTGGAATTTATTTCCATCCTTTTTCATCTTGGAGATGTCGCCTAAGGACTAGTAGAACCTCTATACCACCTCAAGCTAATGAGGAGGGGCAGGATGTTACAGTTGGGAACCTCACTACCCACCATCATATTCACTGGTATAATTATATAAATAGATAAACTCTATCACAATAACATTTTCTAATCATAGTTACACAATAAATATTTCACGTGCAAAATTGTGAGTAGAGAATTATTTCTACCCACTCACCCCTAGTGAACCTAGAGACTTTAAAACCTATTTATACAAAAAAAAATATGAGTATAGCATAACACGAACACACTATCCATTTTCTGACCCAGATAATAGCTAACCAGTAAGATTTTTTTATATCATGAGATATAATACGTTAACAAATTATTTATAGGGATATATAGGTCCCACAAGTCTTATAATCCATTCATTTTCACACCAATTGAAATTGAAACATTCATAATATCATAAAGAACCCTTGGAAAAAGTGTGGGTTTCCTTAAACCTTCAAAAACTTCTCATAACACAAACATAAGAAATCATAGAATATAGAAATATCATTTTACAAATTAATACATATAAAATTAATAGAAAAAGGGCGATAAAAAATCACTTTATGAATGATAATGCATGGTCGGTAAGTATAAGTGAAGTAAAAAAAATGTCACAAAATTTTTTAACATTATCTTAAAATATATTGTGTAAATTACACTTAAAAATACATTCCTTGATAAGGGAAAGATATTTTTTTTTCAAAAACCTTATTATAAGGAGCTGAAAATGAATTTTACATTAAAATACATAATCATTCTCAAATATTATAATTGAAATTAATTTGAAAACCATTACTCTTAAAATAATATATAATAATGATGACTTTTTAAACATGTAATTTTTTTTGAAAGGGTAATGTAAAAATACATTAAAACCATTTTATTTTATAAATCAACCTTAATAATTAAACAACGGTAATTATTTATAATATATACGGAGAAAATATGGTTTGAATGATAAAACCTATTTATTTTGAATGGGTGGAAAAATGATTTTGTAAATTTAAAAGTATCCTTTTTTTGAAAACTCACATCATTAAATTTATATGAAAATATTTATATAAATTGAAATAATTGTAATAAAAGTAACATTATATATTTAATATATATTATTTTCAACTATTTAAATGAAATAATTGGTGGGATGTAATAATATTGGAATGGAATAAAAATCCATAATAATTTATTGGAATTATTAATAAAAAATTCATTGTAATGAAAGTCTAATGTCATTGAGGAAGAATAAATAGGTTTGAACCATTATTTACATATATATAAGGTAAAAATAGAGCATAACATCATCATAGGTTATAATATATTAATCTTGTAATATTATATTCAAGAAGAGTGATTATGATCCAAAGAAGATATTTGACTTATGAAAACTCCTTATGACATTATTTTATTTTAAAATAAAAAGTCATTAAAATTATGATTATAATATTATTGTATAAATACCATTAATTAAATCATTTATTAGGTCAATATATATTCTTGGTAAGTACACACAACATAGAAATAAAAAATTGGACCATAACATTAAAACATGACTCAATGAAGAAAAGTTAAGATAAAAAGACTTACTGGTTTGGTAAATTGAATATCAGAAAAAACATGAGAGTTAAAAATTTGAAATTAATATTTTTATACCATTGAAAAAATAGATTTGTGGAAAAATATCTAAAATTTTTAGTATCCACACATTTATAATGAAATTTTTTGAATAAATACATCATTTGTCGTAATGAAGGGAAACTGAGACACAAACTCGTATCATGATTCATCTTTTAGTTGATAACAACGTAACTTCCCATAAAACAAAAATAGCTACCAAAACCATAAATTTTATAAAATTATTAATATTTTTTACCTTCCTCATTTATAATTATTTATTATGTATATATTGGTTAGTTATATCTTATTTCACCCATCTGTTGTTTATAACTTTAATCGATTTCACATGTTTTATAATCATGATGTGATTACCCATCCATTAAAACCAAGTTCATCATTAATATATCATTTAATATACTGTAATTTATATAATATGTTTATTTATAAATATATTATATAATTGAATAAGTGTTTTAGTTGCGTTGTTTAATAATGGATTTGGTGTTGACTTGTTTCATTAATTTTAGGAAATGAAAAACTACCTTAATATTATGTCAAATAATTAATTTAATATTTTCATAACCATATTACAATAATTTTTTTATTATTATATTATAATAAATTTATTTTAATGTTTCCATGGTTATCTATAATTGGATTTTAAAGAATCATTCATCTTGATGGTTAAATCAACCTGAACTTGAACCCTCTTTTACTTTATTTTTTATAATGGTTAAGTAAGAGTTTCATGTGACATAATATAATTATAATAGTATAATAATTATATTATTTTTATATTATATGAATAATCATATTTATATTTTAATGTATTAACAATTAAAATTTTGATGAAAATGATGTAACCTTTTGTTGTAGTAGAGGTAGTTCATGTTAACATAGGTTCATTATTTTTTTAATTTTCTAAGCTGTTGAAAATGAATAAATACGAGTTGTAAAAATAATATAAAAATATATTAGTATTAAAATGATAATTAATTAATCATATTGTTATTGTAATAAGTTTTTTGGAAGAGTAATATTATGAAGGAAAATTTAAGAATGAGATAATACTTACGTTGGAGACTTCAACTTTTCTTTGAAGTACCCAAGAGATTGAAATGCTTAGGATGAATATGAGTTACCAAGGGTTTATTTTTAATGTAAATGGTTCTAAAGAGAGTAAGATTTCATAATTTAAAAGAATAAGTAGATGGACAATTTTTTCCTTGAAAGGGTTTTAGTGGAATCCTTTTATAATGGAAAGAAAATGTTACATTTGAAAACACTCAAAATTTTTTAATAATAGCATGCTACGATTAAAGGGTAAAACGACCAAAAGAAGAAACAAGTATCTCATTTTACAAGAAAAATTTAAAAACTATCACAAACAATCATTTAAAAATATTTTTTAACATGTTTTCTCCATTTCCCCCAAGTAAAACTCATTTTATCATTTTTAATTTTTAACACTGTAACTCTTTTTTAAACTTATTAATTATTTTTGATGACTAAAATTAATGTTTTACTCATTTATTAATTTTATAATTCTTATTTTAAATAATAAAAATATTTTATAAATTTAAATTTCTAAATAAGTGAAAATTTAATTTCAAAATAAACACACTTTATCACGTAAAATATTTTTTTAGAAAATATTATATTTTTTATTTAAAATAAATATAAGATTAAATAATAATCATTACTATTTTTAATAACATAAACTTATTTACTAAAATTTAAGTGATAGTTATGAGGATTTTAAGGAAATATACAACCAAATAATACCTTAAAACATCATTTATAAAGAAGATAAAAGATAGCTTTTCTTAAACTACCATTTTTATTTATTTATAAAAATATTTTAAATTGTATTTATAAGACCAAATAAAACATCAAAATGTGTAATTTCATTCTATAAATACATATTCTTTAATTATTGTATTTTTTATCTTCTATGAAATTCATACATAGTGATAAAATCATAAACATTATAATTTTCAGAAATAACCATATCTTCAACTAAAAATCAATCATTTATGAAAAAATTAGAAAATTTATAATAATTAAATTATCATAATAGAAGATTATAAATTAATTTTTCTTTTTCATATTAAAATTTTAAAATAATGATTTTCACATAAGGTAAAATATAAAGAAGATTAATTTTATTATAACCATTTTCAATATTAACTCATATAAAATATTTATTTGTTAAAAGAAAATATATATTAATGGCATTCCATTATAGTGTTTATCATTGATTTATTAATAATTTTTTAATAATTTTTAATTGTTTTTTTATATTGGGAGTAATGTTTGAAAAAAATTCTTGAGTATATTATGTATTTAAAAGTCTCTTAAAATTTCAAGCCATTACATTCTACCCCATTATAAAAATTATGTACTTGTAATTTTAATTATATTTTACTAGATAAAGAAGAAATATGATCATTGGGAAACACAAGTTATATCTTCTATAGATATATCTAACTCATTATCCTTGATAATAATAGGAAGCTATTTATCCCAAATATGTTTCATAGGGGTAATTAGGGGAATACATTTCACATCTTCATTTCCTTGATCAAGTTTGAACCAAATACTACATCCAAATAGATTATGATAATATAAAATATAATTACTAAATATGTATATGAATTTCACTACTCGACCCATTGGGGTATGACCTATGACTCCCCACAAACCTCCATTAATATGCTTGGGGAAGACAATAAGCATCGAGTAGGCATGTCCCAAAAATCAATGGATTTAGGCTAACATACCAGTACAGACGCAGACATATTCAATCTCACATAATGATGAAATTTAAAACAACTAAAATATTGAATTAATAAATATAATATCCTATAACAGTATATGAAAGTAAATTACTAATGGTATAAAAAAAGGGGAAACACAAGCCCATCCAAAAATTATAAAGAGACTTGCCTGCTCTAAAGGAGATTACTAAAGTCAAATGATATTTAAAGATAAACATCTCAGACTTTCAATCTCCAGCTAGACTCAACATGCTCCATGACCAACTAATACCTCATCAAATTGACCATCATCTATATAAGACATGACATGTGTGGGAAAATCCCATGCTGGTGTGAGTATAAAAATACTCATTATGACACCCTAAAAACGCTAAACATGAAGCATGAAGTACAATCAACTCAATAAAATATACAAAAATCAATGTATAATTGAAAAAACCCATATATACTTTGGAAAGACACAATTACACCAAGGGTTCATAACTAGCTTACATCCACATTATTATTATTAAAGAAACACCCGTTCTGGGATAATCCACACCATCATCCATGCTATCATGGAATCCACTCGATGAAGTGGTTTAGATCATTGGGCCCCACCCAAGAGATTTCACTGGCCCAAGAAGACTCTAATACTTGTATTGGGGTTCACACCTAGAACCATTGGGGAAACTATGAACCCAATCTTGATCCACTCATTGTGTAAAGGATTGTATGATAATGATACCACAAACCCTATTGACATGTCATGATTGATGGAGGATCAAGGCCCTTCTCAAGGTGGACACACTGATTCCACAAACCTTGAATAGGAAACAAAGATGATAGAGGATCTCAATCAAGTCTCATGGAGGTACAGAACAACTCTATCAAAGACTGTACCTCTAGAGGGTATCACAATCTTGTGATGTGGATGTAATTTCATATTTTACCAATCGATTAAATGGACCATAGGAACATGATCTAGCTGGACTAGTCCAGAATATGGAAACGAAGAGCTATAAACACTCTTGAAGGGGTTACATGGCATGTACCAGGGGTTCACGGTGATTCTATATATCCCCATGCCTTCTCGTGTGGAATAGCTTCACATGACATGAAAGTATTAGAATACACAGTGGTTGAAAGTAGTACGTGGGGTGTAGAGACACCATGCCAGTGTCCCCTGGTTGTCTCTGGGAATGGGTGTCATGTCTATGTACCAAATCGTGTACACATGGTCATGTTTATGTACATGTTCATGGAATGCCAATATCCATGTACTTTTCTCATATGACCATGTTCTCTATGAAGTTCATGAAAAGCCAATTAGGAAGTTCGACACACCTTGTTGCAGGAGTCACACACTGTGTGATCCCTATCTTCATCATCAAATAGTAGCCTCCACTAAACAGGCCCCAAACAACATATAATCTTGATTTACATTTCATGTTTCTCATGATTTTCCATATCTAGATGTATCTCCTCTATTCATCCTTGTACACCATTGTTGCCTTTATTTCCATAGTAAAAAAGTTCTTATACCTAGATTCTAAGTTGTCCAAACTGTACAGTCACATTATCAGCAGAATCTACCACTTTAAATGAATTAAAAACATACCCTCGATGACTGATTATTCATATTCCAGCCGATAATACTAAATAACAGTGTTCTGGTCTAATTATACCTCAATCCTACCACCACCATCATCAATTCTAGAACATATACTAAAATCATGTTTCGTACCCACTATTTTGAAACATTGTGATGAAGAAGGGTCACACAACAATCCGAAACCAGGTATTGATCGAACTGTTTTCTGAATGAAAATAAGAGCGTTGATATAATAATGAATTTGGGGAGAAAAAAATAACAAATAAAATGTGGGGAATATAACACAACCCTTTTTTTGGTTAGGATATAGTCTATTTTCAAAGAATACGATGAATGAAGAGTAAAAAATAAATAAAATAAAATAATCCCTCAATTTAATTATACTGGAAATGCATGTAATAATTCTATTGGGAAAAAAATCACTCAAGCCATCCTCTCGGTGTTTTTTATTGTGATTGTATTTGTTGACAAATCCATATGACCACTAATAAGTATGGTTAGTGTTTTCAAAAGCTGGATTTTAATGTAGTGCAGTTTCAAAGAGTTTTCTAAATGTTTGGGCCTTAAAAAGGGGAGTTTCTTCATGAAAAAAATGTTTTTGGGAAAAGGGGTTACTAATTCTCAGATCGTGATGGAACTTCTGTGGATTGCGAATGGTGGTATGAAAAACAATGAATAATTTTGGCATAGGATGACTTCCATATTGCAGTGCTATGTAGACCATGAACTGAAAATGGTTCACGAGGTGGATTTTTGTATTCTTAAGGATTGGGTTTTGTGGGGTGTCTTGTCATTCACAGAAATGAGGATGTGATTTGTGGATCCTCGAAGCCATTTGAGTGCAGAAGAGAAAAACTGTTGCATAGGAAGAGTGTCGGTATGCAGGCCGTGTAGGGAAGAATGTTTCAGGGGTGCATGGAATGCAGTGAAGATTTGGGTAAATCTAATTTTAGTGTATTGTTGAGATCTAATTTTTTATATAGTTATTGTTAATTCCATCAATTAAGAGATAGTGATTTTCATAATAAATAAATTGCTTTTGGAATTCGACAAAGTTAGAAAGTGGTTCATGAGGAAGGATTTTTATAGTGAAGTACTTCATGGGAACACTAGTACAAAAACCTTTTTTTACATAACCATTTTTCATATCGGTTTTTTAGAACCGACGTGAAAATAACTAAAAATCAATTTTTCACATCGGTTATTATATAACTCACGTCAAAATACTTTTTCGCTGGTTTTTCACGTCAGTTATATAAGAACCGACGTTAAAAATCCATTTTATCTGATTTTTCACGTTAGTTATTATATAACCGACGTGATAAAGTCACGAAAATAGATTTTTTACGTGGTTATTAAATAACCGCCGTGAAAAATCATTTTCCAGGAAAATATATTAAAATTTTCACTTATTTTTCACGTCAGTTATTAAATAACTTGCGTGCAAAATCTATTGTCATGACTTTTTCAAGTCATTTATTTAATAACCGATGTGAAAAATGTGTACAAAAATGTATTTCATTTCTCAAGATTTAATTTGACAGGTCACGGAGCTCAAACAGAGTTACGGATTAAAAGTTATGGCCTTCAGAAGTTGATCATCTCTAAATGATGTCTTAAGAATGTCCAACTTCTAAAGGCCATAACATTTAATCCGTAACTCCATTTGGGCTTCGTGACCTGTCAAATTAAATCATGGAAAATGAAGTAAATTTTTATAAACTGTTTCCGCGTCGGTTATTAAATAACCGACGTGAAAAATTCTTTTCCAATAAAATATATTAGAATTTTCACTCATTTTTCATGTCAGTTATTAAATAACCAACGTGAAAAATCTATTTTCGTGACTTTTTCACGTCTGTTATTTAATTACCAACATGAAAAATGTTTACAAAAATGTATTTCACTTTTCAAGATTTAATTTGACAGGTCACGGAGCTCAAACGAAGTTACAGATTAAAAGTTATGGCCTTCAGAAGTTGATCATCTCTAAACGAAGTCTTAGGGATGTCCAACTTCTAAAGGCCATAACTTTTAATCTGTAACTCTGTTTGAGCTCCGTGACCTATAAAATTCAATCTTGGAAAATGAAGTACATTTTTGTAATCTTTTTTTCACGTCGGTTATTAAATAACCGACGTGAAAAAGACATCAAAATAGATTTTTCACGCCGGTTATTAAATAACTGACGTGAAAGAGTGATGAAGATTGATTTTTCACGTCAGTTTTATAATAACCGACGTGAAAAATAAGTGAAAATTTTAATATCTTTTCAGGTCGGTTATCATAAACCGACGTGAATGATATTTTTAATATCCCGCGAATGCGAAATTTTAATTTTTTTTACATCGCGGCATCGAAATTTTGAATTGCCGCCTAAACTTTTTAATACCACATTTTCTCATAGAATCTCAATTATATGTTTCCATTATACATCCATCCTAATTTAAAGATCATTTATTTCAACCATTATCTTTCTCCCAAATTGACTCTTTTTCTCTCGAACGTGAATCAATTATTTCTTCTTTCCGCGATCTCGTCACGATATATTTAATCATACATCCATGATTTATGATTTTTATGATTTTTTTTCTTAATTGATATACCATTTTATGATCATTTCATTAAACTATCATCGCTACACTGAATCAACTTGTTTTATCTTTAATGTGAATCAACGATTTCTTATTTATGTGACCTCGTCAAGGTATTTGTAATTATTTTCCCATAATTTATATTTTATATGAGTAGTTTTCTTAATTGATATACCATTTAAGGATTGTTAATTTATTATAATTATGGATGATTCTTTATATCATGATAAAACTGAAAATCCCCCTACGGATTCAAAAATTACTATTAATATGAAGTTACGGTTGGCTCATTCAATCTTTCCTCAAAACAAATATCAAACTTTTGATTGTCATAACTTTTGATCCGTAAATCCATTTGAGGTCTGTAACATATCAAATGAATGCTTAGAAAATTTTCTACAAGATAGTAAACATTTGTTACGTTGTTTATTTAATTACCAACATTAAAAATAACTTTTAACGTCGGTTATTAAATAACCAATGTAAAAAATTACTTATAACATCGGTTTTTTCAAAAACCGACATAAAAAATCGCTTCTTATCGCCATTTTCCAGAATGTATTTTAGGTCGGTTTTTTAAAAACCGACGTTAAAAAATATATTACCCCATTTTTTACATCGGTTATTAAATAACCAACGTAAAAATCATATTTTTAACGTCGCTCACAATAACGTCGCTTAAAAGCCGGTGTTAAAAAGAAGAAAAAACGACGTAAAAAAGGTTTTTGTACTAGTGGAATGATCCACGAGAGAGGTTTTGTGAGACTCTAATGCTTGTTAAATAAATAGTTCCATGAAGTATAAGTTGGTCTATGAATTAAGGAGTTCATGAAAGAAGGAATTTTGTATAAGCGGAAGAGGTATGTAGAGGTGGTACATAGATGTGGTTCACGGAGGTGGTATGTGGAGGCTATATGTGGTGGCGGAAGCATAGTTAGTTCATGGATGATGTCGTCCATGAATAATATGCACTACATGGTTTTGAAAATATAAAGGTGGTTCATGAATAGAATTAAACAGTTCGCGAATGTAATTTCCATTAACTAACAGTACGCAAAAAAACTGTATTTCATCAACAGGTGAAAAGGGAACTCAATAGAGAATTCATTTATTGTTGAGGATTCATGACTTCAGGGAAATGTAGTGCCTACAAGTCCATAGGTTGTGAGTGGATCCCTTTTAAGAGTAGTGAGCGAAGGAAGAGGAAGATAGTTATCTTTTCCATGAACAGTGAGTCAAAAAAGGAGACAAAGAGAGTAAACCTTGAGAATGTAGTGAGAAGACCTTAAATATTGTAATGGTAGTAAGCAAGTCTTTAAAAGAGATATATCTAGAACCTTTTAATTATTAGTGAGATGTAGTGGATTTGGTGCATTGACACATCGTCGTTTTATGCACGTTGGACGTAGCCTAGTGAGGGTGAACCAAGTAATATCGTTGTTTCTTGTGCATGATATTATTATTTTATATATTTCTATAGGAGAAAGAGGGGGCATGTTTTTTTTCAATTAAACAAGTTCCCAAGGGATATTAGATTCAATTTTTCATACCCTGATTCACCCCCCCCCCCTCTTGGGTTATTTGACTTTGTGGTCCTAAGAAATTCTTTTCTTGGAATTGTTTCACATTCATTAGAGATTATGAAATGGGATGGAAATTAAGAATTAAATTATCCTACCTAGTGTTTGGATCAATTGTTGATAATGAAAAGTTATGTATTGTCATCATTGATGGGTTCGATGAACTCTGTTGGTACAACAGTCCATGATCTGATCCCGATATGTCGATGTTTTCCAAGAAATCACTCCAACAGTTGTTATAATCTCCTGGGTTTGAGCATCCAACTGTGAGGAATTTCAATTACTATACATTTAAAGGATAAATTACTCACTCCATGAAAATAAACCAAAATAATAATTTTTTAGTTTATTTCACCCAATTATTCCCTTGATGAAATTTTCATATACTCCATTCAATGAAAAAGTTTATGTGGCATCGAGGGTAAAATCCACATTCTAAACTCCATGGTGCCCTCAAATTTATAATATTCTCCCCACTCCCCCCTCATTTGGGATTTATTCCACTTTTAGGAAGATTGTGTGTGTGTGTGAAATTTAGTATATTTTATATACTTTAAAAAATTCTTATTTTCACACCGGGCCTCAGAATCGCATGCAGTCTTATCTCTTGGTCTCAAAATAAATCCATTTAATATTGAAAAATAATACATGGAAAATACAATTCATTACATTATACCATACTTAGGTATATTTTTACCCAAAAAAAGAAAACCTAGCTCAAAAAGATATTTTTTACTAGGCTCATGTCTGGATATCCCACTCTAAGGAGCACTCAAGAGGATTCTCATGCCGACATTGGACATAGAAAAGGGGAATCAATCTCCCACTAAGGATCCTCTCATACCAATCATCTATCTCCATCAGGTACTCTTTAAAGGTTTCTACATCCTCAACATATATCTCTATAAATCTAATAATATGAGATGGGTCATGAAAATATGTCCTCACCTATGACATGTTAAAAATGATGTGAAACCAGTCTAACTATAGTAGTAGAGCTATGTGGTATTCCACCTCTCCATCACTATGCATTATCTGGAAGGTACCAATGAATATCAGATATAATATTCCACCATAGCAAATATCCTCAATCCATGTTAAGGTGAGACCATCAGGAACACATTCTCTCCCTCTTTGAATACTAGAGGTCTTCATTAGTGGTCCACATAGGACTTCTAATGTCCCTTTTCAGTCTCCATCCTCTCATATATTATTTTAAACTTCTGTTTCGTATCTCTAACCAACTCTGGTCCCATGACTGCTTAATCTCCTTCATCAGTCCAAAAATGTTCGGAACTATAAGTTCACCATTAAAAATACATGAATTGTGTCATACCAATGGTCAATTAATAGCTTTTGTTGAATGAAAACTCTGTCAAGGGTAGAATATCCTACCAAATATGTCCAAAGTAAAATATACAATCCCACAACATCTGGAAACTGATCTCATTATTCATATTACTACATGTTTTATTACAAAAAATTAAACTTAATACATCCAAAAACATCAATAATTATAGTGTTCTTGAAAATTAGTTACATTACCTAACAACATATAACATCATATACATAAAATTTGTGAACACTTCTTTGATAGTATCATAAACTACCAATGTACTTAAAACTGCATGTGACGATCTAGGGACAAACTTAAGAAAGGGGTGAGCTATAAATGCCAATAAAGGAATAAGAAAGGATTTTTATTAATTATATATTACATGTTAGACAATAAGAAACACAATATAGAATAAATGTAACTTTAATAATAATGAATGGTACAACATGATAATCATAACATGGGAATTGTGGCAACAATATACAACATCACATGAGAATGAGTCAAGGATCAATTCACATGAAGGACCATGACTCAGGGATAAACATCAACATTGTTTCACATGGAGAATGATTCAAGTATAACAAATACCATAGTACACAACATCTCATGAGACTAATCATTCCCTAATGAATAGGACCACTATTTGGGTGCACCCATCATAATCTTTTCATTATCATCCATAGGTGTGACACATGGATCCTAAAAGATGGATGTGTTCATCATGATAATTTATTTGATGGATATGAAATTTGGAATACATATATGAATATACCAAATAAATAATTATTTTTACAAAATGTTTACTACCCTTGATAGGAAAATGGGTATGGTATTCACTACATAATAGTTTTGGCTTGGAAAAACGTGGTGAAATTTCTGTTGTATAACGAAATTGTAGAAAAATTCATAAAATTGTTTGATGAGGGAGAAATTTTCCTCTCATCATTTTAAAATCAAATGTTTAGTAATAGTTACATAGAAATAAATTTCCCAAAACTAGGAAATGGTCATATAGTGCAGAACTTCATAAAGAATCGTGAATACCAGAGAGAAGGTGATGATCCTTTATGGAATCCGGTATAGTAACAATGTGAACATAAGGGTTTATTGGATATCTAAATGAGGGTTAAAGGTGAATTAATAATTTATAAATCAAATATAAATTATGGGGGGAATTTAATAATATATCCCAACATAAGAAAATTTAAATTTAAAAGACATGTCATAAAATGATTGCTTGACAAAAGAAGAGATTGGAAGATCCCTTAATATAGTTTGTGACACCAAAGCCTTAGGAGGGGACTCTTGAAAGAATAGTAGAACCTCGGGAGGACTCTAGGGAGTATATTATAGAGTTTGGTCATTCTTTTAGGATTTTTAGTGAAGAGAAATTAGAGCGTGGGTGGGTTTATATATGAGAATAGGAGGATTTCATTATTATTTTGTTTTTGGGATCTACATGATAAAATATCCAAAACCAAAAAATATCTCTTGGGTTATTAACATTTTTTCTTCCAAGTGTGAGTTTTTTATATTATTTTATAATTTAAAGGGACGAAAATATTAAAATTTACCCTTAGTGATGTAGAGGTGAGTCACACTATTAATGAAATGATTTGAAATCTTAAAATATATTATAAGCCTTGTAGAATTCATAGTGAATTTAAAAAATAAGTGCAATAAAATAACCACCATTTTTTTAATTTCAAACATGTATTTTTTTCATGGATACCTTCTATAGCACTTATTACATCACATTTGGGTCATTATGATGTCATAAAACCCAAAGTATGTTTATACGGTATTTAATTTTTCCCCCGAAAATTCAACTATCTTAGAAAATCATGAAAAATATATCTGTTGGATAATTTAGATATCCTGATTACAAAAAATAATATTTATTTCATCAAAATAATTTTCTAAATATGTACAATTTCACTTTTAAAAAATATAAATTTATTGAGAGTGACGTGTTTTTTCTAATAACATTTTCTGAATCATTATAAAAATTAAATTTGACATCACAAAAATTACATGATATTTTATATTTAATAGAATTTATTTAATATTAATATTTTACTAAAATATTATTTATTTCAAAAATTCATTAATTAAAAAAATGATTTCCTAATTAAATTTGAATATTTACAAAAAAAAAGTTATTGTTTTAAAAAATTATTTACAAAGTATCAAAAATATATTGAAAATATACTCATTATTTTAAATAAAATAATTTAAATAACCCTACTTGTAGGTTTTTGATACATTTTTATTCAATACACCAACATACACCCTAAGAGTATGGTGCGCGATGGGGGATATTTCATGGGGCTGTTCGGTGAACATTGTTTGGTCCCTGATCTTGATTAGTTTGAACATCTCTGATAAATAGTTTCTCTCATGAATAATTTGTTGGATATCATCTTGGTATAGGTACTAGGAAAATCCCCTAAATTCTATCTACCTCAGTGTCTTTAACAAAATTGGAATCACATGGTACAATCCAATTGGTTTAGTTCATCACTTCTTTTGTCTGTGTCAATTGAATTTGTTAAAACCCTGTATTTATTTTAATCATGTAATCACTGTTAAATTTCTATATTATCAATGATAAATATATTAATAGTAATTAAAATACAATTAGACATAATAAAGAAAATAATGGTATGTGTTTTCTATAACCAGTACATGTAATATGACATTTAATTAAATCAAAAGGGGAATTCCTTTTAAAATAGTTTGGGGCATGTCAATCTTCCCCCGTTAGAAATTTTTCCCTAAAATTTTATTTTCCCACACTAAATAGATGATGGTAACTCTATATCATCACCTCATTTAGTTCCCACATTTCTTCTGCAAACTTGTGGTTTCTCCATAACACATTGACGAGGGCTATTGTCTTATTTCATAGACATTTTTCTATACAAATAATATCTTCAACGTCTACACTTCATATGAAGGATAATTATCCAATGGTACCACCTCTGGATTTAGCACATGTGAGGGGTCTGGTATGTACTTTATCAAGAGGGATACATGGAATACAACATGTACATGAGACAGGTTTAGTTGGATTGTTATTCAATATATCACTTCTCATATGCGATCAATGATCTAAAAAGGGATGATATACCATGGACAATGCTTTCCCCTCTTCTCAAATCTCATCACTTTATTCAACAGAGTTATGAAGAGGAAAACCATGTATCAAAAAAATAAAAGCCTCTTGGATAATTTTCAACATAGATCTTATAATGACTTTGAGAAGCTTTGATGTGCTTCTGAATGGTCTTATCCTTCTCCACCAATTCTTAAACTATTTGAGGACCTAAAATATTTTGTTCCCAAACATCATCCCAACATCTTTGTGTTCAACACCTATTTCCATTAAGGGCTTCATGGGGATCCATTTGGTAGTTCTAGTGGAAACTGTTGTTGAATGAGAACATTAACAGGAGTAGATTTTAGCCCCATACTCTTTTTAAGTCCATATAAAATTCTCAGAAAATGTCTTCCAATGTATAAATAGTTTGTTCATACTTACCATCAGTTTTTGGTTGTTATGGCATACTAAAATTCAAATCAATGTTTAGATCATGTTGGATACATTTCCAGAATTTGGAGGTGATTCCTGGATCTCTATTGGATAGAATCTATAACCGTACTCCACGTATCCTAACCACTTATCGGATGTATATCCATTGTAGTTTATCCAAGGTGAAATCCTCTTGAATCACAATAAAGTGTCTAGTATTTTAAAGAATATGCACAATAACATAGATAACATTGTTTCATTTGGATGGATTCAGAATTCTGGAGAAAATTTACATGGTGATGTTTTTTCATTTCCATGTTGGTATGGGTAATTGTTGCATAATTCACTTAATATTATTCCATTATGCCTTCACTTTATGACATAAAAGGAACATTGATGAATATTTTGTGATCTTCTTCTTCATTTTTCCCACCTAATAGTGCTCTCAGATAAATTGATATATATTTGTGTTCCCTAGGTTAATAGAGAAAATATAACTACGTGCATAATATATTAGTTCCTTCTTTATCCTAGGATTTTTTGGAACACATAATCCCGACACAAATTTAACAATTCCGTATTCACTAACATTTAACCCCTTGTATTTATCATTTCTTATTGTTACCACTCCCTTGTAAATTATCACATTATCTTTTTTAGAATCATTTAACCTTTCCAAAAGATAAAGTTGGGAAATCATTTGTGAAAGGGTTGATGATGTTCATTTCATTATGATTCCAATTTTCATCCTCTTCAAATCCCAAAAGATCATATCCTTCTCAGTTCTCATTAATGATATAATTTCTTAGTCCTTTTTACATATAGAATTTTCTACCTTATTTGATTTACCAGGATGGTAGTGGATTGAGTAGTTGTAATCCTTCATGAGATCTAATTATCTTCAATAGTTCATATTATGTTATTTCCATGTTAATATATATTTTAGGTTCTTTTGATTGGTATATATCTCGCACTTCTACCCATTGAGATAATGTCGCATGATATTTAGCACACGGATCATAGCTTCCAACTCCAGATTAGGTGTGGGATTGTTTTTCTCATGAATTTCCATCTACCTTGAGGTGTAGAAGATAATTTTTTTTGTTTTTAATCAACACACATCCCAATCCCTTATTCGAAGAATAACAAAAAATTATAAAATGTTCCCCTATTTTTGGTAGTGTGAGCATATGGGTAGTGATAAAACTCCATTTAAACTCCATGAATAATTCATCAGATTTATAATTAAAATAAATCTTGACTCCCTTCCGAGTTAACATGATAAAAGGGTTTTTTTAATAATGAGAAATATATCAAAAATCCTCAATAATATCTAGCTAACCCAAGGAAGGAATTGTGTATGTATTATCTTACAATGATTATGTAGTTAATGGTTATTCATTTTATACTAATGAACATGATGAAGATAGTACCATGCAAAATAGTGGGGTTACACTTGTGGA
The DNA here is from genome assembly GCA_963277665.1 of Viscum album. NCBI lineage: Eukaryota > Viridiplantae > Streptophyta > Magnoliopsida > Santalales > Viscaceae > Viscum > Viscum album. The sequence continues at coordinate 1,519,271,886 of OY728131.1, forward strand.
TGAAGTAGTTCATGTTTCTGATGCTAAGGATAGAAATCAAATTTATGCGAATTTGTCATACGTTGGCATCATCAAACAAAATTGGGAGTTGAATTATACGGAATTCCAAGTTCCGATTTTTCAATTCAAGTGGGTTGACAATAGGATTGTTGTTAAAATAGAAGATTTGGGATTATTGAAAGTTGATTTTAGTAAGGAAGGGGAGAAAGATGAACCCTTTATAATGGAATCACAGGTAGTGCAATTATTTTATGTTCCAGATACAAGAAACTGAAACCGGTCAATTGTTCTGTTGTCGACCAAAACAACTGAAGGGTCATATCAAAATTCAACGAAGGATGGCCCCTTCATTGGTACTTCCCAATCATTTCACAGTGGTCCCAATGTTTATGATTTTTTATATTTCAGAGGAGACCACAATGAAGGGATATGGATAGTCCATAAAGGGGTCAAATCCCATCAGCCTTTAAAAAAAGAGTTGAATAATCAGGTTATTTTATTATTGTAATATAGATTCTATTACATTATGTTATTATATGTTCACTGCTACTTTTATGTGATATAAATTAAATGATAAACCACTTCTTCAGATAATGACTTCTACACCTGCTGATGCACCCAATCCCAGGACACAACATGCTTCTCAACCTGTTGCATCTGGTCACACTACTGAGGTACAATATGTATCTCAAACTATTATAGATGGTCCCAATGTTGATGTACAAAAGTTTTCTCAACCTATTGGTGATGGTCCCACTACTGTGGTACAACATGTTTCTCAACCTGTTGTTGCTGGTCCTAGTGCCGATGCTTGCGCTTCGGAGGAACATAATGATGATTCAGAAACTGAGGAAATGGTATGAAATGAAACCCCAATGGCACAAAAAAATAGGTGCGTCATGGTTTGACAGTTTTAGCCAAAATCCTTAAGGCAAAATCAAAAGGCATCAAATATGAGGTGGGATGGAATAAGAGAGGCTAGCATGTAAACCCCAATAAATCCATGTTTTGTAGCTACATTGTAATCGTCACTCGGTAATGCATGATGATTGATATAGAGTCGTGTCATCATGTTATCAGCGGGATGAAAACATTAATGTGGGAATAGATTATGGTAACATTATGATATCATTTATTTAATTTATTAAAATAAAATAAAATAAAATACTGAAATATTGACTAGCTCTTCATTATCTCTTGCAGAGTGCATTTATAGTAGATTTCTCGCACAAAGAATATGAATTAAGACTGGAAGGAAGGGTTCATATAGGCTTTAACACGATTTTAAAGACATGTCATCTGAAAGTTGCTGAAGGGAAAATCAAGCTGCACCCACCTCCTCTTTATGCACACTTGATATCACAAGGAGCATGGGTTGCATTTTGCAACCATCGTGCGGAGTAGACTTTTCAGGTACATTATGTTTGGTAACACATTGTTTATCATTTCTTGTATTTATCAGTTTGATTGACAGTGTAAGAACCCGGATCTTCATTTCAGGTATGTCTTTTATTTCTCCTGAGTTTTTGAGAAAAATGAAGTTTCTGGAAATTTTTGAAGTACACGCTATGTACATTCTGAGTACATGTCGTGTACTCTTTTCCTGATCGAGTCCGTGTGTTGGTCGTGTCTAGGCCACACACATGGTGTGTAGGGGTGACATAGAGGCTGATTTTTACGGAGTACGGAAAGACCTAGTACACGGCATGTACTTTTCTTTTTTTCACTAAACGGACAGGGTCGCACTTGATCACCATAAATGTCTTCTTCTAGTCCTGGTTTGACCGAGAGACATCATACGGCTGCAAAAATTCTCTGAATTCCCGAGCCTCCATCTGTTGGCCGATTCGACCGCCGTCGATTGCATTGGAACCACAGCGGTGAGTTATTTCTTCTTCTTGAGTTTCATTCCTTGATTATTCCTTTTTCTTGAGTTATCTTGGATTGAGCGTTTTGTACATTTTCTCATATCTATGATGTTCAAGGAAGAATAAGTCATCGTGGTTCAAGTATATCAATCTCCTAGGATCGAGGTAAGTGTTTTGTGCCTCACTGTTCAAAGTCTTTGAGTTTATATACAAATTCCACCAATACCCGTGAATGGGGTATTATGTGTTTACCTTTTTGCCCTTGTTGTTTTCCTTACTTGCTTGTATGCTTGTGTAGATATAAATTAATCATGTTAGAGGATAATTTGTTGTGATTGGATGTCTTTCCCATGCTTTTATCTATTTACAACCTTTGGGACTTGTTATCCTTTGTCTATTATGACTATTGCCATGCCTTGTGTCTATAGGATGGAGTGTTTTTTATAACATGCTTGTTGCCTTGTAGATTGTACGCCAAGTAGATCTATAGGTGTACTTTGGTTAGCCAAGTACCTCTGTAGGTGTACTTTGGCCATATAGCATTGTGGTGAACTGACTGGAATGGGGCTATGAGAACCTAGTGCTATAGACTATAAGGGATAGACCGAGTGAACTTTCCAGAGAGTCATTGACATTATAGACTATAGGAGGGTAAACCTAGTGACCTTCTTCAGTGAGTCTTAGACATTATAGGCTATAGGGGATAGACCGAGTGAGCTTCCCAGAGTTCCTTCATATTTTATAGACTACAAGAGGGTAGAACGGGTGATATTCCTCAGAGAGTCTTACCTTGTTTGATTTCACTTTAAGAACCTTCCCAAGATAGAGGAGGAATTGACCGAGTGAGTGTCCTAAGAGAGTATGAGGTATACCTAAGGCTATAGGAGTAATTGACCGAGATAGATCCCTCAGAGAGTCTCTAGACCTTGGTGCTAAGAGGGTTAGACCGCGTGATCTTCCTCAGAGAGTCCCTAAATAGTGAAGAATATAAGGGGAATTGATGGAGTGAGCTTCCCCTGAGAGTCTCATAAATTTGTATGACCAAACCAGAGGTGTCAGGCTAAGTGCACTGCCCAAAGGGTTGTGGTACTTCCTGGATAGGACCATAGGGGATGGTTGCGAGTACTTCCCAGAGGGATTACTACTTGTTAGTTGTTTGATTAAATGCTATTGTTGGGTGTGGATTGATTACTGTTGTGTATCATCCTACTTTACTACTTACTGTTTACTTCCTACTACTTGTTGTTGTTGTTTACTGGTTACTGTACTTTTACCTGCGACATACTCACTGACTGTTAGGCACATATCTTCAGGTGGTTTCCTACTGGGATTTTATCTCACACCCTGTTTGGGCCATGCTTTTGGGCCCAAGAAGACTATGTTTTTGCAGGTATAGACAAGGTCAAGCGCCCTTCGACTTCTGGTACTTGGTTTCTTGGAGCAGGAGAGCATGGAACCAAGCATTGGCTTACGATGTTGAGGAATTGTTTACTTTCCTTTTGTACTTGCTTTGGTACTGTGGTGTTTTCAGAATTGTGACTTGTTTGTCTGTTTTCCTAGAGTTGTATCTTGTATCATTATATTTATACATATGTGCTCTCGTTTCTTGATTTATTCTTCCGCTGTTTATTATTGTTGGTTATTCACTGCTTCTGCTATTGCATGTTTATCTATTTCCATTGAGTACTCTGCCAATGAAGGCATAATTTCCCCACTATCACACCAAAGGCACTCACTGCTAGTTGACAGCCTCTGGCGTTTGGGGAAATGCGCTTGAGGCCATGTGAACAACCGGGTACGAGGCGCCTCTGGGTGGCTTCCAGAACTGGGATGTTACAAAGTGGTATCAGAGGAAGTCCTTTTATCTTTCTTTACTATTTGGAGACTTTTTCCAGGGATAGGATGGATTCGGTACATGGTAATAAGCTATGATTGGGAGTAGCTAACCTGTGTACAAGGAAAATCCATACTACCTCATTAATGCAGTTTTCTTGTTTTGAGGTTTTACAGTTGATATGATTTCACCTAGAGTGATTCCCATGCTTTGTGATGTTATTGTTTTGATATTACTGTTATATTTCTATCTCCACCCGATGAAACGAGGGTATGTCATCTCATGCATCATATAGGAACTTGTTAGAAATCACATTCCATGCATTCTTTCCATGCCATCTAAGGTGCATTAGCGATTGCATGTTGTTGTGATAGACATTTTATAGATTATGCATGTTGTTGTGGTTGATGTTTGATATAATCCATGTTGTTGTGATAGAGAAATTTATTGTGTGGTACTTTTCTTAAATGAATTCCAAATTTTGATTCTTGAGGTGTTATGGGCCCTCTTGAATCAGAAGTTTGTGGATCATGATCCTGTTTTCTATTTTACATGGCTATAGAAGATTACAAGATTTGATTCGCAAGGAGTATGGGCCCTCACAGATCGGAATTTGGCACCTCTTTGCCTTTTTTTCAGTGTTTCTGGGATTTTGTGCAGTTTCTGAGCTACTGCCCAGAAAAACCCAGAATACATAGCGTGTACTTTTTGGATACATGTCGTGTAGTTTTCAGGGCGTTTCACTGATCGTGTGAGCAGAAACACGGGGTCGTGAAAATAACATCAAGAACACACTTTGTATGGTCGGTACACACCGTTCAGTTTAGAGCTATGTACCCGTCCGTGTCACTAACAACAAGGGCCTGGGATGCTCGAGTAGAACACGATGTGTGGGTAATGAACACGCCATGTAGTTTTTTCCCAGGTACCCAGCCGTGTCATGAACAACATGGGTCAGTGTTATCTTTTCCTATACACAACGTGTTTGTTTGGAACACGCCGTGTAAGGGAAGCCGTGTAGACGACCGTGTAACTAACAAGACTGGCTGTCGAGATCGTTTCTAGTACACTTCGTGTCCATAGGGAACACGCCGTGTAGTTTGGGGTTAGTTGGACCATGTGGGTTATCCATGTAGGGAGACTTGGGCAGGGGTTTAGAGTTCAATTACACGCCGTGTGTGGGGACAACACACCGTGTAGGTTGGGGTGTTACACGACCTGTCTGTAAGGGTACACACCCATGTTAATGGCGAAAGAAGACACGTCGTGTAGTTTTTATACACACTGTGTAGTCATGATTTGTAAACCTTGATAGTTTCTTTGCCATGTTCCCGTTTTGTACTCCTGTGTTTTCAGTCTTTGTAAATTCAGATCCAAAGTGTGCTTTTGATCTTTTTGAGCTATGCCTCCGAGACGTCCTTCGGTCGTGTGTCAGTTGGCAGACGGTGATCAGACACCGGATATGGCCGATCAAAGATCTCCTATTGGTCCTCCTACTGTGCCAACCATGGCACCAGCAGTTATACCCACCGTATGCACCGATGCATAGTTCAGGGAGGATTTCCTGAGGATGATGCACAATTTTCAGGGTGGGCCTCCTCTTGCCCCATCGATGGCTGAGTTTATGAGGGTTTTTCAGAAACAGCATCCTCCTACTTTTTCAAGGTATAGAGGACCCTAGGCTGTAGAGTCATGGTTCGAGGCCACCCAGACTATCTTTGATCATCTGGAGATATCCCCAGAAAAGAGGGTAAAGCTGGCCACCTATATGCTCTGGGACACCACCAAGAGGTGGTGAGAGGTGATCTCACAGTCAGGACGCCAGTGGGGTTTGTCATGGGATGAGTTTCGACACAACTTATATGACTACTTCTATCCGGATACCCTGAGGGCCGATTGATCTCGGGATTTTATGAGTCTGCAGCAGGGTACTCTTTTTTTCATGGAGTACTTGTCCCGTTTTACTGAGCTGCTGCGTCTCACACCGATCCCAACAGCTGATGAGTTGTTCCTTTCTAGGAAATTTGAGTAAGGTCTCATGTAATAGATCTGTTCCCAGGTGAATATATTCCAGTTGACTTCTATGTCCTCCATAGTCAACCAGGCACTGATTACTGAGCGCAATCTAAGAGATTTTGGAGCAGTGAGCTAGTGCGGTTCGACATCCAGAGCTGGTGTTCCTCCTACGGACAATAGGAACCATCACAGAGAGTCTTCTCGAGGATATCGGGGTTCACGGGATGCGTCTTCTGGTAACCAGGTTGTATGCTACCTGTGCGGTAGGAGTGGGAATACTAAGCCTTAGTGCTAAAGATGTCCATTAGAGTGTCAATCTTGCGGCAATATGGGCCATCATAAGTGCTTTTGTCAGATCATCTCACCTTCAGCTAGTGGTAGGGGTTCCTCTCTAACCCCACATTCTGGATATGCTTCCCCAGTTTCCCATCAGTCTGAGAACTAGAGTTCTTCCATGCATTCAGGTTGAGGTGGAGGTCACGGTCGTGGTGGTCAGTCACCAGCTTATCAACAATAGCAGAGTGGATCGGCTCAGTGCAGTCAGCCAGGGGAGCATGGCCATAGTGCAGGCCAATCTTTCACCATGGAGTAGACCTATCCGGATCAGGATCCTGGACCTTCCACAGTACAAGGTACGATCTTAGTAGCCTTAGTTTTATCTTCAGCTCTTCTCAATACTGGTGCTTCCCATTGATTTATCACTATTGTGGTTCTGGAGAGCCTTGGGCTCTGCATCTTTTTGTCTGCCAACTTGTTTACTCTTGACACACCGTTGGGAACGAGGACATATAGCGTACGTCAGTGTAGAGAGTTCCCTCTTGAGGTTTTGGGGTGTCATTTCTTATGGGATCTCTATGTCCTAGAGATGATTGTCTATGACGTCATTCTTGGTATGGACTGGTTGGTTTCTTTCCTGGCAGTCGTCGATTGCTATCTCTATAGGGTGAGCTTCATATCACCAGAGGGCGGGTCATTCCTTCACAGAAGCGAGTGGGATGTCCAGGTGGGTAGATCTGAACCAGAGCATCATGGGATAGGAGGAGTTACAGCCTAGATTTCCAGTCTTTATCTGGATGACCAGGGGACTTCACAGTTAGACTTCCCCCCAGTGGTGGATCATTTCAGGGATGTTTTTCCAGAGGAAATTTCAGGTTTTCCTCCTGAGCGTGAGGTAGAATTCTCAATTAATCTCATTCCAGGAGTTGTACTGGTGTCCATTACTCCTTAATTGATGTATACACCTGAATTGTTGGAGCTCAAGAAGTAGTTGGAGGAGTTTTAGGGAGAGAGTTCCATCCAACCCAGTAATTCTCCTTGGGGTTCGCCTGTCCTGTTTACGAAGAAGGCAGACGGTACCCTTTGGATTTGTGTGGATTATCAGAAGCTGAACCAGTTGACGATCAAGAACTAATATCCCTTTCCAATGATTGATGACCTCTTTGATCAGCTTAGAAGAGCTCGAGTGTCCTTGAATATTGAATTGAGGTCCGGTTATCATCAGTTTCACGTTAGACCATCAGATATACCTCTTACACCCTTCAGGAGTAGGTATGGTCTATACAAGTATACAGTCATGCCGTTCAGTCTCAAGAACGTGCATGTAGTTTTCATGGCACTGATGAACTGAGTGTTCCATTCGTACATGGAATCCTTCATCGTGGTCTTTGTGGATGATATCTTGGTGTACTCTCACACTCGACATGACCATGCCACACATCTTGAGATCATTATGAGTACACTGAGAGAACATCGTCTATATGCTAAACTATCGAAGTGTCACTTTTAGATGGATCAAATTCACTTCTTGGGTCACCTCATCTCAGAGGCTGGAGAATCTGTGGACCCAGAGAAAGTGAGATCTGTAGTTTCCTGGGAGCAGCCTAAGAACGTCTTTGAGGTACGATATTTCCTAGGGCTGGCTGGATACTACAGATGCTTCATTTAGGAATTTTCATGCTAATCATCACCGTTGATAGTTCTGACCAAGAATGGGGTGAAGTTTTTATGGTTAGATTCTTTTGAGTCAGCCTTTCAGAACCTGAAGGATAGGTTGACGTCAACACTGATACTAGTCTTGGCAGAGCCGGGCAAGATATACACTGTTTACTGTGATGCTTCAGTTATTGGTCTAGGAGTTGTGCTTATGCATGGAGAAGGATTCGTTGCATATGGATCTCTACAGTTGAGGTCACACGAGAGTAATTACCCTACGCATGATCTGGATTTGGCAGTTGTTGTTCATGCCTTACGTTGTTGGAGACACTATCTTCTGGGAGAGCACTTTGTGGTTTTCACCGATCACAAGAGTCTCAAGTATATCTTCACTTAGTGTGATCTGAATCTGAGGTAGCATAGGTGGGTCGAGTATCTTTAGTCCTTTGACATCGAGCTCGCCTATATGCTGGGAAAGGGAAATGCAGTGGCAGATGCGTTGAGCAGAAGAACTCAGATTCAGGTAGTTCAAGAGGCCAGTAGTGAGTGGAAACTTATGGCTCTATTCTCTGAGATGCACTTGGAAGTGCACGACTGGTAGGGATAGACATTACTTTCATCTATTGTTGTTACCTCTACACATCTTGATCAAGTGAGGATGAGGCAACTATCAGATTCAGTATCCTTAATCCTGCGGTAGAGTGTGTAAGGAGGGGACCCTCTTCCTAGATGAAAAGTGAGCGGGGATGAAATTTTGCGTTTCTAGGGATGCGTATGCATTCCAGTAGACATACACGAGGAACAGATTTAGGATTTTCGTTCCTCGATTTTGTAAGTTCATCCTAGCATCACCAAGATGTATCGCGACCGGCACCGCCAGTACTGGTGGCCAAGTATGAAGCGAGATGTTGCTGGTTTTGTCAGGAGATGTTCTACGTGTCAGTAGGTGAAAGCAGAGCATCAGTGACCAGCATGGCTTTTGTAGCAGTTACCCATTCCCGAGTGGAAGTGGAACAATTTCACGATGGACTTCATGACCGGGTTACCGAGGTCACCTCATGGGAGTGATGTTGTTTTGGTTGTCATCGACAGGCTTATGAAGGTTGCACACTTCTTGCCGATCAGTGATACATTCAGTGTTGATGATCTGGGATGACTGTACATCTGAGAGATTGTACGTCTATATGGATTTCCACCCTCCATTGTTTCTGACAGGGATGCATGCTTTACCTCTCGGTTCTGTCAAGGAAATCAGAAGGATTTGGGTACACATGTACTTTTGAGTAAAATATACCATCCCCAGACTGATATCTAGTCCGAGCGCATGATCCAGGTTCTTGAGGATATGCTCCGAGCTTTCATTCAAGATTTTGGCAGTTCTTGGGAGAAGCATATAAATCCTATGGAGTTCTCTTACAACAATATTTTTCAGGAGACCATTCAGATGGAACCTTATGAGGCTTTGTATGGTAGGCCATTTCGATCACCCTTATGCTGGATGGAGACAAGAGAGGCATCTTTTCTGGGACCTCGTCTTGTTCAGGAAACCTCAGAGCAGATAGAGCTGGTTCGGAAGCATATGGCTCGACACAATCTCGGAAGAAGTCTTATGCTGATCAGCGGAGATAACCTTTGGATTTCGAGGTCGGGGATTATGTTTTCCTGTGTGTCGCACCGAGAATGGGACACAGGAGTATTTGGATACAGGGTAAGCTTTCACCATGGTATGTCTTGTTGTTTGAGGTTTTGGGGAGAGTTGGGACGGTTGTCTATCGGTTGCAGCTACCTCAGATGTACCAGGGCATTGAAGATGTCTTCTACATCTCTCTGCTCCGACGTCACTTTTTAGACCTCTCTCATGTCTTTCAGCCCGAGGAGGTTGAGCTCAAAGCGGATGCGTCGTTTGAGGATCATCCCATCTGGATTGTCGATCGTAGTATGAAGGTTCTTCATCGGTGGTATGTTCCTTTAGTATGGGTACTTTGGCAGCATGGGTGAGTACAGGACGAGACCTGGGAGAGGGAGGCTGAGGTTTGACGCAGTGGCCGGAGCTATTCTAGGTTTCTCCTTCTACGCCTCACTAGGGAAATTCAGGGATGAATTTCTTTATGGGGGGATGTTTGTAAGAACACAGATCTTTGTTTCAGGTATGTCTTTCCATTTTCGGGAGTTTTTGAGAAAAATGAAGTTTCTGGAAATTTTTGAAGTACATGCCATGTACTTTCTGAGTACATGTTGTGTACTCTTTTATCGCTCGAAGCCATGTGTTGGCCGTGTCCGGGCCACACACACGGTGTGTAGGGGTGACGTGGAGGCCGATTTTGGCAAAGTACAGAATGAACTAGTACATGCCATGTACTCTAAATGTACACGCCGTGTACTTTTATTTTTTTTACTAAATGGGCTGGGGTCGTGCCTGATCTTCATAAACGTCTTCTTATAGGCGTGGTTCAACCGAGAGATGTCGTACAGCTGTGAAACTTCTCCGGATTCTCGAGCCTCGTTATATTGTACAATTTGATCATCGTCGATTGTGTTGGAACCGCAGCGGTGATTTCTTCCTTCTTCTTGAGTTTCATTCCTTGATTCTTCCTCTTTCTTGAGTTATTTTGGTTTGAGTGTTTTGAACGTTTTCTCAGATCTACAACATTCAATGGAGAATCAGTCATCGTGGTTCAATTATATCGATCTCCTAGGATCGAGGTAGGTGGTTTGTTCCTTACCATTCAATGTCTTTCAGTTTATGTGCAAATTCCACCAATACCCATGAACGAGGTATTGCATGTTTACCTTTTTGCCATTTTTGTTTTCCCTCCTTACTTTTTTTCTTGTGTAGAGGTAAATTAATCATGTTAGGGGATAACTTTTTGTGCTTGGATGTTTTTCCCATGCTTTTCTCTATTTACGACCTTTGGGCCATCTTATCCTTTGGCCGTTATGACTGTTTCTATGCCTTGTGTCTATAGGATAAAGTGTTTTGCATAACATTCTTGTTGCCTTGTAGACTGTTAGCCAAGTATCTCTATTGGTGTACTTTGGTTATCCAAGTATCTCTGTAGGTGTACATTGGCCTTATATCATTATCATGCATTGACTGGAACAGGGCTATGAGAAACTGGTGATGTAGACTATAAGGGATAGACCGAGTGAACTTCCCATAGATTCTTGACATTATAGACTGCAGCAAGGTAGATTGAGTGAGCTTCTTTAGTGAGTCTTAGACATTATAGGCCACAGGGGATAGATCGAGTGAGCTTCCCTGATTGCCTTCAGATTTTATAGACTATAGGAGGGTAGACCATGTTAGCTTCCTCAGAGAGTCTTACCTTGTATGATTTCTCTTTAAGAACCATCCCAGGATAGAGGAGGAATTGACCGAGTGAGCTTACTCAGAGATTATGTGGTATACCTAAGGCTATAAGAGGAATTGACTGAGATAGATTCATTATAGAGTCTCTAGAACTTGGAGCTAAGAGGGTTAGACCACGTGCTCTTCCTCAGAGAGTCCCTTACTACCCTATACTATAAGGGGAATTGACCAAGTGAGCTTCCCCAGAGAGTCTAAAAGATTTGTATGACCAAACCAGAGGGGTTAAGCTGAGTGTACTGCCCAGAGGGTTGTGGTACTTCTTGGATAGGACCATAGGGGATGGTTGTGACTACTTCCCAGAGGGTTTCCTACTTGTTAGCTATTTTCTTCACTACTATTGTTGGTTGTGGATTGATTATTGTTGTGTTTCATCTTGCTTTACTGCTTACTATTTACTGCCTACTGTGTGTTGTTGTTGTTTACTGCTTACTGTACTTTTACCTACCACATACTCACTGACTGTTAGGCACAGATCTTCAGGTGGTTGGCTATTGGGATTTTATCTCACACCCTGTTTGGGACATGATTTTGGGCCCAATAAATCTATTTTGTTGTGGGTATAGACAAGGGCAAGCGCCCTTCGACTTCTGGTACTTGATTTCCTTGAGCAGGAGAGCATGGGACCACACTTTAGCTTAAGATACTGAGGAGCTATTTACTTTTCTTTTGTACTTCCTTTTCTATTGTGTTGTTTTCAGCATTGTGACTTGTTTGGCTTATTTCCTAGAGTTCTATCTTGCATTATTACATATATACATATGTGCTCCAGCTTGTTGATTTAGTATTCTGTTGTTTATTATTGTTGGTTATTCACTGCTTCCTCTATCGCATGTTTGTCAATTTCCACTGTGTACTCTGCCAATGAGTGCATAGTTTCCCCATTATCACACCCAAGGACCTCGCTGCTAGTCGGCAGTATCTGGCATTTGGGGAAATTCACTTGAGGCCTTATGACCAATCGAGTACGGGGTGCCTCTAGGTGGCTTCCGGAAATGGGACGTTACATATAGTTTTTTAATTTATAAACCAGCAACTGAGTGCTGAAAATAAAAAACGAGCAACAAAACCAGCGTACCCCCATCGTAAAGCAAGGTCGGGGTACGCTTCAATTGAAAAACAATTGGTACATATTTTAAAAGTACTATAATACTTTTATGTGACAAAAAACAACATTTTAACCATGATTCTATGTTTATATATAGATTGATTAATCTAAATACAAAGCCACTTCCATACCACGCCATGTGCTATGGAAGGAGGCTCATGTTAATAATGATGGGAAACTGGTAGATGAAGACACACAAAAAGTTTGCGAAACATGTGTAAGTATGACATAATATAAGTTTGTTTTGATTTAAATGACTATTACATAACGATGATTACTTATTTTCCCATATTTTCTATTTGACATAGTCATAGAAATCAGAACACCTGCACTGGATGTGGACATAATTTCAGAGGCCTTGAAATAGCCAGAATAGTATGGATGCGTCAGAGGTGCGGGTTTTGGGGTGACAACGCAAACATATTTTCAAAAAAAACAAGAGGAGGAACAAACTAAAAAAATAAAAATGATGAGAGATAGACTAGCTACCCTTGAAGAAAAATTCCAAATTCATGGATATTTGCTATAAACATTGATGGGGGAGAGGCTAAGAGAAGAAACAACTTAAGAACCACCCATGCGAAAAGATCCCTCCCCACCCCCACCAGCTTTGAGGTGATCCATTCACCTTAAAGAGATAAATTAACTGAGGTAATAAATGTTCTATTATTTGTTTCTGTGAAATGTAAATCACATAGACACTGATACCTTTATTGTAATGATATTTTACAGGGTGAAAATGACTGTGATTTATATTTTTCAACTCCCACCCATCGCCTTGTAGCGAGGGCTAAGATGTTCAATATGCAGAATGAAATGCTACACTCCAGAACACTTCCAACTGGTCATGTCAAAGTGTTTATTAACATAGCTCATGAGCTGAGTTCGAAACTACCCATGCCAAATGACGATGATGACATTCATATTGTGGAAAAATCTGTTGGAACATTCGTTTCATGGTCGTAAAATCTTGTAAAAAAACATGTTGACCAGGAGGTATTCATTTCCAATTCATCTTTCAAGTAGAACCTTTAACATTTAATTAAAAAAGTGATGAACCGATGAATATTATTACAGAAGGACAAAACGAAGGAGCTAAAATGAAAGAGTGGCTCAAAAGTATCAACCAACCAGTCAAAACGATCTACTGAAAGCACCTTCACCCCGCTTGTTCTATATCCACATTTAATATCATTGCAAGCTCATGTGGATATGAAAATGAAAGGCGGAAATAATGAAACAATTGTTTGTGAAAAATATATGTATGGAGAGGAATCATTTGATTACATTAGATATGACATTGTAGCTGAAATCATCACATACGACTGGCTAGGCGCCTCTGTTATAAATTTATACATGAGGTTTGTTTTCATTATCTGATTTTAAATAAGCTGATATACTATGATAATTATGGCTAAATACATTTCAAATTTTTTGCAGCCGTATATATGAAAAACAATTGAAGGTATTTTCCAATGAACACAAATTTGGACTCGTTAGTCCTCACACAATATCTACACATCAAACAGAAATAGATTCTGATTTTCAGGCTGAATTAATTTCAAGCCTACTAAGAATATTTCAATGAAAAATTACTACTGAAAGGATCATTATAATACCAACATTGTAGGGGTAAAACTCTACATTTTAATCATATAAATAATATTTTTATTTCTATAATTACTTATTTCTTTTTGTGTTTTTAGGCACCATTGGATTCTTATTGTAAGAAATTTGGATACTTCAAACATACATTTTTTGGATTCACTGCATGGATATCCAACAAACGGACCACACATGATGGCGATTGTCAATTTTTAATACACTAGATCCAACAATTTAGAACTAAATATCACGTTATATAATTTATATTATCTCTTAATGAGGATTCTGTTATGATAGGGCGGTGTATGAATATCATCAAAAGGCTGGAATGAATCCAGGGCCTAAGGACGACAAGGCGCACTAGATCTACAAATGGACAAGTATTAGGGTATATATAATTATGTTGCACTATCCAAATAACTATAAAAAAGATTACTTATTTTTCTCGATTTTTCTGTACTGTCTGGAACAAACAAACAGAAAAGACTATGATTATTATGTTTGTAAATTTAAGAAAGAGATCATATTTCATGAACAAACTAGAATCCTTGAAGAGGTATTTTTGAAAATAATTACTAGTTAATTTAAAATCATTATTAATCATTTCTGTATTTATATTTTTTCAGTACTACTATGACTGTCGCAAAAAAATCCTACTCACAAGATGATATAGATGTGTTTTGAAATGAATGGGCAACATACCTGATGGAAGAATCTAAAAAAATAGGAAAATGTAGGTGAATTCCTACTACTTATGTTATCATTATATGATCATTGATATCTCCATTTTTTACAATTATTGAGATTCTATTATCACCCTTTCTTATGTTTCATGTCCTTAGATTATGAATAATGGTTTTAGAAATGATTTGAGTGTCAAGTAAAGAATAACTTAATTAGAGACTCTTATGAACTACTGACATACGGAATACTGACAAAACATGTTCGGATTGTTTTGATACTTTAGGATAATGATCCATTAGTCATTTTTGATGTGTACAAATCAACTGCACCTCAATCCGGCACATGGTGTGGTCGGTATGGCAAAAAGTGTCTGATATCAGTTTCAAATTGACATTAACTTTAGAAAACAACACAAGTGACATACGGAAATCTGATCAAATGTGTTCGGATTGTTTTTATACTTTAGTAAAATGATCCATGAGTCATCTGTGATGTGTACGAATTAACTGCACCTTGATCCAATGCACGGTGTGACCAGTATGGCTAAAAGTGTCTGATATCAGTTTCAAATTGACATGAACTTTAGAAAAACACACAGGTGACATACAGAAAACGTTTCATGTTCATTTGTATTGTTTTGATACATTTGGAAAACGATCCATGAGTCATTTGCGAAGTGTACTAATCAACCTCACCTCAATCTGACACATGGTGTGACCGGTATGGATAAAAGTGTCTGATATCAGTTTCAAATTGACATTAACTTTAGAAAACAACACAAGTGAAATATAGAAAACTAATAAAACACATTCGGATTGTTTTGATACTTTAGTACAACGATCCATGATTCATTTGGGACGTGTAAGAATCAACTGCACCTCAATCCGACGCACGGTGTGACCCTTACGGCTAAAAGGGTATCATATTAGTTTCAAATTAACATTAACTTTAGCAAAAAACACAAGAGACATACAGAAAACCAAAAAAATGCATTCGGATTGTTTTCATACTTTAGTACAATGATCCATGAGTCATTTGTGACATGTACGAATCAACCGCACTTCAATCCGACGTACGGTGTGACCGGTATGGCTAAAAGTGTCTGATATCAGTTTCAAATTGACATTAACTTTAGAAAACAACACAAGTGACATACGGAAAACCATTAAAATTCATTCATATCGTTTCTATACTTTAGGAAAATGATCCATGAGTCATTTTTTATGTGTACAAATCAACCGCACGTCAATCTGACCCACGGTGTGACCGGTAAGGCTAAAACTGTCTGATATCAGTTTAAAATTGATATTAACTTTAGAAAACAACACAAGTGACATATGGAAAACTGATAAAACATGTTTGTATTGTTTTGATACTTTAGGAAAATGATCCATGAGTCATTTTTGACGAGTAGAAATCAACCGCACCTCAATCCGACTCACGGTGTGACCGGTATGGATAAAAGTGTCTGATATCAGTTTTTAATTGACATTAACTTTAGAAAACAACACATGTGACATATGAAAAACTGAGGAAACGCTTTTGGATTGTTTAGATACTTTAGGAAAGCAATACATGAGTCATTTTTGACATGTATGAATCAACCGCACCTCAATACGATGCACAGTGTGACCGATATGGATAAAAGTATTTGATATCAGTTTCAAATTGACATAAAATTTAGAAAACAACACATGTATCATATGGAAAACTAATAAAACTAGTTAATATTGGTTTTATACTTTAGGAAAATGATCTGTGATTCATTTTTGACATGTAAGGATCAATCGTACCTCAATCGGACGCACGGTGTGACCAGAATGGCTAAAAGTGTCTGATATAAGTTTCAAATTGATGTTATCTTTAGAAAACAACACAAGAGACATACCGAAAATAGAGAAAATGCGTTCATATTGTGTTTATACATTAGTAAAATGATCCATGATTCATATGTGACATGTAAGAATCAACCTCACCTCAATCCGACGCACAGTGTGATCGGTATGGCTAAAAGTGTCTAATATCAGTTTCAAATTGACATTAACTTTAGAAAACAACACAAGTGACATACGGAAAACTGAGAAAATGAGTTCAGATTGTTTTAATACATTAGGAAAACGATCCATGAGTCGTTTGAAATGTGTCAGAATCAACTGCACCTTAATTCAGCACACGGTTTGACCGGTATGTCTAAAAGTGTCTGATATCAGTTTCAAATTGACATTAACTTTAGAAAATAACACAAGTGACGTATGGAAAACCAATAAAACATGTTCGAAATGTTTTGATACTTTAGTAAAACGATCCATGAGTCATTTTTGACGTGTAATAATCCACCACACCTCAATCTAATGCACAGTGTGACCGGTATGGCTAAAAGTCTCGGATATGAGTTTCAAATTGACATTAACTTTAGAAAACACCAAAAGTTAAATACGAAATACTAAGAAAACACATTCGGATTGTTTTGATACTTTTGGAAAACATCCATGAGTCATTTTTGATGTGTATGAATTAACTGCACCTCAATCCCATGCATGGTGTGACCATTATAGCTAAAAGTGTCTGATATCAGTTTTAAATTGACATTAACTTTAGAAAACAACACAAGTGACATAAGGAAAACCGAGAAAACACGTTCAGATTGTTTTGATACTTTAGTAAAATGATTCATGAGTCATTTTTGACATGTAATAATCAACCAAAGCTCAATTTTACATACGATGTGACCGGTATGGCTAATAGTGTCTGATATTAGTTTCAAATTGACACTAACTTTAGAAAATGACACAAGTGACAGATAGAAAACTGAAAAAACAAATCTTTATTGTTTTGATCCTTTAGGAAAATGATCCATGAGTCATTTGTGACGTGTACAAATCAACCGCACCTCAATCTGACGCACGGTGTGACCGGTATGGCTAAAAGTGTCTGATATCAATTTCAAATTGACATTAACTTTAGAAAACAACACATGTTACATATAGAAAACTGATCAAATGCACTCATATTGTTTTGATACTTTAGTAAAACTATCCATGAGTCATTATTGACTTGTAAGAATCAACTACACCTCAATCTGATGCACAATGTGATAGGTATGGTTAAAAGTGTCTGATATCAGTTTCAAATTGACATTAACTTTTGGAAACCACACAAGTGACCCATGGAAAACCAAAAAAATGAATTTATATTGTTTTTATACCTTAGTAAAATGATCCATGAGTCATCTGTGATGTGTACGAATCAACCTCACCTCAATCCAATGCACGGTGTGACCGGTATGGCTAAAAGTGTCTGATACCATTTTCAAATTGACATTATCTTTAGAAAACAACACAAGTGACATACGCAAACCAATAAAACACATTCATATTGTTATTATATTTTAGGAAAACAATCCATGAGTCATTTTCGACATGTACAAATCAACAGCACCTCAATCTGACACACAGAGTGACATGTATGGCTGAAAGTGTTTGATATCAGTTTTGAATTGACATAAACTTTAGAAAACAACACAAGTGACAAACAGAAAACCAAGAAAACACATTAGGATTGTTTTTATACTTTAGGAAAACGATCCATGAGTCATTTGTGACATTTATGAATCAATCACACCTCAATCCAATGCACGGTGTGACCAGTATGGATAAAAGTGTATGATATCAGTTTCAAATTGAGATTAACGTTAGAAAAAAACATAGGTGACATATAGAAAACTGAGAAAATGCATTCAGATTGTTTTGATAAATTATAAAAACAATCCATTAGTCATTTTTGATGTGTAGAAATCAACCGAACCTCAATCCGATGCATGGTGTGACCAGTATGGCTAAAAATGTCTGATATCGTACTCAAATTGACATTAACTTTAGAAAACAACACATGTGACATATGGAAAACTAATAAAAAACCATCGTATTGTCAAGATACTTTAGGAAAATTATCCATGAGTGATTTGTGATGTGCATGAATCGACCGCACCTCAATCTGATGCACGGTGTGACCGGTATGGATAAAAGTGTATAATATCAGTTTCAAATTGACATTAACTTTAGAAAACAACACAAGTGACATATAAAAACAGAGAAAATGCATTCAGATTGTTTAGATACTTTAGGAAAAAGATCCATGAGTCATTTTTGATGTGTAAATATCAGCCACACCTCATGCCAATGCACAGTGTCACTGGTATGGCTAAAAGTGTCTGATATCAGTTTCAAATTGACATTAACTTTAGAAAACAACACAAGTGACATACGGAAAACTGAGAAAATATGTTCGGATTGTTTTGATACTTTAAGACAATGATCCATGAATCTTTTTTGACATGTAAGAATAAACTGCACCTCAATCTGACACATAGTGTGACCGGTATGGCTAAAATTGTTTGTTATCAGTTTCAAATTGACATTAACTTTAGAAAACAACACAAGTGACATACAGAAAACCAAGAAAACATGTTCAGATTGTTTTGATACTTTATTAAAATTATCTATGATTCATTTGTGACGTGTATGAATCAACCACACCTCAATATGATGCACGGTGTGACCGGTATGACTCAAAGTGTCTGATATCTATTTCAAATTGACATTAACTTTAGAAAACAACACAAGTGACATATGACAAACCGCGAAATGCATTTGGAATGTGTTGATACTTTAGTAGAATGATCCATGAGTCATTTCTAAATTTTATGAAACAACTTCACCATAATCTAATGCATGGTGTGACTTATAAAGCTTTTCATAAGATAAAGAATCAGTATTTATTAAATGAGATAAATCATCCAAAAACATATTGATTTACATTATTCCCTTTCATTGTTATCATAATTAAAACATTTGAGTTTATCATTTCAATATTTTATATTTCACATTTCTATATTAATGTGTTCTTTCATATTAATGTTTTAATTTATTTCCTTATTGTATTACAAACATAATATTTGTTTTCTTATATAGGTGAATTATTTTCCTTGAGTTTAGATGCTTTTTTCGGTAACATATACCATGGGTGACAATTTGTGATATGGGATCATTAATTTTTATAACGGTTATTGGAAAATTGTAATTGTAACCATGTAAAAAATTGTTTTAAATGTATATAGCAGTGTGTGTTTTTGTATTCATGATGTTAAGTAAATATATATAGCATTGTTTGTCAATATATTGTGTACGTTGTGTCGTCTATCGATTCTTGGTTCATGTGCAGGTGCTATTTTTTGCAGGTGTGCATGTGTGCAGGTGATGGTTCTACAGGTTCAGGGGAAAGTGCATTTAGTCGTGCTTTTTTGAGCGCTGATAAAGGATTCCTTTAACAGAGCTAAAAGAGAGCTGATAAAGGGCCCCATTATCAGCGCTCAAGATAGCGCTGATAAAGTCCCCCCTTTATCAGTGCTAAAAAAAGTGGTGATAAATGGAGTCATTTATAAACGCTTTTTTAAGTGTTGATAAAGGTGGCATTTATCAGCACTTTTTGGAGTGCTAATAAAAGTCCAAGTTGTAGTAGTGGGGATAGGGAATGATGATTAAATACATTCAACTCCCCAGTCAATATATATATTTGTATAATAGTTAATACCCTCGATATAAAAATGGGTATGTTATTTACTAAAAAATATTTTTCCCATAAAAATTGTGGTGAAATATTTTCATCGTAACGATGTTACCTAAAAATTCAAAAAAAAATTGATGAGAGAGAAATGGGTCTCTCATAATTTGGAAATCAAAAGGTTAGTAAGAGAGACATGGAAATACATGTCCCTACATTTGGAAATGGAAATATAATTCATAGGTTCATAAATAATCATGAATAATGAAACGAATGGGACGATCCCTTATATAATTTCATCATATTAACTGGTGTAAAAAAAGGTTTATAAGATGGATAAATGAGAGTAAATGGGGATATCATTATTTATAAATAATATATAAATAAAGGGTGATATTTAATAAAATAACCCAACATAATAAAATGAAAATTTAAAATATATAACGTAAAAGGGGTTATTGATTGAAGTGGAGAGTAAAAGATACATTACTTTTTTGCGTGACTCCAATGTCATGGGAGGGGATTATTGAAAGATTCAAGATTCCTTTGGAGGACTCTAGGGAGTATAGTAAAGATTTTAGTTGTGGTCCAGGGAGTTTTATTTTATAGAAATGGGACCTTGTTATGTTTTATATAAGAAAATAGGGTAATTTCATTATTATTTTTCTTTTGGACTCTATAGAATAAAATCTCCAAAACCATAAACCCTCCATTGATTTTGGCATAGTGTTTCTCCCAAAAAAGAGTGGATTAAATTATTTTATAAGTCAATTTCTAAACATAATAAAATATTTGTCTTGGTAATGTGGAGGTGAGTCACACTCTTAAAAAATGATTTTAAAATCATAAAATATATCATATGTCTTGGAGGACTCATAATTGATTTAAAAAAAATAAACTTAAAACCACATTAATTTAACATAAAGACATATATTTTTCTAAGTATACCTTTTTTAGTACGTATTACATCACATTTGGGTCATTATGATTTCATAAAACACAAAGTATGTTTATACAGTATTTAATTTTTACATGAAAATTTGACTGTCTCAAAAAATAATAATACAAATAAACAATAGATAATTTCAACATCCTGATTCTAATAATAAAAATCATTTCATCTATATAATTTTATAAATATGTGAATTTTCATTTTTCAAATAATAACTGACATGTATTGAAAATGACAGGTTTTTGCCAATAACATTTTTGGAACCCTTATAGAAATTACATTTGACTTCATAAAAATAATACAATAATTTATATTTATTTAAATTTATTTAAAAATAACATTTTATTAAATTTTAATTTATTTCAATAATCTATTAATTCATAAAAATTAAATTTTTATTGAATTTTAATATTAACCAAAAATAATATTTTTTTCATTAAAAGTTTATTTACAAAGTAACAATAATGGGATGAAAATATATTTATTATTTCATATAAAATAATGTAAATAATCCTATAATAGGGTCTTGATACATACCCATTAAATTCATCATCAAATACCCTATGAGTAATGTGCATGATTGTGAGGATTTTATGGGGTCGTTTAGTGAACATGGTTTGGGTCGTGATCTCGATTAGCTTAAAGTACTCTAATAAATAGTTTTTATCATTCAAACTTTGTTGGATATCATCTTGGTATTGGTCTTGATAAAATTCTAAAAATGATATCTCCCTTAGATGATCTAATAAATCAGATTCATAGGGTACGATCTTATTAGTTGAGTGTGTCACTTCATTTTTCTATGTCAATTAAAATTTTTAAACCCTATATTTATACTAATCATGTGATTATTGTTCAACAATAATATAATAAAATGTAAATATACATAACTATCATTAAAAATTCATTGAATATAATAAACCAAAATAATTGATTATGTTTTTTATAACAAAATTATATAATAAGATATTTAATTAAATCAAAAGGGGAACTTTATTTATAAAAGTTCGATTCATTACACTACATGTCTTCCAATACCTGAATGGTTTGCTATGTTCGGTAGCCATTTTGGGGGTGAAATGATGTGCTCAAGAATAAATGTGTTCCAAAGGCCTCCTATAAACCCCCCAAAACTGAAATGTGAAGAGATAATCATGTTCAAAGATAATCTTTGAGGGAACCCCATGGAGTCAGACTATCTACTACACATTGAGTTGCCACATGCTCTCTAGTAAAAATGGCTCTCGAATATATAGGGAGTTGTAACATTTTTTGATTCATTCTATGATCATCCATATGGATTCATGTCCCCTATAAATATGTGGTAACCTAGTAATAATGTTCCAGGATATCCCATAACACTTCCACAATAGCATCTCAAGGGGTTGGGCTAAACCCACTAGAACCTGGTGCTCTTCCTTCACATGCTGACAAGTGACGCATCGAGAGACATACATTGCAACACCCTTCTTCATTCTTGGCCACCAAAACTAACATCATAGGTCTTTTTATATCTTTTCCACAACTTCAAGTACCTCCAAATGGGTTGCATGAAACACCAGCAACACCTCATCCCGCAACATCATTGGTATCATCGTCTATCCTCTAAAAAGGATATTCTGCTCCCCACCTTCAGAATATCTATAAGAAGTATACCTAGTGGATATATGAGTATGTAAGGCCTCATAGTCGGTACCTTCTCACTGATAATCCCCAAAATAGTATAAGATTTATGTGTAATAACAATCACTTGATGATATTAAGAAAAAACATTCTTCATGAAGGGAAAATGAAAAGAGGTGGACTTCTCTGATGCCTCAGCCAATAAATGAGATCATGATATCCTACCTAGATAATCTTCCACAACATTCCCTTTTTTATGATTATAGACTTTTCTAATGTCACAGTCCTATATGAACTCTACAAATCACCTCTATCTTATGTTATGATCCTTCTGATAGAAGATATATATGAGAGTGATGTGGTTAGAGTTAACGATATACCACTCACCCATCAATAAGTTTCACCACATCATTAGTGAGAATACTACCATTGGTAACTCAATATCAATATTTTATTAGTTTGAATCATTTGTAATGAACTAAATTCAACCATAGTCAATAGCTAACATCATCTAAATTAGAATAAACCATTATCTAGTCCCTGATGCAATAAACCATACTATGTACTCAAAACCCTCCTCTAGAAATTTCAAGATAGTATCACTCTTCATCCTCTACCTCAGCTTCTGAAATCACTATTGGAACCCTTCTCTCAATACGATGGGATACCCTTATCTGTATCAAAGATGTCAGGGGTGATGCCACTATGGAAGAATTAGTTACAAACCTCTGATAGTACCATTTCATCCCATGGAATCTTTTCACATTTGTAACACTCTTGGGTGGCTCCCAATAATGAAATTCCTCAACATTTATTAGACCCATATTAAATTTATCCTCTAAGATGACGTGTACTAGAACGTGCACCTATTTAATCCCAAACATGTACTTTAAGAGCTTCCTGTACTGCTGGATCTCAAATAATCTTTCCAAGACCATCCTTACTTGTCTCGTGTGCTCCTCCTTAGATATTGAATACACTAGTATATCATCGATAAATTCCACCATGAACTGGTATAATAATTGTTGAATGATTCAATTCATGAGTCCCACAAACACTGCATGGGATTTCATTATGCCAAAAAACATTACTAAGTACTTATAGAGACCATAGAGGTATTTGAATGTCATCATTAGTATATCCTCATTCTGTACACATATCTGGTAATTATATGATCATAGGTCATCCTTTGAAAACCATCACACCCCTATAAACTAACCAAAGAGTTATTTGATACTAATTAGTTGATACTTATTCTTCACGATCACCTGATTCATGCCCTGGTAATCCACACATAATCTCATGATCACATATTCCTTCTTGTCTAACAACACTTGTGCTACACAAGGGGAAACATGGGGTCTCAAAAATCCCTTATCCAACAAGTCTCTAAACATGACCCTAATATCGTGAAGCTATACAGGTTCCATCTAATATGTTGGTGCATATATAGGTGTCGTCTCAGGATTCAACTTTATGCACAAGTTTATCTCTCGATGGGGAGGTAAACCTAGTATGTCCTCAGGAAAGACATCCTCATATTAGTTAACCATATCTAGAAACTAATATCCCATATCATCCAATTCCCATATAATCAAGTTGGAAAAATTGTGATTAATCCACGGCACTATCCTATGATCAAGATCATCCTATTCTTTCATGGTTAACTGTTCACCCTCATAGGAAAACCTTGTTCTGCCACCGTGCACACACTGCATCCTGTGCCTAAAATAGTCAATATTGTCATGAAATGTGGATAGAAATTCCATACCTAAGATGAAATAGTAAGGCCTCATTGCACCTAAAAAGTGATCCCATATAAAAATATCACCTCCAAGCATCATATCGCATTGTCATCACATGTTTGAAATCCCTGAATTAGAACATGCTGGAGTCTCCAACCACAAGGGTCATTCCAATGGCTCAACCAGAATCTCTTTATCTCTAACTATTGAACTATAAGGGAAGGAATGAATCATGCTTATTTCTATCATTACATTATCTAAAGTTGAAAATAAATAGATCATACATCATATCATCCCTGAATCCTTAGGTTCATAGGAAACCATAGCCTATAGCTGGCCTCGTCCCACTACACTATCTTCTTAAGACAATCATCAAACACTAGGGGTGGTGGTGGTAATATGTAAAACCTCCAACCACCCCTTATTGCCATACCAACCCCTCTTATATTCCCACCACCCTTCAGACCACCATAATCCTACACAAGTATGTACCTTGGCAGTCCCTCAACCATCCAAAAAACCATGTATATGATGAATCAAACCGTCATAATCTAGATGTCCCCTACCATAAAAAGAGAAACACAACCATTCCCTCAGATGATTCGAGCCACCCTAATATCCTTGAACTAGTGACCCTGTGTCCTATGATCGCCTCTTCAAGCGTCTGAAATGATTGGATCACAGATATATTCAATGGATACCTACTGCCAAGGTCTCAGATACTAGATTCCCACAACATGTTCCCACAATCAATGTTTTCTCTAATTAAAATATTTTAACTAAAAATGGTCACTCAAGAACCCCAACATATGTGAGAATGAATAGGGATACCACTACAACCCTGATGTCCCATTGCAAGCCTTTCTCATAAATCCAAGCTCTAAATAGATCATCGTGAACCAAATACAAGGATTAATGTGATAGATTGGTAAAACTCACTGAGTATTTACAAATTTTCAAACTACCCTACTACATACGTAAAATCTCATGTATTTGTACTTATCATAATATTTATGGATATAAATCCTCCCTAAAAATATGTTCAATGTCTTACTAGGGGATAGTTTTCTCTCAAGTGACTGAGTCACTATGCTCTGATGCACCTAGCATATATCAGAATTAGAATCTCTTTATGAACTTCCATCTTATCTATAGGTTTCCCTCTAAGAAAATAAATGTGAGTGACTACCTTGAGCCTATCAACATCCACATGGGGATCTAGCTCACCATAAACCGTGGATTTTTCTTCATTTTAAACTCATTCAAATTCAATTAACCTTTATTCTTCCATAGTGGATACAACTATCAATAGATGCTACTCAATGGGTGGTGGTATTGGTAGTAAACTACCTAAAGTCTCCATATTCGGTACAAGCCCCTATATCGATGCCTCGTCACTTGGAGAATCATCTGCATGATCAGGTAGGAGAATCTTGTCAAGCTATCGGCATAGAGGCTACCCGAACTAAAACAAGTTCTACCATGGTCAAAGAGATTATATCTTGGGATCTCACTTGAAAAGGATATGGAAAACAAAGCCATTCCTGTAAAATTAATTTACCAAAAAAATAACTTCTACTACTTTTTACATGAACTAATGAAAAGAAAGCTGATAAGAGTTATGGTATATGGATATATCGACTGCCACACCATCACTATAGTCTCTGTCCTAAAATCATAACTTGAAACACTAACCATTATTTCCCAAATCCAATCTGATGACTCTAGTACAAATATAGAACATTCTTTGACACAAATCTATCATTACCCAACCCTCTAAGGCAATAACTGTGACTACCTGAAGGAAACCTCCAATAATTGAGGGTTTGGTGGCCAACATCGTGTACCCATACACCAAAAATGGGAGGGAATAGGCTAATATACCTTTACACACACACACACATCTCTAATCCCGTATAATTATGAAAGGTCAAAAAAATAATGCAATTCATGCATACATGTAAGATCTCACAACATAATATTATATTAAAGAACTAAAACCAGAAAAAAGGACTAAACAGAAGCCCAATAAAAAACTATATAGAGTCCAACCTACACTAATAGTGTGGACTAATTGAAAATACAATATCCCCATTAAATCATTGGTCTATAAATCTCTTTCTATGATTCACTAGCTCTTTATCCTCCCAATACATATCCAAATGGGTCATGATCTACATAAGACACAAAACGTGCTGGAAAAGCCCATGCATGGGTGAGTATAACAATACTAAGTTAACACTGTAAAAACCTAAACAATAATCACCATGTTCAGTAAAATTAATAGAATATATAAAAATCAATATCTAATAGAAAACATAGAGATATAGTCCGGAAATACACCACACCACTAGGTGGTCATAACCAAATACAAGCCACATGATTCTTCTTGTAGCAATGAACGTTCCAGAATAATCCACTCCCTGATCCATGATATCATTAGAAAAAATTGACAATTATGATTTGATCATTGGTCACCACCCAATAAATTTCAATGGTTTAAGAATACCTTCATACTAATATAAGGGTTCATGCTCAAAACTAATGAGGTATACAATGAACACAATCTGGATCAACCTTCTATGTAGGGGTTTATATGTCAGTGATACCATAAACCCCATCGATATTTCCTTAAAGAAGGAGGATCAACTCCCCTCCTAGGGAGGTCATGATTATTCAAAAAGAACCCACCTAGGGAACATTGATGATAGATGATTTAACTAGTGTCCCATGAAGGGGTGTCAAAACTCTATTTGAGACATGAACTCTAGAAAGGATAACAATCCTATGATGTGGATGTATCATCACACTATACCCTCATGGGAATGGAAAAAGGGAACATGATCAACCTAGAATGGTCCAAACATAGAAAATTAAGAGTAAAACCTCTCCTAAAGTGGGGTAAACGGTGTGTACCATGGGGTACAAAATGTGTCTAGCTATCCCCATGCCTACCTATGTGGAAGAGCTTCACATGACATGATAGTATCATTATGATTAGAGTGTCGAAGGAGAACATGGAATGTAGAGTCATATGGTATCCTTCCTATGTCACATGTTCATGTAAATGTATGGTTTATGTGTCTGTGTATCTGCTCATGTACACCTAGAAGTTTCTGTTTCCAAGTACCTGGTGTTCCACTAGTCGTGTAATTTTTCTCTTGTCTATGTGCTCTCAAAAGTACATACCATGCTAATTGGGAAGGTCCACATGTAGTGTGACCCTTATCATTATTCTGAATCCCAATATTTATGTCACATGACCCATATCTTCTTCACGAAACCCATGATTCAACTAAACAGGACCCACTGGTAGTGTAATATATATTTACATGTCATGTTCCTCATGATTTTCCAAATAAAGATTTTTATCCACTTTTATTTATCATTTTCTGCTCCCACATTGATTTCTACTAGAAATCACTCAACAGATCTTAGATCTAGGTCGACCGAGCCCTACCATCTACTAATCCCTGGAATCTATCCATCAAAATAGATTAGAAACAATCCGATGACGTCTGATTTATCATGTTCCTCATTAGGATTTGATGAAACCTTGATCTACTCTTTTTCTCCATCAATCCATCCACTGTCATTGTCGATTCTCAAACTAAAACCATCATCGTGTGTCATACTCATGGTATGGGTTTGTTGTACCAATGAATGGTTGTGAAGTGATTCAGATTTGGGTATTGTTTGAATTATTGGACAAAGGAAAATTCTAATGGTGTTTGAATGAGAAATTTTGGAAAACCCATAATCCATAATATTTCATAAATGAACTCTAGAATTTTTTCTTTGGGCCCGATCCATTGTCATAGAATAAGATGAACGAAGAGGAAACATTAAAATGAAAAAAATACTCCATCCATTTAATCTTCCATATGGTGCGTGTATCAATTATGTTCATGGAATTAATTTTTGTTCATCTGAGATAACAAAAAGGAATAAAAACTAAAAAACATCCTAAATAGAGTTTGGATCAATCATTAACAATGATCGGTTATGTGTTTCCATCATTGACAAGATCCATGATCAATATTGGTGCATCAATCCATGATCTGCTCTAGATCCATTATATTCCACTATGAATGTTCTCCGAAATTTGTATGAATCTCCAGGATTTAGGCATCCAACCCTGAGTAATTTCTATAAATGTACATTTAAAAGAGAAAATAGTTCTTGTGTTAAAATGAAAAAAAATATTATTTATTTTATTTAATTTATTTATGATTGTGATGAAGTGTTCATATATGGATTACATAAAAAATTTATATTGTGGCAAGGGTTAAATTCAGGTTCTGGACTCAATGGTTCCTTAAGATTTTGGATCTAAGCCACATTTTGGAATTTATTCCACTTTTTAGGAACCCTTTGAGCATATTCTCTTTGATATATTAGATATATTTCAAATATTTATTTCGGGAACATTAGGACTCAGAATCACACAACATTTTAGTGCTTGGTTTTGAAATTAATCTATATAATATCCAAAAATAATACATGCAAAGTAATTGTCATTATGTTCTCCCCAACATAGGAAATTTCATCACAAAAATAGAAAACCATCTCATAACGATGAGGGTACTGGTCTTGCATCTGGGGATTCTACTCCCTGGTTCTCTCTTATGGATCCCGGTGAGGCCACCAAACATGCTGAAGGGGAACCGATTGGCTACAAAGGATCTTATGCTTCATATCCTAGATCTCTACTTGGTACTCTATGAAGGTAGCTCCATACGTGATATCCACATTTCCCTAGTCAATAATGTGTTATGGGTCACACACATACCTCCTCTAAAGCATCCTTTAGAAGATGATGTGTACCCAATCCAACTTTGGTGGTATATCTAAGTGGTACACCCCCTCACCAACTGTAAAGACCCATAAAATTCAAGGGAAATTTTTTCTTAATTTTTTCTTTGATTTTTACAAGAACGCGGCTTCTGACGGCACCTGATTCCGAGACCCGGTGTGCCCGGAATCAATTTCCAAAGTTTGGCTCGGGTACGTTCAGTGAACGAATGAGCGGGAATTTCTAACTTTTGATCCGGTGCTCGGAATTAAAATCCAAGGACACCAATGAACTCGCAGCGCTGATATTCGCTAAAGGAGACCTTTTCCAAGGGTGCGTTTTTTGTGGGTTGAGAGTTAGTTTTGGGGGAAATTAAATGAAGTTAAATAAATTGTAAAAACACAATTTATTTTTATCCATGTTGGTTATATCCTCACAAAGGGAGTTAGAGGTGGGACCCACATCCACTTAACCTCCCTTGATAGGATTAAGTGTGGTGGGACCCACACAAACCCTAACTCTTCAACTCCCCTTTAAACTCCCCAATAACTCAACTCTATTTAATTTTGACAATGTGTGTTATTAATTAAGTTGAGTGGATTAATTTCAAACTTTTGAAATTCAAAGTGGTTTAGTTGTGTAAATAAAATAAGCCATAGACATTTTCGTTTTGGTTAGATTTCTTTTTCCACCTTGAGAGGTTTGGGAAGCTTTCTTCATCTTCTTCAACCTTGACGAAGAATGCGAAGAACACTTAGGCTCCGACGAAGAACGCCGTCACCATAAGAAGAGAAAGACGTGTTGTCTCTTATCTTCTTCACAGCTGGTGTATTTCCGAAGATCGACGACGCCGCTTCTTTCGATCTTCTTCCCGTGTCAACGAAAGGAGATGTCGCTTCCTCCTCGGGCTTTCTCCGTCAGCTTATGAAGCTTCTCCAGCGGCGTTACCTCTTCGGACGCACCTCGACGTCAATGGAATCAATGTACGATTCCCGCGACGCTCGACCTCCGCGACGCTTGTCTTCCGCGGCTTGTTAGCGTGCTCCGCTCTTGAAACCAAGGTAGGGGATTATTGTTATTTTATTAATTTTTTCCGTTCTTGATTCTAGCATGTCGAACCTCATGGTTAATCGACTAAATGTTATCATTTAACGAGAGGGGGCTGGACTGCACAAACACGGCTAAACTCCCTCCTATGTTCATGTTTGTTCCCTTGAGGATGGAATGGGATGGCGTAGGGTCGTCGCACCACGCGGTAATTACACAGCAAGTGTTGCGCGGCGCCGTCGCGCCGAGCCGTGGAAAGAAATTCAAGAACGCGACGTCGTCGCGTCATGTCGAAGGAAGTCGAAGGCACCACGGCCGGAGCGGGGCCGTGGCGGAGGGGCGAGGTACCGTCGCACCGCGCCGGACGACAAGGGTCGCGGCTGGTTTCGGGCCGCAGCGGAGCTTGGTGACCGGCGGCCAACCGGGCCGCCGGTGTCAGAGCCGAAAAGGGGACCGACCACCACCCGTCCCGTTGAGAGGGAGCCGACCGGCCAGGTCGGGCTGGCCGGAGTGGAGAAACCTGGGGGAATTAAATTCCCCCGGCCAGCCGAACGGGCCCCCATAATGGGGGGGGGTCGCGGTTACACAATGGGGGGCAGGCGCCCCCCCTCTTTTTCAATCAGCTTGGCCGAAGCCGAGCTGGCAGGGCGCTGGGCGCGCTGCCCCCAGCCGGACCGGCGCCGGGATGGGCCGGGCCGCGCCCAGCCGGGCCGACCCTGTCTGGGGTGGGTCGACCCGGTTCGGGCCAGCCGGGGGGGTCTCGGGCCGGGTCGGCCCGGGCCTGAAACCCCCGATACCGAACTGTTCAGGTTCAAATGCCCATAACACGGGCTACAGACCTCCAAACGACGCGCCGTCAGCGGCGATGCGATCCTTGGATCAAGACGGTCGTTTAGGTATATCGCAATTAAGGTTTAGGATTATTTTGAGTTCGTTCGGGTTGGTTCGTACACGAAACCAACCGGGCCCTCAGAGCAGAAACGCTCATATCTTGAGCTACGGATGTTCGATTGACGTGCCATCATCTTTGTTGAGTTCCTCTTAATGAGGCGGATCTTTTGGCATACTCTGCCCAAGGTTTGGATGTAGGTGGAGTACAGTCAGGTTGGTTTTGCCGTAAAAACCAACCGGGCCCCTGGAACGAAAAAGCCAATAACTCTCAGACCGGGCGTCCGATTGATGAGTCGTCTGTTGCGTTGAGTTCCTGTTGACAATACAGCACTTTTGGATACATCAAATCTGGACTATGGGACTATTGATGTATCAGCCTCTCAGTTCGTGGAGCAGACCCTCCCGAACGAGCTTGTTGTGTCCGGGAATCCTAGAGCTGGCTGCGACTACTACTGTGACTGCGACGACGACTGATCAGAGATCCTTAGTGGATTCGATGACGATGACTACAGCACTCAGAGATCATGTGTGGATCAGTGCTACCGATCCTGTGTGGGTCCGATCCTTTGTGGGTCCGATCCTGTGTGGGTCAGCGCTCAGCGGTCCTGTGTGAACCAGCGCCTACAGATCCTGTGTGGGTCCGATCCTATGTGGGTCTTTGCGGGGGTTTGTACCTATCGATCCTTTGTGGGTCCGACTACTTAGATGGATCAGTGATCATCTCTATCGTCCTCAAAAAAGTATACATGTGTGAGCTGAATCCTGTTTCCTTCCTATGTGGATTGTGTTGTGCTATCCTGTGTGGATTACGTTTTTCTTTCCTGTGTGGAATACGTATACTTTCCTGTGTGGACTGAGTTGTACTTGGGCTCGGAGGTTGGAGCATATTGGAATTGATGACTTAGGTATATGTATGGGCATATACCTAAGCAGTGTCGGTTGTTACTTCGTGATTGTATCTTTCCTTTATGGTTTGTCCTTTGTGAATTTTGGGAGACCTTCGGGGGTCTCGGGGTCCCTACTGAGTAGCTTATACTCACCCCTGCACGGGCTATGCCCGCACTACGTTGTGTTGGTTGCAGACGACGGACAACGTTGATTGTGGTTGAGGCTTGCAGAGCAGGATGATACCTGGAGGTGGTCCACTGGGCCGGACATACTCGGAGAGGACGGCGGGACCTGAGGAGCAGTGGAGCTATCTGTACCCACCCTTCAGGTGGGATTTTTAGTGGGTAGCTCGGCGTTGCGGCTTTACTTTTTTGTTGCTGTTTTTCCTTTCGAGTTGTACTTTACTTTCAGTATGGGTTTGTATACTGGCCCACTTACTTTTCCGCACTTCACTCTTGTACCAGCTTTTACTTAGTGTTTAGTTTTTACGCTTTCTTACTCTATGGTACTTGTTTACTTTACAAAGACAATGCCTTCCCTTTTACCGTGATTTACGTCTTGGTGCTAGTCGCCATCCCCTGGCCTATGGAAGGCGGGCTTGGGGTAGTCACGGCACGGGCCCCGAGGACGGGTCGTGACAAATTGTTATCAAAGGCAGTTCGGTTCTACCGTGAACTCTAATCTTTTCTATGTGAAGCAATAATGTTTAGCATATTTAGTGTGGTTATTAGTCCAGGGAGTCCAGTGTTGGTGCGGCGGCCGACGTATCCGTACACCAGGACCCTGACTTCTAATTCCCGACTTAATGCACGAAAACATTAATTGCTTGTGTGTTTCAAGTTTTCTTTGTGATTACTTTGTATCAGCTCACCAGGTATACTGTTCTGACCGTGGAGCACCTGTTTCCTTTTCAGGATGGCCCCACGACGGCAGCCAGCTAGGGTTCCAAGAGTCGGGCGTGATGACAGCCCACCGAGCGACGAGGCCTCGGTTCAGGGCCCTTTGTCAGCAGTGGCACCGGCGGTAGCACTACCCTCTGAGCCACCGATACTTCCAGCACCAGCCGCTGACGATGCACGTCGCCTCAGAGCACTGCATGAGTTTCAGCGCCAGCGACCACCTAGGTTTCGTGGGGAGATGGACCCCCAGGTAGCCGAGGACTGGCTGGAGGCAGTCGTACGTGTTTTCAGGCTAGTGAGGACACCAGCAGACTTCATGGTGATCCTCGTTGCGAGCCTACTGCACGCAGCAGCGGGCCGATGGTGGAGCATGATGCTCCAGGTGCACGATGAGGCATCTCTACTCTGGACAGACTTTGAGAACATCTTCTGCTCAGAGTTTGTCCCAGCCACCCTCCATGCGGTGCGCATTCAGGAGCTTCCTCAGCTGCGTCAGGGCAGCATGACGGTCGCCCAGTACTCGGAGAGATTTACCAATCTCTCGCGCTACTCAACAGACATGGTACGGGACCCATTCTTCTGGGCTCGGACCTTTGAGCAGGGATTGAGACACGAGATTAGGGCATCGCTGATCTCCCTCAGCATTCTGACTCAGACATGAGTACTGGAGCGAGCCCTTTTGATGGAGAGTTTTCTTGCTGAGTCTACACCAGCGCTGAGACCCACCGCAGGGCGGCACGTAGCAGAGTCTTCTGCAGCAGGCAGTCGACGGATGACACATGGGTCCAGGCAGACCAGACCCTCAGGCAGACGACCTCAGGACACTGGCTCAACAATGCGGGGCACACAGCACAGAGCCAGTCTTTCGAGAGGCAGGCAGTGCTACTGATGCGGCGGGCAGGGCCACATGGCTCGTGATTGCCTGACCCGCCATGTAGAGGAGCAACAGACGGTTGAGGGACCACCGAGGCAGAGGCAGAGGGTCGACCGTGGCAGTCCGTAGGGAGGAGGCGGACGAGGCAGAGGAGCTGGCTAAGCAGCAGGTGGTGGGCGATGCTTTGAGTCTCTACCACCACCACCACCAGGAGGTCCACCACGACCACAGGGAGCTGGTGGGAAGAGACGGGCACAGCTCCAGGAAGTGGAGGCCTACGACCACGGCATGCCCGAGATGATTCGAGGTACGATCTGTGTCTATTCTACCCTTGCTGCAGTTCTTATAGACACAGGAGCGAGTCACTCTTTCATAGTCGCTGCCCTTGTTCGGAGCTCGGAGATTCCGACAGAGCCGTTGGCTCGATCCTTACGGCTAGAGACTCATACGGGAGCAGACTCAACGATTACGCACTAGTGCCGGTAGTGTGAGCTTACTCTAGGAGGCGAGAGCTTCGGCTGGGATCTTCTTGTAGCAGCGTCGAGGCCTTACGAAGTCATCTTGGGCATGGATTGGTTGTCTATTGTCCATGCACAGATTGACTATTTTAGGCGCAAGGTGTGATGTGTACGCACCGACAGGAGGAGGTTCACCTTCACTGGCGAGAAGGGAGCCTTTGCAGCAGAGGATGGACTTCCGCAGAGGAGAGGACAACCCATTACTCATCAGTTGGCTAGCCTCATCCTAGGAGTAGTTGACGTGCAGAGTCCTGGTTTTCCTGCAGTGGTGGATCAGTATGCGGACGTTTTCCACGACGACGTTCTAGGGATACCTCCTCGCAGAGAGGTAGAATTTTATATTGACCTGTACCCCGGAACAGGCCCGATATCGACTCCATCATATTGGATGGCCCCCGCCGAGCTTCGAGAGCTGCGGGTACAGTTGGAGGACTTGCAGGGAAAGGGGTTCATCTGACCCAGTGTTTCACCATGGGCTTCCCCGATTTTGTTCGCCAAGAAGGCGGACGGGAGCTTGCGACTTTGTGTCAACTATCATTGCCTGAACCAGGTGACAGTGAGCAACAAGTATCCGCTGCCGAGGATTGATGACCTCTTTGATCAGATCAAGGGAGCACGGTGGTTCTCGAAGATAGACCTCAGGTCAGGCTATCATCAGCTCAGAGTTCGAGACGAGGATGTATAGAAGACGGCCTTCAGATGTCGGTATGGCCACTATGAGTTCTTGGTTATGCCCTTCGGCGTATCCAATGCTCCAGCAGTGTTCATGGCCCTCATGAACAGGATATTTCAGCCATACCTTGATCGATTTGTCGTGGTCTTCATCGACTACATTTTGATCTACTCGACGATTGAGGAGGAGCACGCCTACCACCTGCGGGTTGTACTAGACACACTCCGAGAGCACCAGCTTTATGGTAAGCTCTCGAAGTGTCAGTTCTGGATACGTGAGGTCCACTTCTTAGGACACATCATCTCTGAGGCAGGAGTTGTAGTGTATCCTGCGAAGATCGAGGTAGTGTTAGCTTGGGAGCCACCCAAGAGCGTGACGGAGGTGCGGAGTTTCTTGGGATTATCGGGATACTACCGGAGATCCGTGCCGGACTTCTCTAGAGGTGTGGCACCACTCTCAGCTTTGATGAAGAAGGGGAAAACCTTCGTGTGGTCAGACAGATGTCAGTAGAGCTTCCAAGAGCTGAGATAGAGATTGACCAGCGCACCTATCTTGAGGTTGCCTGAGGAGGGAGTAGGGTACGTAGTCTACTGCGATGCATCAGGGGCCAGACTCGGATGTGTCCTAATGCAGGAGCGGACAGTGATCGCCTATGGATCACGTCAGTTGGGGCCGCATGAGCAGAACTACGCTACCCATGACCTGGAGTTGGCAGTAGTGGTCTTCGCTCTGAAGACTTGGCGACACTACCTGATGGGCGAGCGCTTTACAGTATTTTCTGATCATCAGAGTCTCAGGTATATCTTCTCGCAGAAGGACCTGAACCTGAGACAGTGGCGATGGCTCGAGTACCTCCAGGACTATGACTTTAAGATAGTCTATACTCCTGGGAAAGGGAACGTAGTAGTCAATGCCCTCAGTAGGAGGTCGGGCATTCAGCTGCTTGAGGAGGCGACGGAGCAGCTAGCCTCTTTGCAGATATCCTTCATGGATAGAGATGGAGAAGCCTTCCTTCAGTCTCTCACATTCACTCCTCCACTACTACAGCGAGTCAGAGAGGCACAGCGTGGGGATGCTGACTGTGGGACACGACATGAACAGATATCCTCAGGACAGGCACCTGATGGTTTCTCCTTTGGAGTAGAGCACAACATCCTTTTCAGAGGATGTACCATGGTACCAGTCGCTTTGCGAGAGGAGGTGCTGAGAGAGTTTCACACTTCTCCTTTGGCGGTACATCCTGGAGTGGCGAAGATGTACCAGGATCTCAGACGACAGCACTGGTTCCCGGGCATGAAGAAGGTTGTGGCAGAGTTCGTTTCTCAATGCCTCACCTGCCAGCAGGTGAAGACTGAGCACCAGGTACCAGCAGGCTTGGTACAACCCTTGGAGGTCCCGGAGTGGAAGTGGGACATGTTATCTATGGACTTCATGACTGGACTTCTACGCACTTCCAGAGGTCACGACTCCATTTGGGTGATTGTCGACCGACTCACCAAGTCGGCTCACTTCTTACCAATCAGAGAGCAGGGATCAGTGGAGAGCTTGGGACGTCTTTACGTTCAGGAGATTGTGCGCCTTCATGGTGTGCCATCTTCTATCATCTCCAATCGAGATGCTCCCTTTACTTCCTGGATTAGGAAGGGATTGCAGGAGGCATTCGGGAAGCAGCTACGTCTGAGCACAGCCTTTCACCCTCAGACGGATGGTCAGACAGAGAGGACCATTCAGACTCTCGAGGACATGCTCCGCGCATGTGTCCTTGACTTTGGTCGTAGCTGGGAGGACCACCTACCCTTGGTGGAGTTTGCGTACAACAACAGCTACCACTCCACCAACAGGATG
Organism: Viscum album; assembly: GCA_963277665.1. Lineage (NCBI taxonomy): Eukaryota > Viridiplantae > Streptophyta > Magnoliopsida > Santalales > Viscaceae > Viscum > Viscum album. The sequence continues at coordinate 1,519,308,609 of OY728131.1, forward strand.
GAACCGTACGAGAAATTGTACGACCGACCTTGTAGATCTCTTTTGTGCTGGACAGACCCTGGGGAGTCAACACTTATGGGACCGGAGATGGTCCAGGCCATGACAGAGAAGGTCCAGGTCATCCAGGAGCGGATGAGGACAGCTCAAAGCCGGCAGAAGTCATACGCTGATAGGAGGAGGAGGCCACTAGAGTTCGAGGATGGCGGCCACGTCTTCTTGCGGGTCTCACCTCGATGTGGTATACGGAGATTTGGCCGAGGCAGCAAGTTATCTCCGCGCTTCATCGGACCCTTCCAGGTCCTCAGTAGGATTGGTGAGGTGGCTTATCGTCTGGCTCTACCACCTCAGTTGCACCGGGTGCACGATGTCTTCCACGTGTCTCAGCTGAGGAGATATGTGCACGACCCGACGCACATCATTGACCATGGGGAGCTTGACATTGATGATGGGGAGACTTTTACGAAGGTCCCGGTGGAGATCGAGGATCGACAGGAGCGGGTCCTACGTGGATGGTCGATTCCTCTAGTGTGCATCATATGGCAGCATGGGAACCCCCAGGAGAGCACTTGGGAGTGGGAGGCTCAGATGCATGCTCAGTACCCTCATTTGTTTCCCTAGTTTTGATGTATCTTTATGGGGACGTAAATCCCTGAGGTGGGAGTAATGTAAAGACCCGTAAAATTCAAGGGAAATTTTTTCTTAATTTTTTCTGTGGAATTTTACAAGAACGCGGCTTTTGACGGCACCTGATTCCGAGGCCCGGTGTGCCCGGAATCAATTTCCGAAGTTTTTCTCGGGTACTTTCAGTGAACGAATGAGAGGGAATTTCTAACTTTTGATCCGGTGCTCAGAATTGAAATTCGAGGACACCAATGAACTCTTAGCGCCGATATTCTCTTAAGGAGATCTTTTCCGAGGTTGCATTTTATGCGAGTTGAGAGTTAGTTTTGGGGGAAATTAAATGAAGTTAAATAAATTGTGGAAACACAATTTATTTTTATCCATGTTGGTTATATCCTCCCAAAGGGAATTAGAGGTGGGACCCACATACACTTAACCTCCCTTGAGAGGATTAAGTGTTGTGGGGCCCACACTAACCCTAACTCTTCAACTCCACTTTAAACTCCCCAATAACTCCACTCTATTTAATTTTGACAACTTGTGTTATTAATTAAGTTGAGTGGCTTAATTTCAAACTTTTGAAATTCATAGTGGTTTAGTTGTGTAAATAAAATAAGCCTTAGACTTATTTTATTTTGGATAGATTTCTTTTGCCACCTTGAGAGGTTTGGGAAGCTTTCTTCGTCTTCTTCAACCTTGACGAAGAACGCAAAGAACACTTAGGCTCCGACGAAGAACGCCGTCACCATAGAAAGTGAAAGGCGTGCCGTCTCTTCTCTTCTTCGCAGTCGGTGTGTTTCCGAAGATCGACGACGCCGATTCTTTCGATCTTCTTCCCGTGTCAAAGAAAGGAGACGCCGCTTCCTCCTCAGGCTTTCTCCATCAGCTTACGAAGCTTCTCCAACGACGTTACCTCTTCGGACGCACCTCGACGTCAACGGAGTCGACGTACGATTCCCGCAACGCCCGACCTCCGCGATGGTTGTCTTCCGCGGCTTGTTGTCATGCTCCGCTCTTGAAACCTAGATAGGGGATTATTGTTATTTTATTAATTGTTTCCGTTCTTGATTCTAGCATGTCGAACCTCGTGGTTAATCGACTAAATGTTATCATTTAACGAGAGGGGGCCGGACCGCACAAACAAGGCCTAACCCCATCCTATGTTCATGTTTTTTCCCTTGCGGTTGAAACAGGATGGCGTGGTGCCGTCGCACCACGCGGGAATTACACGGCAAGTATTGCGCGGCGTCGTCGCGCCTCACTGTGGAAAGAAATTCAAGAACGCGACGCCGTCGCGTTGCCTCGAAGGAAGTTGAAGGCTCCGTGGCCGGAGCGGGGCCACGGCAGAGGGGCATGGTGTCGTCGCACCGCGCCAGACGACAAGGGCCGCAGCCGGTTCCGGGCCACGGTGGAGCTTAGTGACCGGTGGCCAGCCGGGCTGCCGGTGTCGGAGCCGGAAAGGGGACCGGCCACCGCCGGTCCCATTGAGAGGGAGTCGGCCGGCCAGGTCGGGCCGGCCAGAATAGAGAAACCCGGGGGAATTAAATTCCCCTGGCCAGCCGAACAGCCCCCCATAATGAGGGGGGGCCGCGGTTACACAAGGGGGGGTAGGCGCCCGCCTCTTTTTCAATCAGCTCGGCCGAAGCCGAGCTGGCAGCGCGCTGGGTGCGCTGTCCCCAACTGGACCGGCGCCTGGCCGGGCCACGCCGGGCTGGGCTGTGCCCGGCCGGGCCGACCCTGTCCGGGGTGGGTCAACCTGGTTCGGGCCATCCGGGTCGGCCCGGGCCCGAAATCCCCGATACCAAACTATTTAGGTTCAAATGCCCATAACTCGTGCTACGGACATCCAAACGATGCACCGTCAGTGGAGATGTGATCCTTGGATCGAGATGGTCGTCTCGGTATATCTCACTCAAGGTTTCAGATTACTTTGAGTTTGGCCGGGTTGGTTCGTACACGAAACCAACCGGGCCCTCGGAGCGGAAACGCTCATATCTTGAGCTACGGACGTCCGATTGACTTTTCGTCAGCTTTGTTGAGTTCCTCATAGTGAGACGGATCTTTTGGCATACTACGCCCAAGGTTTGGACGCAGGTGGAGTACGGTCGGGTTGGTTTTGCCTTAAAAACCAACTGGGCCCCTAGAACAAAAAAGCCAATAACTCTCAGACCGGGCGCCCGATTGACGCGCCGTCTGTTGCGTTGAGTTCCTGTTGACGATACGGAACTTTTGGATACATCAACTCTGGACTATGTGACAGTTGATGTATCAGCCTCTCGGCTCGTGGAGCGGACCCCCCCCCCCCCCCCGGAATGAGCTTGCTGTGTACGGGAACCCTAGAGCTGGCTGCGACTGCTACTGCGACTGCGACGACGACTGAGAAGAGATCCTTAGTGGATTCGACGACGGCGACTACAACACTCAGCGATCCTGTGTGGACCAGTGCTACCGATCCTGTGTGGGTCCGATCCTATTTGGGTCAGCGCTCAGCGGTCCTGTGTGAACCAGCACCTACAGATCCTGTGTGGGTCTGATCCTGTGTGGGTCTTTGCGGGGGTTAGTACCTATCGATCCTTTGTGGGTCCGACGACTTAGATGGATCAGTGATCATCTCTATCGTCCTCGAAAAGTATACTTGTGTGAGCTGAATCCTGTTACCTTCCTGTGTGGATTGTGTTGTGCTATCCTGTGTGGATTACGTTTTGCTTTCCTGTGTGGAATACGTATACTTTCCTATGTGGACTGAGTTGTACTTGGGCTCGGAGGTTGGAGCGTATTGGAATTGATTACTTAGGTATATGTATGGGCATATACCTAAGAAGTGTCTGTTGTTACTTCGTGATTGTATCTTTCCATTGTGGTTTATACTTTGTGGATTTTGGGAGACCTTCGGGGGTCTCGGGGTCCCTACTGAGTAGCTTATACTCACCCCTGCACGGGCTATGCCCGCACTACGTTGTGTTGGTTGCAGACGACGGACATCGTTGATCGTGGTTGAGGCTTGCAGAGCAGGACGATACCTGGAGGTAGACCACTGGGCGGGACATACTCGGAGCGGACGGCGGGACCCGAGGAGCAGTGGAGATATCTGTACCCACCCTTCAGGTGGGATTTCCAGTGGGCATCTCGGTGTTGCGGCTTTACTTTTCTGTTGTTGTTTTCCCTTTTGAGTTGTACTTTACTTTCAGTATGGGGTTGTATACTAGCCCACTTACTTTTCCGCACTTCACTCTTGTACCAGCTTTTACTTAGTGTTTACTTTTTCCGCTTTCTTACTATGTGGTACTTGTTTACTTTACAAAGGCAATGCCTTCCCTTTTACCGGGATTTACGCCATGGTGCTAGTCTCCAGCCCCTGTCCTAAGGAAGGCGGGCTTGGGGTAGTCACGGCACGGGCCCCGAGGATGGGTTGTGACACCAACTCTAGGAAGTATCTAGAAGAGACTAATGAATCTTGAAGATAAATTTTTTCTACAACCAAATCCACCCAATCCATGATGAGGTGTGACTCTTAGGAACAAAAGTTATCCCTCCTTAAACTCTAGAGGTATTCTTCATCAACACTCATAAGAATTTAGATGGCTCTATGTATTATTAATCTTCTATAAGATGATCTGCACCTTCCCAATTGTAGTGCATGCCAACTATGGGCCCATGAGTGCTGACTCATCTGGCTTAGTACAAAAAATGTGGTGACCTATAGGTCCACCAGTACAAATCCTATAATGGTGAAATACCAATGGGGAAATGGTATTTTTTTGTGCACAAAATACACCAATGTTAGGTCATCCTCCCTAATATAGACAACGTCCAACTTGTAGGCCCGTAGTATGTCTTCCAAGACCTATATGGTCCGCTCTATATGGTCGTTAGTCGGTGGGAAAAATGACATGCTCAAGTGTAACTGAGTTCCAATGGTGTCAAATAATCCCCACCATAACCAATAAGTGATGTGAACTTGATGGTCAAATATGATCTCCAAGATAACTCCTTGGATTCAAGCTATCTCTTGTATGTAGAGGCGTCCCAATAACTATATCGCACTATGCTCTCAAATAGGTAGAACTGGGCCCACATGGTGAGTTTGTCTATGATAACACATATGGAATTATTTTCTCTGTACACATGTGGTAAGACAATCATGAATTCCATGGATATCCTATCCCACATCCACTCTGACACGTCATGGGTTTTGGTGAGACATGCAATAACTTGGTGTTTTTCCTTCACCTAATGATAATTGAGGCATCTATAGAAATACTCTGTAAGTCCCTTTTCCATGAATAGCCAAAAAAATTGGTGTTGGAGGTTATGTTACATAATTTACACTCATGTATGTACCACCAAAGGGGATGTATGAAACTCCTAAAACACCACCTCCGACAATGTCAAATTTTCAATAATCCATCCTCTAAAAATTATATTTTTCTCCCATCATTAAAAATATCCATCAGGAACATTTCTAGTATATATTTTTTTAAGTAAGTTCTCATATTAGATACATCCTCAATGAGAATCCTTGAAACACTTTAAATGAGATGGGGTAAAAACCATCGATTGAAGATATGAAGGACCAACATTGTCAATGAAGGGTAACTAAAATGAGTATAGATGCTCTGACACTCATCCAAAAATGAGAACAGTATTCCATACTTATATCATGTGAAACTATGTTCACCTTTCCAAGAGAATTGAAAATCTAAAATTCATTGCCTTGGAGGAACTCTAGCCATCAAATTTGTCTTAAGTTAAGATCATTTAGAGAGAAGATATACTTGAGACTCTTATGCACATATTAAACGATAAATACAAATGGATCATGTTTTCTAGGGACCATGTGTGGTGGATGGGTTGTGTGTGATGGCAGCTGTTCAGTAAACTTAGCATCCTTTGCAAGGCGGGGTCAGGGTTCATCCCTCCAAGCGGAGGCTATGGCAATGCTCACCGAGCTTAGATTATGAAGAAAAAATGGATGGATATCATGGAAGTTAAAATGGAATCTTTAATTGTTCACAAATCCTTCAAAGGGTATGGTGGATATCCTTGATTGATTACCTATGTTATTAGAATGTGTAAAACCATGCTTAGTAGCACATCTCATGTCCATCATACTCGGATGGAGGGAATTTAAATATATAATCACTTTCCTTCATTGGATTTTTCAGGTTTGTGGATGTTTTTTCATACTATAGATTGTCTGAATCCTTAAGGGGTTAGCATTATTAAGTGGGGTTCCCTCATGATACAATATTATAAGCCTCCATAGAGTATGTTCTATCATCTAGGGTAAGTGGGAGATCCTTTCTTTGTTGATTTCTTTTTACTTTTCTCCTTTAAGAAAATTATTTATGATGATGATGAGAGTAAATGATAAATCATTAAACCATCATGTAGTGGCATCACATCTTTAGTGAGAAGAATATTATTGTTAACTAATAATTATGGGTTGTGTAGTTTTTATCATGTGGTCTCAACTGAAGTGAACCATAGGCAATAATTTCCTACCACATCATTAGATCAAAATAATGTATGCTCCCTACTGCATCTCATAATAGTAAGTACTCGACACCCTCCGCTAAAAATCTCAATATGGGAGCGCTCGTTGAACACTTCCTAGGATTTGATAAGAACCATTGTAACATTTATTTCCACATGAAGGGATTCCCATTATAATTTAAATTTTTTAAGGTTTATTTTTCTCTAGAGAAATTAGGTACAATCCTCCAAATAGTAACTATCCAACCCAAGGAAACTCCTCACCTCAGTATGACTCCTTCATGGATCCAAAAGAAAAACTAGCTCTACCTTTGCTGGATCAACTACAACTCCAACTTCTATAATGATGTGTCTTGTAAAGTGGACCTATCAAATAAAAAACTGACACTTGAATAGATTCGGATAATGTTTTTTCTCGTGAAGTGTGTCTAAGAAATCCTTAATTGTCTCATGTGCTCCTCCTCGAACACTAAATACAAAAGGATTTCATCGATAAATACCACTATGATTGAGTATAATTAATACTTAATGATCCATTTAAAGAGTACCATGAACAATTTTGTGGTGTTTGATATACTAAATGGGATTTCCATGTACTTATACTGTTAATAGTGGAATCTGAATGTCATCTTCGGTATATCTTCATCCCATAATCAGAGCTGCTGATAAACAGACCTTAGGTAAACCATCAAGAACCATCATGCTCTTGTCAAATAATCACACAGGTCATCATTCCTTGGTAGTGGATACATATTATTCATTCTCACCAGATTCATATGCCACTAATCCCTGCACAACTTCAAGATCTCATTTTCCTTCTTTTTGAACAGTGTTATGGATAACCAGGGGAAACACTAGTTCTAACAAATCCCTTCTTCTGTAAGTCTTCCAACTATATCCTAAACACATGAAGATATGTTAAATCCATCTGATATGTTGGTGTAGATATTAGTTCCATACAGGGATGCAAGTCTATGTAGAATTATAGATCTCATAGAGGAGGTAATCTTTGTATGGAATCAGAAAAGACATCCTCATATTCCTCCATAACTGGAAGAAATTGATGGTCTAAAGAATCCACTACTCTAATAGTCATGCTAGAAAACTAGTGAGTAATCAGATGTAATTTCATATTCTAAATATCATCCTACTCTATAAAGGTTCCCTTTTAACCCACATAGAAAAACATCATTCCTTCACTATAGACACATAACATCCTCTTCCCAAAATAATCCATATGTGCATGAAATGTGGATAGACATTCCATACCTACTATGATGTTGTAAGGACTCATTACTACTAAAAATATATCCTATAAAAAACCCAATCCTCTAAGTGTGAGATTGTATTTTGTACATAGGTGAATAGTTTATGAGTCAATGCATGTCAGATTCTCTAACCATAACGGTCGAGCCAATGGATCAACCAGAATTTATATGTCTCGATCCAAAGAAGTGGTAGGGAATGAATGAATCACATTTATGTCTATCAATACTAAAGATAAAGTATAAAAGACATAGATCATACCTCATATCAACATGAGATAATTGGAGCCAAAGGCCATCACATCCTACAGTTGTTCTCGTCCTTTTCCACCATCTCTCTGAGCCTGGAGTCGAACACCTAGTGGTTGTGTAAATAGGTAGAACCGTTGACCACCTCTTATTGCCCTACCGACATATATTTCATGTCAGAAACCTTGTTCACCACCCTGAGCCTACCTCTATCACTACCTCGGTGGTCCCTCAACCCTCTCATGATCATCGATACGATAGGTTTGACAATCCCAATCTTGATGTACTTGACCATCGTAGGAGGAAAATTGCCTCTCCCTTGGCTGATTCCAATCACCCTGAGGGCACTACACTACTGAACCCATATCCTAGGATCACTTCTTGAATCATTTGAAATTATTAGATAACTATGATTTTCTTCTACATCTTGAATCTGAGATCTGAGCTACTAGATTCCTACTAGTATTTACCATTACCGGTGTTTCCCCTTTTAGAAATATTTCCACCACCAAGGATCTCTTAGTCTCCCCAGCATAGGTGTGAATAGAAAGTGACTGATTCCATTATTTGTTGACACAAGCCCTAATCAAATGTATGTGCTTTTAAAAAAATAATCAGGAACCATATACCTGGAGTAACAAGAGATATCATTAAACCTCACTGAGTATTATTCCATTGTGAAAGGCTCATATTGTTGATGCATAAGCTTCTGTATGTGTATAGATCACAATATGGATGAATGTAACTCCTACCAAAAAATAATCCAAAATTATGAGTAGGAAAAAATTGTCTTATTTTGTGATTGTGTCACTATGTTGAACCATCACATAATAGATCCCTCAAGAAGAAACTCCATGAGGATCTCCTTCTAATTTTCAGGTATCCTCACATGGTCAAAAACCATAGTGACAACCTCTATAAAGTCCTCAACCACCTAGGGGTCTGGTTCACCCTGAAACATAGGAATTTCCTGCCTTTGAAACTCTTGTGATTCACTAAACATTTGTCCATCCTCATATGGTAATACTATTTCCATCAAAAAATAGTTGGTTGTGCGGATGGTAAACCACATGGATGTGATATCTATTTTACAAGCCCCTATATTGATGCCTCGTCACATGAAAGATCATCCTGGTCATCACAAAGGGAAATCCTATCTAGCTCTCTATGTGGAGGCATCATGAAGTAACACAAGATGTACCATATCCAAACAAAGTAAATATAGTGAGTTAAATCAAAAATAACTTGGAAAACACAACCATTTCTATATGATGTATGTACCAAAAAATAATATTTTAGAAAAATTTTACATTCCCCATGTTGAAAGGAATGTGATTGGAGTCCGGGTGTGTGGATAAGTCATTCCTCATACCAATATTGGAGTCTATTTCCTAAAATAAAAACAAAAAACACTTAAAATATTTTACCCAAACAACCTCGCCAACTTTAGTCCTAATGTAGAACCTGCTCGAATACCAATTTTTCACAACCTAGCCAACCAAGGTGTAAACCCATTATTACCTCCAAGACCACCTCCAATAGGCCAGGGTCTAGAGACCAGCACCGACTATGCATATCCCACAATAATTTTGTATTAGCCTAATGTACCTGTACACTCACACAAACACCTCGAAGCCAAACAAATCCAAAATGTAAACCAACTAATTAAATGCATTCATGCATCTAATATCCCACAAAAGTGTGATGGTAAAGTATTGAAAGTGGAAATATGGGTCAAACACAAGCCCAACCAAAAACTATAATGATTCCAACCTACTCTAAGGGAAAAGACTAAATTTAAATGCACGATCTTGATAAACACCTTATCCTATCAAGCTCCAACTATGCTCCACCTGCTCTATGTCCTCTAAGGATGCATCCAAATAGAGAGTCATATTCATAAGACATGACACATGTTAGTGAATCCCATGCCTATGTGAGTATTAAAGTACTCAACAGGACACCCCTAACACACACAAAACTAAGCACCATGTAAATTCAGATCAATAAAAGACATAATAATCAATTTATAACAGAGAACACCAAGATATACTCAAGAAATAAACCAAGACACTAGGCTTCCATAACCAACTGCCAGTCCCAGAATTTTTCCTCATGCAACACTTGTTTTGGGAGAAACCACTGCATAATCCATACTGTCACTGAGAATAGTAAAAGAAGAGTTTTAGATAATTAGTCCCCACACAATATATCTCACTGGTCTAATAGTATCTTAATACTAAAATAGGGGGTCACTCCCTAAACCATTGGGGGGCTCCACCAATAACATTTGGATCAACCCACTATCTATGGGATCATATGTCAACGAGACCAAAAACACATTCGATACGACCTTCATGACATTGGAGCAATTCCATTCTCTAGAAATTCACACTTATTCAACAAACCCCACCTACGTAATAGATATTATATTTGATCGCACTCCATTCTGAGAGAGGGATACCACAAATCTATCTAAGACTCGGCCTCTAGGGGGATCACAGTCATGTGATGTGAAAGTATTTTCACAATGAACCCTTGAAGGAATGGACCAAGGGAACATGATCAACCTATAAGGGTCCAAAATAAGTAATATAAGAGCTAAAAACAATCTTAAAGGGGGAGGGGGTACATGGAATGTACTGGGGGTACATGGAGTGTAAAACTATCCCTATTCCTACCCATGTGGAAGAGATTCACATGGAATTAAATTCTTAGTATAAACGGTGTGTATAAGTACTTCATGGAATAAGCATACAATTGGTACCCTACCAATTTAACCTAGAGTTTTCGGTGTATGGTGGTCGTGTCCATTTATTTGACTACGTATTCCAGGTTGTGTCTGTGTCCAAGTACACACTGTGCCACTGGCCGTGTAATTTTATCCCTTTTCTTTGTAATCTATGAAGTAAAAGGTGAGACAACTAGGAAGGGCCACGTGTTTTGTGATTGGGTTCACATGCCACGTGATCCTTATCTTCATCCCGAAACTATAGTCTCCATTGAATGGGCCCCACACAGCCTGTAATCAATGTTAAAATTCTATGTTGCTAGATATTTTATAGATCCATAGGTTTCTCCTCCATTCTTCCTTACACAACAATGACACATTGATTTCCATTGGAAAACAGTCTATATATCATGAATCTAGGTCTACCGATCCAAGAATTCACTTGGTCGCCAGATCCAGCACTCATAATCGATTCGAAATGTAAACTTGCCATCTTTTTTTGTGTGCTACCCGATAAGATGAAGGGACCTCAATATAGTATAGTTCTTAGTCAATCAAAAAACATTCATCATAAATTCATAAACCTCATCCACCATTACGTTTCGTACATTTGGTTTCAATCTGTTTCACTGAATAATGGTAGCACAATGATCGGTATCTGGGTATTGGTAAAACAGTTAGCCAAATGAGAATTATAATGCTTATCAAAAAAAAAGAATTTGGGGAGAAAAATATAATAAATATAATTCGAGTAATGAATCTCAGTATTTTTTATTTTGAACTACATATGTTGTTATAGAAGAAGATGAATGAATAGTAAGAATTAAAATGAACAAAATAGCCCCTAAATTTAATTCTGCTGCAAATGAACGTCTCAATTCTTATTGTGGAATTTATTCACATTCATCCAGGATTAAAAATGGAGTGGAAATCACATATAAAAATATCCTACAAGGGGTTTGGATAAATTTTTATTGAATAATGGTTACTCATTTTAGTCATTGATGATATCCACAAACTCTATTGGAATAATGATCCATGATCTGGTCCCAGTCAGTCATCATTCACCCAGAAATTTCTCTAATGATTGTCTAAATATTCAGGGTTTGAGTGGTCATCCCTAATATATTTCTATTTCATTACATTTAATGGAAAAAATAATTTCATCAAAAATAAAAATAAATTAATTTTTAAATTTATTTCATTCGTTTACACAAGTGAAGACCTTTTCACAAACATCTTACTCCGACAAAGGTTATGTCATTTCTAGGGTAAGAGTCATGTTCTAAACTCAACGATGTCCTCAGATTCAATATTTGAGTCCTTGTTCAGTATTTATAACACTTTTTTAGGAAAGTGACACATGTATGCTATTTAATATATTTAATTAATTTTAAAATTTTATTCTGGATACATAGGGACTTGAAATCACACACCACCTCTGTTCCTAGTCTCAATATTAATACATCAAATATCCAAAAAAAATAATACATTAAAAATATGAAAATTTAAAAGGAATTATCAATCCTAAAATTTATTCTCTAATTACACTTTCATTTTAACTAGTGATAATTTCATTTTAATTATTTCACAGTTTGTTCATCATATAACCATCTTGGTTAGACATAGTTTGGTTTATCTTTGGTCATGTAACACTTGTCAAACATATCACTCAATGTAAATATGGAATCAATCCATCATAGTGGTTCATAATGATTATATGATCTACCAATGAATATCCCTCCGGGGTGTCAACCCAAGTGTGTGGTAAGGGAACATTCACCAAGTATCAGAAAGATGGATGGGATATACTTGATCGACTCTTTTTGGGGTTTTCACCCCAATATGAATATATTCCAAACCACTTGGACATATAGTTTCTAATCATGGATATTTTTCATGGAAACCCATATAATCAATAATTTACCAATATTTGAGGATAGCATCTTATACATAGAGTTAACTATAGGTTTTTCAGCATGGTTATCTTAACTCATCCCAAAAACAACTAAATTAATATCTAAAATAACTAAAACGTTATATGATACCAACTGATGAAACATAGGATAAATATACATATATAATAAATTAATCTCTTTATTTACATAACATATATCTAAAATAGTTTCACATACCAAGTATTATAAGGTTTAGTGTCTTGGATATTATCTACATAAAGCTCCTTTTTTACTACACATGAAAATATTTCCCTATATACATATTTATCTAGACCCTTTCCTATATATGTCACATGATATAATCATCTTCTTAACATGGGTAATAAAATAATAATCAAGCGATGATATTAAAATCTTATTAAGGGACAACATAACTACATCCGTAATTTTTTGATCATAAAATGTTGAAAATAATGAATATGGAAAAATATCTGATTAAAAAGAACATAAAATAATAAGTTTAAACTAAAAATGTTAAATATAGACATAAAATCTAAAATGATAACACTTTAACCATTTTATGAGGTAACAAAACATTAAAAAATTTACATGGGTCCTGGAACATTGTAGAGAATGTGGAATAATAATAAACATATAATTTCATATCGGTGTCAACATGGCTACCCACAAACCCATTCACTCATAAAATGATGATTAGAGCTAAAATCCATTAAAATCTCCCTTTTTAAAACTAGATAATACCTAAAATATTATCATATAAAATTTTGTGTAGTCTATAATTCCATGACACTCACCATTTTTGTACCTATTTACTTGGAAACATGTTCACTTCTAAAATTTTGATTATATCTTAATTCCATTACACTCACAATTTTTTAACTTAGACACTCACTAATATACTCACATAACATTTCTATCTCATTATATATAATAAATTAACACATTAATTAGAGGTAGATATATTTACAAATGTTCTCATAAGCCATACATTTTTTTATATGTGAAAATCAAACATTCTTCATCTCATAATGAACCTATTGAAAATTGTGGGATTATTCAAACATTCAAAAACATATCCTTACATGAAATTATTAAGTCATTGAATATATAAACACTCATTATCAAATTGTAACCATATAATTAATATATATAAATAGTGATTGAAAATTCACTTCATAAAATATAATCCTTCGAGGGTAAATTGAAGTGAAATACACATTTTTTACCAAACCTTTTAGTAGTTTTCTTAAAATAACCCTTGTACATTAATCATAAGACACACTTTTCAAATGGGAAAGAGAATAATTTTCTCTAAATTTTATTTAAATTTTTCAAATGAATTTTCCTTCAAAATAAATAATTTTTTCCAAAAATAATATTCAAAAATACGTTGAAACATTTTACTCTTATAAGAAAATTTAATACTAATGACATGAAAAAAAACATTATTTTCTTCTAAAAAATTATTGTCTAGAAATACATTGAAAAAAAAATAAATTTAAAAGGAATAATTAATAATGTAACCATTAAAAATACATAAATTTTAAAAAAAAAAGTTGATTGGATTGTCAAATCACTTTATTTTGAATAGAGGGAAAACATTTGACCATTTTAAAATAGCATTTGTTTGAAAACCAACATCAGTAAAAGGATAAAGAAATAAATGATTTAAAATTAAATAATGGGAATGAAAGGATTATTGTATGTAATCACTATTTAATTTACCAATCATGATAGATGAAAATATGTGGGAAGAAATAATATGGAGGTGGATGAAAAATAAATTAAAAGCAATAGGATATTCATAATAAAAATTAATTTTAAAAAACCAATTAAAATTATCAAGAAAAAAGACTTTTCTATGATACATGATCACAAAAAAAGGTTAAAATATAACATTACCTCATTATATTTTATAATATATAATTATTGAATGATTATAGTCAAATAATATTTATTTTTACCTAAGGAAGACATTAGACTCATGAAAACCCCTTATGACTTTTAAAAATATTTTTTATCCAAACTCCTTTGAAGATTAAAAATATTATAGTTTTATAAATCCTATAAATTAAATAAATTTTTATTTTAGAAAACATTTTTGTGGATTTTATACACTATATAAATAATAAAATAGAGTATAATAGGAAAACATATCTAAATAAATAAAATTTGTAATGAAAAATGCTTACTATATTGATACCTTATGGATAAACAACTCATGAGAGTTAAAACATGAAATGTATATTAATATATCATGTAATAAATTTATTCAAGATACAATATCTCAGAATGGTATTCTACACACCATGATAATGAAAATAGGTTTATAAACACAATATTACTCTCAATGAAGGAGAATTCAGAAGGAAACCCTTACCTTGTTTTCTTATATAGTCGATCACTCTATAAAATCAGATAACAGAAAAATCGATACGGTAATCCTATATTTAGTATCCTTATTAATATATGTTGACTTTTATATCCCTCATTTATAATTATTTGTTATGTATTTATTGGTTAGTTATATATTATTTTAGAAATATGGTGTTAATAACATTAATAATTTTCACATGTTTTAAAATGTGGATGTCATTACCCATCCTCTAAATCCAATTTAATCATTAATATATAATTTAATGAAATATCATATATATATAATATTTATAAAACTATTTTGTCATTATATAAAAATTTTGTTACACTGTATATAAATGGAATTGGTGTAGGCTTGTTTTGGAGATTTTTGCGAATGAAAACAAATAATTTAATATAAATTTAAATAAATAATATATTATTTCTCAAAACATAAAAAGTATTTATTATATTATTATATTATTATAATGTTATAATATAAGTTTTAGATGTTACCATGGTTAAACATGATTTGATTTCAAAGCATCATTCTTGTGGTTGGTTAACCTGGCCCAATCTTGAACATAGTTTAACTCGGTTCATGAGTATGGTTAATGAGGTTATTCATTAGAAAGAATATCAATAAAAAATTAGAATAATCTCATTATTTTTTATATCTTATCATGGTTAACCCTATTTTATTATTTTTTGATAATTAATTTAAAACTAGAAGAAACATGAAAAGATTGATCTTTGTGAAGGTGGTAGTCCGCACACAATCACGATTGATGTACCTTTTTTCAAAGTGGTTAAAAATAAATAAATATCATTTTACACACCAATATAAAATCATATAAGTATACTGATGACACTTAACTCAACATATTTATTTTAATAATATATTTTTAACATTAATATTAATAATAACAACTTAAACCTCATATAATACATACATTGTTTACTTGATCAATCCATGAGGTCCGACTGAAATGTAAGGTATTTGGATAAAAATGAGTGACAATGTGATTATATTCATGGAATAGAATTCTAGGTATAGTAATAACAGAGAATTTTAATGGTTAATTTTAAGTTTAAGTGTATCTTTTAAAGGGATTAAATCAAATCCTTTTATAGGAGAATAAAATATCAGTTTCAGAAACACTCATCATTTTCAATAATTTCATGACACTATTTAGGGTTTAATCTCTCAAAAGTGGAAAAAAAATAAAATTGGGTATATTATAAAGTCCAAACTCATCTCAATCACTCATTTGGAAACATTTTTTTAACATTATTTTTATTTCCTCTAATTAAAACTCATTTAAGAATTTTTTCTTTTTTACCAAGATAAATATTTTTTAGCCATTGTAATTAATTTTGATGATTAAAACTAAAATTTACCCCATTAACAAATTTGAACATTACGGTTTTAAATTTTTATATCATTTTATCGTGTCAATTTTTAAAATTTGTGATAATTTTCTTTTAAAATTAACACACGTAATCATGTAAAATCAATTATTATAGAATTAAATTGTTACATATTTAAATTTATATATAAGATAAAATAATCATTTTTAATAATTTTAATGAAATAAATTGGTTTATTAAAAATATAATGAATGGTATGAGGATTTAATGTAAATACAAAACTATAGGACATTGTTAAGAATAAGTTAACTTGTGAAATAAACTCATTATTTAAATAATGCATCTCTTAAATAGTTGTATAACCCAAAAACCAAAAGGCTTACTTTCTTTGAAATTAGTTGAATAAAGAACAAATTTTATAACACATAAAAACATTTTTCAGTTATTTTTATCATATAGACTATTTAAAAGATATTTAAAATGATTTAATAATATTCATAACCTATGGAATGGAAACATAATAATTTTGTGTACTCAAACACTCAATAATGGAAAATACATATCATTCAGTATTAGATTATGATCCTGAAGGATGATTTGAGGAACATATAAATATCTTAATAATATATCATATGGGAATATATGATATTCATAAATCATAATAGAGAAACATAAGATCATTTTAATTTAATTAGGGATGAAAAAAAATATGGAATGGATAAAAATTTATATCAATAATCATAACCCATTTTAGTGTGAAATAAATTTTGGAATACTTTAAAAGTAACGCATGATCATGAATACATAGAATTTCATGAAAAATAAATTGATATTTTCAAATTGGAATAAATATTATAAACAACATAGAATTGTGTCAAAACATGATAAACATGAAAATGTGGGATAACTATAAGAATCAGAAAACGTACAAGAGAAAATTAATTATGTTTATGCTTTTGTAAATAAACACATTATGTCCAAACATAAAAATTATAACAATCCCATCATAACAAAGCTATTGTGAAAAAACCTATTATGTACATGCCAAACAATATGATGAGATATTATCTTAAAACAATTTATTTTAGAGTGATAAAGGACCCTACTCACCATTGTCCATATATATTTGTGACACTTATTATAAATCAAATAACCCATGGAAAATAATGGGTTTATTAAACTTATAACATAACATAAACATAAAAAATCATAGGATATCAATGTATCATTATCCAAAAGGGTTCATAACATGTTATAAAATAAACCATAACTTCATAATAGATATGGAATTATATTATAATGAGAAAAAAATCACGAAAATTGTTTTTTTACATTTTGTATTCATCATTTTAAAATTATTAGTTTCAAGTCAATTTTCAAAAGACTTCTTTTTTAGAGAAAATAAAATAAAACCATTAATGAAATTTATTTGGGTTTGTAAAATATTTTTCCCAAAAAATGATAAAGATCATTCTTAATAGAATGTCTTGGGAAAATGATGTCCAACACTAAATTGAGTAACTCAAAGAATGGATTTTTAGTTACCAAGTCGGTTAAAAATAACATTAATTTCCATGAAATCATTTATACTCAAATATCATAAATTTAAACATTTTAATTATTTATTTCAGAACATTATTCTTTGATAAATATATTTTTACTCTTTATTAATTCAAATTATCCTTATTTATTTCATTTTTATAATCACTATTCAAAATTGCGTGTTAATCATCTTAACCATTTTGATTTAGGCATAAAAAGTGGGGTAGATCTTAATTTTGCTTCCAAATAAAATCATTTAAAAAAATTTGGTTCTGGAATTTATGTTTTTAATTGATTTATAATGTTATAATTCCATTATAATATATTTTTATTTGTTATTCAATAAAACTTAAATAGTGAAGAACGAGTTTTTGGTTTTTTACTAATATCGATTAATTTCCTTATAACGATCATCACAATTTGTGTAATTCAAAAAGAATCATATTAATGATATAGATTAATTATACATATCATATATACTTATAAAACATAATCTCAAACTAATGATGTTGGGAAGTGATTTATAAAATGAAACACGTTTATTTATAGAAGTGGTAATCTTCACAACACATGATTCATGTTTTCATTTCTATTTATGGAAGAGTGTTTTTTGATATATTCTTATACCATAACTATTAAATACTATTAAAATAATTATAATTTTGTTATAATTTTAATATATATAAATGAAATTTTAGTAATAATAATATAATATAATTAAATACAAATTAGATATATTGTTTTAAGATTTTATACATCACTCCTTGGATTATCACTTTTGTAATGGGGGTTAATATTTTAAGGGTATGTCATTTGGGAATAATAGAATCTAATTAAGGTGGATAAATGTCTGGAAGACAAGTATTATTAATCATTGTTCCAAATATGAGTAATTGTGGTGTGAGGTGAGGAGTATCTCTTTTATAATTGAAAATAAATTCAAAAAAAAATCAATAATTGGTTGTTAATCTCATGAACAATTACTCCAAAATTGATTAAAAAAATTAATGGATGAAATATAAGATTAAAAAACACCTCAACCATTTAAAAATAAACATCTTTTAAACATTTTATTCCCTTTACCTCTAATGTCACTCACTTTATCCATTTTAGTTTCCATTATAGTAACTAGTTTTTACTTAGGAAGTTTACCCTTTAAGACTATAAATGATCCTTGTTATATAATTTGGACCCACTAATTATATATATATAAAAATATCAAATAAAAATCTAATGTTTGTGGAAAACTAATTTTAATATAAGCGCATCTAATGCACAAACCCCATCTTATAGATTTATTAAAAAAAATGAATTCAGATTTGTGAAGAATTATCAATTCCATTGATTCAAATGAATTTTAAATTATTAATATCATTAAACTTTTATTTATATTAAAATAAAATAAATCATATAATTTATTTTAACATTTTATAATGGATTTAAAAAGAGTCAAAGGATAGTTTTCACTAAAATACTACCTAAATTATTAAAATTTTGTTTGAGGAATTATAAGTTCGAAATAGTGTTTTAAAATGATTTATTATAATTTATAATACATAATTTAACATTAAAAATATTTCCAAAACATTAAAATCATTCATATAATAAAATAGTTTCATAAAATAAATTACATTTATGAAATAAAATTTTCCCTAGTTACATGAAAATTATTTTTTTTCTAAAAAAAGATGAAAATTATTTTTTAAATCTAATATAAACGTAAAAATTCAAAAAAATGATGTTTATTTATTCAAATTCACATTTTAATGTATATAAATATTATTTATAAATAGAGATATAAAATATAGGGGAAAATTTTTTTATAGGAAAGTGGCTCATTAATCTAGTCGTAGTCTCTCATACATGTCAACATAAAATATAATTTAAAATTATTATATTTTAGGAAATATATTTAATTAGTTTCTTAGATGAATTAGTTAAGATTATTTTTCAAGTGAACTTTATTATATATATATATATACTCATAATTTCATTTCCACTGTTTATACCCACCAATTCTTTGAATCCCTTACAATAGTATATATTTATTTATTTTCAATGTTTCGTGTAGAGAAATTCAAAGACCAATGTATTTAATTAAAGAGGAAAAAATTGTTTCATTAAATTATACCCCCTTAAATAAAATGAATCCTTGAAATTTAATTATCATATTCTTGTTGAAATTGCTAAATGTGGAGAAAATATTGGCATGCCACAAGATATAATATCTAATGAAGTATTATCTAAACATTATAGGGATGGGTGGAAATAACTTAACTTTCCAAAACAATTCCAAGTAAAGTTATATTATAACTAGATATTAATGCCCATGTGAGGGAATAAATTTTATTTTTAGATAATTCAGAGTTGGACTTGTGATAGTAGATGCTCACATTTGATATATGATATTTTTTCCATATTATATAAATTAATGTGGATTCAATGTGAATATAGACATTATACATATAGAATTGAAACTATTTTTTAGTTAATGATGTTTTTATTTTAAAAAACATATTTCCTAAAACATACTAATTATACGAGTAAATGTTTTCATTAAAATAAAAATCAATAAGGGTGGGGACCTAATTTTCATAAAAATCAAAATAAAATATTTTTGATATAACTAGAATAGGTGTATTAATTAAATGTGGGGGTTCAGTGAAATATAATTTCTATTACCCACCTCATTTATAGTCATTTAGTTTGTTCTTCATTGTTCCATGGGTATATAATTTTTTGGATTCCTACAATCCCCAGCAATTTATTGATTGGTGTATTAGCATAGATAATTCTTGGTTTCTCCACACATAACAGATTTATTATTTTATAGTGACCTTTGATTATTTTTATGTTCTTTCCTTATATGAACTAAACTATTTATTTTCATATGAAATTCTGATGCTTTATGGCTACCTTTACCACAAGTAATGAATATTCTAATCACTATAAATAAATTCCATTTTTTATTTTTTAATCCTTTTTTGACATTAAATGAAATGGAACATTTTTTCATTAATCATCTTTATCACTTGGCCTTTCATGATAGAAATATTTCTCTTCTTTAGAATTTTTGGATAATTGAATATGTTCACATAGTTAATCATATTTTCTAATAGCTAGTTAAATATAATTACAAGTTTTCCAATTATAGTTCACATTTTTATAGGTTGTTCATTGAGTAAATGTCTTCATTATCACTCAAACATATGGTTTCTTCTAGTTCAATATATTACTAAAAAAAGGTTTGAAATGATTGAAAAAACATGAAACATAATTTTGGGTTTATCATAATAATAAATGGGATTAAATCATAAAAATTATTATTCATTATCATTATCATATTTTCTTAAATTTTATTTAGTTCAAAATATATCAATATTAGTTTGACCTAGGTTATGTTAAGTTGGGTTAACATATTTTCCTCAACACAATAACTCAATGTAACTTGGATATAATACCATAATAGTGGATCATAAATAGAATATGATTAAACGAAGAATCTCCCTCATGAGATTGAAATAAGGAGTTTAATTAGGAATCGTTTCCATGAACTTGTTCATGATTGAGTTAATACCAAACTTTACCTTTTCAGGATTATTTCCCCTAATTACATTTGTGCGAGAGCCTACACCACCAAGTATTATCATGAAAATAATTTATTTATATGAAAATCTAACTACTAAAGACATTATAAATATTCCAACATATAATCCTGTACATAGACTTAAAACATGAGTTTTTACAAAGTATTTCTAAATATAACACCAAAAGGTAACTAAACTCATTTCCACAAATAATCAAACTAATCTATACAATAACTAAAATAATTTCCAAAATCAGTAAACTAATATCTAAAATAACTGAACCATTATATGATACCAACAATATATACCCATGCTAAATATAAAAAAAAATCATACATTATTCTCTTGATTTAAGGGATTCATCTTGGAAATAGTCATATAATTAAAATATAAAACGTTTTGGTTTCTAGGATGGTAGTTACATGAACATCTTATTTTATGACAATTGAAAACATTTTTCTCATTATTGTGCTCATATAATCCCTTTATTATATATATCACATGATCTAATCATCTTCATATCATGGTAAATAGAATTATAATAAATTAGTGAGATTAACTTCTCTGTAAGGGAATGAATATAACAAAGTATTAGTTCAAAAGCATGAAGTATAATATGATGAAAACATTAAAATCATAATTATATATCATGATACTATGTGTGATAATCAAAAAACATGTTATATCCACATAATAACATAGAAAGATCATTAAGGAATAAAAAAATATATTTCATGGCTCAAAACACGTATCAATAATCATAAATCTAGAGGCCACAACATAAAACTGTGTAATAATGTATAAATAATGCATTATCATAAAGATGTGGATTTTCATACAAAAGTGATTCATCATGTAAAAATGGAATTTCATGATAAAAAACTTGGTAATTTTTTATAACTTGGTAAATAAGAGAATGTGTCACAATCATAAGAATAGAAAACCTTTTGTGAGAAAATTCATTATTCCCCTGTTTATGTGAACAAACTCATTTCGTATACCCCTGTAAATATGAACAAACCCATCATTACCATGCTTGTATGAACAAACCCATTATGTTCATTCCCAAACATATCTTGATATGTTATTAGAAACAAATTAATTGGATGGTGATACATTACCTAACCTTTCCTCATCCATACATATTTGTTCCTCTTAAAATGAACTATCATAATAACTTAAAAAACATGGAAAAAAGAATGGGTTTCATAACATTATTACATAACATGAACATCATAAATAATAGTATTAAAAAAATTATTATAAAAATGGGTACATAATATACTAAATTGTAAAACAACACTTCCTTGAAGATATATCATTTAATTATAATGAGTACTAAATCAGTAAAAGTGTTTGGTTTTAAATTTGATACATCATTGTTAAAGGCATAGTTAAGAGTCCCTATTCAAAATGGATACATTTAAAAGATAAATTAAATTATCACATTTAATGACATATATTTTGGTTCAAAAATTATTTTTCCCTACAAATATATAAATAAATTCAATAAAAATTTATTTTCATGGAAAATGATGTTTAGTAAGAAATTTTGAAACTCAAATAATTAATTTTTTGTTACCAAGTACCATACCTTTACCGTTTATTTTCATGGAGTTTATTAAAACTCCATTATAATAATAATAAATATCTTAATAAATTTTTTAAAAACTTTTTATTATATAATTATATTTATACTCTTTATTAATTAAAATTCTATTCATGTATAATATTGTTGTAATCTCATATAAACATTGGGTGTTAATAATCTTAACCATTCTAAACTAGATTCATAAATGTAGGGTTGATCTTACCTTTTCTCTAAAAAATAATAATTAAAAAACCACTAAAGGTTACATAATAGAACATTTATAATTAATTATAATGTTATAATTCCATTAAATCGGAGTTTTAGTCCCATCTCATGAAAACCAAAATGGTGAAGAACATGTTTAATATTTTTTTACTAATATCAATAGATTATATGATAACAATTATTGCTTTTTTTGTTATCCAAAAAATCATATTAACAATATAGATATTAATTTTAAATATTACATAAACATGTATAATATAAAATAACACCATCCATGTTTTTATGTGAAGGAAAAAACATGTTTATTCATCGATGTGGTAGACCGTAAAACACACAATTAACATTGTAATTTTTATTAATGGTAAAGGGAAGGTTGGTTATTTTTTTATAATAGTTATAATAAAATAAAAATATAATATTTATCTGAAGTTATTATTTAATGAATGTGAAATTGCATTTTTGTATGAAGAAAATCATATAAATAAATAGAAAGTGAAAGAAAGTTTTAAGTTCTTACACATCACTTCTTGGATTGTCACATTTGTGAAAGGGTGTAAACCATTGAGATATGGTATTATGAAAGTAACATAACCACTTAGGGTTTATAAGGGTGTTTCATATTTTTTGGGATGTTATTAGGAAAAGATATATGGTTTTTATTGTGAGGGGGTGCGAGGAGAGGAGTGGCACTTTTATAAGTGTGGTGGAGTGGATTTTCTGTTAATACCTGAAACTACTGAATATTGGGAAGTTACTTTCAAAACAAAAACTATAAAATTGATAAATAATAATTTTTATAGAATATATGGTTTATCCAAATCTCCACCATTCTAAAAGAAATAATTTTTAAACTTGTTATTAACTTTACCTAAAAGATTAGTCACTTTTACCATTTTAGTTTTCTCTAGGGTGACATGGTTTTACATGGGAAATTTATCATTTAACACAAATACTAAATATGATCATACTAGATAATTTGGACCCAATGATTCTAAATATGAAATAACATTTATAATAGAAAAACATATATTCTTTGAAAACAAATTTTAATACACGCGCTTGAAACACACTAAAAATAGTTTTTTGAAAGTTCATTTTAAAATATATATATATATATATATGATTAAGTTAAAATTGTAAATTACACCATTTCCAATGAAATAAAAATTAATTTATTTATTTAAAAGTAAAATGAATTAAAAAAATTTAATTTCATCATGTAATAATTAATTAAACAATATTTTTGAAAACAATATTTTCCTAAAATGCTAAATAAATTTTCAAAATGTTTTGGATGGGGTTATAAATTTTAACAGAATTTTTTTAATGATTTATTTTAATTTATAATATATAAATATATATTAATATGAATTAAAAACAGTATATATATTCATAAAGTAAAATAATTTTGTTAAAGTGATGGTATTACTAAAATTTTTATTTTCACTATTCACATGGAAATTACTTATTTTAAAAAATAGAAAATAATAATAATCTGAAGTTAATATAACTATAATAAATCAAAAAACTGTTAATTTTTTTATGATCACATCATATAATATATAATTTTATAAAATTAAAAATATTAAATATAATGAAAAACTATTTTTTATAGTATATCAAATAATTAAAGTAGTATTTTTCGTTTTTAAACTTAAAAATATTATAATTGAAAATGTGTAAATAATAAGAATGATATTAATTAGTTTTTAGATGGACTAGTTATGTCGACATTTAAATTTAACTTTATTTTGTTTATATATATTCATAATTCTATTACCACTATTTAAAAAAAAAATATATAACTACTATGCAATGTTCCAATCATGTTTGGTTTCAGTGTTGAGTGTTGAGAAATCTATCATACATAGTATTTAGTTATGTTGGAAAAACATGAGTCATTACAACTGCCAAATATTACCATTAAAATACTTCATTCAAAGAGAAGAATTATTTTTTTTAAATTATGCTTTATATTTAGTTCTAAATATGTTAGAAATGATATTTATAAGATCAAGTGATATATAAAAATTAATAATTTTTTATTAAATAAATATTTTGTTACATATAATGTTGTCCTAAACTAATTGTTTCTAATTAAATAGTCTTAAAATTATAAAATTTGTAATATTAGAAAAAAAATTAATTTAAACTAAAAATCGTTCTTTTCAGAAATAATTAAAAATTTCATACTAGGATAATATCATTAGGGTATTTCAAAAATGGATTTTATTTTCTAAATATTACATATGAAAATTTTATATTTTGTTTTTTAAAAGAGGGTGTAATATAAATAAAATTTTTTCTTATAACCTTTTTCAATTTTAACCCATTTTAATTATATATCCTCTAAAGTTCGTGTCTATTAATGGTATACCATATTTGGGTTCATTATATATTAATTAATAATGTATTATTAATATGTTTAGGATTTTATTCTATTGTATGTACCGTGCGTCACAATTTATATAACATATTATGTATTCTGAAGGATCCAATATTTAATGTCGTTTCATTCTAAAACCCTTAAATAAATTACATACATGAAATTTTAATTATCATTTATTAAATGAAGAAAAAATAATTAATTATAAACTCAATATAAATCATCTATTGATATATCCACCAATTTATCCTAGGTAAACTACGAAATTATTTACTCCAAATATGCTTCTTACGAGTTCTTAGGGTCCTACCTTTAACATCTTCGTTTCCTTGATCCTGTTTCAACCAAATACTAAATCCAATATTTTTAGGATAATGTAATAAAGGCTATAATTGTTTAGATCATAAACATATGTAAAATGAATTGTACCTAAAAAATATAGGATTTAAAAGAACATAAAAAAATAATTGTTAACCATAAACAAGAAAGTTATACTTACCATCTTAAATGGTAACAATTTTTCCAGTGAATGATAAAATAAATATTGATTAATATAATAAGGGACATGGAATGTAGGAATGAAATTTTCATAATCATAACCATTTGAGATATTATATTTATGAACCTGGTTATCATCAATCCCTTTCACAAATAACAATGTGATCACCGATAAATGTAATGACACTCACCCTTTGTGAATTTAGAAACTCACTATCCTATTCAACTGTAAAAATTTCAGTAGAGAATAATTCCATCACACTCACCCTTTGAGAACCTAGAAAGTTCAATATCATTTTAATCAGAAAATTATAAGTATATCTTAACACCATCACACTCAATCATTGTTAACCAAGATACAGACTTACATATTCACAAAATATATATATATATATATATAATGAGATATAATCCTTAACATGATGCATTTCACAGAGATATATGTCCCACCCACAATATTATATATACATTTTTGTGACATTTAAAAATCAAACATTCATCTTTTTATACAAAACCTATGAAAAAAAGAGATCGTTTCATAAAACATTCAAAAACAACTCATAATGTTGGCATAAGAAATAATATGACATCAAAGCACTAATTTTTCAAATGAACTCATATAATAAAAAAATTTAAGGTTCATCAAAACATCAGTTCAGGAAAGATAAACCTTGGAGGTTAAATATCAGTGAAATGAAAAGGTTTTCACCAAACCTTTTAAAAATTATCTTAAAAGATGATGCCTAAATTAAACTAAAAATAACATTTTTGGAAGCAAAATGGAATAAAATTATTTAAACCATATAAAAATTAGTACCATATTAATTGTCCTTAAAAATATATAAATTTTATCAAAAATGATAACTGAAATTAATTTCAATACATTCATCATTATATGAAATTTTAATAATGGTGACATGGAAAAGACATTATGTTTTCAGAAAAAAGGGGTTCTGGAAATAATTTGAAAAAACTTAATTTTAAAAAATAATTAATAGAGGAACCTTGAAAATGATATAATGGTTATCAATAGGAAATGTGGAGTGGATGATAAAGGCTATTTATTTTGAATGGATGGAAAGGGGTTTTGAACATTTTGAAATTGCCTTTGTCTAAAAACCCACATCATTTAAAGGATAAAAAACCATTTTTTAAAATTAAATAAGTGAAATATAAATATCATTGGGGATAGGAATTATTTTACTTTCCACTTTGGAAAGGATAAATTTTTTGGGATTTAATAATAAGGAAATGTAAGGAAAATCCATTAAAAGTAATGGGAATTATTCTTAACAAAAATGTAATTTAATAAAAGATAATAATAATTAAGGATAAAGAATTTGGCTTGAAATAATATTTAAATATATAGAAGATGTAACTACACCATAACATCATCATAAATTATAATTGATTATTTTTGAAATATTGTAGTCAAAGATGAGGGACTTTGACTCAATGAAGGGATTTAAGTCTAGAAAATCCCTCCTGATATATACTATATTCGGAATCAATATTCATTGGAAGATTCAAAATAATATGTTTCTATAATTATATATAATTAATCATATATTATGTCAAAATAAATTATTGTGTGTTACATAAACAATATAAATAATAAATTGGTTCCTCAGATTAAAACATGTCTTAATGAAGAAAATTTGATGTGAAACACCATTCTACTTTTGTAAAATTTGGATCAGATCCCATACATATCTAAGACATGAAATTTATATTTATATAATATGAAATAAAATTTATTCATGATAAAATACATCAAAATATTCTTATACCATCATTTTAAATGAAAAATGTTCATAAATAAAATATATGTCTCAATGAAGGGAAATTTATACGAAAACCCATACCATTTATCTTTCCATTGTTGAGGACACTCTAACTTCAACTAAAAAATATATCTAACTTAAATTAATATTTAATAACATTGTTAATAAATTTTAAAATTTACATCCCATATTTATAATTATATATTATAGATATATTTGTTTGTTATAGATTATCTCACCCTTCGTGTGTTTATAACATTAATTGTTTCCCAATGTTTTAAAATGTTAAAGTTGTTAGCCATATCTTGAACAAAGTTATTTTTTAATATATCATTTAATATACTAATATATATATATGTATTAATGGATTATAAATCTCCGATATCATCCCTTAACTGTTTTAGGTATGCTGTGTAAAAGTGGAAATGTCGTTGGATTAGTGAAGTGATTTTAGAAAATGAAAATTGATCCTTCAATATTAATATAAATACATAATATAAAATTTCTAAAACCATATAACAATTATTATATTATGATTATATTATATAAATATTAATTTTTTTATGTTACCATGGTTTTCCATAATCATATTTTAAATCATCATTCATGTAATTTCTTATACCGACTCAAACGTAAACCCAGTTTAATTTAATTTGTGAGTATGCTGAAGGAGGTATTTATTGTTACATAATATCATTATAAAAGTATAATAATTAATGGTTTTAATTTTTTTATGATATAGAACCATATTTTAGGTTCTCTGGATAAATAATTTAAAACTATAATAAAAACATAAAATATAATTCTTTTCGGAGGTGGTAGTCTACGCACATGGACGATTAAAGTTCCTTTTTTTCTATGTTATTGTAAACAGATAAATAAGTGTTTTAAAACTAATATAGAAACATATTATTATAATAATAATATTTAATTCGTCACATTATTATGCTAATAATATATTTTTATGATTAATAATAAGAATAAAAACATATGATAGAGATAATGCTTACATTGGAGACATAATCAATCCGTGAGAAGTCCCCTTTAAATTTAAGGGATTAGGATAAATATGAGTGAAGTAGAGAAAATATTAAATAGATATAGTTATAGTGATTTTATAATGGATTATTATAAGTTATTAATTATAAGTTTAAGGGTTACATTTAAAGGGTTTAAATGGTATCCTTTTATAAGAGAAGAAACAGGAATATTTAATAACACACCTCAATTTTCAATAATGACATGGTATAGTTCAAAGTTAAATGATTAAAAAGTAGAGAAAATTAGTGTTTCATTCAATATATTTTGAAACATAATCTCAATAACTTATTTCAAAATATGTTTTTATCTTGTTTTTTCATTCCCCAAATTAAAAATCTTTTTACAATTTTTACCTTTTCCATATATACCAATTCCTAAAACATTATTGTTAATTTTGTTAACTAAAATTAAAATTGACCTCATTCTCTAATCTGAGAATTATGATTTTAAATATAAAATTAATTTTATCATATAAAATTTATAAAATTGTGAAAAGTTAATATTTAAATAAACATACTTAATCTGATAAAATTGTTTTTAAAAATATAAATTTTTTCGACCTTAAATTTATATATAAGTTAAAATAATCATTCTAAATATTTTTAATTTCATAAATTTATATATTAAAAAAATTAAATAATGTAATTTTCATTTAATTGAAATCCATAACCGAATCGTACCATGAATATTTTTCTCTGAAATAGAAAGTCGAAAATAGTTTTTATTAAACTAATATTTTTATTTAGTTATAGAATTGTTGGCCATGGTATTAATAATCTCAAAGACTATAATAAATGTGAATTTTTTATTTTCTAAATAATTATATTATTAAATAATTTTTTTAAAACATCTATGGTAATATTATATATTTTTAAATTCATAAAAATTATAATTTTCAAAAAAACCAAATTTTTGGCTAAAAATAAATCTTTTCTGAAAAAATTCAAAAATCCAAGATAATTATTTTATCACTATCAGAGGTAAACAATTAATTTTGATAATAGGAAAGGTAATATTTGGGTAAAAAAATAACCTATATTAATTATTTAGATTTTATTGAGTTATATTCCTTATAAAAATATTAGATAATTTTTCATTCAAAAGAAAAATAGCTTTATTTCTAATAAAGTTGGATATTTCTGTACTATATGGTTTTATTTAAAATTTCTATTTAAAAATTCCTAAATATTAATTTTAATAAATAAATTAATATTTTAATTCATCTTGTAAACATTATCATAAGATTAATGTCTGATAATTTTTTAAAAAATTTTACTTTTCAATGAATAGTGAAAAATACTGTTATTTATTGATAACTGTATCTCATTTTAAAATTTTTAAAAATTAAAATTCTATTTTGTATTGGTTAAAAAAATTATTTATTTCTTTATTATTTAAAATAATATAATTATGTTTTTAATTGATCTATATACTTTATTTTATTTTAAAAAATGATTTATACTTAAAAATTTTCATTTTTTAGAAACTGTTCTACATTGTGTTTTCCCAATTTAATTTTAAATTATATTATTTTATTTATGTGTTTTTAATTATGAAAATTGTATTTGATATAAATAATTATTTTTTCCAAATTTAGTAAATTTATCCCTTTTATTTTTAGTCATTGTGAATAGTAACCATATTAAATTTTGTTGCCATGGTAATTGTAAATCAGATAATTAAGGGATAAAATAATATGATAAAAACTAAATAATGACCCTAAAACTAGGATTACATTTATTTTATTATCCCATTTCTTCCATATTAATTATATATTTTTTTATATAGAAATAGTTTTCCATTGTTTTGAGATTATAACCATTATAATATTTTATATTAAAAAAGTCCAAATATCATTCTTATTTTAAATAACTATAATTTTTTTAATGGGGGAATAAATATAGGATATCTAGATTATATAATGTAATTTATAATATAAATTACTTATCTTCATCATGGTAAATTATTTTGTTCTTTTAGTTGTAACGCCCTAGCCCTAATTACCCAAATTCAGTGCATTTTTACATAACATAGGCAAGATACAAGGAATCATATCCCGAAAGACCGTTCAGTTTAGTATCCTTGTGAGTACTAGATATATACATATGTTTTACATTACATAATTAAATAAAAAAACAACATTGTGTCTCCTTTTAAAAAAATCATCTCCCTTAGACTATCCCTGCAGGTCAACCATAATATACTTTTTCACATCCAGTGAAAAATAAAACATAGAAAGGGGTGAGATTAGGTTCCTAATAAGGATAACAATATAGTGGAAACTTTCATAAATAAGCATAAACAATTAAAGAAATGCATAAGACTAAAACACAAGACTTTTAAACATAAACATGAGCATAATATGGAAATGATAAATCAAATAATTCCATTTACCTCTTCACATTGATATTATATGAGTCAAATAATCACATGTAATATCAATAGCCAATTTCATAATGATGGAATGCATATTGCGGGATACATAACCACATAGTCAAGGACTCATGCCCAGACTACAAATAAGACTTTTTCAAGGCCGTGTTCCAAGACCCAAGTTTATCTCATGAGACCTACTGATGCATCGAGGTGCTATAGTGGGATCCACCTATCACTTACTAAGTCTAATGCATTCCTCATATAAAAAGGATGAAACATAACATAAAAATTCGTATAAAACTAGCATAATAAATTTCAATAATTTAACCATAAACCATGAATGGTATAAAAATATCACATCCAAAGTCAAAAATATCACAGAAACATTAATACAATATGGAATAATGTATCATAAAATATCAACTTCAAACAAGAATTAAAATCTAACAAAATATGTCGACATATATAAAATCAAAACTATTTGAGAGAAATATCTCTTTCTATTTTGAAATCATCTAAACATCCTGCAATTTTAAGAGAAAACAATTATTTTGAAAATATTATTATAAGCTTGTAAGGGAATCTTTGAAGGTTTTATAATGGTGGTAAATATCATCACCCGCCGTATAAGTTAAAAAACATTCTTTCCTAAATATTTTCGAAATGGTTGTAAAAGACCTTGATTGGAAAATAAAGGAAAGAATCCTTTATAAACATCTCATAAAAATTAAAACTAGGGTATAAATGACTTTAACCAATATTCTAGGAAAAAGTAAAAATGTTTTGAAATACATTTTAAGAAACACTGATGTGGATGATAAAGAGGTCTCAATAGATACTCACGTATAAACAACCTCGGTTAATGAAGAGATTTTAGAATTAATACTTTACTTGTACATTTACATGATCAAGGGTATGTTAACCTCCTGTATAATATTTAAATAATTGTTATTAAATTGTAAAAGAAACCATTACATATATATGATACCATACATGATATTCTAATATTGCTTTGTTAATAATATTTCAGTAGTATCATTGTTCCTGGTGATAACTGAATTGTTTTCCTTTATATTCTTGGTTAAGTAAACCTTGTTTATTATGGATAGGATGTATTTTATTCATATCCTGAATGATATTATGTTCTTAAACATTATTTTTAATCATAAAAAGAAAACTATTCTTAAATGGTTATGATGGGGAATGAATTTCATCGTGTTCGTGGAGGCGGTAATCCGTACGTACGCACGAGTGACAATATCATTTTATTCATGGTGAAATAATATGTAATTGGATGGTATATAATATATAAAGAATAATTAACATGTTATATTTATTATTTACATCTTTTATACTCATTATTATACCCATCCAAATAATGAAGTGTTTGAATAACAAACTACACCACAATGTGGAGACAGTAAGTCGTATGTACGTACATATTGTGAAATGACATTCATAGGATGGATAGAATAATGAATATAGTTGTAACATATTTATAATAACATCACATTCTGTATAAAGTACTGTATTTATTATTTTTGTATAAAAAAACAAAGAGTGAAGAAGTTTAAGAAGAAAAGAACTTTGAAAGAGGTGGTGAAATTATTACCTCTTCTTCGGGTGTTTTCTTTTGTGTTGATCAAAAGGGATCCTTAAGGTGGATTTATGATCAAAGTATGAACTATAGGTAAAATTGAGGGTATTTGGTAGGATATTTGAGCAGGTTTTGGCCTATCCAAATTCCTTGGGAGGTGTGATTTTGAGATAAGGGAATGTACCCTTTTATAAGAGAGGTGATGGACACTTTTGGAAAAGATTCAAATTTTATTTTATTATACAATCATATTCGGTTTATAATGGATTTAAAATGATTTATTTCAAGGATAAGATGTAGATGGGTCGAATACCTCCAAACCAATACGTTTTAGACATGTTTATGTCACTTTATTAACCTTATCATTTAGATTTAACTCTTAGTTAAATAGTTTAACTTTTACCATGTATTCTTGGGATTTTATAATAAATGGTTAATAAACATACTAAAAATTCAAGATAATCCCAAGTGGTTAATTATTAATATATATAACCATATATAAGTTCTTTTTCTAAACTTTATATTTTTAGGAATTTTATATCAATTAATAATATAGTATTTTTTTTAAAAACTCATTTTTGTTAATTTTCACATTATTTGGTATTTTGCTTTTGTGAAAGTCATAAAAACTTTATCACTTTGAAAAAAACTTAATTAATCAACCCTAACATCTCATATTAGCCTAGAAAATTATTTTAATTCATCGAAAGCCAAAATTTAGATTTATTTAGATATTTATAATATCAATTATTTTAATCATTCATTAATATGGAAATTACTGCATCATCATTGTATCATAAATAAGTTGAATTATTTAATGTCTAAAAATTATAAATAAAATACGATTATGTAGGAAATAAATTTATATTTCTATTAAATATTTATTATTGAATTTATATTATTTATAACTTTATATTAAAAATGGTTTAGTTATTAAACATTGAATTTAACACTTTTAACTCTTCTAAAAATAAAAAAAATGTCCTAATATAATCCATGTGGACCAAAAGGATCATATTTTATTCCTATGTTTGATTTTGGATGAAATTATCTTATCAAATAGAATTAGTACATTTTTTGGGATAATTATAATATCATTTTTTTACCTTTAATTACCATATTTAATTTTTACCGTGGTAAATAAAAGTCAAAATTTACTATTCACAAAAAATTATTTTCATCTTATGGAACCACATTTTACTTACTAATTTCGACCATGTGTCTCGTATTTTTGAAATTCAATTCACAGAAGTAGTAAAATTACACTTTATGCGAATTTTCAATTGCGCCTAGAAGGTGGGAAAAAATACATTAAAAAGTTCAATAAAATTTTATATATCTAATATTATTATAAAATGATTCTAATGAATGACATTGAAAATTTATAGGTATTATGTATCTATTTTTACCTAATAAAAATTTAAATAAAATAACTAATTATTTAAATAAAAATTTACTTTTAACCAATAACGCAATCTTTTTCACTATTCATCCAAAATTGATTGTTTTCTGAAAAATACCAAAAATTCACTATAAGCTGATTTTGATATTCTGAATCCAAAAAAACTCCATTTTGAAAAAAAAATTATAAAATTTAAAAAAGAGGGTATTACTATTCACAATGACTAGTTTGATTGGTTGTGGTGTTTTAAAACTCTATGTTAAATACAATTCAAGTTATAACATTATTCAAAGGGAAACGTATCGTGGAAACTTGGGGTGTTACATTATCCCCTCCTTCAAATAATTTCATCCTTCAAATTTCTAGAATATTACTGCAAAAAATGATTTGGGTGGTTCTTAATCATTATTTCCTCAGGTTCCCATGTTGCATATTCCATCTTATGATTTCTCTATAGAACTTAACTGGACGAGTCGTCCGGTTTTTGAATAGTTGTTCTCTCGTATCAAGAATTATGATATGATCTTCTCTATAACACATGTTGGGTTCCAATTCTATTTCATCATAGGTGAAAACATGCGTCGGGTTAGGCATGTATTTTCTCAATAGTGATACATGGAACACATCATGAACTTTGTAGAGACTTGGCGGCATTTCCTAATGATAAGCTACAACTCCAATTTATTCAAGAATTTCAAAAGGTATGATGTACCAGGGACTTAATTTACCCTTCTTACTAAAACGTATAACACCCTTCCATAGAGTCACCTTCATGAAAACATGATCTCCTACCAGAAATTCCAAATCCTTCCTTCGGTTAGTAGCATAGCTCTTTTTCTTACTATGAGATGCTTTGATGTGGGTTTGGATAAACTTTACCTTTTCCATTGATTCCTTCACAAGTTTTGGGCATGCGAGTAATATTTCACCAACATCATCCCAACAAGTTGGTGTGCGACATCTCTTTCAATATAATTCTTCATATGGTTCCATCTGAATACTTGAATGGAAGCTGTTGTTATTGTAAAATTCTACAGGAGGTAAATAATGATCCCACATACCCTAAAAGTCAAGTGAGAAAGATCTCAGCATTTCTTCTAAGGATTGAATAGTGCATTATGATTTTCCATCTTTTTTAGGTTGGTAGGCAGTGCTCAAATGACGTTCATTATCTAATTCCTTTTTAATAGTTTTCCAAAATCTTGATGTAAAATGAGTATCATGATTAAAAAAATTGATAGGGGTACTCTATGAAGTCTTACAACTTCATTAATATATATTCTAGCTAGATGTTCAAGTGGTAAATCTTCTCTAATTGAAAAAAAAATGATGACATGGTAAGATTATCAACAATGACCCATATTGCATCATTCCTTCTAGGATTCTTTGGCAATCCAATGACAAACTCCATCGTAGT
Source organism: Viscum album (assembly GCA_963277665.1). Classification (NCBI taxonomy): domain Eukaryota; kingdom Viridiplantae; phylum Streptophyta; class Magnoliopsida; order Santalales; family Viscaceae; genus Viscum; species Viscum album. Next base: position 1,519,344,062 of record OY728131.1, read on the forward strand.
AGCATCCCATTTCCACTCAAGCATGGAAAGCGGTTTCATGACTCCTCTAGGATTTTTTCTTTCAGCTATCACTTATTGACAAGCCATATATCTTGATACATAATCTGGAATCTCTTACTTCATGTTGTCCCACTAAAAATGTTTCTTCAAATCTCTATACATCATAGTGAAACCAAGGTGTACAAAGAAATTGGATCTATGAGAATCATCCAACAATACTATTTTTAGATTACATATGTTTGGAACACAGAGTATCATCCCAAATTTCAAAATCCCATCTTCATATATGATGTTTCTAAATCACCCATCATTCACAACATTAATTTTCTTTTGGAATTCATCATTATCATTATGTGAACTTTTTATCATTTCTAGTAAAGATGGTTTAGCAAATGTTTGAAAAATTATTGATGTTTCTCCTAATATGATTATTCCCGCATCCATATTTACTAGATCCAGGAACATAGGATCCATTTCAAATATCATCTTGTTCAAAACTCCATGATCCATTCTGCTCAAAGAACTTTCCACATTATTTTCCTTCCCCATGTGGTAGTTTATATTGCAATCACAATCCTAGAGTAGTACAATCCATCATATTTTCCACATGTTTAGTTCTTTCTATGAGAAAATATACTTCAAACTCTGGAGATCAGAATATATCTCACATTTTTCACCATAGATATTGTGTATCCATATCTTCAAACCAAATATTAGAGATGCTAACTCAAGATAATGAGTGGGATAGTTTTTTTCATGAATTTTTAGTTGTCGTGATTCATAGGCTATATCTCTATAATTCTATATAATAACACAACAAAGTCCTTTCTTTGAAGCATCAATATAAAAAACAAACACATCATTCCCTGATGGTAGAGTGATGATACGAGCATTGAATAATCTTCTCTTATGTTCTTCAAAACATTCATCACACTCTTTATTCCAAAACAATTTCACCCCTTTATGTGTGAGCTTGGATAATGGGTTAGCCAATTGGGAAATATTTGGGATGAAACGTCGATAATATCCTACTAAACCAATAAAACTGAATACCTTAGTTATACTCATCAGTTCTGGACATTATTGTATTGCTCTTTTATTAGAAGGATCAACAAAGACTACATCCTTATAGAAATTATGTCAATGAAAAGAAATTTCCTGATGCCAGAATTCACACTTGCAAAACATCCCATATAATTCATTTCTTCTGAGGGTTTTTAAGACAATGCACAAGTGATTTTCATGATCATCAAAGGTTTTATAGTAAACAATGATATCATCAATAAATACAACTACAAAGACATCAAGATATTCCATGAAAACTCTACTAATTAGTTCCATGAAAACAGAGGGTGAAGTAGTCAGTCCAAAAGGCGTTATTGTAAACATATAATGCATGTACCTGGTTCAAAATGATGTTTTTGGAATGTCTTAATTCTTAAAATACAATTAATGATATCCATATCGAAGGTCAATATTTGAAAAATATTGATCTCAATGAAGTTAATTGAATAAATCATTAATCCAATGTAGAGGATACTTATTCATTATTATTATAGCATTTATCTACCTGTAGTCAACGCACAACCTCATAGATCCATCTTTTTCATAAAAAAAGAAAAGGGGCTCCCCATGGAGAAACACTGGGGCTAATAAATCATTTATTACTAAATTACTCTAGTTGTTTATTTAGTTCCCCAAATTCCACAGTGTCCATTCTATAAGGGGTCTTCGATATAAGACTTGAAATTCAAATTAATTCAATGGAAAACTCAATTTCTCATTCTGGAGGATGTCTAGGTAAATCCATTTGAAACAGATCAACATATTCTTGAACAACATGTACTTCCAATATTTGAAAATTCCTTTCCTCACCTGTAGTTATTTCATTCTCTTCATCCCCAATAATTGAATTTATTTGGGATACTGGGGGTGGATCTAGATAAGAATTATGTGGTGAAGTTTCTTGTAAAAAGATAAGGTACTCCTTATCATCATCGAAAATTGTAACATCCTTCTTATTACAATAAATTTTTACATCATGATCTAAAAGCCAATCCATACTGAGGATTATATCAAAAATTTAATCATGGGTATGAAAATGAGATCCATAGAAAAAAAACATTTATATACCCTAATGGGGACTGATTCATAAAACTTTGTTGCAATGATACTTCCCTTAGAAGGTTTGACTGACAACTTCTTTTTTAAATCAAATTGGAAATATCAAATTTTCATAACAAACTGGGAAGATATGAAATAATTCGATGATCCAAAATCAAATAACAAATTGGCTAAATTTGAGGAAACCATTAAATTACCTACCACAATGTCATTCGGAACTTCAACCTCAGTGGTGGTAGTCCTATAAGCTTGGCCTTTCTCCCTTGGCCTTTTATGAGGTAAGTTTTCATAGAATTTAGGACATTCATTTGAATAATTCCCCATTTTTTTTATAATTGTAGCATTCCACATTGATGACCTCTTTCTTTCCCTGACAATCACGAGCTTGGTGGCCTTTTTCACCACACATATAACAGACTCCCATTCCCTTCAAGAAAGTACCAGGGTGTTTCTACCCACATTTACTGTAGGATGGAAATTCAACTTTTCACTTCTCTAATTATTTCCATTTCGAGAATGTTTAGTTGATCTCTTCTTCCCTAGCTTTAATTTAATGTCGTAAGACATAGAGATTTCATTTTCTGTCTTGATAGCACATGAGACAATATCATCCTATGATGAGAAGGATTGTGAGACTAATGCTCGATGGAGAAATGGTTTTAACCCATCGAAAAATTGATCAATCTTACTCATTGGGTTACAAATATAATCTACTTCATGCCTTGCTAATATTGTAAAGTTAGCCTCATACTTTGCAACATTCTCATCCCCCTTTTGCTTCAGACTCAGAAATTGTCTTTCCATATCCACTTTATGGTCACGAGGAATGTATTTTTATAAGAAAATATTTTTAAACTCGCTCCATTATATATTTGATACTTCTTTGTCTTCCTTTGTGTTTTGAATTAATAAACACCAATGATCTTCATCTCCCGTGAGGTAGTAAACACTCTTGACAACTTTTTCCCCTTCACTAATCCCCAAAGCTTTAAATATTTTCTCTATAGAACTCATCCATTACTCAGCTACAAATGGATTTATTTCCCATTTAATTTTGGTGGTTTTTTCCTCATGAAGCAGTCTAACATTGATCCTCTGCGTTGTGGATCATGTTGCTCCATACGGGTAAGATTATTATTCATAAGCTAAGTGAGTTTTCTCAGTATGTTGATAATCTGATCAGCACTAGTGAGTCACGAGCATTAGAATAATTATCTTGAGTAAGAAGGAAATCCCTATATGGATTATGTGCATTGATACGGTTTCCATTCCTTCCACTAGGCACCATTTTCAAACAATGGAATACAGTAGATTAATTTATGAATTGCAATACATAATTCCAAACTTATAAAAACACTTAACATAAATTGAAAAATTTATGGATATAATCCATAATCATAAAAATGTTTTCTTTGAGGAGTTATTTACTTATAAATCATTCACAATGGTTTTTAGTGAAAATGTGAATTCTCTTTAGCATATCCTTTGGGAGTGTAATAACCAAGAGTGTAGAAAGGCCCATTGTAATGTACCAGGATACCTTGGGTCAAGCCCTAAACTCCTTGTAGGAGTTTTTACTCCTAGATACATCAATGCCAGAGCTGCCTCTACCTTCTCATATCCAGACAGGGATGTATTGCTTGGAAAACTCAAAAAACATCTATATTACCAAAATTCTAAGAAGTTATTCTATACTAATCCTCAAATTCTATCTTAGGGTAATGTTCTCTAATCATAGTTTTTTCTAAATCAAGCTTCCAATGGTAGTACTAAACATCCTATGATACCAATTGAAGTGCCCTAACACTAGTTACTGAGAGTTGGTTCATTATTATATAACATTGGCATGATACAAGTAATCATGTCCTGAAATATTGATATGTTTAGTATCCTTGAAAGTACTAGATACACAAATATGTTTTAAAATACATCAAGAAATAAAAAATAAATATTTTGTTTAATTTTAACATAATCATCTCTCTTAGACTATCCCTACAGGTCAGTCATAATATACTGCTACACATCCTGGAAAAAATAAAACATAGAAATGTGTGTGATTACGTGCTCAATAAGGATAACAATATAACAGAAACATTCACAAATAAGCACAAACAATTAAGGCAATGTATAAGACTAAAACACAAGAATTTTAAACATAGACTTGATAATAATATGGAAAACTTAAATCAAATAATTCCATTTACTTATTCACATAGATATTCTATTATTCGAATAATCACATGTAATATAAAGAGCCAATTTCATAATGATGGAATTCATAATGTCGAACATCATAAAAACATAATAAAGGCCTTGTGCCAAGACTACAAATAACATTTTGTCAAATCCTTATGCCAAGACACTAGTTTGTCTCTTGGGACCTAATGATGCATCGAGGAGTTATATCGGGCTCTACCAGTCACTTACTAAGTCCAATGCATTCCTCATATGTAAAGGATGAAAGATAACATAAACATTAGAATAAAAATGAGCATACAAAATATCAATACTTTAACAATAAACCATGAATGGTATAAAAATATCACATCCATAGTAAGACATATCACAAAACATTCAATATAATATGTAAGATTGTATCATAATAAATAAACTTCAAAAAATCATAAAATCCAGCAAATGTGGTTGACCTAGATGAAATAAAAACTATTTGAGAGAAATATCTCTTTTTATTTTGAAATCATTTAAAAGTCTTTTAATTTTAATAGATATAATTATTTTGAAAATATTCCTATAATATTGTAAGTAATGATTCGATGGTGTTATAATAGCAGAAAATAGCCACACCAGCCGTATATGTTAAAAACATTCATTCCTTAATTTTGTTGAAAAGGTCGTAAAAGAAATTTTTCGTAAAATGACAGAAATATTCCATTATAAACATCACATAAAAAGTCAAAAAATGGTATAATTTGCTTTAACCCATAGTCGAGGAAATAATAAAAATGTTTTGAAATTCATTTTAGGAAACACAGATGTGGATAGTAATGAGGTCCCAGTAGATACTCACATATAAACAACCTATGTTAATGAAGATATTGTAGAATTAACCCTTACGTTGTACTTTTCCTTGATAGAGGTTATGTTAACCTCCTGTATAATAGATAAATAATTTTTATTAAATTATACAGGAACCAAATACAGAAATATGATATCATATATGAACTTTTAATATTTCTTTGTTAATAATATTTTAGTAGTATCATTGTTATGGGTGTTAACTAATTCATTTATCATTATATGATTGTTTACATAAGCCATTTTTTTATGGATAGGACTTATTTGATTCATATATAGAATTATATTACGTTCTTAAACATTATTTTTAATCATAAAATAATAATTATTCTTGAATGGTTATGAAAAGGAATGAATTTTATCGTGTTCGTGGAGACAATAATCTATACGTACACACAAGTGACAATAGAATTATATTGATGGTGAAATCGTATGTAATTGGATGGTATATCGTATATAAAGAATTTTTAACGTGTTATATTTATTATTTACATCAGTTATACTCATTATTATACCCATCCAAATAATGACATGTTTGAATAACAAACTACACCATGACATGGAGACGGTAAGCCGTACATACACACGTATGGTGACTTGTCATTCATATGATGGATTGAATAATTAATATGGTGGTACAATATTTATAATAACATCACAGTATGTATAAGGAACTGAATTTATTATTTCGATATGGAAAAACAAAGAAAGAGGAAGTAGAAGAAGAAGATAACATTGAAAGATGTGGTAAAATTATTACCACTTCTTCAGGTGTTTCCTTTTGAGTTGATAAAAAGGTCACCTAATGTTGGGTTTTTAATCAATTTTTTCATGACCCATCCCCTGGGGCCCATGTCATGACTACCCCAATCCCACATTCTATAGGCCAGGGGCTGGAGACTAGCACCAAAGGCGTATTCCCTAAAACTAGGAATGAATTGCCTTTATATCCTGTAGACACACGACCAAGTACACAGAAAGATATGAACACAAGCGAACTGTATATTAAATAGTGTGAGTACAGTAAGTATAAGGGGCCAGAAAACAACCCCAACTGGAAAGTACAAGGAAAACTGGAAAGGAAAAGTAAAATGAACAGCTCCTGTGAACACCCACCAAGGATCCTACCAGAAGGGTAGGTACCGCTCTCAAACAGTCTTCTCTATGGTATGCCTCATTTAGGTCCACCACTGAGCTACCTCAAGTCATGGTACCCTCATCCTCAGTCAGAATTTTCTGTCATCTACACCAAACACAACAGGGTGCAGGTATTGCCTGGGTAGGGGTGAGTATAATGATACTCAGTAGGGACCCCGAGACCCTCTCAGTCTCCCAAAATCTACAAAGAATAAACCAAAAATCATGAAAACAACTGACAATCCCACTTAGTTATATACCCAAACATATACCTAAGTCATCAAGTTTACCCATATCAATCATGAGGAAATAAAGGGTCCAACTCAATAGCCCTAAAGCTTAACTGTTCCACAAAGGAAGGAATACCATGAAGGTAAGTACCACCCAGGTATGCCACGCAGAAGAATACCACGATGGTATATACCACAGAGGTAAGACATCAGCTGAAAAATGGTATAAATTAAGTACAGTAGTAAAGATGATTAGTTATAAATACTGAATCATCTTACTCCATTAAGAGGCAGAGCCACATAGTATCCTAAATCATCATTAGACCCATAGAGGATCATAGTACATCGTCAGACCCACACAGAATCCTAGTACATCTTTATACCGACATAGGATCTTAGTACATCATCAGACCCACATAGGATCCAAGTATGGTTTCAGACACACACAGGATCATTGTACATCGTCAGACCCGCACAGGATCCTAGTACATCTTCAGACCCACACCAGATCCCAGTACATCATCAGACCCACAGAGGATCCTAGTACATCGTCAGACCCACACAAGATCCTTGAACATAATCAAACCCACACGGGATCCTAATAAATTTTCAGACCCTCACAGGATCCTTGTATATCCTCAGACCCATACAGGATCCTAGTATATCATTAGAGCCAGCTACAGGGTTCCCGCACTAAGCTTGCTTGTCTCCGGGAGGGTCCTCTCCTCAAACCACTGGTAAATACTCCAACTATCATTAATTCCAATGAAGAAGTAACCAAAATTACCTCCACATCATAGAGTTATCAACTCAACAGATGGTGCGTCGATCAAACTCCTGGTATGTAAGTTATTATCCTTTTAGTCCTGAGGGCCTGGTTGGATTTGTCTTTGACCCAACCCAACCATACCCCAAAATTATCCAAATATAAGGTGGGGTATACCAAAAGGACCATCTCGCTTCAAGGATTCTAGTGTCATAGACGGTTCATCAAATGGATTCCCAGTGCCAAATTTATGGCAAAAAGTGTGGAATGGGTCAAAACGTGTCTGGGTCCAGTCCGACCTAACATGGGCTGACCCGACCCGGTTAGGGTCGGCCAGGTGATGAAGGGTGGCCATGGTGAGGTAGGGAGGCCACGGTGCGGTGGTTATCCATGGATGGCTGGATTTCCAGCTGTCCTCTCCTCACGGCGTAGTCGTGCGCCGCGCCTTCATCAGCGGCCGGCACGGCTAGCCATCCTCCTTTTTCACCACAGGACAAACGGTGACATTTTTTCATCAGGCGGCACGGACTCACGCCGCTGTCTTCATCATGACCGACCATGGTGCTAGCCTCCATTCTCATGCCACACCGGTTTCGGTTTCCACAGTCCTCCATCACGAAGAACACACCAACCATGATGAATGCCGGAGGGATCGGGCTGTGTTCATTTGGCTCAATCCCTCCGCATTAGTTAGGTCTCATGCGGATCAAGAGGATTAATTCCACATAAAACACAATGAATAACAAAACCCCTACCTCATGTTTTGTTGACGTCGGTGAGGAAGGAAGTACAGACATTAGTTTTTCGTTGTTTGAAGATGTTCCACATTGGAATATGTCATGACAAAGAAGCCGAAGTCAATGGAGAATGTCAATGTTCTTAGTTGGAGAAACATTGTTCATTGGAGATGAAGAATTCCTTCAAATTTATCTCTCAATTCCTCCTTTTCCAACACTTCCACAAATTCAACCAAAAGTGAATAACCAACATATTAAATTATTTTTCATTAATTTAATTATAGGCACAACTAAATGCTGGAACAATTAATTGTACCATGTTGGCATAATTAATTAATGGGAGGAAGTTCAATAGTTACCTCCCATTAACGGTAGAGTTTTAAGGGTTGGGTGCACTACTAGAAATAATGGCATTTGCGACGGGGCATTTGCGTCGGGATCCCGTCGCTAATAGGCGTTTGCGACGGGGGCCCATCGCAAATAGCCCGTTGCGGAAAACGGCATCGCAAAAACAATTATTGTGACGGGCCCGTCGCTAAAGGTATTATTTGCGACAACGATCCTTCCCGTCGCAAATATTAGTCTGTATATTTGTAAAAACTTTTTAAAATAGTAATTGCGACGGGACCGTCGCAATTACTTTTTAAAAAAAATTAAAAAATATTAATAATTTATTTTAATGAATATAATAGTAATACTATTTGCGACGGGCATAGCATCCAGTCACAAATACTATAAAAAAAATAAAAATAAAAATAAATTATTAATAAATTATTTTAATTAATATAATAAAAATCCAATTATAATTCAAAAATAAAAAAATATTAATAAATGATTTTAATTAATATAATAATAGAATTATAATTCACATATAAAAATAATAAATTATTAATAAATTATTTTAATTAATATAATAATAATTGAATTATAATTCAAAAATAAAAAATAATAAATTATTAATAAATTATTTTAATTAATATAATAATAGAATTATAATTCACAAATAAAAATAATAAATTATTAATAAATTATTTAAATTAATATAATAATAATAGAATTATAATTCAAAAATAAAAAATAATAGAATATTAATAAATGATTTTAATTAATATAATAATATTATAATTATAATTCATAAGTAAAAAAATATTAATAATTTATTTTAATTAATATAAAAATAATAGAATTATTTTACATTCAAATATTAAAATAATTCAAATATTACAAAAAAATATAATTAAATTATAATATTATAAAATTTTAATATATATATAAAATTTAATATTATAAAATATAAATAATAATATTATTCATATTAATATTGTTATTTCAAAATATAATATTATTAATATTTTATAATGAGATAGAAACTACGAATAGAAAAAAATTCATATTTTGATTTAACAAACCTTATAACATAAAAACAAACTCTAATCTGAAAGAGGCGGGAGGTGGGATCTGCAGATTCTAGTAGAGGAAACTTCATCCCTAAATCATGAGTGAGTCGGCGCATGTACTCAATCTGCTCCTGTTGCTGCTACTGCCACCGACTCATCTGCTCCTCGTACAGCTGCTGTTGGAGTCGACACTCCTCCTCATGCTGTTGTTGCTGCTGACGCATCTGCTCCTGCTCCTGTCAAAGACTCTCTATCAGTGCAGTCTGAGATTGCAACTGATCCTCATACTGCGTAGCAGAAGAAGATGCACGAGCTCCTCTCAAGCTGGACGCCGACATCGCATCACTGCCATAATAATCTCTGGGAGTTAGTCGAGAGCTGATACCAACTACCCGGCCCTTCTCGAAGGCATACTGGGTGGCATGCATCTATGCCGCCTCATCAAACTGACGGCCAGTGGTCTGATCTGATGACTCGACCTGACTCTCAGGCTGGGTCTGTGACGCTGCGGCCTCATATTACTCCTGTAGTTGCAATTTAAAATTAAAATTGTGAATATATTATATGCAGTTAATTTTTAAACTTGAAAACAAATAATACTGACCACGATGTGATGCTGACGATTACCTCTGAGCTCCCCAGTAGCTGGATCACTATACATCCTCTGATATACGTCGTACTCCGTAATATCGGGGTGCTCGACAACCTATAAGAATAAAAAATAAACTATTAATATTTATAGTTATATAAAATATTTATAAATAATGTACGTAGCAGATGCTGTCTATGAGTACTGAAAGTACGACTCCCAGCTCGATGAGTCACCTCCTGTCTCCCCCGATTCTGCCTCCCCACCGAAGATCTCCTCTGAATGGCATCACTCAACCAGTGCGCACATAATCCATCTCATACATGGGATGAAATGTATTCTGGTTGGTGTGCTCTACATGACTTGTCAAAATATGACACTCCTTCTTTCTTCATGGCAGCTTTTCTTAAATTGTGCAAAAACTAACAAAAGTGATCACGCATGGCCACCTCCCATGCCTCGTAGATGGCGTCACGCATGGTATCCTCGATCGGATACAATAAACCCTACAAATAAATCAAAATATCAAGTTAGAAATGAAATAATTTTCAAAATAAAAATTATTTATTTACGTACGTACCAACCAATAGCCGAACATGGCCTGATGCACATCAATGGGAATCTACTCCCATGTGGTCCAAGGCTGAGAGAAATAGTTGCGCAAAATAGCGCTTCCCTGTCCGACTGCTATATGCGGAAAACTGTAAAAATAATAAACATTTATTATGTGAATAGATTAATAAAATCTTAGTCAAATCCACAGGTTATCAAATAGGTTATCACACCTCTGTGTGCGTGGATCAAACCCAAGACGTGGACATCGCTCGGGGATGGGGTCAGGAATCATCAATCGTGCAAGACCGCGCCCCCTCCGCGTACTCCCTGGAGCGCATGCAGGCTGAGGGTCATCTGCCAGCAACTCATCCACATCGAATGGAATGTCAGCATCCGCCAACTCACGAAATGTGTCGTCGTCCATCTGAAACAGAAAATGTTAATGTTGTTAGCAAATAATTGATAATTACTATTATATATACATATATATTAGTTATGATTGTATATACCTACCATGAAATTTTATCAGTATTCATCTTCATCATCATCTTCATATATGTCAATGTCATCTTCATATTCCTCCTCAACATCATCGATATCCATTCGAGTTCTAGTTGCTTCATCTCTTACCATTTCAAATTCATATGTGACATCATTAAGATCATCGTCACCACTTACTCTTAAATGTGGGGTTTCATCATCGATACTCATGTCTCTTTGTAAAAAAGATTTATTTTGAGTACTCTCTTGAAAAAAATCAATTCTTTGCACATCAGTGAAAGCACATTCACTTTGACTAAACTGATTGTCTCGAATTTTGATTTTTATTATACTCCACTAATCAGTCAAGTCTCTTGATGTAGTACAGTACTTTGCATAATAAACATGATGTGCCTGTTGATCCAATAAGAATGGTTCATTTACTGCGAGAATACTTTTACATTTAATATCGATGGTTCCATGAGTCGGATGAACACGCACGCCTCTCTCTATATCCAACCACCGAAATTTGAACATGGTTATGTAATGTTTTCCAAGATAAAAGTGTTCAATGATTTCATCAAGTATGCCATAAAAGTCAACTTCATTTTCTCGATGATGAGATCCTCTCAAGCTAACTCCACTATTCATTGTTTTTTTTTGATTCCCCATATGCATGTGTGTGAAATCGAAATCCATTCACCACATATGCATTATAAGTTTTAACAAGTTTGGAAGGTGGGTTACTCAATATACACAGTCATTTGTCAATTTTATCAGCATGTCAAGACACCTAAAAATTTGTGAAATAATTATCAATATAGTAAACTATACATTGAATGAGTTTCTAAAAGATAAAGAATTTATGTTACCAGTTTTTGAAACCACTGAGAGAAATTTTTCTGTCGGCATTCTTCGAGAGAAGCTGCTGTAATTTCTGGAATTTGTTTCTTGATATGATTATCATAAAACCTATAAAAACATAGTTATTTACTGTATCATAAATGATATAATAAGTGATATAAACACTTACATTACAACTGATGTCATCTCTTCACAGTTGAGCAGAACATACGTATGAGCTCTGTGATGTTCATCATCTGAAAGTCAACATTCATAAACTCCACCAAAACCAAGCTCTGGTTGGTTGAAAACAGATAATTGATTGTCGATTTCATCAATATTCCTCTCGCTCCATCCCATTCGGTTGTATTTTGAAGGATACTCAGATTCAAAATAATGGGATCAGAAAAAAGATATTTCCTCTTGAAAATAATCTTCTACAATAGATCCTTCAACAGATGCTTTGTTACGTACTTTTCTTTTCATTTTTTGCATGCATCTTTCAAATGGGTACATCCATAGAAACTATAATGGACCTCCACATTTGGCTTCATATAGCAAATGTAACATCAAATGTTCCATTGAATCGAAGAAAGACGGTGGAAATATTTTTTCCAATTTACATATAATTACAACAACATCTTCTTCAAGTTTTCATAGAGCAACATAATCTGCTGTAGCCGCACAAATTTCCCAAAAAATGAGACATGTCTGTTATGAAATCCCAAATCACAGAATTCAACAGACCTCTTAATCCAATGGGTATAAGTCTTTCCATTATAACATGACAATCATGAGTTTTTAATCCAGTAATATGACCATTCTTTACACATCTACCATAATTGGAAGCACAACTATTTGGAAGTCTCAAATCTGCAATCCACTGACAAAATAATAAACAGTTTTCTTTAGACAGTGTATAAGCTGCTTTTGGTTTCAGTAACCTTTCTGTTCTGACATTCTCAAACAGTTCAGTTCTAGATGCCTATAAATTTGGGAAAGATCTAAACGTCCATTTACATTGTCTTTTCTCTTTCCTGGCGTATCCAAAATTGTATGAAACAAATTATCAAAACAGTTCTTCTCAATATGCATGACATCCAACATGTGGCGGACCAACAAATCAGACCAATATGGTAAATCCCAAAGTATGCTACGTTTAATCCAATTGTGTTCTTTCCCAAAACCATAAATTTTATGTTGGTTTATTTTGGGACCAAAAGTGATGGGAGGTAATGAAAATAAAACTGATTTTAACTATGAACCTGATAGCATTTTTGGAGGTCCATCCCTTTCAATTGTTCCTTTTCTGAAATGAGATCTGTTTCTGCGAAAAGGACGATCAGCTGGAAGAAATCTGCGATGATAGTCAAAATAAAAAGGTTTCCTTCCATGAATGAGCATAAATGCTTTGTTCTCTCCCATATAGTAAGGACATGATTTCTGACCATGTGTACTCCAGCCAGATAACATCCCATAAGCCGGGAAGTAACTAATTATCTACATCAATGATGCTCTTAGTATGAAATTATGTTTGGTAGCAACATCATATGTACTGACACCAGTACTCCACAATAAACTTAATTCATCAATCAATGGATTCAAATAAACATCAATATTCTTCTTCGGATGTCCTGGAATTAGTAAAGTCAAAAATATATATGGCTCCTTCATCAACATCCATGGAGGTAAATTGTACGGAGTTAAAAAAATAGGCCAACATGAATATTGACTACCATAAGATCCGAACGGACAGAAACCATCAGTAGAAAGGCCCAGTCGAACATTTCTAGCTTCTAAAGAAAAGGATGGATTCACTCTATCAAAATGTTTCCATGAATCACCATCGGTTGGATGATTCAAGCTTTTATCGGTTGAAATATTCACTTTATGCCATGACATCATTTTCGCTGTATACTTAGACATGAATAAATGCTGAAGTCTGGATGTAAGCGGAAAATATCTTAACTGTTTTACAGGAATCAAACCAGACTTCCCATGTTTCCCTTCTTTATATCTCAGTTGCCCACTTGTGGGACAACTATCCAACGACTCATTTTCCCCAGAATATAAAATACTGTCATTTGAACATGCATGAATCTTCTGACAAGTAAGTCCCAAATTTCGAACCAGCCTCTTACTCTCATAATAATTTGTAGGAAAAACATTTCCTTCGGGTAACAGTGTTTTATGCAAAGAAAATATCTGGTCAAAACATGTTTTTGAAATTCCGTTATCTTATTTGATAACCATAAATTTTTCAACTGCTTCTAATTTTCTCATCTTGCAGCCAGGATATAATGTATCCTCAGCAGACCTCAACAACTCATAAAATTCAGACGGTTCCAACTCAGGATTTGAAGCTATATCAGCCGGAGTTTCTGTGTGTTGAACAGATGAACCTGCAACATCATGTACTAAATCTTGAAACTGGGATGGATCCGGAATCAAGTTGGTATCCCCTAATCTGGAACTGCGTTCACAATGTTGATACCAAAAAACATAATCTGGTTGAAAACCAAAATGCAAGAGATGTCCCCCCCACTTTGTCAAACTTGTCAAACGTTCTCAATGCACATTTTCTAAAAGGGCATTTTATTTTTCCTTTTGAAACAAATTCTGGATTTGATGCCACAAATGATAAAAAAGTCGCCACACCCTCTATATATACTGGATTTAAACCAGAACTGTTTAGATTTCTACATTGATTTATCCATATGCGGTCATCTAATAATGACTGTTGATGACCTCGTTGTTCCATATTTTTCTATAAAATATAAAAGCATTACTAGTTTTTAATAATTTGTTAGAAAAAACACACAAGAAAGGATAATTATAGAGTTTACATCAGACACGACTGACCCAATATTTTTATTGAGATAGACTTAAAAATTGACCCTTTATGAATTTAATATGTCGAGAATAAAGAAAAACCTGTTACAAATATTGATAATTTTAATATTATATAATTTTTTTATTATTTTAATAATACTAATATTATTTTTTCATAAATATTAATTATATAATAATAACATTATTACATTATTAGTATATTTTATTATTAATATTAAAATAATATAAATTTCTATATTATATAAAATTCTGCTTTCATTTGTGTGTTTAACATTCTGTTTGTATATGTAATATTTGCATTCACTTTCACCTCTCCATTGGTGAGTAGATTGATAATTTTAAAAAAGAATGCAAATGTTACATGTGGAGACAGAAAACACACAGATGAAAGGAGAATTGTATATAATATAGAAAATTATATTATTTTAATATTAATAATAAACTATACTAATAATTTAATAATGTTATTATTCCTAATTATTGGTAATTATTCCTAATTTTTGGTAATTATTCCTAATTATTGGTAATTATTCCTAATTATTGGTAAATATTGGTAAATATTGGTAAATATTGGTAAATATTGGTAAATATTGGTAAATATTGGTAAATATTGGTAAATATTGGTAATTATTTGTAATTATTGGTAATTATTACTAATTATTGGTAATTATTAGTAATTATTGGTAATTATTCCTAATTATTGGTAATTATTCCTAATTATTGATAATTATTGTTAATTATTGGTAATTATTGTTAATTATTGGTAATTATTGGTAATTATTGGTAATTATTCCTAATTATTGGTAATTATTCCTAATTATTGGTAATTATTCCTAATTATTCGTAATTATTTCTAATTATTGTTAATTATTCCTAATTATTGGTAATTATTCCTAATTATTGGTAACTATTCCTAATTATTCCTAATTATTCGTAATTATTCCTAATTATAGGTAAATATTCCTAATTATTGGTAAATATTTGCAATTATTGGTAATTATTAGTAATTATTAGTAATTATTGGTAATTATTCCTAATTATTGGTAAATATTTGCAATTATTGGAAATTATTGGTAATTATTAATAATTATTTGTAATTACTGGTAATTATTAGTAATTATTAGTAATTATTGGTAATTAATACTAATTATTAATAATTATAACTAATTACTGGTAATTATTGGTAATTATTGGTATATATTACCAATTATTAGTGATTATTGGTAATTATTGGTAATTATTATTAATTAATGGTAATTAATGGTAATTATTTCTAATTAATGGTAATTATTGGTAATTATTTCTAATTATTACTAATTATTGGTAATTATTACTAATTATTGGTAATTATTACTAATTAATGGTAATTATTACTAATTATTTGTAATTATTGGTAATTATTGGTAATTATTACTATATATTACTAATTATTGGTAATTATTACTAATTATTGGTAATTATTACTAATTATTAATAATTATTACTAATTATTACTAATTGTTGGTAATTATTGGTAATTATTGGTAATTATTACTAATTATTGGTAAATATTACTAATTATTACTAATTATTGGTAATTATTATTAATTATTACTAATTATTGGTAATTATTGGTAATTATTTCTAATTATCACTAATTATTGGTAATTATTACTAATTATTACTAATTATTGGTAATTAGTGATAATTAATTCCAATTATTACTAATTATCTGTAATTATTGGTAATTATTAGTAATTAGGGATAATTATTGGTAATTATTACTAATTATTGGTAATTATTGGTAATTATCACTAATTATTGGTAATTATTACTAATTATTTCTAATTATTGTTAATTATTACTAATTATTAATAATTATTTGTAATTATTGGTAATTATTACTAATTATTCCTAATTATTGGTAATTATTACTAATTATTACTATTTATTACTAATTATTGGTAATTATTACTAATTATTGGAAATTATTACTAATTATTGGTAATTATTGGTAATTATTGGTAATTATTACTAATAATTTGTAATCATTACGAATTATTACTAATTATTGGTAATTATTGGTAATTATTGGTAATTATTGGTAATTATTTCTAATTATTGGTAATTATTCCTAATTATTGGTAATTATTCCTAATTATTGGTAATTATTCCTAATTATTGGTAATTATTCCTAATTATTGGTAATTATTCCTAATTATTGGTAATTATTCCTAATTATTGGTAATTATTCTTAATTAGTGGTAATTATTCCTAATTATTGGTAAATATTGACAATAATTTGCAATTATTGGTAAAGATTGGTAATTATTGGAAAAAATATTGGCAAATATTGGAAATTATTGAATATTGGGAATTATTATTAATTATTACTAATTATTACTAATTATTACTAATTATTGGTAGTTATTATAAATTATTACTAATTAATGTTAATAATTTCTAATTATAATTAATTAATTCAAATTAATTTTAATTTTTCATAATTACTGCTAATTAATTGTAATTACAGCTAACTATTTTAAATTAATTAGTGTTTAATTGTCTCTAATTACTATTAATTATTACTACTTATTCATAATTATTTCTAATTAGAAATCAGAAAAAATAATTCAAAAAATTTAAACTAAATAAATTAAATAAATATTAAATTAAAATTCAGATAAAAACCTTAAACTTGATGTCAATGTCGAGCTGCTGTAATTGTAGAACACCACCAACTGAATCCTCGAAGTCGGAAAAAAAAATTTACAACTGAAAATCGTAAAAGATTCAGAGTGGAAAAATTAGAACGGTTGAGAGTTGAGAGTGAGAAAATTGTAATGGTTGGCAGTATTTATAGGTTAAATTAATTGCGACGGGCTTCTTTGCGACGGGATTTCCGTCGCAAATATAGTTATTTACGATGGGACCCGTCGCAAATAACCCTGGCCGCATTTAATTTTGGGCGACATTAAAACGGTTATTTGCGACGGGCCCCGTCGCAACTAACCCTGACCGCATTTAATTATGGGTGGCATTAAAACGGTTATTTGCGACGGGTCCCGTCGCAAATAATTCCTGTCGCCTGGGTATTTGCGACGGGACTGCTCCCGTCGCAAATACTCTTTAACCGCCGCCGGTTATTTGCGACGGGGTTCTATCCCCGTCGTAAATAAACTTCGCGCGGTTTGGCGCTCATTTCACGCCAAACTATTTGCAACGGGTAAAAAAACCCGTCGCAAATAACAGATTATTTGCAACGGGAATAGTTGCCCGTCGCAAATAATCCTTTGCGAAAGGTATTTGCGACATGAATAATTCCCGTTGCAAATACCTCGTCGCTATTAACCATTTTTCCCGTAGTGGTGGTCCCCACCTTTGAATTCAAATTGGGGGTTTTAGTTCAGGAGGTCCCCACCTCCATAACCCATTTAGAGAGGTTTCAAAAATAAAAATAAAAATGTTAAACATTTTATTTTTCTTATTCAATAAAAATCACGAAAACTAACATTCACCCTCAACCAACTGCAGTCGAGGTGAAGGTCTCCATAAGCGAATGTCAGTGCTGCGAGTCCAACGGTGTCCTCAGATTTTAATTTTGAGCAACAGATCAAATGTTACAAAAACCAGCTCGCACATTTACTGAATGTACCCGAAAAAATGTTCAGAAATTCATCTCGGGCACACCGGGCCTTGAAATCATGTGCCGTCAATTTTTGAGGACTCGTAAAATTCCCATATAATTAAAAAATGACATCAAAATTTCAGGTCTTTACATTATAACCACATCATGGCTTCGCGCCCCTAAAATCCACATCACAAAACTAGGAAAACAAGTGGGGGTACAGAGCATGAATCTGAGCCTCCGGCTCCCATGTGCTCTCCTGGTGGTTATCGTGCTGTCAGCGAACATGTACCGGAGGTATCGACCATCCAAGAAGGACCTACTCCTTTCGATCATCAATCTCTATTGTAACCTCCATAAATGTCACCCCATCGTCGACGTCCAGCTCGCCATGGTCAGTGATGTGAGAAGAGTCATGCACTTATCTCCTCGGATGGGATACGTGGAAGACGTCGTGTACCCGGTACAATAGAGGTGGAAGAGCTAGGCATTAAGCCACCTCGCCAACTCATCTGAGAACCTAAAGGGGTCCAATGAACCTCATAAATAACTTGTGGCCCTGGACAAATATCTGCAAACCTCATCGAGGTGAGACCCGTAGAAGAACTTGGTCGCTATCCTCGAACCCCATAGGTCTCTGTCTCCTGTCGGCATAAGACTTCTACCTAATCTGTGTAGTATTCATCTGCTCTTGGATGAATTTCACCTTCTCTATGGTGGCCCATACGATATCTGGTCTCATGAGGGCTGACTCCCATGGGTTAGTCCAGCCCAAAGGAAATCTGCAAGGTTGGTCGTACAACGCCTCGAAAGGTGCCATCCCAATGGTGGAGTGAAAGTTTTTGTTGTATGCAAATCCACCAAAGGCAAGAGATCCTCTCAACTGCGACCGAAGTCAAGAATGCAAGAACACTGCATGTCCTTGAGGGTCTTAATGGTCCGCTCAGTCTGGCCATCCGTCTGAGGGTGGAAGGTGGTGCTCAAAAGAAGCTGTGTCTAGAAAGCCTCCTATAACCCGTTCCATTTCCGGTAAGTGAAACATGCATCATGATCGGAGAAAAGAATTGAGGGTAATCCATGTAGCCACACAATCTCCTACACATAGAGGCGTCCCAAACTCTCTACTGACCCTTGTTCTCTGATCAGAAGGAAGTGGGCGGACTTGGTGAGTCGGTCGATGATCACCCAGATAGAATCATGACCCCTGGATATACGTGGAAGTCCTATCACTAAGTCCATGTATATCGCATCCCACTTCCACTCTCGGACCTCTAAAGGCTGAACCAATCCTGCTGGTACCTGACGATCCGCCTTCAATTGCTGAAAAATGAGGCACCGATATACAAACTATGCTACTGCTTTCTTCATTCCCTTCCACCAGTGTTGTTGTCAGAGATCCCGGTATATCTTTTCCACTCATGGATGTACCAATAGAGGGTATGTGTGGAACTCCCTCAACACTTATTCATGAAGTGACACTGGTACCATTTTACATCCTATGAAGAGAATGGTGTGCTATCCACCTTCAGAAAATCCATCAGGTGCTTGGTCTGTGGATATCTAAGAACATTGAGCCTCATAGTCAGTGTCCCCACACAAGGCCTCCCTGACTCGCAGAAGAAGTGGGGAAGTGAATGTAAGAGACTGAAGAAAAGTTTCTCCATCTCGATCCACAAAGCATACCTATAAAGCGGTCAGCTGCTCTATCACCTCCCCTATCAGTTGTATACCAGATCTCCTACTGAGTGCATCTGCCACTACATTTACCTTCCCAGCAGTATAGACTATCTCAAAGTAATCGTCCTCAAATAACTCAAGCCAATGTCACTATCTCAGGTTCAGGTCATTCTGAGAGAAGATATAGCAGAGACTCTTGTAATCTGAGTAGACTATAAAATGCTCACCCATCAAGTAATGTCTCCACATCTTCAAGGCAAAGACCACTACTGATAACTCCATGTCATGGGTAGCATAGTGTTTCTCATTTTTTCATAGATATTGAGAACCATATGTGATCACTGCTTGCTCTTGAATCAGGGCACATCTGAGCCCGGCCCTTATGTGTCATAGTAGACTATGTACCTAAATCCCTCTACCAGTAGCCTCAAGATAGAAACACTAGTCATCCTCTGACTCAACTTCTGAAAACTCTTCTGGCATATCTCTGACCAAATGAAGGGATACCCCTTCTTCATCAATGTTGATAACAGTGTTGCAACTCTGGAGAAATCTGGCACAAACCTCTGGTTGTATCCATCCAAACCTAGGAAACATCGTTCCTCTGTCACACTCATGGGTGGCTCCCAAGAAAGTATCGCCTCAATCTTCACTGGATCCACTGAAACTCTAGCCTCCGATATGACATGTCCTCGAAAGTGAACCTATCAGATATAGAACTAACACTTCAAGAGAATACCATAAAGATGGTGCTCTTGGGGTTTGACCAGAACTACTTGTAATTGATAGACATGCTCCTCCTCAGTAGCTGAGTTCATCAGAATGTCATCAATAAAGACTACTACAATGCGATCAAGGTATGGCTAACTGATCCTATTCATGAGTCCCATGAACACTGCTGGAGCATTGGTCACACCGAACGACATGAACAAAATCTCATAATGGTCATACCGACATCTGAAATTCACCTTATGCACATCCTCATATCGTACTTTGAGATGCTTATAGCCTGACCTGAAATCTATATTTGAGAACCATCGTGCTCCCTTCAGCTGATCAAAGAGGTCGTCAGTCCCAGGGAGTGGGAACTTGTTCTTCACGGTCACCTGGTTTAGGCACCAATAGTCAACACAAAGCCTCATGTTCCCATCCACCTTCTTGGTGAACAAAATTAGGGCTAGACAAGGAGAAACACTAGGTCAAATGAATCCCTTCCCCTGTAAGTCCTCCAGTGGTACTCGCATCTCTCGAAGCTCTGTGGGAGACATCCAATATGTTGTGTAGATATCGGTGTCATATCAGAGAACAATTCAATGTAAAATTCCACCTATCTATGAGGAGGTAGATCAGAACATCATCAGGGAAGACATTTGCGTACTAGTCCACCACAACAGGATAGCTCAGAATCTCCACATCAACTACTCTAAGGGTAAGGCTAGCCAACTGATGAGTGATCGGCCGCACTCTCCTTCGAGTATGTCCACCTTGTGCTGCAAAGGCTCTGTTCTCATTGGTGAAGGTAAAGCTGGGTCCATCCATGCGTAACCACCACAATCTATGACTAATAAAGTCAATCTGAGCATAGACTATAGATAACCAGTCAATACCCAAGATGATGTCGTAAGGCCTTGACACCGCTACTAGAAGATCCCAGTCAAAGCTCTCCCGTCCTAGTGTAATCTCACACTGCTGGAACCAGTGCGTGATCATCGAATCTACTCTTGAAGGAGTCTCTATCCGTAATTATCAAGCCAACAGCTCTGTCAGAATCTCCAGGCTCCAAAAGAGGGAAGTGGAAATAAAAGAATGACTAGCACCTATGTCTATAATTACTACATCTAAGAGGTAATAGACATAGATCATACCTCGTATCATTGTTGACGATCCTTTCGTCACAAAATCTAAATATTGGAAAAGGGGATTATCTGACCTCAAAGTGATTCAACCTTTGGACAAATATCAAAAATTGACAAAGGAATGAATAAGATTAACATTGCACAAGGGTCGCGCATGTTATAAAATGGTCGCACAAGTACACTTGCGTGCCGCAATGGTTGCGCAAGTATACATGCGCGCCGAAGTTGGTCATGAAATTCACCTGCACGCCCTAGGTGATAACCGCCCGGGGTTTTCTGTAGCCTATAAATACACCCGGTGGGCCCCCCATTTCGAGAGGAATATTTACAGAATTCAGATACAGAGTTCTAAATCCCAAGTCTCTTCTTCAGGTCTTCCGAACACTTCTAAGGTAATTCTTTACCTAGAATGGAAGGTCTAAATAGGAGAAGTAAGGTCTAAGTGTTAGAATTCACTAACACTTGCATACCTAAGTGTTTTACCCTTAAGAGAAATGAACACACTTGCGCGCCACCCTACTTCTTCACCATAACTTGCGCGCCATCTTCTGGAAATCCCCTAGGGATGATTCTAGAGGATTTGACCAAGGATCATCCAAATATTACTCTAAGGGCTGATAATTGTGAAAGTACTCTTGTGCCGTGCAGGTATACCTGCACGACCAGGACTTGTGTGCCCACGTAGTACCTACGCACCTACCAGTACTTGCATGCCCCTATATTTTTGGGTGCCTTTCGTGCCCATTTCACCCCTCTTATGCCATTCCACCTATCCTATTCATTATTCAGTCTTCAAGACACTCTTGAAAGCCATTTATGGCATGATTTCTTGATTTGGCTTCCTTATCTGAAAGGAATTCTGTGGAATATCTCTCAAAACCTAGTGATTTACACATCTTAATGTCACTAATGATTGAGATTTAATTCATTCAACCTCATCCTTTAAAATGATAGAACCTCTTAAATTGGGACTCCTTTTCATAAATAAGCACCAGTCATAATTTTCAAATCTGGGCATCCTCCTTAGGAGTAATCCCGAAGTCCTCTTTAAACTGGGATTCCTTTTTATGAGTAAGCCCCAATATTAAAATTCCCAAATATGGGCATCCTCCTTAGGAGTAAGCCCCAACTATAATTCTCTTTACCCGGGATTCCTTTTCAAGAGTAAGCCCCAGTCTCAAATATGGGCTTCCTTTTTAGGAGTAAGCCCCAAGTCCCTTAATTCTTCATGTCCCTTAACCTGGGCCTCCTTTTAAGGAGTAAGACCTAGTCTTAATTTCCCATAACCATTCCTAATTTACTTTTGAATTGGTCTTCTATCTCAGGAGTAAAACCCAATCATAATTCCCTTCCTAACTTGGGAATCTTCCTTAGGAGTAAGCCCCAAGATTAGAGTATCCAAATATCTATGAAGCACATATACCTTTATGGACCCTATTCTTGGATTTCCTTCCTGAAGTAAATCTTAATCCTCATTTATTTTGGGCAGTCATATACACATAAGCCCAACATCATTGCATCTTTCATGGCACAAATTGTCTGGTTTCACCGATACCTCTTGTTTCTCACACCGAGCATGACTCAGGTGATCTTAGAGTATAAAATTAATGATGACATATTTCATGAGCCATCAATCATACATAAACATAATACTCCCTTACTCGAAATACGTGGGTTCAGATTCCTTTTCAAAAAAATAAAGGATACGTAGGTAGCCCATCAGCGGGTACGATCCCAACTCTAAAATAATCCATGTCCTCCTGAATGACAATAAACTTCAAGTGCCCCACTGAGTGTCTTTAAAACCAGAATGATCACCATAATGACCAAGATACATTTATGTATTTTAAAGGATAACATCAACTAAGGATCTCTAACAAATACATATGATTCTTCATCGATGAATAACCTCGAATACATATAAAATATTATCTGAATTTCCTACATACCAATAATTGATTTTCAGACGAATGGAAAGCTCATTTTCATACTTGTAATGTAATAAAGATTCACAAACATAACATAAATCTATAATGAGAGTCCTGGAGTAGACGATAATTCCCCTAAAAAAAGGTGTGATGAGTCTGAACTCTCATCCTCTCGACCAATGCAAATTCCTAAGCCTCGTCAGTCCACAACTAATGAGTGCCTACCTTTGGAAAGTAGGTACAAATGGATATGGAATCATTGGACGTTTCCGGTTCTATGAACAAACCCATTATAAACCGATTGGAATGTTTGAACCTTCAATCAATGAGGTCATCACCAATTCCAGATGGAAACAAAAAATGGTGAACCCGACGTGAATCCTTAACCAAGTTAAAATGATGTTTTACTTATTTGTTAGGCCCCTATTTAAAACTCAATGAGAGGGCCAACAAAAACAATCATTGATATATGTTCTCATCCAAAAGATGTAGTGGCTGAATTTATCTTGATTACGTCTGTTATATCAAATAGACACTCTTTTCCAAGATTTTATGCATTCTAAGAAATGGATACTCTCAAGTTCACACCCATGAATACGTCTGTTGTGAAAACCTCTGCTACGAATGCCACTGGTGATACTCCTGCTGGATCATCGTCCGCTCTGAGGATGAAATCATCTACTCAGCGTCTTCAATGCTGGGTATCAAACGCACAGGTTAAAAAGTACTATCAACACAGTACTATTCCAACTCTGGAGGCTGCCCGACAAGCCCTCCAAGTGAACAATTCACCCTGGTCGTCCGAACAATGATGATCAGTGATCAAGAAACATGCGGTTCTAACCACTGTCTCCAACCGTTTTGGGTCGTTATCCCCAGAATGCAATCACCATTCACTCCCATATTCTGGGGAGGTGAATGAGCAGGTCCCTCAGGGCCTTAATTCAAGGAAGCAGGAGTCCTTACCAAGGGCTCCCATCAACCATCGCCGCCAGAATCGTGCAGAAGTGTGCACTCAACATGATGAGGGTGTCGACTCTAGGCATTCGGTTCAGGTTCCTCAAACCCGAGCAGGCAAGGCGAATCGCCATAGGTGAATTCCGGCTAACAGTGAGCAGGTTCTCATCTCTGCCATCTCCAGAGAAGTCCACCAACCTAACTTGGTGGCAAGCAATGAGTGGGCACACACACCTGCCCGTTTTAATTCCGTTGTCCAGCAGACTCGTCTGGCAGCATCACACCAATCCCACCAGGAAATTCTGGTGAAGTACTATAGGCAGGAACATATACCTGTTTATACATCATCATCTAGTCAGCAGGCTCGTTTGACAACATATGATGGAGCTTTTCAACCACATTCGGCGAAGTACAATCCGTAGGCACATACAACTGCTAGTACTGATCAATCCTACCAACAGTCTCGCTTGGTAGCATTCAAAGAAGTCAGTCGGAAAGCTTCGGTGTCAAATAGGTGGCAGACTCAACTCTTGCCCCCACACTTGAGTACTGTTAGGATTCACTGACAGGAAAAGGAGGACAAGAGCAGGCACATACACCTAATCCAATCACAGAATGGATGTATATCCCTTTTCTAGTAGCTGAAGTCACCAAGCATATTCTATCAATGGTGAAAGAGAAGAAGCAAATCCCTACTCATATTCTGGATGTCTGTCAGGATATTATAACGGCTTCAGCAGCATCACAGGGAAAGAAATGAAAATCTATCCCTACCAGTGGAGTGACACATCAATAGTTCACTCCGGAATAGACACACACATATGTTCCAGTCCAAAACGATTGTGGGGCATACTTCACCATATCATATGGGCAACCATGTCAAGAACATACACCTAATTTGAGTGGAGATCGTCAGCCTAACCTGGTCATCTCTCCTGATCATGCACATACACCTGCTCAGAGCAGCCACATTCGGCAACAAGTATTTTTCTAAGGTGAGTAAGAAGGTGTCTAAAAGGAAGACCTGCCCAGCACAGTCAAGAGATCAAGAGCCAATCTGTAACAAGGCCTTGCTTGATGCTGGAGTTCTTGAAGCCCTCAGACAGTTATCTATTGGAATTCAAGATTCTACTCCCTCATTTCCCAATAGTGGGAACATTAATTCCGAAGGTCTTTAATAGACACTACCTCATGAAGTCTTTCTTCATGACAATTCATTCGATCTAAAAGTTTCATCTTCAGATGAGGGCTACAATAACCCTCTGTGTGGCTAGAATACCAAAGAGCAAGAGATCTCATCTTTTTCTGTAACCCACTATGGTGGTCCTCCCAATGATGATGAATTTCGCTGGGAAAGTCTTCTCCACAGTAGTGATGCACAGTGCCCGGAAAATGTTCCAGTGGACAATGTAGTGCCAAGAAAGCCCTCTTATCTTGAGGCACTTTTAAATGCGAAACCAGTCATTTTTGATGCTTCAGTGCTAGCAGGTGAAATACTTTCTCAATTGGAAGATAGCCTAGGGTGTAGGTCATTCTCCGAACCACCCCTAAGTCATTCATCTTCTAGTTTGATCAGTGGTTTCTATACCAATATTGTTGAATCCGATGAAACAACAAGGAAGCACCAGCTCTGGTAAAATAAGGTAGAAGAATCTTCATTTAATGATAAAGAGGAAATGATGAACATGAGAAAACAATTGGTGAAGGGTGAAGTGCCAGTCATGTTTTGGCCTCTGGATAACTCTCAGTATGACATTCCAGTGATGTTGACGGAATATGGGATTCATGATATTCATCTCAACATATGAAAAAACTTTTTCAATTGAAAAAGAAAGTATTGTCTTATGATGAATATGAAATTCATGTTAAGATAATAGAAGGGTTACAACATAAAATTGACTTGGAATCTCTATCAGTCTCTCGATATTCGAAGGCTGAAAAGCAGTAGAGAGCCCTTCATCATTCATGCCTTGGCGCACTAAGAAGATTGAGCCAGTTCATTTCCAATGCCCCATCTGGTATTCATGTCAGAGGATGGGGTGTTCATGGAGAACAACATTTCACTATGCTCTCCAGTCAGTAAAGCCCGTCGAAAATGGTCTCATGCAATGTTATTGCCCGTGGCTAGCCATAGTAAATGGGTTTTGTTTGTAATCAAAAGCATGCCCAAGAACATGACTCAACTAGTTCTTCTCAAAATCAATAATACAGAGAACAAGTTGTTGAATTACTCCTGCATCAACCAAACAAGAATATTGAACAGGCCTCTCATATGGAGAAAGCACATCATCAAGTGACAGAAGTGACGAAAATCATCCAACGGTCTTTTGAGCTGGGTGATAAAATTGGATATAGGTTGATGCATCCAGCTAATTACCGGACTAAGGTCCGCAAGATTAGGAGAGCTTTTAAGAAGGTCTCAGACATAGAATGTCAAGAGCCACCCCAGCTCGCCAGACTGGGGACTCTTTTAAACCAACCCTCAGAATCAACAAATAGGATTTGAGGAGTTGAGCAAAGACAGTAGGAATAGCCCCAGTCCATTGGACTGGGGACTTTTTCAAATAATCAATCCCTCCCTCAAAGAAAGTCGGTCTTCTCTTGGTTAGGGACGAATCCCCAAGAGGACTGAAGAGCCAAATTATCAGGATATTCCCTCCAAATTACGGTTCTTCAAGAAGATCCTGAGGGATTGAATCAACAAAAGGCAGTGTCACATTGAAGAAATGGAAGAAGGAAATATCATAGAAATTATGATAAAAGGGATGTGATGCTTTATGCATCAATCAATGTCATCAATGTCGTTGTTGCTGATCCACTAGATGAGGCTCACTTAGGGGACTCAGATGAAGAGGTTCATGCTCAGGAAGTTGTACGCATAGACACAAATGAAGAAGGTGTGCGTACATGAAATCAAAGATTTACCCAAAATCTCAGTGTTCCTTCAAATAACCCACTTCCCCCTCTCCAAAAGGGATCAAACAAGGGGAAGGGAATGAATCAGGTTACATATCCTCCCTCTAGAGAAGGCCAATCTCTCTCACTAGAGAAAATATTTTCACAACAAAAGAAAGAAATGAAAGAATTGAGGAGGTTGAACGCAGAACTACTTCAAGGTAGTCTTCCTCCTAATCGTGCTCGAGTCAGTCATCCAATAGAGTTTTTTTCAGCTACTAAGATGGATCAATTATATCCTCCTTTATTAGTATAACCTAACATGTCCAATCCTATGGGTCAATTGAAACAATAATTGGCAGTGCTGCTATCGGTTGCAGTACCAACCACCATATCTGTCCAAGCTCCAGCCAGTGCACCTGTTCAGATTCAAGTTCAACCAAATGTTTCTCAAAAGTTAATAACTACTATTGAGTCATTAAAAA
Organism: Viscum album; assembly: GCA_963277665.1. Classification (NCBI taxonomy): domain Eukaryota; kingdom Viridiplantae; phylum Streptophyta; class Magnoliopsida; order Santalales; family Viscaceae; genus Viscum; species Viscum album. Next base: position 1,519,372,214 of record OY728131.1, read on the forward strand.
CTCGGTTGGAAGCTATGGAATGGAAGCATGCACGGGTTCAACCAGAAAATAAAGCTTACCCATAATGGGTAGATTCAATCTCTCCCCCCATCAAATTTTGGAAACCCTGTATTCCATATTTTCAATGGATAAGGTGACCCTGAATAGAATTTTATGCATTACGTGTCTTTTTGCGATCTTATGATGGGAACTCTGGAGCATAAAGAAGCAGTGAAACTCAGATGCTTCATTCCAACCTTGCAAGGATCAACTTTTGTCTGGTATACAAGCTTGAAATCCTGGTCAATTACCAGATCGGAAGATCTATGTCGATGATTTCTTCTTCAATTCAGCTCAACTTTTCCAAAGACAACAGTTTTAAATCTTACAAACTTTAAGAAAAGAGAGAATGAAAGAGTCTATGATTTCATTGCTCTCTGGAAGTGATTAACATATTCCCTGAGCTTAGCACTCCCTCAAGAGGAACTGTTGCCAATCTGTGTGGAAAATCTACATGAGGAATTACGCACACCATTGATCCCTGTGAAATACACAGGAGGGTTTTGATACCTTACCTCAGTCGCTCAACAGATTGAAGATTATCTTATACAGACCGAGGCTAAATATCATGTAATTCTATCAGCTCCCGGAAGGAGAATGGGTAAAGTAGAAACTACTACAGTTATTCTTAAACAAGCACATGTACCTGCTTCTACCTCAAAACATTCATATTTTCGAAGGGATCCACCTACTGAGCGCCAACAACAAAGGTCGTTTCGTCAAGATGATCAAAGATATCAAAGATGAAAACAATTTGAGGATCTAAAGAGAAACACATACTCTTTCGGAAATGAACAAGTTCTTGGTTACATCATTTCGGCTCTGGAAAATAATTTTGGTTCAGTTGACAAGGCCCAAAAGGTAAAACAAAGAAGGAGATAAAGACTGTCCCAATTATTTCCCCTTTAATCAAATGTTGGGGAATCCCATGCAGGAGTGTTTTGTCTTTCAAGACCTCTTGCAAAAGATGGTCGACTCAGGACATGTCAAATTGAAAGGTTCTTCAGCTCAGGTAGCATGTGTAACTACTACACTTCCAGAGGAGGAAGGCGAGTGGCAAAAAGTTAAGAACAAAAATACTCAAAAATATGATGATTGGATGGTCAGAAAGACGATCAACCGAACTCATGCTATTTTGCGAACGCAATTGAAGAAACCAATTGTACCTTCGGCCAAGAATGCCACAGAAAACCCCTCTTCATTAGAGGGAAAATCCTTAAATAAATGGCCTGATTCAAAGAAAGAAAAATAATTAGAAGAAGATGAGTATGTGTCAAAGCCTAAGTTTTCTTTGACCCTGGAAGACTTCATGCCATCTACTTCAAATCAACGGGCATTGTCCCAAAAAACGGCACAGCCAAAATAGGCCAGTTAGGCAAAGTCTTCATCCGATGAGGAGTTGATTTTTGGTTCTTTTAATATGATTCAATTAACAGATCCATATGTCAGTCACAGTTTCGATTTCAATGAGCCTGAATTCCCTGTATCAAACATAGGAATCAGAGGATGTTCCATAGGCTCAGGATACAGGGGAATATGTGGATCTTTCAGAAGCCACTATTCCAATTCTACCCCTGCTAGAACTATGTACACAGCAGAAACTCATGGTAGAGCCCTTCAGCGAGCTCAGCAGGAACAAGCATGTTCTTCTACTAATAACAAATTCAGTCCTAGAACAATTATTTTGGAGAATCAGTTGGGGTTCCACCTTCATCCTCTCAACAAGTAAATAGATATAATCGGTCTAATCTTCCAAAACTGGGAATATTGCCAACTCCTATCCCAATACAAGATGCATCAAATTCCAAAGCATATGCTTTCAAGGCACCTTCTAAACAATATATTCTTGTAGGGAAACACAGACCTCTGGATCAAAAGTATGATGTATTGAAACACTTGGCCCAAGTACCAGCCATGTTATCAATTCTGGATTCTTTGAATTTGTCAAAAGATCTTCTGGAGGCACTCATCGAGGCTTTGACAAGTCCTCGTGAGTTTGAAACTGAAATTTTTTGCAGCTGAAGTCTATCACATAGAGAATAATCCTGCAGAATTCCATGAAATAATATCTATAACTGATGAAGATGAAGATGATGTTGTGCATGAGCATATTAGACCTTTGTACTTATCTATAAAGGTCAATGGTGTAGACGTCCGAAGAGCATTCATTTACAATGGTTCAGGAGTCAACCTCATGCCCATTCGTACACTTCATCGATTGGACCTCACAGAATCTGATTTATCTCCTTCTACCATGATGTTACAAGGATATGATAAAAATGAACAAGAACCACTGGGCGAAGTTACACTCATAACTCAGTTTGGATATCTTTTATCCAATTCATATTTCATGTTTATTGATCAAGACTCATCTTTCAACATCTTGCTTGTAAGGCCCTGGCTACATCAACATGCGACTATCCCTTCATCATACCATCAATGTCACAAATATTGTTTCGATGGTCAAGTTGGGACATTATATGGTGATAAGGATCTGTTCAAGACATGTGAGTCTCAATACATTGAGGTGGAATTCTATCACATGAAATAAAATGATAAATCCACAAAAAAGGAGATTATCAAATTTAATTATCCATATGGTTTGTAGAATATTACAGTAAATACATTTGCGCATATGAGTACAGATTATGTGTTGCCTATCAGTGAAATTGACAGGATAGACCCAAATCAAAATACACTTATGGAAAGATCCATATTGTCAATTACGGTAATCAAGCCAGACAACATGGGAGAAATTGGTGATTCTCCAAGTAGTGATGAAATCCCAAATGGTGACGTCTTCATTTCATCTACTGAAATCCAACAAGTCTATACTTCTCCAATCAGGCCAGAAGAAGTTATAGCAAAATCGTAGGTGAACAATGATGTCGATTCTCAATCCATCATCTCCTCTTCATTTCCCAAGGAAGACCCTTCATCATTAATTGGGCCAGAAATGGAAGCTTATTCTTCAAGATGTTCAAATTTTAACATCTCTTCTGATCATGGAAATTTTGCTTTATCATATACTATGAAAGTAGAAACGGAAGAAATAACACATGTTGAAGAATAAGAGGAAGATCTCATAGATGATCCTACATCATTTGAAGAGGGTATCTCTACCACCATGGATGAACTCAGAGAAATAAATCTGGGTACAAAAGAAGATAAACTCCCCACTTTTAATCAGTGTGTCCATGACTCTTGAAGAACAAGAGATGTGTATTTCCTTTTTAAAGAAAAATCGAGACATATTTTCTTGGAACTATACAGAGATGCCCGGTCTTGATCTTAATGTTTCTACTCATCATTTGGGTTTACCAGAAGAACATCAAGGATTTAAGCAAGCCGCTAGAAGAACACACTCAGCTTATGATTCCAAAATTGAAGCTGAAGGGGATAAGCTTATCAAAGCTAACTTTGTCATAGAAGTTCAATATCCAAAATGGTTGGCTAATATTGTCCCTGTAAAGAAGAAGATCGTACAAATCAGAGTTTGCATCGATTTTAGAGATCTTAATCGGCATTGTCCTAAGGATGATTTCCCAGTTCCAATTACAGAACTTTTAATTGATGCAACAGTTGGCTATGAAGCACTTTCCATCATGAATGGATATTCCGGATATAATCAAATCCGAATGGCCCCATAAGATGAGGAATCCACATCCTTGAGATCCCCTCAGGGTGTGTTTAGCTACCGAGTAATGCCCTTTGGCTTAAAAATGGAGGTGCAACATATCAGTGTGCCATGCATCGTATCTTCAAACCCTTTTTAGGGAAGTTTGTTTAATGATCTGTGGAAGATTTGGTGATCAAATACAAACAACATTTTAATCACGTGGTATATTTGGAAGTCATATTCCACAAGCTTCGACAACATAATTTGAAGATGAACCCCTTAAAATGTGCTTTTGGGGTAACCTCAGGAAACTTTATTGGCATTGTTGTACGCCATCGTGGTATTGAAGTCGATCCTGAGAAGACAAAGTCAATCCATGGTATGTCACCTCCTCCAAATTTGAAATAATTAAGATGACTTCAAGTACACTTAGCCTATATTTGGTATTTCATTGCCAATTTGGCAGGAAAAAGTTTACCCTTCACAAAATTGATGAAGAAGGGAGTTACATACTAGTGGACTGAAGAATATCCATAATCATTCGATATTATCAATAAATACCTCTTGAGTCTGCCGGTACTCATGCAACCTATTGAAGTAAGACCACTTATCCTCTACGTGACAACTTTAGAGCAATCATTTGGTGCCTTTCTTGCTCAGAATAATGATCCTGGGAATGAAAAAAGCCTCTACTACCTCAGTCAGACTATGCTTAAAGCAGAAACCCAGTATTCAAGTATTGAGAAGTGCTTCCTGGCATTAATATTTGCAGTTTAGAAGTTGAGACACTACCTACAACATCACGAGGTCCAATTGGTATCTCGCAATAACCCGATCAAATTCATCTTTATTCATCCAATGCTTACAGGACGTCTGGAAAGTTGGGAAGTTATTTTGCAGTAATTCGATATTCAGTATGTGTCTCAAAAATTAAAAAAAAGCCAAGCTCTGGCTGAATTCTTGTCTGAACACCCTTCAGTGGAAGGCACATCTTCAGATATTGAACCCCCAGATGAGGAAATCTTCTCTATTCAAGAAAGTCCCCAGGCATGAAAATGTATTTTGATGGTGCTTCTAGAAGTCCAACAAGGAGGAAAATGGAAAATCCAAAATTCAACAAAGTTGGCATAGGAATTGTTCTCATTTCCCTATAAAAGGCAGTGTTACATTATTCCTTCTTATTGTGGGAAGGTGGTACTAATAATGAAGAAGAATACCAAGCTCTCATCGCAGGTTTGGAATTGGTGCTTCAAGCACAAGTGAATCACTTAAAGGTGAAAGGTGATTCAGACCTGGTAATGAAACATGTCAATGGGGATTATGCCATCAGAAAAGAAGAACTAATCCTTTTGTATGATTACATCAGAGATTTAATGGATGAATTCCCTTCAAAACCGACATTTTCTTATGTCCCACGATCATAAAATTCTCAAGCTGATGCACTAGCTAATTTTTCCACAGCTCTGGCAGATCCAAATCGGGACAAGACGACCATCAGTATTGCCAACCGTCATAAAATTTCACCTTATGTTTAAATCAGAAAAAAGGAAATTAATGAAATTAGTCCCATTCCTAAACCGTATAGTCATACTACAGGATGGATGTCACCTATCAGGGAATACCTTCAAAATAGAACACTTCCACCTGATAGAGACGAGAAAGAACAAATCTGGCGACGTGTGGTCAATTTTACTCTTTATGATAGCCCAGATCACCTTGAGAGAATTCTCTACAAATGTGGTTTTGATGGAGTTCTTTTCAGATACATTGATGGTGAAGAGACAATGGCTATCATTAAAGAGGTGCATGTAGGAGTCTGTGGTGCCCACCAGTCTCGACATAAACTGTCTGATCAGATTTGAAGGATTGGACACTTTTGGCCTTGAATGATACAAGATTGTGTTAATTTCACAAAGAAGTTTTATTCATGCCAAGTACATTCCAACTTCATTTATCAACCTCCAGAGTTACTTCATACAGCTAAATAATCGTGGCCATTTGCCACATGGGGAATCGATGTGGTGGGACCGACCCTTCACCTACGGAAAAGCAGTTTAAGTATATTCTTACTGCTACTGATTTCTTTTACAAATGGGTAGAAGAAATACCTATTAAGGAAGTCAGTTCTAAATGAATTTTTAGCATCATAAAGTCTAACATCATTACCATATTTGGTGTCCCTCATACCATATTGACGGATAATGGCACCAACTTCTGTTCATCTGAGGTGAAGAAATTGTATCATGAATCCAACATCAAATCCAACCATTCATCTCGGTATCATGCAGTGGCCAATGTCCAGATAGAAGACTTCAATAAGACTTTGTCAAATATACTACAGAATATGGTGGATAAAGATAAGAAATCATTGCCTGATAAACTCTTCCATGCTTTATGGGCTTATCGGACTACCACCCGCACTACAATGCAGTCAACGCCATATTCATTGGTATGTGGAATGGAAGTCGTCTTTCCCATTGAAGTTCAATTACCATGGCTCAGATTATGCATTTTTGATCAGTCATCTACAGATGAGCAATCTCAAAAGTGATTTAATGAATTGGAATGGTTAGATGAGAAAATATTGTGCACTTTGCACTTCTTGGAAGTCTATCACAATCGAATAGCATGAGATTTTAGCAAAAAGTTTGTCTTTGTTCATTCACTCAGGGAGAATTGGTATTAGTTCTTAGAACTCCAATGAAACCAGGAAATAAACCTCCCAAGCTTGAGCCAAATTGGGAATGACCTTACTCAATACAGAGGGTCTACTCTAATGGACCTTATTAATTAATTTCAATGGATGGATAACTCATCACTACTCCAACCAATGCCATATTTTTTAAGAATTATTTTGTATAGACACAAAATATATCATCATTGGTCTGGTATGACCTTAAACTGCACCACCGCTAGTAAGACGTTAAACTGCATAATCCACGGTCCATGCATACGACCTTAAACTATTTGTATTACCTTCGTCCCACATGATGTTAAATTGTGAAAAAGTTACCTAGTTCATCCAACATGATGTTAAAATGTGTCCCCTTCATCGTCCTTGCTATATGAAATTAAACGATACAACAATGGTCCATGCATATGACCCTAATCTATTTGAAAGTCCCTTTCATCTAACATGACGTTAAACTGTATTGTCCCTTTTTCATCCAACATTACATTAAACTATGGAAAAGTCCCTAATACATCCAACATGACGTTAAATGGTGTAATCTTTTGTCCTTACTTCATGACATTAAACTGCACAGTCCTCTTTTTTTCCAACATGACATTAAACAGTGTTGTCCCCATCGTCCTAACTACATGATGCTAAACTGTACATAAAGTCCTTTCATAAGTCCTACGTGACATTAAACTGTACTTTGTCCTTGATACATGACACTAAACTATGCAGCACTTGTATTCCTAACTGCAAGACTTTAAACTGTATAGTCCCTTTATATGTCCTACATGACATTAGACTGTGCATCGTTAATGTTGTTGTTACCTCTTTTTTCTCACACCGAGTATGACTCACGTGAGCTTAGAGAAAACTTCAACCATCACACTCTCTTTGGGCTACTAACCATGTGTATGTCACAAAAATATCGTTTTTAGGTCATTGTCCCCACGAACAACTTGATCACTAATTCATTCTTTAATTGAACTACGCGGACTTTGATCTTTGCCTTCCAGGTTGGGTACAAAGGAAACCTCCCAAGGTTCAAGCCCAAAACCAATCTCTTCACATCAGTTCACCTCCATCTCATATGATGTTGATTCGTGAAACCACCCCTATAATCAATATCTTTACATTGGTTCACTTTCGTCCTTGCTATACGACGTTAAACTATACAACACATTTGTCCAGTATGACAATAAACTATAACATTATTTGATACCCTCACCTAAGAGGGAATCATTATTTACATTGATTTTAAATCATTTTTCATTCTAAAGACTATGTGCAAACATGGCAATGCCAGAACCTTTTATCTTGGGCTAAACCATTATAACAGTAAAGTCCCTTTTCACCCTTCACATGCACGAACCAAATTTGTACAGAGGGTAGTTCTAGAAATATGTAGGGCTTGATTCCAATCCTTATGGGATACGTAGGAACGTTCGAGTGTCCCACAAATCCAGCACCAAGTCTTTTGGGCCTAACCCCAAATTTCACTTTTAGTCCCTTGGTTGAAAAGTCCCCATGAAAACACACACTATGTATTTCTTATAATAGTCCAAGCTCTATGACCCTAAACTAAGATCTTCAATCATTTTGTCCCACACGACATTAAAATGTAGTTTAAGAACTACGTATGGCTTGATTCCCATCCTTATGGGATACGTAGTGAAGTCCAACATTTCCATTTAGGACCCAGCCACAACATGATTATGGTTAGCATTGATCTGTATATCTCTGCATACATTGGAAAATACCCATCTTTATGTTTTATAATCCCAACGTTAAATATTTTCAGATCTTCGTAACCCTTTTCTTAACTTCTAGCCACAAAAAAGGTTTGAAATTATGAGAGTTCTTTTGACTGACCATGCAGCACATGCCCTTATGCGGCCTTGCATAAAGAGTCTACATAACGGACCTGTCAGCCAAAAGATGCTATTATTTGACTATGCGTTCAATTCCCTTAGGTGGACCTGCATAATTCAACCCCCTAACGGGTTTGTTAAATAGTGGTAACTTCATTCTTGGGAGGAAAATCTCTATTGTCTTTATTTGTCTTGTAAATACGCAAGGATCTACAAAAAATAACCATCATTGACATATTTGTCCTATATCCTTTCTCATGATCTGAAAGTATTCAAGTCTATGGTTTATATTCTCCTTCCCTATGTTTGGGTCAGACCTTCATAGGAGTAATATTCATCTAGTTCTTTGATAATATTGTTTGGAAATATCTTCTCCATATTCAAGTACCTCTTTTCATACAGCAAACTCTATACATTGGAAAATTTGAATCTTCATAAACTTTCACTGGCTTTTTAGCAATAGGAAATTAAATTTCTGAGAGTTCTTCTGCCTGACTATGCAGCACATGCCCTTAGGAGGCCTCACATAAACAGTCTACATTACAGACTTGTTAGCCAAAATATGCTATTTATTTGACCATGCAGCCAATTCCCTTAGGTGGCCCTGCATAATTCAACCCCCTAACGGGTTTGTTATATAATGGTAACTTCATTCTTCGAAACTAATTCTTCTAATGCCTTTTATCTATTTTTCATTTCATTCCTCAGATTCAAATACTCTTAAGTCATAGTTTACATATTTTTTCCCTCATACTTGAGTATGGAAAAATGTTTTCAGATAAATTGTCAAAGAATTGACTCAATTCTAACTCATTTGGTCAAAGCTATTTCGACCTTAAACATTAGCCTCCTTATGTCTGACATGCATGACTTTAAACTTCCCACAAAAGACAAAGGAACTATGAATAAAAGTCAAGTTACAGCTCACTAAACATACATTTTGTATGATTTAGGTAATATTGAGAAACTAAAATATTCAAATATTGTAGGGTTATTTAAATTAATCCTAGTAAAAATAAAACTATGCTTACTAGGCCCATTGGCTTAAGATTGTAGAAGATTTTATGTATTTTTAAGGATACCATCAACTAAGAATCTCTAACAAATACAGATGATTCTTTATCGATTAATAACCTCGAATACATATAAAAGATTCACTGAATTTCCTATGTACCAATCATTGATTTTTAGACTAAAGGAAAGCTCATTTTTATACTTGGTAATGTAATAAGAATTCACGAAAATAATATAAATCTATAAAGAGAGTCTCTAAGTAGACTATAATTCCCCTCAAAAAAGGTGTGATGAGTCCGACCTCCCATCCTCTCGACCAATGAAAATTCCTAATCCCCATCAGTCCACAACTAATGAGAACCTACCTTTAGAAAGTAGGCCTAAATGGATATGGAATCATTGGATGTTTTTGGTTCTACAAACAAACTCGTTAGAAACCGATTGGAATATTTGAACCTTCAATCAACGAAGTCATCCCCAATTCCAGAGGGAAACAATCATCTCTAGAGTACCATGTTCGTTGGCCTCAGCTGCCTAGAGCTAAGCTCACCCCTATCCTCCTGCTCCATGTGGTCGGGGTGGACCACCTGGTGGTGGTGGTGGTAACATATTGAATTGTTTTTCACCTCTAGATTCACGACTAGCTCCTCTGCCACGTCTACCTGCTCCCTGCGGACCTCCTTGGTCGAACCTCTGTCTCTACCTGTGCGGTCCCTCGACCATCTACTGGTCATATGAATGGCGAGTTAGACATTCGTGATCCATGTGACCATTCCATCCACATTTGAAATGATGCATGTTCGTAGCATGATTGGATCTGTCCCCGGTACCCCGTACAACCAACCCTGAATCCTACGGGTGTCCACCCGTAGGTCTGATCATCTTGGACCTCTATGACATCTATCTACTGCCACCGGAGGAAGACTTCACTACTTTTTTCTCGGGGATGGGTATCACTGCTGGTGACTACTCATCAAGAAAACTCTCCCCTAAGAGGGATCTCTCTAACATGCCCTCCTACTTCGGGATGCTCAGAGAAATCATCAATTCCCTGATCACCCGCCCGAGTCCCTACTCAAAGGTTTGGTTCCTGAAGAATGGGTCTCGCACCATATCAGTGGAGTAGTGTGAGTGGTCGTTGAACCTCAATAAGTACAGGTCCATAATCCCGTTTCCCTATTCTAGATGAAGTTGATCTGGTATGCATACTGGGTGAAGATTCTCTGGGAAAAACTCTACCTGAAATAGACTCTCGAAGTCTTCCCAGAGAAGAGTCACATTTTCGTGAACCTGGAGCACTGATCTCCACCATCTGACTACTGTTTCCTGTAGAATATTAGGGGTAAGGATCACCATGAGATCTGCTGGGGTCCCTACCAGTAGAAAGACTCTCACCACGGCCTCCAGCCAATCCTCAGCCGCCTATGGTTCAGTCTCTCCCCGTAACATGGGTGGCTTCTGCCACTAGAACTCATGCAATGTGGTCAAGCAGCATGCACCCTCTGCTGTTGGGGCTGGTAGCATCGGTGGCCCGACAGGTAATGGTACCACTAGTGCCTCTACTAGAAGAGGGCCCTGCAATGATGTAACGACCCAGTATTTTTGAGTAGTATATTAACTTACTCTTAATGATTTAATAAGATGTTAATGGTTAATGCAGAAAGAGGAGTCGATGGCTTCATCCAGTAGACCCAAACATTATGAATCCCACTTATCAGAGATTGGGAAGGAGGTAGCATCTGTGGGCTTCTCTTTGGACCAAGCCCAAGCCGAACCCCAACGTGTCAAGATTGAATGGAAACACCTGCGGGAGAAGTTCAAGTTAGTAGAGATTACTACTAGGGCAATGTTATCTGAGCCTCCCTCAGATTCTCTCACCATAGCACACCTTACACTTAGGTCATATTCTGGTGTAATAAGGGGCTATGTGACGAGACCCTAGCTTTTTTGTGTAATTCTTTGGGATGAATAAATTGAGATTTCTTCCTTTAGTGATGTTTGTGAAATTTTAAATGTTCGGATAATTTTAGGATGTATTTTATTGATGAATTTTGATAAAGGGATATTTTAAAATATTAATGTAAACCCTAAATAATTAATGATGTGTAATGATTTTCAAAAAATGGTCTTCTGCAAAAGTGTTCAGTAAGGAATTTGTAGTCCAATAAGATCAACTTAATTTTTGATGAATAATAAATTATGAATAGTGATTTTACGCTTAAGATTAGTAATGTGACCAAATGGATTAGTAATTTAACTCAAAGAAAGTTTTAATATAATTTAGACACCTTGATTAAGTAATGAGATTCAATAAAATGGTTAAATAACGGTTTCATAAATTATTAGCCAAGTATTAGTTTTTTCGGGTGAAAAATGTTTTTTAATTAAAAATTTAATTAAAAATAAATAGAAAATTATTTTATAAAAAGGACATTATTTTTTATCTCAGAGCATCGATATTATGTTATGGTAATTTTTGGGGATTTTTCTGAAAAAAATGCATTCTCGGTGAATAGTGTTTTTATTTAAAAATTAAATTAAAATTATTTAGAAAATTATTTTTATAAAATGGAGTTCATAAATGTAATTAGAGCATTGATATTTGGTTAAGGTGAAATTTTGTGATTTTTTCTGAGAAAGATGAATTTCTCAATGAATAGTAAAAATGCAGTTTTAGGGTTTCGGTATGTTTAATGACATCGTAACTGTGTCATGATGATGTCATGACATATTTTAAGGGTTGTCCAGACAAGGGTGATGAATTATTGTTTTGGGGGCCCCATGTGGCCTAACTCCATGGTAAATGCCAAGGGAGAGCACATGGTTTTGAGAAAAGCAATTGTGAGGTGTCCCTTGGCCATTAATACCTTGTCCCCTCACTTTCCCTATAAATACCCACCCTTTCCTCCTTTAGTTTTCACTCCCAACTCTCCCCCAACGAATTTATGGTCTCCTTACCTCCCAAGGAGTCCTCTCAAGGTGCCCCCAATCCCTCAAGGTCCAAACCATTGAGTTTTAATAGTTACGTTTTAAGGTAAGGGATCTGACCTCTCTCTTTCTTTTCATGTAATCTCTTTTATGTCATTCCTTTTATGCTCCATGTTCTTATGTGAGATGATGTTCTTTCATATTCCTCTTACTGCCTTTTTAATGTTTATATGATGAGCGATCCCCTCTTACTATCATCATTTCGTTTTATGAAAGTTTAAGTGACGCCGTTAGGCTGCCGAATTTTTAAGGGATTCTTTCACCCTTCTCATTTTTTCAAGTTCTATTTTCATGTCAAGTCTTTCAAGTTCTTTTTTATTATGTTGGGGTTTATCTATATATCTATCATACTTATCTCTTATGATCATATGATGAGAGACCCTATTTGAGCTTGTCAAATCATTTTTTATTGAAGTTTAAGTGACGCCGTTAGGCTGCCGAATTTTCATAAGAGAAATCTTATTTTTTGTCACACTTCCATGTTTTTCATTTCATATGGTATATCTTTCAAATTTTATTACCATGTTCATAAATCCCTTATATTCTGTTCCTCTACTATTTTATGGATCATTTATGAGTGAGTGACCCATGTTCCCTCTCTTTTAAATGTCTTCTAAAACCTTGTAACATAGCCGTTATGCTGTAGAATTTTCGTCTCAAAATGCCTCTCTCTTTTCTCAAAATTATTTTATGTTATAAAGTGAATACTAAAAGCTCTTATTTATACAATGGTATTTACATATATATCAAAATGTTCTATTTTAAATTATGGGATTTACATACATGAAACCCGCTTTCCCTTTCCGTGGGATTAAAGTGACATAAAGATCATGTCTTTAAAGCAGTTTTTAAAATGTTATGATTATGAAATGAAACCCATTTCTTTTATGCTATGTGGGTTGTTTATGAAATTATTGATGATGATATATGTGGATCACATGATAATAAAGACATGTCAATGGTGCGCCCAGATAGCGCTCCAATGCATTGGGTAAAGACTTAATCTCTAGAGATGACCATTTTTAACGACGCCTTGGTGAATAACCGTGGTAATTTTTAACGACACCTTGGGGATGGAACTTGGTGAAACGAAATGATTGTCAATATTAAATGTTGTAGCCACATCTTCAGGTTATAAAAAATGTTATTTTTACTATGATTTATCTCATGATTTCTTTCTCATGCCTTAAAGTTATTTTCATGTCCTTATTGAAGTATCTCAAGTTCACATGTAAAATGTTTCTCTTGTTTCCCTTACCCGGCCTTCTGCTCACCCTTTCTTTTGATGTATGTCCCTAGGTTATGAGATGAAGTAATGAACCTAGGATGAACTTAAGGATAATCCTTTCAAGTGTTTAAGAAGAGTGTTTTTTATTCTTTTCATGTATAATGTTCCTTGTTTCCAAGACACTAAACCTTAAAGATCCTCAGTTCTGTGTAATGGAATGAAAGTTATGTTATAAAAAGACAGGATGCTATAGTTGGTATCAAAGTATGGTTTAGTTATTTGTAGAAATTAGGATATAAAAACTTTAGGAAGAACCCTATAGAAAAGTTTAAATATAGGAAAACATCCTGGTATTTTGGTAAGTATTGAGTAAGTGTTTTATCAAACAAATACATCCATGTCTGGATACGATCAGGTAGAGGCGGCTCTGGCACAGATGTACATAGGGGTAAAACCCAAAAACACCTCTTTAAGCTAGACTCGAATGGGAACTAGTGCACGATAATGGGCCTTGCTGCACTCTTGGTTACGACACTCCCGGGGGATATGTTTGGTTAATCACAAGCTTTTTATGAATCATTATGAAGGAATTATAGAGAAGTGTAATTGTATAAGCATGAAGTCTTAGTTAAAAGATTCATAAATGAAATAAGTTTCATACTAAGGTTTTATTCTTTTAGAAAATGGCGGGCAATAGGAGGAACCGTGCCGATGGTGACTGCAATGCACCATGTGCTGACGGTCCTCCGATGGAAGCCGGAATGGAAACATTCATGCGAATGATGAACTAACTGACTCAAGTTATGAGTAATAACTTGAATCAAGATGAGAGTTTGACCTCACCACGAAGGGAACAACATTCTGTTGAGTCCTTCATGCGTCAACGACCACCATCATTCAGTGGATATACTGACCCTTTGGTTGTGGAACAATGGATAAGCTCCATTGAAAAGATCTTTTCTGTACTCCTTTGTTCGGAACAAGAAAAAGTCACCCTTGTTGTTTATCGCCTAGAGGGAGAAGTTGACCAGTGGTGGTCACTGGTCAAAAACACGAAGCCTAGAGGAGAGATGGAAGCTACGGAGTGGGAAGAATTCCGGAGAATATTCTTTAACAAGTATTTCCCTCATTCCATGAGAATGAGAATGGAGAAAGAGTTTCTCGAGATGAAGCAGAAGGAGAACGAATCTGTCAGAAGCTATGAGATGAACTTCACCCGACTTTCACGATATACCTCTATCTTTGTCATGGGTCCAAGTGGGAAGGTTGATAGATTTTTTGGTGGGCTGAGACCTCATCTGTGGAAGAATTTAGCCAACCGGGACTACGATAGCTATGAGGATATCATGCAGAGTGCAATGAAAGTCGAGCTGGAGTTTGGTGAGACGCAGTGGTCTCATAAATCAAATAAAAAGAAGAGATATTTGGAGCCTAGTTTAGGGATGACTTTTGACCAGGGAAGAGGTGGGAAGAAAATGAAACTTACCACATGCAATAAATGTGGGAAGAACCATCTGGGGAACTGCTTAAACGGAAGTGGCAAGTGCTACAAGTGTGGAAGAGGAGGCCATATTGCTCGGAATTGTCATGGTGCGGAGAAGCCTCAACTCCCCAACACTAACGACAGAGGAAAGATGGTTCTGAACTTACCTGAAGTCCATTGCTTTCAGTATGGACAGCATGGGCACTATGCTAATCTCTGTCCAAATCCAAGGGCAGTGGGGGGGAATCACCATCAACCTCAGCAAAGGCCGGGGGAGCAAGGTCGTGCTTTTTCTATCACAACAACTAAAGTTGAAGCCCCGAATGACGTGGTAGTAGGTACTCTTGTTGTCCTCTCAAAATTAGCAACTACTTTGTTTGATTCCGGTTCTACGCATTCCTTTATTTCCTCCATGTTTGCGAAGAATATAGAATCAATCCCTGAATTGCTTGAGGTAGAATTGTCAGTCAAGACTTCAAGTGGGATTATCCATGCATCAACAGTGTTTAGAGACTCTAGTGTTTACTTTAGTGAACACAATCTTATCGCAAATCTAGTAGTCATTCCCATGTTGGAATTCGACATTATACTAGGGATGGACTGGCTCTCAAAGTATAATGCTAGAATCAAATGCAGAAGTAAGTAAATCTCAATAGTCTTGAATAAACAACCTACAGTTATCTTCCAAGTAGAGATATCCCGAACTGATCCCTATCTAGAAGAACCTCCTATAGCTTTCTTTATGGAGTTAATTGGTGATGATGAAGAAGGAAAAGGGAGCATACCAATAGAAGATGTTCCAATTGTTCAGGAATACATGGATGTATTTCCTGAGGAGTTACCTGGACCTCCCCCCGAAAGAGAGGTAGAGTTCTCCATTGAACTCGTACCTGGGTCTCAACCAATATCAAAGACTCCGTATAGAATGGAAAATGTGGAGATAGAAGAGTTAAAGAAACAACTCCAAGACTTGTTGGAGAAGGGGTTTATCCGTCCGAGTGTGTCTCCTTGGGGAGCACCAGTTCTCTTTGTGAAGAAGAAGGATGGATCAATGTGGCTATGCATTGATTATAGAGAACTGAATGGGATCACAGTGAAGAACAAATACCCTCTTCCAAGAATTGATGATTTATTTGACCAACTTCGTGGGGCTCAATTCTTCTCCAAGATTTACCTTCGATCTGGTTATCATCAACTGAGGGTGAAGAAGGAAGATATTCCAAAGACTGCCTTCCGATCAAGATATGGGCATTATGAGTTTACTGTTATGCCCTTCGGCTTGACTAATGCTCCTACTATTATCATGGATTTGATGAATAGAGTCTTTAAGGACTACCTTGATAACTTTGTGGTAGTTTTTATTGATGATATTTTGATATATTCAAAAAGTCGTGAGGAGCATGAAGATCATCTGAGGGTTATTTTAAAAACTCTGCGGAAGGAGAGGCTCTTTGGAAAGTTCAGCAAGTGTGATTTTTGGTTACAACAAGTAGCTTTCTTGGGGCACATCGTAACCAATGAAGGAATCTCGGTTGACCCTGCAAAGACAATGGTTGTGGAGGAGTGGCCTCAACCCACAACAGTAACTGAGATTCGTAGTTTCCTTGGTTTAGCGGGATATTATAGGAGGTTTGTGAAAAAAAATTCACGGATTTATAATCCACTAACCAAGTTGACTCGAAAAGGGGTTAAGTTCATCTAGACAAAGGAATGCGAGGAAAGTTTCCAAGAGCTAAAGAAGAGATTCGTTACTGGACCTGTGTTAACACTACCCTCTATCGGAGAAGGATTCTTTATTTTTAGCGATGCATCTCTGAAAGGGCTTGGGTGAATCCTCATGCAAAATGGCAAGGTAATTGTTTATGCATCTCGACAGTTGAATATTCATGAGAAGAATTATCCTACGTATGATCTAGAGCTAGCGGTAGTTGTTTTTTCTCTAAAGATATGGAGGCACTATCTTTATGGGGAGAAATGTGATATATACACTGACCACAAAAGTCTAAAGTATATTTTCGCACAGAAATAATTGAACATGAGACAAAGGAGATGGTTGGAGCTTATTAAAGACCATGATTTTTCAATTCATTATCACCCTGGAAGAGCAAACAAAGTCACGGATGCATTAAGCAGGAAATATCCTGTTGTTCTGGCAACAATGAGGATCCTAGGAGATCCCTTGATTAAAGATCTAGTAAAACTGGACATGGGAATTATAAGGAGAGGGACATCATCAACCCTATCCCAAATGATTTCTCAACCTTAATTACAAGAGAAGATCAAGAAGGCTCAAAAAGAATATCCTTTGCTGCACAGGAGAAGTTGGAGGCTGTAAAAGATGGGAAGTTCCCTGATTTCAATATTGATCAAGAAGGTGTATTGAAATTGCGTACAAGACTATGTGTTCCATCTATTCCGGAGATAAAGAAAGAACTGATGGATGAATCTCATAGCTCTACTTTCTCTATACATCTGGGAAGCACTAAGATGTATAGATACCTTCATGATCATTATTGGTGGGATAACATGAAGAGGGAGATTGCTGAATACACTACAAGGTTCCTAGTGTGTCAGCAAGTAAAGGCAGTACGACAACTTCCTAAGGGGGTATTACAACCACTACCCATACCAGTATGGAAGTGGGATAATATCACTATGGACTTTGTAACTGGTCTCCCGAAAACATCCAAAGGAAACAATGCGATATGGGTTATTGTGGACCGTCTCACCAAGATAGCCCATTTTGTCTCTATTTGGGAAGATTTCGCTCTGGATCAGTTTCCCAAGATATACGTGAAGGAAGTGGTAAGGCTATATGGGGTACCACTATCCATCGTGTCTGATCGTGACCCAAGATTCACATCAAAATTCTGGAGAAGTCTTCGATATGCTCTGAATACTGAATTGAATTTTAGTACGGCCTATCATCCTCAAACTGATGGCCAATCTGAAAGGACTATTCAAAAACTCGAAGACATGCTGAGATTATTCTCAATGAAATTTAAAGGTGTATGGAATCAAAACCTCCCATTAGTTGAGTTCTCCTATAACAACCGCTTCCATTTGAGTATTCAGATGGTACCCTATGAAGCTCTGTATAGAAAGCGATGTAGAACTCCCACTTGTTGGGATGAAACTGGTGAGAGAAATCTTCTTGGGCTTGATCTTGTGCAAGAGATGATAGAACAGGTTCATGCCATCCAACAACACATAAAGGCTGCTCAGAGTCATCAGAAGAGCTATGCTGACAATCATCGAAGGGACTTGGAGTTTGGTTTTGGTGACAAAGTATTCCTTCGAATTTCCCCCTTGAATAGAGTCATGCGGTTTGGGAAGAAAGGGAAGCTCAGTCCTAGGTACATTGGCCCCTATGAAATCCTTGATCGCATAGGAGCAGTGGACTATTGTCTAGCACTTCCACCGAACCTAGCTCAAGTTCATGATGTCTTCCATGTATCTCTCTTGAGTAAGTACATACCCGACCCTTCGCATGTACTGAACCCAGAGGTGGTACAACTGGAACATGACCTCTCTTATGAGGAGAAACCAGTGGAGATCTTGGACCGTAGAGACAAGGTCCTACGAAACAAAACTACCCACATTGTGAAAGTGTTGTGGAGGAATCATAAATATGAAGAAGCATCTTGGGAGCCAGAGGAAACAATGAAGCAAAAGTACCCTCACCTTTTCGACTAGGCCTCAAGTATAAATTTCAGGGACGAAATTTCTTAAGGGGGGAAGAATGTAATGACCCACTCTTTTTGAGTAGTATATTAACATACTCTTAATGATTTAATAAGATGTTAATGGTTAATGCAGAAAGAGGAGTCGATGGCTTCCTCCAGTAGACTCGAACCTTATGAATCCCACTTATCAGAGCTTGGGAAAGAGGTAGCATCTGTGGGTTTCGCTTTGGACCAAGCCCAAGCCGAACTCCAGCGTGTCAAGATTCAATGGAAATGCCTGTGGGAGAAGTTCAAGTTAGTAGAGATTACTACTAGGGCAATGTTATATGAGCCTCCCTCAGATTCTCTCACCATAGCACACCTTACACTTAGGTCATATGCTGGTGTTATAAGGGTCTATGTGACGAGACCATAGCTTCTTTGTGCAATCCTTTGGGATGAATAAATTGAGATTTCTTACATTAGTGATGTTTGTGAAATTTCAAATGTCCGGATAATTTTAGGATGTATTTTATTGATGAATTTTGATAAAGGGATATTTTTAAATATTTATGTAAACCCTAAATAATTAATGATGTGTAATGATTTTCAGAAAATGGCCTTCTGTAAAAGTGTTCAGTAAGGAATTTGGAGTCTAATAAGATCAACTTAATTTTTGATGAATAGTAAATTATGAATAGTGATTTTACGCTTCAGATTAGTAATTTGACCAAATGGATTAGTAATTTAACTCAAAGAAAGTTTTAATATAATTTAGACACCTTGATTAAGTAATGAGATTCAATAAAATGGGTAAATAACGGTTTCATAAATTATTAGCCAAGTATTAGTTTTTTCGGGTGAATAGTGTTTTTTAATTAAAAATTTAATTAAAAATAATTAGAAAATTATTTTATAAAAAGTACCTTATTTTTGAACTCAGAGCATCGATATTATGTTATAGTAATTTTTGGGGATTTTTCTGAAAAAAATGAATTCTCGATGAATAGTGTTTTTTATTTAAAAATTAAATTAAAATTATTAGGAAAATTATTTTTATAAAATTTATTTCATAAATGTAATTAGAGAATCGATATTTAGTTAAGGTGAAATTTTGGGATTTTTCTGAGAAAGATGAATTTTTCAGTGAATAGTAAAAATGCAGTTTTAGGGTTTCGGTATGTTTAATGACATCATAACTGTGTCATGATGATGTCATGAGATATTTTAAGGGTTGGACGGCCAAGGGTGATGAATTATTGTTTTGGGGGCCCCATGTGGCCTAACTCCATGGTAAATTCCAAGGGAGAGCACATGGTTTTGAGAAAAGCACTTGTGAGGTGTCCCTTGGCCATTAATGCCTTGTCCCCTCACATTCCCTATGAATACCCACCCTTTCCTCATTTAGTTTTCACTCCCAACTGTCCCCCAACGAAGTTCTAGTCTCCTTACCTCCCAAGGAGTCCTCCCAAGGTGCCCCCAAGCCCTCAAGGTCCAAACCTTTGAGTTTTAAGAGTTATGTTTTAAGGTAAGGGATCTGACCTCTCTCTTTCTTTTCATGTAATCTCTTTTATGTCATTCCTTTTATGCTCCATGTTCTTATGTGAGAGGATTTTCTTTCATATTCCTCTTACTGCCCTTTTTATGTTTATATTATGTGAGATCCCAAATTACTCTCTTCATTTCGTTTTATGAAAGTTTAAGTGACGCCGTTAGTCTGCCGAATTTTTAAGGGATTCTTTCACCCTTCTCATTTTTTCAAGTTCTATTTTCATGTCAAGTCTTTCATGTTTCTTTTTATTATGTAGGGGTATGATCTATATATCTATCATACTGATCTCTTATGCTCATATGATGAGAGACCCTATTTGATCTTGTCAAATCATTTTTTATTGAAGTTTAAGTGATGTCGTTAGGCTGTCAAATTTTCATAAGAGAAATCTTATTTTTCTCTCACTTCCATGTTTTTCATTTCATATGATATATCTTTCAAATTTCATTACCATGTTCTTAAATCCCTTATATTATGTTCCCCTACTGTTTTATGGATCATTTATGAGTGAGTGACCCATGTTCCCTCTCTTTTAAATGTCTTCTAAAACCTTATAACATAGTCGTTATGCTGTAGAATTTTCGTCTCAAAATGCCTCTCTCTTTTCTCAAAATTATTTTATGTTATAAAGTGAATACTCAAAGCTCTTATTTATACAGGGGTATTTACATATATATCAAAATGTTCTATTTTAAATTCTGGGATTTACATACATGATACCCGCTTTCCCTTTCCGTGGGTTTAAAGTGACATAAAGATCATGTCTTTAAAGCAGTTTTTAAAACGTTATGATTATGTACTGAAACCCATTTCTTTTATGCTATATGGGTTGTTTATGAAATGATTGATGATGATATATGTGTCTCACATGATAATAAAGACATGTCAAGGGTGCGCCCAGATAGCGCTCCAATTCATTGGGTAAAGACTTAATCTCTAGAGATGACCATTTTTAACGACGCCTTGGTGAATATCCTTGGTAAATTTTAACGACACCTTGGGGTTGGACCATGGTGAAATGAAACGATTGTCAATATTAAATGTTGTATCCACATCTTCAAGTTATAAAAAATGTTATTTTTATTATGATGTATCTCATGATTTCTTTCTCATGCCTTAAAGTTCTTTTCATGTCCTTATTGAAGTATCTCAAGTTCACATGTAAAATGTTTCTCTTGTTTCCCTTACTGGGCCTTCTGCTCACCCTTTCTTTTGATGTATGTCCCCAGGTTATGAGATGCAGTAATGAACCTAGGATGAACTTAAGGAGAAGCCTTTCAAGTGTTTAAGAAGAGTTATTTTTGTTCTTTTCATGTATTATGTTCCTTGTTTCCAAGACACTAAACCTTAAAGATCCTCAGTTCCGTGTAATGGAATGAAAGTTATGTTATAAAAATATGGGATACTATAAATGAGGCCTCGTCACTTGGTGGGCTATCAGTGCGTAGTATATTCGGAACCCTAGGAGGCTGTCTACATGGAGGCATCCTGAAAATAAACAGGTGTGCCATAGTCATCAAGTTATACCTGGTGAGTTGACTCAAATAGATCACAATGAGAACTCTTGAAAATACACAGTCAATCAGTGTTTTCATGCACTGAGTTAGAGATCAGATGTCAGGGTCCTGGTGTAGGGATACATTGGACGTGGTACCAACACTTGATTCCCGAAATTGATAACCACACTCACTACACTTAAAAATATTGTTGTTAAAAATTTCAAAGTCTTATGTTCTATAGGAGAACCGACTCCTTTGAAAATACACACGCAATCAGTATAAGGAAAACTGGAAAGGAAAAGTAATCTGAACAGCTCCAGTGACAACCCACCAAGGATCCTACATGAAGGGGTGGTACAACTCCCAATTGGTCTTCTCAGTATTACGCCTCATCTAGGTCCACCTTCGATCTACCTCTAGTCCTGGTACCCTCATCCTCAGTCAGCGTTATCCGTCGTCTGCACCAAACAAAACAGGGTGCAGGCATAGCCCATTCACGGGTGAATATAACGATACTCAGTAGGGACCCCGAGACCCTCAAGGTCTCACTAAATCCACAAAGGATAAACCAAAAAGTATGAAAAAAAAACTGACAATACCACATAGGTATATTCCCATTCATATACCTAAGTTATCAAGTATAACCATATCCATCATGAGGAAACCCAGGGTCCAACTCAAAATACCAAAGATCAACTATTCTATAAAGGAAGGAATACCATGAAAGTAAGTTCCACACAGGTACGCCACATAAAATAATACCACCAAGGTAAGTACCATAAAGGTAAGGACTCAAATCAGACTAGGTATAACTTAAGTATTGTAGTAAATATTATTAGTTATAACTACTAAATCATCTTACTACGTTAAGAGGCAGTCCCACGTAGGATCCAAAATCGTCATCAGACCCACAGAGGATTTTTGTACATCATCAGACCCACACAGGATCCAAGTATGGATTTAGACCCACACAGGATCTTGGTACATCATCAGACCCACACAGGATCCTAGTACAACTTCAGACCCACACAGGATTTTAGTACATCGTTAGACCCACACAGGATGTAATTACATTGTAAGACCCACACAAGATCCTAGTACATCATTAAACCCACACAGGATCCTAGTACATCGTCAGACCTGCACAGGATCATAGTATATCATCAGACCCACACAGAATCCTAGTACATCATCTGACCCACATAGAACATCATCAGACCCACACATGATACTAGTACATTTTCAGACCCACATAGGATCCTAGTACATCGTCAGAGCCAGCTAAAGGGTTCCTGGACTATGCTCGCTTGTCTCTGGGAGTGTCCGCTCCTCAAGCTATTGGTTGATGCACAAATTCACACGAATTCCCTCAAAGAAGTATCCCAATGGGCCAACACATCATAGTGGTCTCAAATCAATAGACGATGCGTCGATCGGGCGCCCATTCTGTAAGTTTTTAGCCTTTTAGTCCTGAGGGTCCAGTTGGATTCGTGCTCAATCCAACCCGACTGTACCCCAACATTATCCAAATATAATGTGGGGTATACCAAAAGGACCTTCTTTCTCCAAGGTTTATGGTTCCATAGACGGTTCATCAAACGGACGATTGGTGCCAATGTTATGGCCAAAAGTGTAGAATAGGTTGAAACTGGTCCAGGTCTGGTCCAACCCGGCCCGACCTCACTTGGTTTGATCAGCCCGACCAGACCCGCTGGGTCCGGCCTAGCCCACAGTGTGACCCAACCCATGGCATGACCCAACACACACTGGGTGGCCTAGCCTGGGAACCCAGCCTGGGTGGCCTGACAGTGGGGGATGGCCACATTGTGGTGGGGCGGCCACAGCGCAGTGGTGCGGCCGCAGTGAGGCATTCTGCCGTGGCAGGCCGAATGGACAACCATCCTCTCTGTGTGGCTCGGTTTCATGTTGCGCCTTTTCCAATGGCTGACTCGGCCAACCGTCCTCCCTTCTTCACTGCAGCACAAGCCACGACCCTTCTTCGTCGGGCGGCATGGACGCACGCCACCGTCTTCATCTAGGCCGACCGCAGTGCCGGCCGCCATTCTCATTCCCCACCGGTGTCAATTTCCATCCTCCTCCACTGCGAAGAGCACGCCATCCATGAATAACAGTGGTGGGATCGGGCCATGTTCTTTTGGCCTGCTCCCTCCTCATTAGTTCAGTAGAAAGCGGATCAAGAGGATAAATTCAATGTAAATACACAAAGAATAACAAATCTCCTACCTCAAACTTTGTTGAGGTTAGTGAGGAAGGAAGGATGGACATCAGTTTTCTATTGTTTGAATATGTTTCACATTGGAGGATGTCACGAAGAAGAAGACGAAGTCGTTGGAGTACGTCGGCGATCTTCGTTGGAGAACTGTTCTTTGTTGGAGAAGAAGAATTCCTTCCAAGTTCTTTCACAATTCATCCTTTGCCAACACTTCCACTAATTCCACCAAAATTGGATAGAAAAAATATTAAATTATGATTCATTAATTATATATTTGGAATAATTAATTTTTGGAACAATTAATTATACAACGTAGGCATTATTAATTAATGGGAGGCAGTTCAAGAGATACCTCCCATTAATGGGGGAGTTTTAAGGGTCGGGTGGTCCCCACCTTTGAATTCAACTTGTGGGTTTTAGTTCGGGTGGTCCCCACCTACATAAATGATGTAGAGAGGTTTGAAAAATAAAAATAAAAATGTTAAACATTTTATTTTTCTTATTCCATGAAAATCAAGAAAACTAACTTTCACCCTCTACCAACTGCAGTCGAGGTGAAGGTCTCATAAAGAGAATATTGGTGCTGCGAGTTCAACAGTGCCCTTGGATTTCAATTCCAAGCACCAGTTCAAAAGTTACAAAAACCTTCTTTCACGTTTACTGAACGTACCCGAAAAAAAGGTCATAAATTCATTTTGGGCACACCGGGCCTCGAAATCACATGCCGTCAATTTTCACAGACTCTTAAAATTCTCATATAATTAAAACAATACATGGAAATTCCAAGTCCTTGCAAAAGTATGGCCTCTAAGTCGATGTGAGGTAAGTTGGGAGGATATTTGAGCTGGGATTGGCCGAGCCAAATTGCATTGGTGGTTTGATTTTCAGAGAAGGGTAAGTACCCTTTTCTGAGAAAGGTGATGGTCACTTTAGGAAAAGCTTGAAATATTATATTATTATACAATCATATTCAGTTTATAATGGCTCAAAAATGATTTATTTAGATGATTTTGTGGGGATGGTTTAGAAACCCCTCAACCAATAGTTTTTAGACAGGTTTAGGTCACCATATTAACCTTATCATTTAGATTTAACTCTTAGTTAAATAGTTTAACTTTTACCATTTATTCTTGTATTAATATAATAAATAGTTAATAAACGTACTATAAAAAGCCCAAGAGAACCCCATGTGGTTCATTATTAATATATAAAACCTTATCTAAGTCCTTTGGACAAACCTATATTTTTTTGAATATTATATCAATTAATAATATAGAATTTGTTTTAAAAACTCATTTATGTCAATTTTGACACTATTTGGTATTTTGTTTTAGTAAAATTCATAAAAACTGTATCACTTCAAAAAAATTAATTAATGAACCCTAACATGTCATATTAACCTATTAAATTATATGAAATCATTAGAAGTCTCAATTTATAGTTATTTGGATATTTATAATGTCAATTATTTTAATCTTTAATTAATAAGATAATTACTGCATCATCATTCTATCATAAATAAATAAATTTATTTAATTTCAAAAAATTATAAATAAAATACAATTATGTAGGAAATATTTTTATCTTTATAATTAATATTTATAGCCTATTTTATCTTAAGTATAACCCTATATTAAAAATTATTTAGTTACTAAACATTTAATTAAACACCTTTAACTCTTTTTAAATAAAATAATAATAAATGCCCTAATCTAATCCAAGTGGACCAAAATGATCATATTTTATTCCTATGGTTGATTTTTGTCGAAATACACTTATCCAAAAGAATTAGGAAATGTTTTAGGATAAATATAATTTCATTTATTACTTTTAATTACCCTATTTACTTTTAACAGTGGTAAATAAAAGTAAAAATTACAATTCAACCTAAATTATTTTCATCTTATTGATCCAAATTTACTTACTAATGTCAACCATGTCTCTGGGATTTTTGAAATTAAATTCATAGAAGTAGTAAAATTATGTTTTATGCAAATTTGGAAATGTGCCTAGAAGGTGGATAAGAGACGGAAAGAAGTTCAATAAAATATTATATATCTAATATTATTATAAAATGACTCCAATGAATTACATAGAAAATTTATAAGTATTATTTATCTATTTTTTCCTTATATAAATTTAAATAAAAAAACTAATTATTTAAATAAAACGTTGGTTTTAACCAATAACGTAGTTTTTCACAATTCATCAAAAATTGAATGATTTCAGAAAATACAAAAAATTCACCCTAAGTTAATTTTGATATTCTGAATCCAAAAATGAAGTCCATTTTGAAAAATTAATTTTATAAAATTTCAAGAGGTGGGTATTACAATTCACAATAGAAAGTTTGATTGGTTGTAGTGTGTTAAAACTCCAAGTTGCATAAAACACAAGCTATTGCATTATTCAAAGGGAAATGTATTGTTGAAGCTTGGGGTGTTACATTAGTGAATAAATAAGTACCTTAAATTATTACACAATGCTGATATAGAAATTATTAAATTAATGGAAAAAATATCAAACTGATATGAAAAATTTTAGAAGTAGTATAATTTTAAATAATTAATGTGAAAAAAATTTATTGAATAAAATGACATATTATAAAGGTTTCTATACCTTTTATTCTAATTAATTTTTTCCATCGTGTTATTAGGTTCAATGTAAATGAATTGTTCTAAAATTGATATTAGTGATATTTTATTAAAATTAATATTTTATAAAATGATTTAAAATTCATAAAAATATTATATTTGGTAATATAAATTTTGATTTGGTTATTTAATTCATCCATTATCCATTTATTGGTATTTTTATTTTATTGAAACATTTTTAACCCTTATAGGGTAGAACTGTTTAAAATTATTGAAATTGTTAAAAGGGTTAATAAAGGGATAAAACAAAAAGGTATGAGTATTATTGTGATATAAAATTTTCAAAAAATTATTTTATGAAAATATATAGACTAATCATCACCACATGATATAATTTTCAATTTTAATCCATTTAGACATCATAATTAATTTATATTTTTTTGATATTTTATGAAATTTTAAAATTGTCCATCTCCTCCATTTTAAAAGGGACCCAATTCTTCTTATTTATTAATACATAAAACCCCATTTTGTTGTAAAGATACCAAATATAATACATTACAAGAAAACATTAACTTATTATAGAGGTCCTCTTTTTGTCATAACACCATCCTTAGGGGGTTTAAGGTATTCAGAAAAGAATACTTTCCAAAGAATAGGTTTAGTTTTTAGTAGCATATTTTAGTCGTATTTATTCTTCCACGTCCTTAAAATATTACTAAAACATGAACAAATAATTAATTAAGTATCATAAATATAATTATATGTTATTATGTTAATTTAATAACTTATATATATCTCTAAACCCCATGAAATGGGAAATGAATTCAGTATTTGTGTGTATGGAGGACTATCGCATCGCGAACCGACATAATTCGTTATCCATAACCGTCTCTCATGTATGGTTCTATTGATGGATTTATGATATATATAATATATTAATGACATATCAATCATTATATAAGGATAATATGACACATATTTCATTACTATTCTATACATTGTAATGTGATAATGTAGTTCGTACGTACGTGTGGGCTACCACCTAAACAAAGAGATGTGATTCTTTTTTCATCACCACATCACATGGATGATAAATATAACTATAATTACAGTAATAATAATATATTTATTATATTCTTATAATTATTAATTTTAAAATGATACTTACCTTATTTCCATAATGACCGTTGAAAAACAAAATGTTACACATGCGTATGTACAACCTATTGTCGCCATGATTGAGACATAGTTTATTTTTCTTATTAATATTTCAGGAGTTATTTAAAATTTTTAATTGATTTATAGAAATGATAATTATTACATGATTATAATTCTGTAAATGATTAAATAATTAAATATTTTACCATAGTCAATCTAATGAATCCATTTTTGACTTTTGAGCAAAATATCATCAAAACATATGATATGAATTTAAATGAATAATTAATTATATATAACATTGTAATATGGGATATAAAAAGAATAATATACATGAAAAAGTATATTAATTAAGTAAATAATTAAAATAATATTATTATTCATTAAGATAAAGAATGTATGTGATGATCTGAACTGAAGGTAAGAGGATTCCTTTTAAAAAATACTCTTTTAATGTTTCCCTTAAAATAATATTTTTCTTCCACATCCATATTTCTAAAATTATTTTAGGGATGTTTTTATATTGAAATAATTAAAATATAAAGGGTATATTATGTTTATTTTGACATTCATTCAATGTTTCTCAAAATGAATCTTTTTATGATGTTTTATAGTCGTTCTTTATAAAAATAAAAAAGGTATGTTCTATAATAACATATACGATGACAAAAACATTATCTATATCCATAAATATTATTTTATTTTCCTTTTCATCATATCATGTAATCATAAAATAAAAACCCTCCTTCAATAAGTTAGGAACATTTAACAAAAGGGTTTTAAAATTGAACTTATATAACAATATCTGAATGTTTTCTTATGGGTTCCTAGAATATTTTTAGGTTGAAAGATTTTATTATTTTTTTTATTTTCATAGGAAATTGTTTATGAGGAATGGTGGTTCTGTTAAAAAAATTATTTATTGTGAGCCCATTATAGCTTCCCAATGCATTGTATAAGGTGATAAATTTGACTAAATTGATCTCTCCTAATAGATTATGGGAATATAATCTTATGGTTATTCCAATTGAAACTATGATGGTTATATTATATATAATTTTGATGGTGATTCTATATATAATAATAAAGCTTATCACATTTTTACAATTGATTTCAAAATGATGACCTAATTATCCAACTTGTTTTATCCATTGTTTCTATTCTTTTTATAGTAATATTATGATTTCTCAATGTAAGATAATTATGTTATGTTTAAAGGAAATTATATGCTAGTTCTTAAGGGAAGAAAGTATAACTATTTAAAAATTTTATTTTTAGTTTTTAATTTTTAAAAATAAACAATTTTATTTTTATTTATCATTTACTGTTTCTTAGTATTTTTAATGAAAATATTTTGTTAGAGAATGTGATTTATTGTGTAAAAATAACTATTTTCAACACAATGTTTATTTTTTAAAAGGACATTTTTTATATTTTTTCTTCGAATAATGGTTTATTTATTTCTTTTTATTCCCTATACTATGATGTTTTTTCTCATCCCATGTTTTAAAATATTTTTCATAGGGATTAAGGATGGGTAAGTGAAAATAAGAATTCAAGTTTATATTCATGAATATTTATCCACGAAAAAACATGTTTCGTCTTTACAGTTTTATATTATGAAAACATTGGATGCATATTAGTAGTGTATAATTTGTAATATATTGGTTTTTATGTAATTGTTATGATTAACTCTATAAAACTCTAAACCAAAATGGTATTTTTGAATGTAAGGAACTGTATTATAGCTTAATGTTGGCATAATATTTAATTCTTAAGTGAATTTCATAATAGTTGTTAACAGGGAAAGGTTTATATTACATTAGGGGTTATTAAAATGTTTTTATAATACCCGAAAATGATTTTAATATGTCGTTAATTTGAAATTATAAAGAATTTAAATATTATAGTAATGGTTCATCTAAACCATGTTTGTTTAAAATGATTTTCTATAGAGGAAACAAAGAATCTAAATTAAGACGGCACTGAGGGGATGATATCATTCTAAATTAGAAACCTAGAATGGTTATAATTGAAATAAAGAATTGTTTTGTAGTAATGGATCAATTGACATAGGTTACAATTGGTGGTGATATCCATGCTATAGAACAGCCAGATCTACCAATGATGAACATGTCAAAAGTGGATATTTTTATGAGACAACACCCTCTGACATTTAGTGGATCATCAGACCTAATGGTAGTTAAAGGATGGAATAATTTTTTATACAAGATATTCAATATACTAATTTTTTAAAGAAAAAATGTAAGTATTTATATTTACCATTTTGAAGGTGAATTTAATTAATAGAGGAAAATGGTTAGCATACAAAGTATGTGGAGATATATATAGCTTATAAAGGGTTGAATTTAATAATATTTTCCATGAGAAATATTTCCCTAAGATGGTTTTACATAGGATAGAAAATTAAAAAATTTAATTGAAATAAAAATATGCATACTCGGTAGATTTATAAAATTAAAAATTCACCTCATTGGAAAGGTACATTCAAAATTTTATATGTGATACTGATAGTAAGAATATTTATATTCTCTTTGGAATGAATCCAAAATATCAAAGTGAATTGGATTCCCGTGAATTCAAAAGTTATGATAGGCCTCTGTGACGTTTTGATAAGGTAGAAATGGAGTTTTTTAGGACCAATTGCAATTTTAAATCTGCTTGAAAAAGTGGTCTATGTGTAAATAATATGGGAAGAATGGATAAAATAAAGATGATGATAAGAAAATCAAGAATTGATTTTGTGAGTTTCAAGGTAAAAAGAACATAGTGGAATAACTTCTGATGTATGGTAAGTTCTTTTTATGGGGAATGTTTGGCACATGGATCATAACAACCCTAGAAAGTATCTTGGTAGTGTTAAGACAAATTATGATAAACATGCAGTATTTTTTTAAATGTAATTATATGGGTCATTATGCAAACACATGTTCAAATTAGAACCTAAATGATGGGATGTATTTAGAACATATATAGAATGTTTGGTTTAATTCCTTTGAAACTACTTCATCATATGTCGAGATAACAAAAAATTGGCATTATGTGAATTTATTATTTATTAAGTTTATTTTATTTTATTGTTAAATTTGGAGTCTATACATTCTTTCATTAATGATATTTTTTTTAGTATATTGAAAATTCCAACTCAAGAAATGAAGCCACAACTAGTGGTAAAAACACCTAGGGAAGTATTTAATGAAAAATAAATTATAATACTCTTCAGGTAATTTTATATGGATAGAATTTACCTACAATATTTTTGTCTTACCCCTAGTAGAGTTAGATGTTATGATATAAATTAATTAGCTTTCTGTTTATCAAGAAAAGGTAGAGTATAGAGATAGAGAAGTTTTTTTCATAGATTATTATTTTTTATAGGATAATGGACCGATACATTTGATAATATATAAAGAAGCTAAGAAATTGTTAAAACATGGATATGAAAGTAATCTTTCAAAAATTTCTTCAAATAATGGAATTAATCATATTTAAGAACTGCCGGTAGTGAAATATTAAAAGAATATTTTCCTAATGATATGTCTAGTGTTATAACAGATTGGAAAGTTGAATTTACTATTTAATTTGATCCTTATTCTAATAAAATTTCAAAACATCCTTATCAAATGGAACAAGTATAAATTTGGAATTAAAAATAATTTTTTTATGTTTTTTATAAAGCTTTCATTCATCCTAACACTTCACTATGGTGTTCTCCAATCTTATTTTTAAAAATAGATGATGGATCCATGATGGTGTTTAATGGTTATAGATATTTGGGATAACATTACTGTTAAGAATAACAATATAATGACTTGTATGTATGATTTTTTATCAGTTCAATGGAGACCAATATTTTTTGAATGTTCTCCTATGTATTGGGTACTATCAGCTGAAGGTGAAGGTGGATGACATTCTGAAAACTACATTTTGGACTAGATACTGGAATTATGAGTTTTTTGTTGTTCTCTTTTGTGTTTTCAAATACCCAACTATATTTTTTGATCATATGAATAGATTCTGTCATAAATACATTGATATAATTGTGGTAGTTTTCTATGATGAAATCTTGATTTATTCAAAAATTTATGAGGATCATGAAAACAAACATTTTTTAAAAAACCTAAATGAAAACAAGTTATACAAAAAATTAATAAAATGTTACCGTTTTTTATAATAGATTTTATTCCTCAATAACATCATAAATAAAGTTGAAAAAATAATTGATCCGGCAAAAACTATTGTGGTTTACTAATTGAAAATATCAAAAAATGTTACTAAGATTTGTAGTTTTCTTGAATTTGCATGATATTACAAATGGTTTGTCGAAAACACTGCACATTTATCTATCCCACTAACTAAATTAACACGAAATAGAGTTAGGTTCATATTGGAAAAAAATATATGATGAATATTTTTTAAGACTTGATATAAAATATATGATTTCCCCAATTATGGCCCTTCACTATAGAAATAGAGACTTTTTCTTCTATAGTGATGCTTCGTTGAATGAAAATGTTCCTATCCTAATGTATAGTGATCATATAATTTTATATTCATTATGGTAACTGAAACCACATGAGTTCGATTATCCAAAACATGATCTAGAATTAGATGTTGTGCGTTTTGATTTGAAAATTTTTATAAATAATAGATATAGATCCAAGTGTGAACAATATATTTATCATAAATGATTGAATTATATATTCAATCAGAAATAGTTGAATATGGGACATAATATATGGCAAAAATTGATAAAGGATTATGACTGCATGATTCATTATCATCTTAGAAAATAAAAAAACTAGATGATGTATTGAGTCTAAAAAATTGTGCTACATTAATTATGTTAAATTTTAACCATAATCTGTTGGTTAATTATTTAATTATTTTTAGAATAGAATTTTTGGATACATGAACATCCTCAGTTTCATTTAATTTTTTAGTACAATAATCTCTATTGGAATGAATGAAACATGCACAGAAGGAAGACGATCAGTTATAGGAAAAGGTATAATTGGTTAATAATGGTAAGATTCCCCAATTTAACATTTATAATGATTATTTTAATGATATTATATGTTCCTTTTGATTCCATGTTGAAGATATAATTATTGATAGAGTCTCATAGTTTCACGTTTTCATTTCATCTAGGTAGTAATA
Source organism: Viscum album (assembly GCA_963277665.1). Taxonomy (NCBI): domain Eukaryota; kingdom Viridiplantae; phylum Streptophyta; class Magnoliopsida; order Santalales; family Viscaceae; genus Viscum; species Viscum album. The sequence continues at coordinate 1,519,405,018 of OY728131.1, forward strand.
GGATTTAAAGAGATCATTGGGAGTATTATTGGTTAGATGGAATAAAATGGGATAATATAGATTTTACCATGATCTATTTAACTTGTCAACATGTTAAAGAAGAACAAAAATTAGTGAATGGGAAGATCCATAATTTACAAATTCCAGAGGGGAAATTAGGAAATATATCCATGGATTTCATAATGATATTACCAAATACATCTCGAGGTATTAATTTGATTTTGGTTATTATTGATTAATTAAATAAATCTGAAAATTTTCTTCACATTCATGATACTCAATATTTAGATAAAAATCCACTCTTCTACATCAAGGATATAGTCCAATTACATGGAATTTCACCTTTTACTATACAGGACCATGATCTAATGCTCATTTCATATTTTGGGATGTGAATTCAGAACTCATTGGGTAGTGAAATAAATTTTAGTAAAACTTTTCAACCTCAATCTGATTGATAATATAATTGAAGGATTAATACCTTATATGAAATTATTTTTTCTTTTTCAATAGATTACTGGAGATGTTGTGATAAATATCATTCATTTCCTAAGATTTCTTATGATAATATTTTTCACTACAATATATAGATGGAACCTTTTAAGGGATTATATGGAAAATTATTTCTGACACTGAAATTTTTGGCCGATGTAGGGAAAATAAATTTGATGGGAGCACAATTAATAGTGAAAATGTTTGATAAGTTGAAAGTAATTAAACAACATAACGGATATGGATTATTGCAGGAAGAAAAGTTCAGAGCATAATCATAATAATGGTCTTACTTTCAATGTAGTTGATCATGTTTTTCTTAATGTTTCACTATAGGAAATCATTATGTATTCTAGTAAAACATGATACATAATTCCATGGTTCACATAACCATATGTAATCCAGGATTATTTTCCATTATTTTTCTATTGAGTGGACTTGCCTCCATGTTTATTCTAGGTAAAGATGTTCATCATATCTTGGTGTTAAGAATGGTGTTACTTAGTAGGTTTAGGTTTTTTTGGAAAATCTATATGGTTGTAGAATCAATATGGGAGTCTAAAAATTCTGAGAGAGAAAGATATTACCACTAGTTTTATAAGTAAATAAAATTATGAGGATATAATTTCCATAAGGGGTAGGATGTAACATTCAAATTAGGAGGATATAATTTTCATATATTCTATACAAAAATATTAAGCAATATTTCATTCAAAAGGTACAAATATTTATTTCTAACCAATTTGGTTTTTATATATTATATAGTAATATTTAAAAATTTTCCTCCCAAATTATATAATTTAAATTTTAAAAAATGAACTCTATTTTTTAATTCATCATTTTAAATTTATATTGAGTTGAATTATTGATAATCTTATGAAAATATTAATTTTTCAATTAATAGTGAAAATAATGAATTTTACTGAAAACATTATTTTATTTTAAAGTATTCATAATGTAAAATTATACATATGATTAGTTTTAAAATTTAATTAGTTAGTTTTGATTTATAATAATTCCATTATGGCTATTTAAATGATGTTGAAATTTTATTTTGCTTTAAAACAATTTATATGTAAAATAGGAAATTTTCTAAGAAACTTTTTTTCATTCAATTTTTCCTATTTAATTTTAAAATAATTTATAAGATTTATGTTTTTAAAATTTTAAAAAATAGATTCCATATTTTTAATCAATTATTTCCAATTTTTTAAATTTTTACCATTTTTTAAATATAAATAATAATATTTTGAAATTTTGTTACCATGATAACGGTAAATCGGAAAATTAAGGGTTAAAAATAATATGGCAAGGACTAAATAATGAAGATAAAAATTACCGTAATTTTATTTTATGAGTCTATTTATTATTTAATCATCTAATATTCAGTTGTATGCAAAAAAATATATTTTTATGATATTATGGCCTTTATAATATTGTATTTAAGGAAAATACCAAAATGCCACACTCTTATTTTTAATAACTCTAATGTTTTTAACATAGAGACAAATAGAGGATAGCTTTAGTTTTAAATTTCAATTTAAAATATAAATGATTTATGTTTATCATGGTAATTTATTTATAATTTTTATTGATTAAATAATTACCTTAAATACATACACAATGCTGACACGGTAATTATTTAATAAATTGAAAAAAATAAATATTATTATAAAATAAAAGTAATCTAATTTGAAATAATTAATGTTACACAAGAATTTATAAATAAAATTTAAATAATATAGTTGTTTTTTAGAATTGTTTCCAATTATTTGGGTTTCATGATGTTATTACGTTCAAAGTAACTGAATGGTTCTAAAATATCCATTAATGATATTTTATAAAAAAATATTATATTAAACTATTTAAAATTAATACCCATATTATATTTTATAAAATGAGTGGTATATGGTTAATAATATATAAATGGTCTATTTATCATACTTTATTCATTTTATAGTAACAACATTATCCCTTAAATGGTTTACAACATTAATATTACTGTAATTGTCAAAAAGGGTTAAAACATAAAGTAAACGTGAATATGTTATCTTAGTATGTACAAAAAAACTTATGAGATTTATTTTTCAAATAATAATATTTTATTAAAATTATTTTATTTTTTATCTACTTTTATATTAATATAAATTTATATAATAAATTTAAATTTTAATAAATTCCAAAAGTGCCCCTCCCCTCTCTTATAAAAGGGAACCACTTCTTCTCATAACTTCACACTTAATGAACAATTTGGTTCAACCAATACCTATCCAAATCCTTTAATATAATCCATAAAATTGGTGTGCAATCATTTTTAAGAATAATACCAACCCTAGAGGGATTAATATGTTAAGAAAATGAGACTTTCTAAATAAAAAGCATAGTGTTTAATTGCATATTTTAGTTTTATTTCTTATTCTACGTCATTAAAATAATATAAAAATAGTAAATAATTACAAAAATATCCCCCATGTAACTATATGTTATTATATCAGGGTAATATCCAATATCCATCTCCTGCTTCCATAAAATGGGAAAAGAATTCATCATTCATGTGTAAGGCGGACTACCGCCACACAGACCACTGTAATTTACTCTTCCCCACCAACTCTCATGGATGGTTATAATAATGTATTTATATTATATATATATATGATATTAATGAAATATTTATAATTATTTTATGTTAATATAATACATATATTCTTACCTTTTCATACACAAGAAAATGATAACGATGTTTGTGCATACGTTTGGATTACCACCTCCACGAAGCAATGTTATAAATTTGTCATCCCCACATCACATGTATGATATATATCAGTATAATTAGAGATATTATATGATTTTTAATATAGTATTTTAATTATATAATGGTTTAATTATACCTACCTTCATTCCATAATGACTGTTGAAAAATGGAAATCTTATTCATGCAGACGTACGGCCTACCTTCTCCATGATTGTAACATAGTTAATTTTACATAATCATATTTTATTATTGTATTCCTATGATTAATTAATTTATAAAAAATATAATTATTTTAAGATTATTATTTTTGTAAATTATGGAATAATGACATCTTTGACCAAATTCAACCTACATGCGTCAATTTTTGACTTATGTACCAAATATCATCAAAACAATTGATGTGAAATTAAATTTTTATGTAATTGTATATAATTTGGATATTATTTATGTAAATGAAATAATAACCTTTTTATCTTTTATTAATAAATTAAATAATTAACCTAAGATTGTTTTTTTGGAAGATAAAGAATGTACGTGATATTTCTGACTAAAGGTAAGGGACCTTCTTTTTAAGAAACCTCTTCAAAATTTTACCATATAACTCTCTTTTTCTATAATACCCATATTTTTTAAAGTGTTTATTGATTTATTTATATGTATATAATTTAGTTATAAGGTAAAATTTATTATTATTTTTACATTATTTAAATTGTTTTTAAAATGAATATTTTTAAATAACTTTTTGACATTGTTTACAAAGAGACAAAAAGAATACTCTTTATTAATGTATATAGAGACAAAAAAATTTCCAACCACCATAACTGTTATTTTATTTTTATAAATTTTAATATGATTTAATGTCTTCTTAAAATAAAAACCAACCTTCTCGGGGTTCTTTTAATTTTTAACGAGGGCTTCAAAATTGAATTTTTATATCAATATCTGAAAATGTTTTCTTATAGGTGCAAAGAGTATTTTTATCATTCAATATTTTATGTATATTTTTATGGTTCTTGATTATTCCTTAAGGATATAGTTAGGTTACATTGACATACCTTTTCCATTAAAATTTGCTATGATCCCTCGTTCACTTCTTGTTATTATAAAGTAATTCATAAGTCATTAGGTACAAAATTATACTTCAATACAGCTTTTAATCCACAATATGATGGATACTATGGACAAATGATTTAAACTATAGAAGACAGGATTCATGGTTGTTGAATAGATTACTAGGAAATATGGGATGAATATATTTCATTAGCTGATATTACTTATATTATTCATTTTTTATTCCAGGATATAGATACACTGTTTAGAGGGATTATATAGATGGTATTATCAAACTCCATCATTTTGGGATGATGTTGGTTTATTGATGTTTATGGGACCTGAATTAGAAGAGGAAATTGTTAACTAGTTCAAGGTAATTCATCAACATATTATAATTTCATTTAGTATGAATAAATGTTATGAGGATTACTATCAGAAAAATATTTCATTTTAGGTATTTGATTATTTTTTAAGTATATACATCAAAAAGTGTTATGTGTTTTTGGTAACAAATTAAATTTAATACCGTGGTTCATTGGGACATATAAAATCCTAACAAAAAATGGATCATTTACCTAATGAGTGGAAATTATTCCATGTTTATCCTAGGAACACAATTTTTTTCATGTTTGTATGTTTAGAAATGAAACACTTGATTTATCTCATATTTTGAGACCTGGAGTTGTTTAGTTGAAAGAGAAACCTTCTTATGAGGAACAACCTATTCAGATTATTGATTATAGAGAGTAATTATTTTCAAATAAGTTAATTAGCCATGTTAAGGTGTTAAGGAAAACCCATCTAGTTGAAGAATCATCATGGGAGTCTGAAAAAGATATGAGAGAAATATATCCCCACCTTTTCAATATGTAAATAAATTTACGAGGATTAAATTTTTAAAAGGGGGGAGGATGTAACATTATATGTATTATTGATATAAATTTTCATATATTATGTGATTTTATTTAAAATTGTGATTTAAAAATTATATTTTTTTTAATTTGAAAAAATATATTTTTTTGAATTCAGAAAATCAAAATTATCTTAATAGCCATTTTTGAGAATTTTCTAAAAAAGTTGATTTCTCAAGGAATTATTTTAAATTATGATTTTTATTGAAGTCTATATTTTTTTAAAGTATTTATAAAATTAAATTAAATTTTTTATTCCATTGAAATTTTAGTTAGTTTCTTTTTAAAAAAAGTAATCCAATAATGTTTTTAAATTAATTTTATAATTGAACTCAGTTTAAAACATTTTATAGTTAAAATAAAATTTTTTATGAAAAACTATATTTCTCCTTTTTTTTAATGTCATTTTGAATTAATGTTTTCCAAATTTGTTATATTATTTCGTTTTATTTTTGGTCAATATGAAATCTGTACTTAGTAAATTTTGTTATCATGGTAAGGGTAATTATGGGTTAAATCTAATATGATAAGGAATAAATAATGACCCTAAAACTTACCTTAATTTTATTTTATGAGTCAATTTCTTCCATAATCATCTAATATTTGGTTAAATGGCTATTTTTATCTATATGAATGATATTATTACATTTTTAATATTATATACAAGGAAGGGTAAAACATTTCACACTCTTATTTTTAATAATTATAATATTTTAAAAATGTTGATAAATAAGTGATAGATTAGGTTATAAATAGTAATTTTAAATCTAAATTTGTTACATCCCTGACCTAGGTTCCACTAAAATGGTGCCCCGAGCCGAGTCATCAGATGACCTCAAGAATGCCTCTCTATAAGCTAGAGGTTTTCGTCTAGCATAGTGGGTCTGATAGGTCATGTGGGAGACTATACCCTCTTTACCAGAGTAAGATACAATAGAAAAAAATATAAATAGTGGAAGCAATAGGAAACATTCAATGACATGCATATTCAATCATTTCCCAAATAAGGTACTAACCACAAGAAACAGTAAATATATATATCCAAGCTATATTTATAAGGGAAACCCCCCCCCCCCAAAAAAAGAAATACAAATAGTGGAATCTCCAAAATGGTCCTCACTTCAAGTTTTAGAGCTCATATATTCACAGACTAATCCTGGCTCACTTTCCAAGCGCAAGGCCCTTTCCTATTTCTTGACCTGCAACCATGAAATCTTCTTGGGTACCCAACGGCAGCCCGAGCAGGGTGTGAGTACAACTCAGTAGGCCACTACCAATGGTGTCTACAAAATATCCATTCATTTAGATAGTTTATGAAAGTGATAAATAATAGAAATTAAAGGGAAATTTTCAATAATCCATTCAAGATTATGTTCCTTTAAGTTATTCAACCCCTAAAGTCAGGTTAAATAATTAACCATATCAGGGTTTAGTTCACCCTTTTTAATTTGTTCAATAGATTAGGCATGATCAATATTATTAATGCATAGGGGAATAAATCTAGTCCTATCTCACTAGGAATCACATAATAATAACCATGTTATCCTCGCCTCATAGCCTCAATGTGGGAGGAATACAATAGTTAGGGGAATAGAAATTTGTCCCCTTCTTTAACCCATGCATTTAGAGGGTGTAGATTACAACCTCAGTCAAACGCGACCTCTGGTCATAAAACCTCATGTCTACACCCAACCCTACAAAGGCATATGCACATGCTTATTTATCATCATCCACAAGTTACCACATCACAACCATGTATATCCAATATAAATGGAAATATAAAAACAATATCAATAAATGGTAATTTAACATTATGAAACAATCCATTAACATACTCATCATTTATAATGCATAACCATTTAAACCCAATTCTCATTCCCCATGCCTTTCTCACTATGCATATTCAAGTGTAACATAATTCCTAATCATATTCCCATTAATATGATTTAACCCATTTATATTCCAAACAAAAAATCCCTTACATATTAACCACATTATACACAACTAAAAACAATCCATTCTAACTCATTACATAAACCAATTAACACATTTGTTTAGGCTCTACATCATTTTGGGTCAATTTTGCACCTTATATTTTCGTTAGCCCATTCGGAAAGGCCAGCGCACCCCTTTGGTGGCCCAAGAAATATTCATGGAATCCTTGATTCATCCCACGAGGATCATGAGGGGTTTATTTGGTTATTTAGACACTCAATATACCACATAATACCATCAGAACCATGAACACATCAATATGAGAACAAGAATAAATACCTACATATACAAATCAAAATAAAAACTACGGGATATGACTTATAGACCACCTACATTGAATATTTTGAAGAACACACTCCTAATTGAAGACAAAGATTCTGATTGAAGAATCCTTTGAATCCTCAACCTATATCTTACAGGAAAAAGTGGTTTTTAGAGCTTCACAATGAGATAGGGAATAAATGGAAACCATAAAACAAAAATATAATAATGGAGGAAATAATACATATCTGGATCTTCAATACGAAACTTACAGAACACTAAATGGTCTTGTATTGATGGAGAATCTGGGCATGTAAGATCTTAGTATCATGGCCTATTTATAGGTTTCAAGGGTTGATAAATGGAGGAAATCTTGACTGGAGGTTTAAAATATTGTAATGGATTTTTTTGTAAATTGCTATACTTTTCTTTGATGTATGGTTTACCCGCACAGTTTTCCAAACTGTGTGAAAAACGTGCAGATGCTACTGTCCAAAAACACCCCCTCACATGGTTACTTAGGATTTTCTTACTATTTTCAGTAACCCTATGCAGACCATGAAACATGCCCAGAAACTCGTTTACCCTCTAATTTCTTGCCTCGAACCCCCAGAACACCCTTGAGCCTCTTCATGATCTCTGGGAAACAATTATCTAAACAAAATAAGGGACATAATCTAAAGCATAAACAAAAACAAACCTTAATAAAATCCTGGATATTACAACCTCTCACCTTAGGATGGCTCTTCCTCAATCTATTCTACCCAAAAATCATTGATATTTCGAAGAAAAGATATCGGGAAACTGGACCCACATATCAGATTCTCTCTTCAAAGTTTCTTCATAAAAATTTCCATGTTGTCATAGAACACAAACAAAAGGTATAGCCTTACCAATAAAAACCATCTCACTATGATCCAGAATAAAAACCACATGATCCTCAATGTACGTTTCAGTTCAATATCAACATCATCAACGTTTAACAAAAGATATGGATTGGGATGATACTACCGTAGTTGTGAACCATTAAAAAACCATACATACCACTATATTTTTGTGTAAGATATCATCATTAATCCATTGGTCTGATCCTCTTCATAATCTAAAATGATCCCATGTACCTAGGTGCCAACTTTTCATGTTTCTAGATTCAATAGTGTCCAAACCTTGGCAACACCGAAAGAAACACACTATCACCAACACTAAACTTGAGGTGTCTAAAACACCAATATTCATATGAATTATACCTACTATGAGCCATTTATATTTACTTTTGAATCAATTTAAACTTCTCTAACCTCTCATAACTGAGGATCAGTCCTAAATGATTAGACACCGTAGCCTCCAACCTACATATCAGAGATCTATATGGCCTCCCATAGAGAGACTCAAAAGGATCCATCATAATTTTTTTCCAGAAAATTGTTGTTGTATGAACACTCAATGAGAAACAAGAAGCATTCCCCTGAACCACCAAAATTCAGTACACAAGCTCTTGACATGTCCTCCAATAAATGCCTCACATGTTCTGATTTCCCATCATTCTTTGAGTGATAAGTTGAACTCAAAAACACCTCGGTAACAAGTGCCTTATCCAATAATATCCATAAACATGAGGTGAAACATGGATCATGTAACATCCCCAAATTATAAAGGGTTAAATGACTAAATGATATGACTCATGTCAACAAGGTACACCTTTCTTTTCGGGAGCCTGTCTGGTTAGAACTCCATAGTTGAGCATGCTTGGCCTGGAGTAGTGATCAGGATGGGTGACCTTCTGGGAAGTTTCCCAGGGTGTGTGTGAGTGAGGACAAAGCACACTGGAAAGGACAAGTGTTGGCCTGTGGGGACTATCATTAGTCAGATGACTCATTCAGGCGCATGGGTGGACCCTGGGGTGGGCTCCACGTGTCTGTGGTGCAACTGGTGGTACCTAGTGGGCCAGGACTTGACGACCATGTTAAGGCGGGGTGGTTGTGCTGTCAGCAGGGCCCAGTTGTCACATTTGGTATCAGAGGAGGAACCCAGCCTTAAGTGTGCGGTGCACTGCCAGGGTTGAGATGTAGGGCCCACAACGAGGGCATTGTGCTCTAAAGGGGGGTGATTGTAACATCCCCAAATGATAAAGGGTTAAATGACTAAATGATATGACTCATGTAAATAAGGTCCACCTTTCTTTTCGGGAGCCTGTTTGGTTAGAACTCCACAGTTATGCGTGCTTGGCCTGGAGTAGTGATCAGGATGGGTGACCTTCTGGGAAGTTTCTCAGGGTGTGTGTGAGTGAGGACAAAGCATACTGGAAAGGACAAGTGTTGGCCTGTGGGGACTATCATTAGTCAGATAACCCGTTCAGGCACATGGGTGGACCCTGGGGTGGGCTCCACGTGTCTGCGGGGCAACTGGTGGTACATGGTGGGCCAGGACATGACGGCCATGTTAAGGCGGGGTGGCTGTGCTGTCACCGGGGCCCAGTTGTCACAGATCATGATCTGAAATTATGGTTCTCGATACACAAATGAACATCACTATATATTGAACATATAAATCACCTAAATGGTCTACTGTATATGTCTCCTAGATTGGTAAGAAAAGAGCTACATTCGTCATCCAGTGCACAACTACCCAAAATTGAATCATTCTTCTGAGGTGTCCTTGGAATACCAACTACGAAGTCCATCGTTACATCATTCCAATTCCAATATGGTATATGTGACTGTAACAACCCACCTAGATGCTGATGTACAACCTTCACCTATTGACAGGTAAGGCATCTTCCCACTAAACACACATATTATTTCTTCATTCCATGTCACCCAATATTACCTATGAAGGTCTCAGTACATCTTGGTCAAGCCAAAATTCACTACACAATTTGATGTGTGAAAGTCACACATCAACTACTCATGTACAACTATCAACACCACAATATTGTTGTGAACATAAGAAACTACATCGATATCAAAAACACAACTAGAGGGTGACTCCCCACCTTTAAGGTTTTCCTTCATAACCAAACACTCGAGATCCACTAGCTGACTCTCCATGACCGAGATCAAAAGTGTGTATTCAACTATTATATATGGAGATCGATCTTCCCATTCCCATCCTATAGCTCCAAATTCATCTCAACAAGTAGGGCCATGAACTTCCACTCTGTACTGGATTCCTGAACAATCTGGTTTTGAGTCTTCCAGATCATAGAATTAGCCACACTATTCCCGGTCCCTGGTGTATAAAATAACTAAAAATAGATGGATTTTAGGTACTCAACCCACCTTCCATGTAGAAGATTGAAATACCATAATGATAAGATATATTTGAGATTTTTATGGTCATAAATATTGTGAAGGGTTCTTCCAAAAAGTAATAAATCCAACACATCAAGGCATGAACCACAACATCTAGATCAAGTTCATGAGTTGGGTAATTTATTTAATGTGGTATCAGTTATCTTGACCCATAATCCACAACTAGATCATCCTGAATCAACACTACCCCAAGTACCTCACCAAACGCATCACAGAACAAGGTGCTCCTCATATCTGATTTAGGTAAGATCAAAATCTGTGAAGTAGTCAACTCCCCCTTCTACTCTTCAAAAGCAATCTCAAAATCCTATGACAATTCAAAATTAACCCACTTCTTGGATAATATTGATATTGGAACTTACAAATAAGAGAAATATCTAATAAACCTTCAGTTGGAACTAGCCATACCAAGAAAACTTCGAACATTAGAAATGTTCATGGGATACTCCCAAGACCCCATATCATATACCTTTTATGTATCCACTAATACATCTTACACAAAAATGTTGTTTCCCAGCAATTACACCTTATGAATTAAAAACTAGAATTTTGATAGCTTGGTGTAAAGCCTATTCCCACTTAGTATACTCTATATTATGTCATATTGTTTGGAATGATCATCATATGTTCTAGAGTACACCAGGATGTCATCAATGAAGACAACCACAAACTGATCCAAATTCAAGTGAACTATCGTGGTCATCAAAACCATGAACATAGTTGGCACATTGGTCAACCCAAACAGTAATAAATAAAAATCATACCACATATACCTGCTCTGGAAAGTTTTCTAGGGTACATTATAAGTTCTCACCCTCAACTGATGGTATCCCAATCTAAAATCAATCTTAGAAAACACCAAGGATCCTCTGATCTGGTCAAATATGTCATTGATTCTATGAAATGGGTATCGGTTCTTAACCATCATTAGGTTCATTTTCTTATAATCAACACATAACCTTAGTGATTTGTCATCCTTCTTACCAAAATGTAAAGGAGATTCTTTGGGTGACATACTAGGATGAATGAACATCTTATTCACTAACTCTTCAAGCTAAACATTATATTCTTAGAGCTCTTCTGGTTTTATTATGTACAAATGAATGGAAACTGGATCCTGTCCCATCAAAAACACAATTGTAAACTCAAAAAATATCTCGGGATATAGCCCTAATAATTCGTCAAGAAACACATCCTAGACCCGATCCAAAATAGAACGGAAGAAATGTTGTTCCACTCCTCCATTATTGAGAATAATTCCTGCCACATGGGTCGTGAGCTCTCCCAACTGTTGACAAAATGGGCATGCACGACCTTCTCAATAATTTCTCTCACCAAAAAAGTACATAAGTGTCTCGGTTTGAAAGATATTATTGTTACCTGACATTGAAAAAAATTGATGTGGGATTGATACACTGCTAACAAATCCATTCCTATGATTAGGTCAAAACAGACATCATTAGAATGAACAAATCCATTGTGAATGGTATCCACCAACCTCTAGAGAAGAACCCAAAAACATCCTCAAATCCTCAATGTGTTCCCCTAATATAGTATTAAATGACATTACCCCCAAAATCAATCTACACGGTTATGCCCAAAAAAACTAAAAATTGATCCAAAAGAAAAGAATGTCTAACACATGTATCAAACAAAGAACTAGAAAGCGTGGAAGCTAAAAGAATCATACCTCAAACAATGGATTGTCCTACCTCACCACCCACGGGCATAATCTGAACTGAATGGAGAAGACCTACCCCTCTACCCTAGAATCTAGTATGAATACCCAACACTGCACTGCCCTTTTGGTGTAGGTGATCTCACCCCCAGAGTTCCACGTCATCTAACTCTACTAGTATGACACGTGGGGATGCAACTACCTATGTGGTATTAGGTAAATGACCCCTCCTAAACTTAGAATCCGCCTCTGACATCCCGCATTTACTGACTACTATGGGTTTCTGCAGAACCCCTACACATGGACTAGGCTACTGCACGCTCAACACTCAACTAGTGTTATGGGACACTGGCCACACATGTTCCCCACCCTGCCACACTGATAACAGAATTTATGTTTTTTACTTTTAGAGGTCAGTCCCCTCTTTTATTTTCTCTGCGAACTTACACCTTGTAGGATGTTTCCAAAATGGCACCTCCTACTCTAAAGAGTCCCACCACATGCTCAACGAGATGGAACCATGATTTGACTACCTAAATATCCCATCAGGTTTGCTTCTGAAATGAAGGAATTACCCAACATAAGTGAACATTTTTAGATAGAAAATATTCACCTTAGATCGGATCTACTATCTCAGCCCATCTAGGAAATGTTTCTCCATAGCTACCTCATCTCCTGTCAACGTTGGAATTAAGAATCTCAAATCAGTGAAATGACTAGCATAGATCATTACTGATATTGTTCCTTGGGTCATGCTCCTAAATTCCATATCCTTCTCATAGCCCAATGTTTCTAGGTAAAAGTGTTCAGGATACTTCTCCTGAAAATCCTTCCACAAAATTCCTCTATCTTCCGCTGTCTAAACCATGATTTCCCACCAACGCTTTTCATAGACTCTTAGAATATGGGCCACTAACATGACTCACTTCTCAAGAGGAGTCTATAGGTGGTAAAGAATAGTCCAGAGGGACTATATCCATATCTGTAGTGCCTTTATACTGCCCTTTTAGTAAAGGTTATAAGGTGGAATTTCTAAAACTCACTAGTCATCTCAAACATACTTGGTGAAACTTACTCTAGGTATCATTCCATCGTCTTCATAAAACAAGAAATGTTCTCAAGAAATTTCTCTTCCCTATCATCCTAAATCAACACATTCCCTTTCTCCAAAATTAGAAGAGCATTTTTAGAAACATCCTCCTACCGCCCAACCAGTACAGGGCTTCGCGGTGCCATCTATCTATAATGCCAAACATGAGCTTTAGAACACTGGACATAAATCTTTCGTAAAAATATAACGGAAGGTTCATCAACAGCCAAAAACAAATTATTTCTCATACACTACCCGAAAAAGCCTGATCACAACTAGGAAACTACCCTTGGCCACCCCACCAAGGTAATAGAAAACATAGGTAACCAAATCATATGGTTATAGACCTCACACATTACACCATTTCAGGACTATATCAATATCCCTAAAAAATTGGACCACTCTAATTCACCTACTACCCCTAATTAAGAACAATTCATTATTTTGTATCGAAAATTTTATTTCCCATTTTTCACATTTATAACATTTCATTAATACGAATTTTTATAATTTTCAATAAATCAAACACATCCTACTCTCCATTTCCCACACACCAATCCCATGCGTGTGTGCCTACTATGATGCATGTCACTTATATACATAGGTTCCTAGAATGATGAATGAATGTGAAACCTCGTTCCAGTCTGGCCAAGAGAAAAATATCATACAAATGCCACATCACACTACATATGCATCACCCAATGGTGAAGTACAATCAAATATAACCACACAATACAAGAACAAAGATTCCTTCCCATGGTGAATTGGGTTTCCCCCCGTAGTTGGGTTTTCCACTCCCAAGAACGAGCTCATTACCAAGGCCCGACATTGTCATAATTTGTTGTCTACCATCCCCAAATAGTAATAAATTGAAAATAACTCCTCTAATACCACATTGTAACATCTCTAACCTGAGTTCCACTTAAACAATGCCTCGATTCAGGTCTTCACATGACCTAACGTGTCCCTCCTCGTACGCTAGAGGTTTCCAACAAGTAGCGAGGGTCTAATAGGTCATGTGGGGACACTATACCCTCTTTAAAATAGTAATATATATGAAAACACAATATAAATAGAGAAAATATTGTAACAACCAATATCATGCATAGTCAAACATGCCCTGAATGGGATACATTCCACAGGAAACAAAAAATATGTCATGCCATGCTACAGTGCCAAGTGAACAAAACTAAAAAAGGATGAAAAATATCAGAATCCCTAAAACGATTATTGATCCATGTACTGCACCTCATTTATTCACATACCGAACCCGACTCACTTTTCAATCATACGACCCTTGCCTCTTTCCTGACCTGCAACCCTGAAATTTTCTCAGGTACCCAACGACGGACCGAGCATGGTGTGAGTATAACTCAATAGGCCACCACCAAAGGTTACTAGAAAGTATCCATTCAAGTATATAGTGCATGAAAGTGAAAAATAATGGCACGTAAAGGAAAAAAATTCAATAATTCATTCTATATTATGTTATTTTATGTTATGTTCCCGCTAAATCTAGGTTAACTACTTAAGCATGTCATGTTCTATTTCACCATTTTCCATTTGTTCAATGGATTAGGAATAATAATTGTTCTTAAGTCATATGGTAATAAATCCAGTCCTATCTCGGTAGAAATCACATCATAATAACCACATTATCATCACCTCGAAGCCCCAGTCAGGGTGGAATGAAACCGTTAGGGGAATAGAACTTTGTCCCCTTTCCTAACCCATGCATTTAAAGGGAGGAGATTAAAACCTCTATCAAGATCGACCCATGGGTGTAGAACCTCATGTCTATACCCCACTCTACCAAGTCATGTGCACATTCTTATTTATCATCATCCCCAGGTAACCACATCACAACCATGCATAGCCGATATCATTGTAAACATCACAAAAATATTAATAATTTTAAATTTTTCATTATTCCACAATCCATTAACACACTCGTCATTTATAACACATAACAATTTAACCTCAATTCCCATTACCCATGCTTATCTACCAAAGCATATTAAAGTGTAACATAATTTCTTTATCATATTCCCATTAACTCCATTTAACCCATTTTATTCCAAACAAGCAATCCCTTATATTTTAACCACATTAGACACAACTAACCATAATACATCCTAGATAATTACATAAACCAAGAAAAACATTCTCTAAGGCTCTACATAATCATGGGTAAATCTATCACCTAATATTTATGTTATCCCATTCAGAAGGGTCGGCGCACACCATGGGTAGCCCTAAAACTAGTTAGTTCATCCTCCGTGCATCCCATGGGAATCAAAAGGGGTTCATTTGTTTGTTTAGACACTCAATATACCACATATTATGAATGACCCCATGAACACATAAATATGTCAACAAGAATAAAACCCTACATAAAAAATATAAATATATATGATGGCATATAACCTATAGACCATCTATCTTGAATCTGTTGGTGAAATCACACCTAATTAGAATATTAGATTTTGATTCAACCACCATTTGAATCCTTAAGCTAGATCTCACAAAAAAAGTGGGTTTTAAAACTTCAGAATGCGATGGGGAAAAAATGGAAACCTTAAACCAAAAAGAGAATCATGGAGGCGATTAGACTTACTCAGACCTTAAATCTGCAACTAACAGAACTCCAAATGGCATAGGATTGAAGGATAATCACCTCTTAGAAGATCGTGGAATCTTGGATCATTTATAGGGTTCATGGGAGGAGAAATGGATGAAATATCTAGTGGAGCATAAAAATCCCATGATGGATTTTTTTCTAAATTTATTAACTTTTCTATGCCACACAGTTTACCTACATAGTTTTCCAAACCATTCACAGACCGTGTAGATGCTACTATCTGAAAACACCCTGCTCGCATGTTTACAAGGGATTTCCACATTTTTTTCACTAACCATGCTCAAACTGTACAACAATACCAGAAACTCCTTTTCCTCCTCTATCATGCCCCAAACCCTAGAAACACCCGTGAGCCTCCACATGATCTTTGGGAAACAATTATCTGACCAAAAGAAGGGACTAAAACTAAAATATAAACAAAACGCTACCTTAATAAAATTTAATACCATGCAAAATTATTTATATTTATCATGGTAGTTCATTTTTAAATTTTATTGAAGAAATATTTACCTTAAATTCTTACACAATTATGACATAGTAATTATTCAATTAATGGAAAAAAATAAAATAAATGATATTAAAAATATAAAAGTAGTATAATTTTTAATAATTAATATAACCAACAATTTGGATAGAATAAATTTACATATTATAGAGGATATGATTTATTTTATTATATTTACTTTGTTTCCTTGATGTTATTAGAATTAAATTAAATTATTACTTATAAAATTTATATTTATGATATTTTATAGATATAATATTTTACTAAATGAGATAAAATTCATAGAAATATTATATTTTTAAAACTGAATGACATACAGTAAATGAAATCAAAAATGGTCAATTTATGGGTCATTTTCATTTTATAGTAACATTTTTAACCCTTAAATGGTATAAAATATTAAGATTAAGGTAATTGTCAAAAGTGTTAAAGATGGTTTAAAACAAAAATATAAGGGTAAAAAGTTGATCTATACGCATCCAAACATTATTTTATGAGATTAATTAGACTTATAATCATATTATTTTCAAAAATAATCAATTTAATTTTTTTACATAAAAATTAATTTATATTAATTTAATAGTTTTATAAATTCAAAAAAGTTCCCCTCACCTCTCTTATGAAAGGGAACCACTTATTCTCCTTTATTCACACTCAGACCCCATTTTATGGAAAATAAAATTCCAAATACCATGAAATAATCTTTAAAATAATTATATAGGTCACTCTTTATGTATAATATTATCCTAGTATGGTTTAAGGTATTATTAAAATGATACTTTCCAATGAATATGTATTGTTTTTAATTGAGTATTTTTGTTTTATTTCAACTTCGAACCCCTTCGAATATTATTCATGCATGAAAAAATAATAATCAAAATATCCAACATATAATTATATGTTATTATTTTAATTTAATATCCTTTATCCATCTCCAACGTCCATCAAATGGGAAAGTAATTCAACATTCGTGTCAACCGTAGACTATGGACATGTGAACCAATGTAATTCATTTTCCATAACCCTCTCTCATGGATGGTTATAATGATTAAATTATATTATATATAAATAATATTAATGAAATTTTCATAATAATTTAATGTTAATATAAAACATATTTTCTTACCTTTCCATACACTATAAAATGATAATGTCATTCATGCGTATGTGTGGACTACCACCTCCACAAAGAGATAATATTTTTTCATCGTCGCATCACATTTGGGACATAGATAACTACAATTAATGAAATAATATGATATTTAATATACTATGATAATTCATTAAAGAAAAAATTATACATACCTTCTTTCCATAATGATCATTGAAAAATGGAAATTTTACTCATTGGTATGTTGGTCATATCATCTCCACGATTGTAACATAATTAATTTTTCATAATCATCTTTTATGATTTTTTTTAAATAGTATAATTGATTTATAAAAATTGTAATTATTTAATTGTTATTATTCTAGAGATTATTTAATAATGAACTCTTTGACCATAGTCAACATACCAATTCCATTTTGGACTTATGTACCAAATATCATCAAGGAAAATGATAGGAACTTATATGATTATGTAATTATAAATAATATTGAAATAAATGATATAAATCAATAATAAAATTGAAAAAGGTTCTTAATAGTGTAAATAATTAACATAAATTTCTTTTTTAAGAAGATAAAGAAAGTATGTGATGAGTCAGAATAAAGGTAAGGGGCTTTCTTTTAAAAAATCCTATATTTTAGTTTACCTTAAAACAATATTATTTATCCGTACCTGTATTTAATAAATTATATTATGGATATATTTAGTTTTACAAAAGTTAATTATAAAGTTAATATAATGTTTCATTCAAATTTCCTGAAATGGTTTTTAAATGGAATATATTTTATGGAATGTTTTGACATTATTTACAAAAACACAAATAGAATGTTTGATTTTAATGTATACAGAGACAATTAGTTTTCCCACCACCATATACCTTAATTAATTTTAGGATTAATTTATATGATTTTATGTTTTATTAAGATAAAAAAACCTTCATCCCTATGTTATTTATATTGTTAAAAAGGTTCTTAATGTTTAATTGCTATATTAATATTTGAAAAAACTTCTTATGGGTGCAAGGAATATTTTTATACTTTATAATTTTTTATTTTGATATGGTTTATAGTAACTATTTTTATGTATGGGTGGTTACACACTAAATTTATTTTAGTTGATCCTTTTCTATCTCTCAAATTCATTAGGTAATGGGATGGGGTTAAATGAATAGGTTTCTCCTTATAGATGATGGGAATATACAATGATGGTTGTTATAATTGTAACTATTATTGTTATTTTATGTGAAATATAGTGGTTATTCTATGTGTAACCATGAAGGTTATACTATTTTTTAATGTGATATGAAAATGACTCCCCAAGTAACCTATATTTTTTTTATCTTTTCCCACTATGGTTTCTTATGTAAATCTAATGATTTCTCATGGTAAGGGAATGATCATACGTATAAAATATAGTATATGGTACCTTTAAGGGTGAAAAATAAAACCTTGTGAATATTTTATTTTGTGTTATTAATTAATTCAAAGAAATATTTCTGAGTTTTATTTTTCATTTAATATTTCATATGATATTTTATGAAAATATTTGGGAAGATAATGTGATTTATTGGGTAAGTAAAGTTTTATTTATAGGCCAAATTTTATTTTTGAAAATGGAAAATTTTTATAAGTATTCATGGACTGAAGATTATTTATTTATCTTTTATTTAAATTACCAATATTTTTGTTCCCAATAAAAAAATTTAAAATATTTTTGAAAGTGTTTAAGGATGGGTAAGGGTAATGAAGAATTCATGTTGGGAGTCATACAAATTTTTTCTTAAGAGAAAATGCTTTTTATTTTAAAATTATTGTATTATGAGAAAAATGGATACTGATTAGAAGTGTCCATTTTCTAAAATATGGGTTTTTTATGTATGATTTATACCTAACTATCTAAATCAATAAACCTAAAAGGCGTTTTTGAATGTAAAGATCTGAATTGTAGTTTAATTTATTTAGAATATATAATGTTCATCATCAATTCTTTACAATATTATTTAATAAAATTTATATTTTAACATTTATAAATTTATTTTTGAAAAAAGGTAAAAAAATAAATAAAATGACTTTTATTACAATGTTTTTCAAAATTAACTCACATTAATTATTTACTCTCCGGTAATAGCTACTAATGGTATACCAACTTAGTTTTTATGATATATTTTATTAATATTGTCTTATTAACATATTGTGGTTAGTTTATATTGGGTGTCGCATATGGTATTATTAATAAAAAATTGTATGTATTTGGAATGATTATCAAAAGAAATGAATTTTTTAATTAATGTCATAATATACATATTAAGTATGAAAAAATATATAACAGTATGTTTGAGGTTTAAATCTTCATACCAGTGACTATTAGTTTGCATCTTCCTTCTATTATATGTATGGATGTGAGCTAAAAATAAGGGTTCATATTTAACCATTGAAATTGTTTTTAGAAAAAAAAAATAAACAAATAAATTTCTTTAGAAATGAATATAATTTTTAATTAAGGGATGTTTTAATTGGAAGTTATTTATGGAAGAATACTACTGATAATGTTTTCAGAAATTTATAACATGCGACTAAAATGGTATTGTTACACTATTTGAGGATTAATTCAAGGATATAAGATAGGAAAGGTAAACAAAATTTTTTACGTAAATGGAAAGGGAATGTAAGATTTATTTAAGACTTATAGTGGTATATTGATGATGTTTTATTATGATACCCTATATTATGATGTGTGATGATGATATTAGATTGGATATGTGGTATGTGGTTATATCAAATTATTATTAAGACAAATATACTCTTATAGTATTCACTTATAAGACCATCCCAATGTATTTTGAATTATGATACATTAAATATTTTCATGCTATGGATTGAAATAAGTTGTAATTGTATCTATATCGACACATTGTCATTGTGGTTTTATTCCTATAGTTTGTGAAAAGGGAAATATAATATCACTATAGTTATAGTAAAAGTGATAAGTAGTTTTTTAGTCTAATGATGTATGTGGTGATTGTTGTAGGTATAAATCTAGAGATGTATGGGGGAAATTTATTATAAAATTGTTACTATTTTATAGTCGATATTAACCAAAGTGTTCATAAGGTCAGTTTTTTGGTAGAATATTGATTTGACATACCTAAAGTTAATTAATGATTTATATCTATATAATATTTATATTAAGGATTATATTCTACACACATAGAGATATGAGGTTTTAGGTAAATAACATACATATATTATATTATATCATCACCCTTATATTGTATATATTGTTTTCTTATTTATAGGATAATTCCAATAGTGGTTCTTGGAGAGATTAGTCTAATATTAATTGGATCTATTTGGTGTGGGAAAACTATATTCAAATTATCCATAATTAGTGTCTATTATATATTTCTATATATATTTTTTGTACCTATTTAATTTTTACATTATTATTCACGTTTTAGGAATTTAAAATCATTTGGATTCTCATAATTATTTTTTATAATTTATATTAACATGAAATAATAGTTATCTAATTATATTATAATAGGGTAATTACATCAATATGAGGAAACACATTCCCTGTAGTCAATTATTGGAAATTCTTTAATCACTCCAAGCCCATTAAAATTATGTGAGGGGTCGATGACTAAAATCATGGGTATTATCACAAAAAATGAAAATCATTTTCCTTTATTAAAATATCCATATAACAATATATGAAAAAAAATAAAAAACATGAATAATATATATATACATGATAAATAATAAAACAACCCAAATAACTAATGTGTTAAATTTAATACAATATAATAAACAACCACAAATGTAAATAGTGTTCAAACAACTAGAAACCCTAACTACCAATATGCTGATACTGAAAATAAAATTGAATGAATTAATCATAACCTATAGACCAACATTTGTTTGACGTAATGTCACCCAATAACTATAAACTGGCCCACAAAATCATAAATAAACATATAATGTTACTGTGGACATATAAATCAAGTATATATGGTCTTCAGTAGGTACATCATATGTCTATGTGATATGATTGTGCTAATTCATCAACTAATGACATAAATAATGTCTAATTATCTACTCAAGGTATGTTTCATCATCATTTATGACCCATAATTCTCTTCAATATTGATATAAAATAAATATCACTATTAAAATAATGGAATTCTTACTACTGATTCCCCTTAAACATATTTTTTCCATAGTCACCAAATAGATCATATTACTAGAAACAATTTTGTTAATTATTTGTATAACCATAAAAATGAATTTATATATCAGTAAAAACTATATGGATACAACCACAAAAACTACATTATTATATATATCTAATTTGAACAATAATTTATCCTTATTACACTATCATTTTCTCTCTTTTAGGAAACAATTCATCGGGAATGATAAAATGAAACATCAATCTGAATATCAACGTAATATAATAACTTTCCTCCTATCTAGGTCATATTCCACCCAATAGTATATGGTATTAGATTAAATCATTATCATCCATTATGAAGAGTCCAAAGTGGATCCTAAGTTCCCTTATTATCTCAAAAGTCATGTTTCATCAACTAGAATTCATATTCATTAATCCTTGGAAGAAATAAAAAATATAATCACCAAAATCATCTTATTATGTTTATCTCCAAAAGTAAATTCAATACTCCCCTTTTCTATCCACATCACATAAATATCAAAATAGAAAATCAATATATTTATTCTATCATCATCATTCTATAAAAACCCATACTTCCATTTAATGTGTCACAATTCTCAAAATGTATTTCTCTTAAGTATATAAAAAATTTTAAAAGTCTATATAGTAGTAATATTCCCCTATATAAATCCTAATACACCCCATTCCAATAAATAAGTGGAATATTAATTACCCATGAAACAATGACTGTATTATTTTACAATACCACTATGGGTGATTGGAAAGGGCCTAAAAAAATATAAAAAGGCCTCCATATAGCCTATTGAATTGAAATATGTTTCCTCTGGGAGGTGAAATGATAATCATTCCATATATAATAACCCTAGTTCCATTCACCAAACTCTCTACCAATAAAATTAAAACATCCAATGTAAACGTTAGTATGTGGTATGCAACCCATGTTGTTTTTGACACCCTAATACAGAATGTTGTAATATAACGATTATCACCTATGGATTAAATCATATTAAATCCATAGATTTAATATAATGTAATATAACAATACATTATATAGTAAGACAAGATAAATAATTCCACCAAAATTTAAATAACTCATATATTTTATTATATTCTTTAACATAATTCAATATCACATATTTTTTTTATGAACTCCATCAATTCTGAAATTTATTTCTTTATAAAATCTATTAAATTTATTTTTTATATATTAATTAAGAACAAAATTCCCCCCCCCCCACTACCACCACACACACATATATAAAAATATTTCATAAAACCATTAATATATATATATATATATTTTTATTATGAAATTTAAATTATCCTTAAATTAATTTTTAAAACATTAAATTCAATAATCATTTATTATAATTTCTTCATACCCAAATTACTCCTTTAAATAATAATTAATAAATAAAAGCTAATTTTAATTACCATAAGAACTATTAATTAACATCTTCCATAATTTCTCAATTTATATTTTACCATAATAATGCTTACTATATATTATCATTTACAATCTATTCATAATTATAAAAATTAAGAATTGTGTTTTAACGACATTGCATAAATATATTACAATTTAATTACACAACCCAAGACAATGAAGTCAAATGAACATTATTCAGTCTTCATTCTTTATAAAACATTCTCTGGTCAAATTATTATTTACCAAACTAGAGTGAAAAATAATACCAGAGGAAGAAAAAAATTATTTTCAAAGGGATGAAAATGGGGACTCCTTACCACTAATTTTAAATAAAAATATTATATTTTACATAATTTATGGAAAAAAATCGATAATAAATGATTTTTTGTTGTTAAACAAACCAAAAAAGGTTATATTAAACATTTTTCCCCACTTCCGATGATACTGTAAAGAAGGTTGGGATGAGACATGCTATTTCATTTCAAATTTAGTCTTTCTTCTAATCTAGTTACAATGATATTAAGAATAATCATCTCCTAATTACCAATTATGAGACTTATAAATAATAATGATATATGATATTTTTCTGGGGATTTTTATACTAAGATATATCTAAAAATTATAAAATGAAAATGTAATGGTTTTCCAAAATCTAATAAACATTATACGTGTACCAGTTCAGAGTTAGCATACATAAACTCTTAGTTTATAACCCCTTACACTTTAAAAACTCTTTTCTCACTTTTACAAGAATTAATCACTATAAAAAACATGTAAACAGTTTCATCTCTACAAGAATTAATACACATTCATGGGTTTATCAATAGGCACTATGTTTAACATTTCAATAAAAGTCTCATATCTTTTATTCTTTTAATAAAATTATTCAGTTTATTTATACTCTTACTTATTTTTTTAAACTCTCTAGACTATCACTCCACACACTTATTACTATCAACATGTATATTTCTCTAACTCACAGTAGGTGCTTCTAAAATATGATATCTCAATGTTGTTCTTGGCCAGTATGATCAATACACAAATCCTTAAAACATAATAGATAGTAAAATATATTTAATAGTGTTTAATATTATCTCTCAATCTCATCCTAGAAGTTCCAAATTTTATTGATTTTGAATTCTACAAATATAAAAATTTGATCCAAATCATGGCCTAAAAATGAGTGATTAAATAGTACAATTAAGTATCAAATCCTCCACATATAAATCGGTATTCTGAAAAGTATATCAATTAATTCAACTAAATTGGAAATATTAAAATGTATCAGGAAAATAATTTATATTTTATTGAAACAACTATAGAGTAATTATCTTTACCTTCAATATCTATGACCTTCAAATATATTACCAAATATTTACTAGTATTAAATATATTGGAACATGTTTTTTAAGAAAACAATTAATTTATAACTCACAACCCCTATTACAAAATATTCATTAACTTATGATAGATAGAGATAAAACCATTCATTAATTTCCAACAACACATGAAAAAACCATACTGAAATAATTTTTATTACTATATAGTTATATTTTTCTTGGTCAATTAAATTCATCCACATAACAACCAAAAAATAAATATATAATCATTAACATATATTATTATTTAATAAAAACAATGAATAACTGTTTTAACATAACTATTGAGAATTAATATCTATATTTAACATATTTAATCCCCAGCTTCACCCTATCCAATTCATTAAATACCCCCAAAATAATCATGTAGTACACAAATTATTTCAATATAATTTTTTATTTTATAGATAAAACCACACTATCTTCCTCCATAATTTATGAATAATATATTATATGATTCTAAAATGGTTATATTATTCATTTTATGAAAAAAAATTATTTTATGTTGATCATAACTAGAAAATAATTAAATGAATTTTTTCTAACAATCCTCTCTATTTATATAAAAAACACTTCTTTAGAAATCATCCTTTACCATCAAAGAAAAATCTTCATAGATATCATCAGAATCATGAACATCTTTGAAATAATATATTAAATGAATCCAAAATAATTCACTTTATTCCAATATAATTCATGATTATTGTGTAATATAGGAGTCAAATAAAATCCTTATCATGAGGAACTTTACGATCCATTTACGCTTTTCTTAACCAACCAGGATTTAGAACATAATATTTCTATGAAACCTTATAAAAAATTATTATAATTCTCTACATCATTAATATTTTTCTTCCCTTTGATAAAATATCCATTAACCCTTGTATCATCACCCTTGAATATAATAATATTTAGCACATTTTGAAAACCACATGATTATTTCTCTGTAATAGATAAAAAATTAATGGACAACTTATTTAATGTTATTGGGGGAATAAAAACCTTAATAAATCAATTCTAAAGAGTTACAAACCATGTCATAAATCACATATATATTAATTATTTTTAAATGTTTTAATTATGTAATACTACATGTTAAAATCTATTTTGGAATGATAAAAATATTTTTTTCTCATCAAACTAACTTTTGATTGTCCTATTAGGGTGGTATGGGTTCTTGTATAAAACTTTATGTAGATGTAAATAATTGAAATAAATGTTTTTAATTAAGTCTTTAAAAATATACTTTGATATATAATTTTTCCTAATTTCTAAAATTTGATATTTTGTTGTCACAAAAACTAATTTCAATATCCCTTATTTAATTTTCACCATCATAATATGATAATTAATCTCACTATTCCTCTTTTTAGAGTAAAATACTAAATTTTTAATATGATTTATAGAACATGAGTTATCACTCATTATTGTAGAAGCAAAAAATATCATAATATGAATATCTTAAATATATTGTATCTTTTAATTTTTTTTGTATAATAATGAATAATGGAAATATAATCATATTATATAGTGCTCAATGATATACAATATTATTTATACCTAATCAAAAAAATTAATAAATCACCAAGAAATATTATGCTTCATGAATTTTACTTTATATTATCCATCCAACCTACCCAATAAATATATTTATATCCTATGACTCCTCTTCTAAAATCCATAAACTATAGTAACATAGGGCAGGTTCTTATTAATTATAATGGTACATGATATAGGGGATAAAACCACACAAGATCTATCAATTTTTCAATCTCAGAAAACTAGATACATACATAACTTTCTTATAATATTATTAATTAAAAAAGGATCACAAAAAAATTATCCTAAAATTCAAAATCATTCAAATATTCATTCTTCAGGACATATAGAGTTTAAAATAAATAAATGGTGATCTCATATTCTTAGTAAGGGTTACATACAAAAGAATCTATCCTCAATAAATAAGGTATAATCAATAAGATAGATTGGATAATAACAAAACACACTATTCAATCAAAAAAATTTGTTCCATTAATATTTAGGGATAATATCAATTTATCTATCATAAATATAATGAAAAATAAATTCTAGGTAAATTAAATTCAAAAATCGGGACCCTCCGGAACATTCCATCAAGGCCTCAACTAAGATATGAATAATGGTACCATTAATTACTCTCAACCAAGAAATAATCTTGATAAATTACTAGGTGTAAACAAAATACTCCTCTAAGGAATCCACCTATATTTTTTAATATACCTATAAATTTATTATGGGGTATTCTATAATCGTTCCCCTCCCATCACTTTATTGTCCTATGAATTCCTTATGTTTTTAATAATCAATGCAATTTTTTACTAAAATGTTATATTAGTCAATAATTATCCATATTTAATCATGAATATGGAATATAAATATTTCCATTGTAATTGAAGTATCATTTTTAAAAATCATCCTTCAATTGATACTATGACATAATAATAGTATATGATACATTTGTCTTCAAATAAATTTAACTTCTTCAATAGCATATGATTAAAATAACCCTAATTAAAAATGAATCGTAATATAATATATCATTATAACTGAGCAATTAAATTTAAAATATGTATAGGAATTATGAAATTTTTTAAATTATTCATAATGTATTTATTTTATGAAAATATTCTTATAAATAAGTACTAATTTTTTTGATGTCTGTATATGCATTATAAATTCAAATTTCCTTTGAAACAGATTTTATTTTTCATGGGAGAAAATAATATAATAAATTTTTATGTATTTAGAAAATTGATTTTAAAAATTAACATAAGTTTTTAAATCAGAATCAAAATTTTAAAATAGTCTCTAATTTTATAATAATCTTTAAAAAGATAAATTTTTTAGTGAATAGTGAAACATACTATTTTTATTAAAAATAACTTTTAATTTATAAAATTTAAAAATTAATATTTTTTTGAAAACGGTTTTAAAATTAAAATTATATAATTAATATTTTAAAAAAATTAATTACTTCAATTGGAATTAATTTTAAGGGACTTTTGGTATAAAAACATTAATACCAAAGAAAACATTTTTGTTAAAAAAATGTTTTTTATTATATTCTGTGAGTGTATTTTTTAAAAAATGGGTTTGAATTTCATAAAATGAATTACACATTTGGAATCATAATATCCAAATTTTTTAATGAGGTGGCTACCATTTTTTGTCAGGGTGAATAGTAAAAATATTAAGAATTAGTCACCATATTTAAGGTAAAAACAGGTTTACTGGTCGTTAAACAAATATATATGTGTTATTTTCCAATTAAAATTAAATAACCCCTATTTAATGGACACATTTATAACTCGTAATCCCCCATATTTTAATATCTATCCCTTTGGAATTATTTTTTTGGATAATGACATTATAATATTTCAATCATTGAAGAAATTCCATGAGTTCCCTCTCCCCTACTTATAAATAGGACACCCAACTATTTCTTTATTTACACCACATTAAGCCATATAGATCTAACAAACCCTATTAAATTCTCTTATGAACATCACTAGAAAAAAAATTGAGGTATTTATATTCTTAAATGAAAATTACCAGGTCCTTAAGATAGTATCTAATGGAAGAATTCCAAAGAAGATGTAATCACATTACCCAACCAATTTCAATTTATTTATTCTTTTAGCTCCTATAAATATTATGTGTGTATCCTAAAATAATAATGTCAACATCCAAAATATTCGTAATTTATATTTTTATTATTACGGAATCATAATTATTCACACTTTTTTCTATCAAAGGTAGGTTAAATTATCACTCATTTCTACATGTGAACTACCATCTCCACGTAACAATACAACTCATTTTTCATAACCAAATTTCATGAATGGTTATTTTGATGGGTATAATTTTTATATATGTTATTAGAGAAGTAATTATTCAACTTTAATTAAAATTTTGTATCTAACTTCTAACCTTCCCATCAATTGGAAATGGATAACGTTCCTTGTGTGTACACGTGGACTAACACCTCTACAAGGTGATGTGAATCATTTACAATTTATATGGATGTTAATTAGGATATATTTAATCAATATATGTTATATATAAGATATAATAATGATTATTTTATGGTTAATATTTATTTAAATTTCTTTTGATTCATCCTTTGAAAGGTAAAAATAGTGTTTATGCATACGTATGACTTACTGTATCATTAAATAGTGTAATTCATTTTTTATATCTTGGTTTTATGAATGAATATAAAAATAATTATAATTTAAATATATTTTTTATATATCATGATTAATTATATTGAGGTTATATAATCGTGACCAAAGAAAAAGGATTGAAACTACCAAACAAAAATTCTCATGAAAAAATGAAAAAGTTAACATGTGAAAATTGATGATTTTTTATAATGACTTATTAATAAATCGGTGTAAAAATGTTATAGTTGAATCATATATTATTTCATAAGTATGTAAATTATTCTAGTATATAATTATAAGAAATTTAAATTTATTATATTTGTGGTTCTAGTTCATTCTAATAAAGTCAATCTTAAGGTAAGGTGTCTTCATCTAAATTTTATTTTTGTAAGACCTATTACATATTCATCACTTATTCCTTTTATTTTCATTATAAAATTCCTATGAATATATTTTATGATCATTATCATGAAATTTATAGGGATTTATATATCCTTATAGTGTTATCTCTTTCATAATGTTTTCAATCAAATTTTATCAATTGGTAAGAGAATTATGATTCGATCAAAGTTCAATCAGCATTTTTTATTCTTCAATTTCAAATTGAATGAAATTAAATATTGGTTTTTTTATAAATAAATTTCATTTTATCTTTGTTTGGATATTTCATGAGAATACATGTTTTTATATCAATTTCCTCACATTAATTACTCAATATATAAAAAGAATATTTTTTTAGAAAAAATGAATTTATTTATATCTTCAGTTAAAATTCCATTTTCTTCAATGAAAATGTATTCAAAACATATTTTCATGAATATGTTTACTATTATACATTGGTTTTTTAAATTAATTTTTCCCATGATTTAGTTTTTAATTAATGATTTTAAAGGAATAATCTTTCCTTTTTATAAAGGTGGTTCTTTTTACTCTTTATTGAAAATGTGAAAGCAATATTGGGTTTATAACATATATCGCATAAATGTAATATCCCACTATCATTAATTCTCAATGATTTGAATATTCCTTTAAAAATTTCCAACATTATTTTCATATAAATTTTTTTCCTTAGTTTTTTGGGAAATATCTAGATTTAAAAAAATATATTTCAAATTAAAAATGGGTATTTTCCTCAAGTAATTAAGGTACAATGAATCCTATGTGAAATAAATTTCCTTTACACGGGTTATGTTATGAGTAAATATATTTGAAACCCATTTATTTTATATTATTAATGATATGATGAATATTTTAGGATCTTGTGAAACAAATATGTATGCTTTTGATTATGTTATGAGTTTTTCATGAATTATATATCCCTCTAGTGAAGTGGGTAAATAACGATATCTCATTGGATAATAAGGACTAGAATGGGGAGTGAACCCAATATAGTAAAATACTCTATCTATAATTATATTTATTGAGAGAATAAAAACTAATGATATGATGTAATGGGGAGTAAACTAAAGACCGAATGATAGGATTGGTAGTGATCCTTCACTAAGGAAAATATTTTACGTTCTTATTTGTAGCCTAAAAACATATGTGTTATGGTAATATTATTCTCCCACAAGCCACATTCATTTATTTCATTATGATTCAAGTCTTATGAACTCCTGATCATTATTCCTGTCTAAATATTATAATCAATGATATGAATGGTATGTTTTCAGAATTTAATATCATTTTCACAAACATTTATGAAAATTTTATGTTTAAATGATCATTTATTTCTATCTTGTTTACCATTATAGGGTGTACGATATCCCACATTGTTATGTTTTATATTAACCAAGATAAGAATTAACATGTTTAGAGTTATTAATTTTAGAAGGGTGCTAGTTATGAAGAAATAAAATGAAGATGGTGTAAATACTTTATGAACTTGTTTTTTATTGACGTTTCCAAAGACATAAAACCATTATGGTAATGGTTTGGATCATAATGTTATATATTTAATATTCATATAATAAGATGTGATATTTATGTATAAAATTTTTTATGTTGTTATAGTTGGTATCAGATAATGTTTTATAGACCTTTGCATACTTGGATGAGGAAAATTTAGTGATAAACAGTAGGATAATCCTACATATATGAGAACATCCTAAATTTTTTTAAACAAAAGAGTGTATTCTTCCTAGATAAACACCAATGTATGGATAATAAAAGTGGATGTGGCTTCTAAATAGATGAATCTAAGGGTAATAACACCAAAAATATTTTTTCAAGTATATCTCGAATTTAATTCTAGTGAACAATGAGTTTGTCATTACTACATAGCTGGTCTAACAAAATTGGGGGATATGCTTTGGTTAAATCACAATTTATTTATGAAAAATAATAATTTATTTAAATTGAAGATGATCATGAATGACTGAGGTTAAAAGTAAGGTCTCGTAGAAGTAAAATAAGATATTGTGATTTAGACATCTAATGAAGAAATATTTATGATTGATCGCTCTAATAGATTATGCATGATTTTCATGATAACAATTTTCATTTTAGTAATGGATTTAATATAAAATGATATAAATTACGTAGTTATAGGTATGATAAAATATTCAATTAACATATTTGAGTATATTTATATAAATTCCATTACATTTGGAAAATTCAGAAGGACTTACAATTCATATCCACAGTGATTATAGGTAAAATTAGAAATGAAAAAAACTAATGGTATGATGATCACATCATAAGTCTATTATTGTTCTTTGAATAAAGTTTGTAAGAATATATTCTTAAAAATATTTTTTTAATGTTTGGGGCTGAATCCTCATTTTTATTATTAAAGGAAATACCTCTTTCCGGACTGGGTAGAGGAGAACCCATTAAAAAGCCCGAAGGCCCAATACCAAGTAGTCTGAATACAAGGCCTGAAAGCCCATTTTTTGGCCCAAATAGACTATTGGAGAATAGTACTTCTACAGTACCGGGGCTACTATAGTACCTTCTATAGTACCATGGATGCAATAGTTCTTACTACTGTACCCTCTACCACTACAGTGTCACCACTACTACAGTTCCACTGATGCTACATGGAATCAAATTAGATGTTATCTTATATGTATATTGGATTTGTTTACATAAATCCCAAATCAATTTTCTAGGAAGTTAAGTCTTGTTTGATATTCTAAACCATCATATGATCATCTATTAGTGTGATGATAGATATGAATATCCAATGAAAATGGTATCCATTTATTTTCCCAGATTCCTATATTTCAAGGGTTGTTTATAAAAAACATAATTAAGAAGAAACCTAAAATTAAAGATATTTTTATCATAAAGGAGTTTGTTGATATCATTTGAAAATATTTTCGAAGTCATCCTCTAAATCGTAAAGATTAGATTTCAATATATTTCATACCTAGTGGTACCCCTATTTTAATGATTCTATATAGAATATCCCTTAATGTCAGATAAGAATTAATCATGAAACTCGAGGAGAATATTTATAAATAATTCATTTTTTAGGTTCATCGCCATGGGGTGACCCTATTATTTTTTTAATAATAAATAATAATCATTATGACGTTTCATTGCCTATCAAAAAATTAACAAGATCAAAATCAAGAAAAAGTATCCTTGGTCACATATTTATGACTTGTTTAGTAAATTATGAGGAGATAAAAATGTTTTCTTAATATTGAAATTTGATCTAGATAATATTAATTAAGGGTAAAAAGTGAAGCAATACCAAATGTAGAATTTTGTAACTGTTATAGACATTAAAAATTTATAGTGACTCCATTTGGTTTTACTGATGCCCTCTCAATATTCATGGATTTAATGAATATAGTATTTATAGACTAACTCGGTCAATTAATGATAGTCTTTATAGATGATATTCTTATATATACAATAACCAAGGAAGAGAATGAATATCACTTGACGATTATATAGAATACCCCAACTAAAGAGAAACTGTATGAAATATTTCCCATGTTTTAATTTTGGATAATTTTTTTTTCGAGTTATATAATATAATGATAGGGTATATCAGTGGATCCATCAAATACAAAAGTTACAGGATGTTATCACAGACCAAACATTGTAACTATGATCCTATGTTTTCATGGTTTTTCTATATATTATTGATTTTATATGGATATTTTCTCACAAGTTTCTAAAGTACTCACTAAGTTAACTCAGAAAGGATCCAGGTTCCTTTGGGTAGACTAATTTGACGAAACATTCCAAGAACTAAATAGATGGTTATTCAGCAAAAAAATACTTGCACAACCCAGTAGTGGACTAGGATTTATGAATATTTCTTATAAATCAAATGAGGTATTGGGATGTGTCATCATAATGAAAAATGTTGTTATATTTTATGGCTCATAAAAACAAATTATTCAAAATAAAAACTATCTGAATCATGATTTTGTGTTAACTGTGGTATTTTTTACATTAATGATATTGATTAATTATATTTAAGGAGAATAATTTGATATATATAAACTGATCATAAAATTTTAGAGTACATATTCAATCATAATGAGTTGAATATATTCCAGAGATGATAGTTTGAGTTGATTAAAGGTTGGAAATTCTCAATGCATTACCACCATGAGAAAGAAAACAAGTTGGTCAATGATTTGATTCAAAACGATCATTTTAGCCTCTTTATGATATGAATCACAAAAAATCTAATGTTTTTGTATATCAAAAAGGGCAGATCTATACATATTATATGAAGTTGAGAAATCCTATCTTTCTCAAATGATTTTCCAACCCTCTATCCATGTTGGCATAGAAGGGAGATGTAGATATACAAAATAAGGTTAGAAGTTATCTTGATTTCAACCTATATTATGATGTAATGTTCTGGTTCAAGAACTATATATTTTTCCAATCCATACTATATTTGATGATGGATTTATTGGATTAAGATTATAATTCATCACTATTTATTCATCCTAGATGTAAAAATATGTATATAGATAAAAATTAGTATTTATAATGGGGCGACATGAAGAAATATGTTATATATTTTGTGAAACACTGCTTAGTATGCCAATAAGTTATGTCTAAGTGGAAGAATTCGAATATGATTTACTACCAATACCCATACCAAAATGGAAACCATAAAACAACTCCATTGATTTTGTTTCTAGACTCCCAAAAACATCAAAGGGAAATAATTCTCTGTAGTTTTTAGTCGATCAGGATATGATGTTATTACACATCATTCCAATAAAAAATATTTCCCTTTGGATCAGCTTTAAATAATTTACATTAATGAAGTGGTAAGTTTTTATGGAGTACCAAACTGTACTTTATCTGATTAGGAGATGATGTTTTCATCAATTTTCTAGAAAATTGATCACCATGTTATTGATTTTTAGTTGTTACATTTTTTTCATATTAAATTATATTTTTAATGTAATAGAACCTTTGAAACCCTATAGAATATACTGGAATCCTATTCTATTTATTTCAAAAGTTTCTTGGATCAACAAATTCCTCTACATGAGTTGTCTTAAAACAATAGTTCTCACATGAGAATTAAGATGGTTCCTTATGAATCCCCCAAGATAAATATGTGTAGGAATCCAAATATTTGGGATAATATTAGAGAAAAAAATATATTGGGACTTGAGCTATCAGAGTAAATGGAAAAGAAAGTTACATCCATTCAATAGAACATTATGGAATCTTACATTCAATAGAAAACATGTGTTGATAATCATTAGAGATAATGTAATTTGAAGTTGGTAAGAAGGTATTTATACTAATTTTACCACGGAATTATGTTATGGGTTTTCAATGAAGGGAAATTTGGGCCCTATGTATATTTTACCCTTTGAGATTCTTAATAGAGTATGGATGGTAGTTATTTATTGGTGGTTCCACCAAACCTCTCTTAAGTTCATGATGTGTTAAATGTAACTCTCATGAGTAAGTAAATGTATAATCCTAAAAAAGTACTAAAATATTTGATTTTAAATATGGATTGAGGTATTTTCTTTAAATAAAAAATTATAAAAATCTTCGATTATAGAGATGAGTTGCAATGGAATGCCCAGCTGGTTAAAGTTATTTGGAGGAAAAATAAATTCTAAGAAGCCATATAGAAACCTGAGGATGTACTGAAACAAATATATCCTAATTTTTAGTAGAATATTGAATTAATTTCAAGGGATAAATTTATTTTAACAGGGTTATAATTTAACAACATGATATTTTATAATATATTTCTCTTCAAATATATTTAATTTCATTAGGAGTTTGTGGTAAACACAACTTTCAATCTAAATGAACTTTAATATACTATATCATTATGTTATATATATTAAATTGGAAATTTTTATAGGAATAACAGAATTTTTAAAATTATTTACACATATTTGAGAAAATGTAAAAATATTGATAAACAAGTTCCCAAATTTTAGTTAAGTTTTTATGTGCTTTAAAAATTCACTTTTACAGAAATGGGTTTTTTACCTTTTTTAAGAAAAAAATATTATTTTTCCCCACCTTTATAAAATTTATTTGAAAAAATGAAAATCATTTTTTAAATAAATATTGAAAAATTATCAAATATTGGAATGTTTGAAAATTTTCCAAAAGGATTAATTTTTTGATAAATAATGAAAAATATTGATATTTATTGAAAACTTTATAATCATTTAATGAATTTACTAAGTTAAATTTTGTTCTAAAATTGTTTTAAAAGAAAAATTATATCATTTATATTATTAATATTCTATTTTTGATCATTGGAAATAATTTTTTTTCGATTTTTGGAAAAAGAATGTTGTATACAAGAGAGAAAAAATTTTGAAAAATGGTTTTCTATCTAGTTTTTGGAGTTTATATTAAATGAAAATTACACCACATATAGATATTGAATTTGATAAAATGGATTAAAAAGTGGTATTCTCAATTTAAAAGACTGGTAATGAGGCTACATTAATTTTTGTTCATAAAAACAGTAATAAAATCAATGCAGTTAACATTAAAATGGGTTTTCCAGGGGGTTAAACCAAGATATGAAGTCATGTTTTAAAATTATCCTTTTATAAATAATATTTATTATCCTTATTTCATCCTCATATTATCTCAACATTGAATATCTTTCTATTTGAAGCATTTTTTGTGATAATGGAATTATAATATCTTAATATTTTTTGAAATTCAAAGTGTGTCCTCTCCCCTACTTATAAAAGGATGTCCCTCCTTTACATTATTTACACCACATTGAGACAAATAATTCATAAAAAACACTAAAACATTATATTACAAACTTTTTAATACATGAATTAGAGATTCTGATCTTCACAATTTACTATTTTAAGGGTCCACAAGAAACGATCTAAAGGAGGCCTACCATAGAAGATGTAATCATCCTTCCAGACCTCTTTCAATTTATTTCTTATTATAAATCCTAAAAATATCGTTTATTCCTAAAATGATAAATTTAGAATCATAAATATAACTAAATTTTATTATGATTGTAGAACAACAAATATTATCACTCTTCTATATTGAATGGGAAGTGAAAGAATCGCTCATTCATACGTGTCGAATACCTCCTCCAAGTAGTGATACAATTAAATTTCCATGACCGTAATATATGAATGTTTATTATGATGATATTAATGATTATATATGATACTTATGAAATAATTGGGCATCTTTAATTATGATATCATATATACTGTCTTATCATTCCATCCACTAGAAAATGATAAAGTCTCTTATGTGTATGTGTGGACTACAAGCTCAATAAAACAATGTGATTAATTTCTTCATTAAATGGAAGGTAATAAGGCTATATTTATTTAAAATATATGATAAATATGATATGATAATAAATATATTAATTTTAATGATTATTTTATTTTATTTCGTGGCATCGGTCAAAAAGATAAAATAGATTTCATGAGTACGTATGGCCTATCTACTCCATAAATGGTGTAATTCATTTTTATATATCTACATTTTATTTATGAATATAAATATACAAAAAAATAAATATATTTGATATTTATATCATGATAAAAATTCTATATTTTACGGAACCATGATCCATGTACATGGGTCGGTACTACCAAACATAGATTCTCAAGAAAAAAAATTAGTTTTCTCTCAAAAAAGATGATTTTAATAAATAATTATTAATAATAGAGTGTTGAAATTCTATAAGTGGGTCTTATATGATAGTATAATTATATACCTGATTATGTTTTTCAAATTTATAATAAATTTAAAAAATTTATTCATCCATTTTGACAAGTTTTTATGAAACTCAAACTTGAGGTAAGGGATTTTCATCTCACATTGATTTCTATAATATACATCTCATATTGTTACATACCAGTACCTATTTTAGGTTTTTTAGCCAATGGATTTGAGTACCAAATTTTTAGATATCTTTTTGGGTTTTTATCGGTATTTTAGTAGACCTTTTTTATGGTTTTTATGCATTTTCATGGTTTGTATATGGTTTACTAAAGTATGTAAATGGGTTTCATGGTTTGTGAATAGTGTGTTAATGGTAAAACAAAGAGGAAAACCTATTTCTTGGTTTTTACGTGGTTTTTTATTGGTAAAAAAAGTGTGCTACCTATTGAATAGTTTGTGCATTTATTGGGAATGGTTTAAACAATGTGTACAACCTGGGTAGAAGGGGTTGCACAGTTTTCTCATGGTTTGTACTAATTGTGTGAATTTTCCTTGAAAACCATGTAAATGGTAATTAAAGTACAAAAATTTTAATTACTATCATGAAACCTGCCTAATTATCCCTAAAAATCTCCCACTCGATGCTAAATCGATTCTTTTGATTTGGGAGCCCTCTGAAGGCATTTTGGATCCCTGAACCTTATCTATTTTTGGATTGAATCGCATATCAAATCATAGATATTCTCTTCCTATGAGTTATTTTCTCTTTAATATTAGATCACCCTTATTCTCTTGATTCCTTCTTCATAATGGTAATTATGGAATTCCTTTTTTTCATCATGGTTTATTTATCTAGTATTTTAAATCTAGGATTTATTCTTCCTTCATTCATGATCTATCTTTAATGATTTTAAGATCTCTATCAGAGGTGAAAAATCATACATCCATTTTAGTTAAACTATAGATATTCCTATTATGTAATTCAATGATTTTCCATTGTTTTTGGATTGATTATTTCTTTATAATTTATAGATACATGTTTATTTATTTCTAACAAATGTTATATGAAAGATTTCTATTAAATTTTTTATAAAAGATTCATTGACCCCATTATCCTTAAATTGAATATGGAATTAATTGAATGGATGTAATCTTGATATCTATAACCTTTTCTGAATTGATAATTTTCATGTTTTTTTATTTTTAATGAGATTTTAAAGAATGTTGTGGTGAAATTGAAGGAATTTTCTTGGGTATTAATTTATTAAATGAACATCCTTAACATGAATTAAAGGAATTGTACTATTTTTTTGTTTTTTAAATAGTATCAAATGATTGAATTTATTAAATAACCAAGAACCCCATTCAATTATTTTATCCTTTTTTTGGAATTGGATTTCTTGGGTTTTTTGAAATAAAGGATTTATTATCATGGAAAGTTGGTGTAAACCTATGTTTTGAGGTTTATTAATTTCTTTTAAACTTATAAAACTCCATTTAAAATTTTTAGGGTGGATTTGAAATAAATTATTATTTTAAAGGCCTGTTTGAAATTTTTATGATGAATTGTGATAGAATTCATGTATTATTACCCTTTTCCTTATAATATCTTTTTAATGTTTTATGAATTCTACTTTATGTTTTAGTTGTAACCTTACATTTAAAAAATACAATACATCAAAATTTTACACATCAAATAAATAAATATCAGCTAATATAAAACACAATGACTAGTTTTAAAAAATAGGAGCTGAAAACCAACCCTTCACCATCCTCAATGCCTCATCTACTACATACCCATGGATTTAGAGGAAGACACTATGAGAGTCACCACCTACAATGTCATCGACTGATCAAACTGCATAACCCATCTCACATTGGAAACCCCCATACAAGTCTTATTGGGAGAAGAACATTGAAATCCTAGAGAAAGAGTGGAGAAAGGAATGGTCTAAGGCCATG
Organism: Viscum album; assembly: GCA_963277665.1. Taxonomy (NCBI): domain Eukaryota; kingdom Viridiplantae; phylum Streptophyta; class Magnoliopsida; order Santalales; family Viscaceae; genus Viscum; species Viscum album. The sequence goes on from OY728131.1 coordinate 1,519,444,123, forward strand.
AAAGAGAGCTCCAACCATCTCTATGACAATCGAACCCAAACTTGAATCCACCAAAAATTGAACCGCAACCTTATAGGTACAAATAAAATGTTAGACCATAATGCTATGAAAAATTATCATCGATATGGAAGTGATTCTGATGCTTTATTCGGGGCGTGCGTGTCTGTCTCGTTTGGCGAGATGATGATGTTGTATGTTGACCCACATTCCCACTTTCCAAAGGGGGGAGGAATCTGCTCCTTGTTCAAGGAAGTTTTCTCCTTGATCGAAACGGGATGATGGGATGTCCGTTCTTCCTTCCTTAGATTCCTCCTCGGATCGCGTCCCCTAGTCCGGGTCTCCTTTATAGGTTTAAGATGTTGTTCATTAAACTCTTCCTGGTGCCATTTCTACATGAAAACCAATTAATTACACTACTTCTATCAAGACATTCCAAGGGGTCTGGTCAGGGAAGCAAGCTTCGGTCAGGGGAGTAGTCACGTTGGACATCACTGGCGTGTCTGGACACTAGGACACTGGCTTGTCTGGGTTTCTTCTCCTTATTATAGGTCTTCTCGAGGGAACGGAAGCCCGAGGAAAATAGCGTCTAATGCGAGGAATTATATTCCATAGGCATGTTTATGAGGTTTTCCTCAGCTTCCCATGTTTAACATGGGGTATGCCACAAGTTTAATGTCTAGCGGAGATAGATCGGACTGATCAGAACACTGATTAGAGTAGATCAGATGGCTTCAACCCCTGTAGGGAACACTGATGTTGGGTCCAACGTGTGGTTGACATCCCGGTTACTATTGAGGGGAATGGGGAATGAGATGGCATGATTTCTCTGGGATGTGTCGGCCCAGTTAAGATTCAGGATGGATGATGGAGCGGTTTACTGAAGTGGATGGTGAATGGGATGGAATCTTCATGACGATGATGATGGTTTTTGGTTTGATCCTTGAAGATGCTTCCTATGTATCCCCATTCCAGGTAATCAATGTCCATGTAGTTCTTCTGATGATGGCTTACCACTGATTTGGTTTTTTAAAGTCTTAATGCAGGATGGGGTCACAATGGCTTATAGCTGGATAAGAATATCAACGACCTACCACTGAATAGGGTCACAACGGCTTACCACTAATGGGGTTAAACCAATGTTAATGGGGACCTAGGGCCCAGATAGATGGTGGACCTGAACCTCATGGAGGCTTCATATATACTATGCCTTGGAAAGGATCCAAGACCACGTAGTTCAGAAGGGTGTTTGGGGCTTACACTCTATGTTTCTTAAGGTGTTGGTGAACCGACGTGAATGGGGATAGAATGACAAGGTGAATGGTGGGCTTGAACCTCAAGGAGGCTTCCTACATACGTTGCCTTTGCAAGGATCAAATTCCACGTAGTTCAGGTGGGGGGTCGGTGAACCGACGTGAAGGAGGACCTGGGGTCCAATGGTTGTTGGGCATGAACCTCATGAAGGCTTCCTACATACCCTGCCTTGGAAAGGATTAAAGTCCATGTAGTTCATATTGATTTGGTGTGAAACGGCTTACTACGGACTGGTGAAACAACAACTTAACACTGATTGGGGTCCACTGTTTAACATCATGCATGATGGGGGCGAACTGACATGAATGTGGTTGAAGTGACCGAGTGTTGGGCTTGAACCTCCTAGAGGCTTCCTACATACCTCTCCATGGAAAAGATGAAAGACCTCATAGTTCAAGTTATAGAGGCATTAGGGGGTTATGCTCTGAGGCAGCCCAAGGTGTTGATGAACTGATGTGAAGAGGGTTGGAGTGTCCAATGGGTGGTGGGATTGAACATCATGGAGGCTTCCTACATACCTTGCCTTATCAAGGATCAATGACCTTGTAGTTCATGTGGGTTTGGGGCTTACGCTCTAGGCTGCCCAAGGTTTTGGTGAACCGATGTGAAGGGGGTTAGAGCGACCAATGGGTGGTGGGCTTGAACCTCATGTATGATTCAAATGTACATTGCTTTAGCAAGGACCAAAGACCTCATAGTTCAGGTGGGTTTGGGGGTTACACTCTAGGCTGCCCAAGGCGGATGTCATGGTCGGGGCTTGCTCTAAACCCCCGTGAGTGTTGCTCGGTGTGAGAAACAAGAGACAACAAAGACCTGAAAATCAAGTCACGAAAGGTGCGTCTGTGGGAAATGGAGTGGGGATTACGCGTAGTTACCGGCCCAAAGAGGAAACATGGGCTTATGGGTGGTTAGGATCGTGAAGAGGAAACAGGTGCTTATGAGTGGTCAGAAGCCCGAAGAGGTTGGGACTTACTCCAGTATGGAGGCCCATTGGCCACAAAGCCCATCCGGAGAGGGATTTGGCACAAAATAAAGGAGGGATAGGGTAGCTACCTCCTGCATGAAAGGATAGGGGCTCACATCAAGATGGTTTCCCTTTCCCATTGTAGGATGAATTGGGGGAAGTCGCAGTTTAACATCATGTGATGATGATAATGATGCTTGAAAGTTTAACGTCCTAGAGCTTTGATGAAAGAGGGTTCACTCTGCACCCCTAGGACTTAAATAATTGGTACCCTCTGCACCTAGGTGAAGATAAGGGACAGGAAATGTCATGGCTAGGGGGTGTCATGGAGTGAACCATTGGGGGGTCCACATTAGCATGTCTATGCAATGAATCAATATCCATTAGCGTGCCTATGCAAATAAGAATGAATCGAGGCAAAACAATGTGAAATGTCTTCCAAGGGACTTTGAAGTTACTTCGTGCGAACTTAAGAGGTTCCCTGGGAGAGTGAGTTATAGAGAAAAGAAGGTTATGAGTAGAAGCCTCATAGAGCTCCAGTTCTCCAGGCAACCGAAGGGCTTCGTGAAGGTGTGGGCTTCGCAAAGTGAAGTGGCCTAGCCTAGGCATAGGGCATAGGTGCATACAAGAGGTTCTTCGTGAAGTGTAAGTGCATTCGTGAAGAAAATCCCTACAATGTATGGGTGCCTCACAAATCAAGGTCATGTGATACAATTTGCTTCATGAGGCATAGTGACCCTACCTTAGTATTTGGGTCACGTGTGCATGGGGGTTGTATCGTGAAGCATAAAAGATTCGTGATGACTTGAGTCCCCGAGAGGATCTCCTTCCTTAAAAAAGGCATGTGGGATTTTTGAAATGCATCCCTCTCAAAAGAGGGGGAGAAAACAAGGCAAAGGGGAGGCACGTCATAGAGAAAAATTCCTTGAGCAGCTCATGTTTCATAGAGCAAAAAGTGCATTGCGATTTGAGAGCCGAGAAGGTGAAAGGTCAGATGATCGGTCCTTTGGGCCTGGGGGAGGCCGGTATTTACAGGCAAGTGGTTCTGTGAAGCAGAGCTCGCTAGGCATGATGATGGATTCCACTCCACGGCAGGCTCGCGAACATCAAATGGGCTCGTGGATCATCCTGCCTACTCGCTTCATGGAGGGATCACTAACATCAAAGGGGATCGCGGAGCATCTCTCCTCCTCGCTTCATGGTGGGATCAATAACATCAAAGGGGCCTATGGAGAATCCCGAATCTTCGCTTTTCGGTGGGCTCACGAACTTCAAATCGTCTCACGGAGCATCCCGCCTCCTCACTTCACGGCGGGCTCGCGAATGTCAAAGGGGCGCGTGAAGCATCCTGCCTCCTCACTTCACGGTGGGCTTGCGAACGTCAAATCGGCTCATGGAGCATCCCGACTCGTTACTTCACGACGGGCGCAGGGCCATGGCACCCTATGAAATGTCTTCGCAAGGAATCTTCAGAGACTTTCTTATTATCCTTCTTCCTTCTGGTTTTTGGTGCTAACAAATTCTCCCCCTCAGACTTGGAGCCGAGGAGAAATCAAGGGTCAATGTCTGTGGGTCAATTGAAAAAATTCTTTGGACATTCATTAAGATGGCTCGTGAAGGAGGATTGCTGAGTGGGAAAGCAATGGATCGGTTGGGCGCACCATAAAGATCTCCGCGGTCAACAAACGTTGTGAATCTGCAAGGGTCATCTCCTATAAATAGAGGGGATAAGTTCTCTTTTTTTCTTTTTATCCTTCGTGATTTTGGATTTTAGTGCTCTCGATTCTTGAAGCTCCGCGTACTCTATAATTTCTCTCCCTGAATTGGGATTTTAGCTTCACGGTGCATAGAGAGTATTTAACATCGCATATGTGCACTTCACGACTCTACATTCGGAGGTTGAGGCAAGGCACCGTGAATAGACTTCGCAAACTAGCTTCGCGAATGAACCAAAAAATCTCTCCAGCCTAAAAGACTAAATGGATTGTCAAGAAGATTCCCAGGCGGTCCTTGTAGATACTACCTAAATGGATGAGATGGTGAACAATTTGGGTTTAGGAGAGCTAAATTTGAGCCACTCTAACCATGGTTTTTTGGTGGAGATGTTATCACAGATCCAGAGGAACAACCCGTTATGTAAGAGGTTTACTCTATATGTATTTAGGCTGAGGGATAATGTCTTCATCTCAGATGGAATTTGGGACGAACCAACTTACCGGTTTTGGGGCACGTTGTGCCAGCACCGATGGTTCAGGGCAGCAGAGGGCCATGCCCATGAGGAATTCACACCCATTATTATTGACTGCTTATACAACCACATGAATAATGTTGACGAGAAGGAGTTACAGTTGGAGATGTCTCCCCCCATGCATCAGAAGATATTGAGGGCAGCTCAGGGGAACCCAGAGAAGGGGTGGTCTGAGGAGTGGGACCTGCGCCAGGGCGGCAACTTCACAGATATTTGGTCCTGGGCCTACTTGGTAGGCGCAACATGTGAGGTGTTTGGGGTGGAGTTGAGAAGAGTGGGCCTGTATGAGGCACCTTGGCCTCTCAGTTTCACATATACCAATCGAAGAAACTGATGTCGGGGTTGTTGAGAAGGTGGTCATCGAGGACCAACACATCTCATTTTCACCATGGGAAAGTCAACATCAGCTTGTGGGACATCCACCAGATCTCGAGGGTCCCGATTTTGGGGGATATCTATGAAAAATTCTACCCCAGGAGAGGGCCAAGAGGCGGTGAGGAACATCCATTTCAGGTGATGGTTCATACAGTTCTTGGACTTCCCAAAAAACAGACAGTTTCTGGTGATGCCTCAAACTTTCCCAAAGGGGGCCCAGAGTAAGGAGCACTCATACTGGTGACTTTTAGAGGAAAACCAGTGGAAGAAGTGGGGATTTAATGTCATCACCAAACAACAACCGATAGTCAAGATGGAAGCTTTCATCATGGCTCTCATCTATGGTTGGATCAAACCAATGAGGGACACCAACAAGGGAGTGTGACTAAGCACATTTATTATGGCGTCCATGTTGGCGACAGGAGGGTGGGTCATCCTCGATATCCCAATGTTGGCCAACCTGTATAAGATGTTGTTTCATATTAGTGAGGGGAATAGCGGAGCTATCCTTAGGGGAGGCCACCTTGAGGGTTCTATATAATAACCACTCAGGCTCTAGAGATATGGCTGCGCCATATTTATATGCCAAATAATGTTTTCTTCCAAAAGGCTTGGGACATCTCAAAATATAACCAGGAATTCCTCGACCTGTTGAAGATTTGGAAACATCTAAACCATTTTGGGATGGATTTTTTGGGGATAGGCCAAATCAGGGACTGCTTTTCGGTATCCTATGTAGAGGCGGAGCAATACCTGACAGAGTTGGAGGAATTTGTGCACTCCCAAGGTACCCCACATTTGATGAAGGTTTATGTCAAGGTATTTCTCGATCACACCACTCCCCCACAGTTGTTGAATACTAATATAAGGGAATGGTTCCCTTTTTTCGAAGAATCAGATGAATCCTCCTAAGGAGACGAGGATGGGAGAGGGCGACCATTGGAGGAGGGTGAAGTCGGTGATCAAGACTCAGATCCAAAAGAGTTCACCGTGACCCTTGAGGTAAAGATTCCAAACCCCTTCTTCAGGGCCCACTTTTAGGTCATTCTAGACACGTTTCTAACATCTAAATTGTGTAGGAGGGCCTTGTGCACAGATCTCATTCTCACCCTTCATGATATATAGATGCAGGACCTTTGGGGTCCACACCTACTGCTGGGGAGATAAGAAAGTCTGGCAGAGCTGGAATACCAAATGTGGCTCTCGAATCTTTAGACCTTCCAACAATATATGGAGGGCCATGCTTCAGGGTCCCGAAAACATCAACTGAAGAACAAGAATGAGAATTTGATCTATGTATGTCTCATCTACCAAATTAATGACTATCATCCATCGACCATGTTAACTGACTGGCATGCTCCCTTTTTTGTACGCACAGTCCTCCAAATGGCGTTCGTTCCCTTAGAGAGTTCATTCGGTACCCCTGGCAGAACCTTTCCCTGGGTAATGCCAGTGACTATGGAGGTGGAAGTCAAGATTGATCGAATAGTGGCGCTCCTGATCACCAGTGGAATCGTCACGAAGGCTGATCTTCAGATCATCAAGGTGGGATCTGACGATGAGGATCGGTCGGACAGCCCAAGTCCCGCCATGCCTAATCAAACACTGGATGTGTACCCAACTGATGATTTCCTAGGGGAATTCCCTGTATATGAGCCTACCAACCACGTCGATTAGAATGAAACATCCTCTGATGATAAGGACATCAAAATAGTCCATCGCTGATCATGGAAATGGATCAAGTGCTTCATTGATGACACCCCCAAGCACTACGGCTAGATGAGATTGACAGACTTCGCTCAAGATTGTGTGAACTATGTGCTACGAGAGTGGATTCACAACATCCTCACATGCTCATCCAAGATCGTATGGTGGAGAAGATGCAGGATAATGACTGTGGCCTCGGTGTGGGTTGGTAGCGGAAGAAACCAGTGAACATAAAGAGGTTCTAGGAGGCTGAAGATGAGGTCCAACAGCTTCAGACATGGGCGGATGAGAACTCAACCTCCATAAACGTGAAATCTGAGCTAATATTGTGATTGAAGGCCTAGATGGAAGAGGATGAAGAGGGCATGAATCAATCCTCCGACGAAATGATTGTCATTTGGACCGGTGTGGAGTGGGCCCAAAATGTATCTGATGAATTGTGCCCCATCGCTACTGAGGAGGAGCGGGCACTGAATGGGTAGCAGAAAATCCTAGACACCACCATCCAGAGGTTTGCGAAGCTGCTACACTCATTTGACGAGGTCAACCCGTCCATGGAAGGGGCCAGTCCTATGGTGTTTTGATTCCTATAACCTTTGAATTCACTTTCATGCTTTGATTATTTTATGCCAACTGCATGCATGAGCTCTGTTATTTGTGTTGTTTAATTTCATTCATTTGACATTCGTGGAGCTTTCATTGGTCAATCACTAAGCTCTTGTGGGTCGAGTCTGATTTGAGAAACAAGGGACAACCACCTTTTTATTCTGTTAAAATGGGGGAGTGCAGACCAAGATTCAGGTATCAGTGGGGTTGAACAAACAATCCATATTTCTGAGAAGAGAATGGAAAGGCCTGATTAGAGGATAAGGACCTCGGAACAATTGATGTGTTGTGTTCCTAATGTCCTCTAGTGAATGAGTGGGGAAACTCTAGGGGAATTGGAAGTCAATCCTAACATAAGGGAATTAAAAGTGTGAATTACAATACCGCAAATTTGTAACACTAAGGAAATGGTGTAATAATAAAATATAACTGTTGAATGTGTTCAAAACACAGCATCTATACTGTTTTAGCCTGAAATGGAGATGAAAAACGAGGGCTGACCACTGACTATGTTTGAAACATAGGGCCTGAATCAGAATTTCATCGATTAGCCTTCCAGAACGTTGGCCCAGTATAGTAGGTGAGCCATAGTCCAAGCATCCATACTGTTAGAGGGTTCTTTTAGATGTTCGGTAGGATGAGGATCTGAATAAAGGGCACATAAGCCATGGAATATGGAGTGGGGGTTTGTTCGAATAGAATCTGACACTCTTGTAATTACATCACTATGGTGGAAACACGTTTGGTGGACTCATTGACTTGATCATAGATCATTCCTACTCTTAGGAAGGATTTATCTTGTGAAGAAACGTTTTCTTACCAAAGTTACATTTGCGCATCTTGAACTTGTTCAGGGTAAGACTATGATCACATGGTTCCCCCAGAAAGGGTTCGTTCCAAGGGGCAGAAAATGAGGGGTAACAGGACTTAGGATTCATGGGGCTAAACCCATGGATAAATTCCTTGGAGTCTCTACATATCCGATAAGTATGAGAATCAAGCTGAACATAGTTCTGGAGGTGGCACTGTGAGGTACTAGTGCTAGGGATAAAATGGGCATGTGTGTCTGGTCCTCGATCCAAAATAAGTGGAATTTGATAGGCCTTGTTTTTCCTTTAGGGTGAATGGAGGAGTTTTTTTATGAAGTGATGGGCCTAGAATAGTGAGTTCAGGCATTGCAATAAGAATCAAGAAAAAGGAAGGCATTAAAAAATGGTATGGTATTTGACCGATACCAAACATGATGTCCCTTGAGAGAGGACATCACAATGCAGTTCCATTTTTCGTCGTGTGGCCGGGAAGATGTTGTCTCAATTTAAGGTCATGTGACAGGACCAACCATGTGGTTTATCGTCATATGGTATGAACGTAATAGTTTCGAGTCATTTGGGACTAGGCATCATAGTCTAGAGTCGTATGGCTCAGACATATACAAGAAGGATGAGGTTCCAAAGGGAATGTGAACGGCATGCTAAAGCATACTCGACAAGAATAAGGATAAGGTCAATATCATACTGTGTGAAATTCTGTAAAAGAAACCCTTAGACCGAGGGGCCATGAAAGATTAGAAGATAATGGATAGGAGAAACTAGCTCCCAATTGAGATGGACCCATAGAAGAGGTGTTCAAGTGTTCCTATGTATCCCATGGAATGAGAATCAAGCTGTACATAGTTCTACAAAGTGGAAACAAGAAAATATCATAGTTTAAGGTCTTAGAACTTGGACCATTGAAAAGAGGGACTATTCCTTATAAGTGCGGACCTTAATCTGATCCCTTAGCCTATGTGAGTCAAACGCGGTGTAGGAAACAAGGGCGGAAATATTATTTGTAATATGTGAAATACATGCAAATGGGAAATCGATAGAGCCCTGAATGATCGCCTTATCGCAACTTTTTTCACCTAGCATGTGTATGTACACTGAGGAATAGTACCAAGAGTCTCAAAATTCTACTTGGACACGATGTGGTGGAGAAGGATGTGAATCATGTAACCAACATTTTGGGGTTAATGAGGTTGGTGTGGCGAAGGAGGATAATTGTTGACTGTTTTCAAAACAAAGAATCCATATCATGTGACCTGAGGTGGGAACAACAAACGAGCATCGACAACTGACCAAATTCGTAATGCGGGACTTGTATCAACTTTTTGCTCGAAACCCTTGAGTACGTTGGTCATTTTTTGTAGAAGAGACCTTGGGATGAGTATCTATGTCATTCGGGGGTCCCTTTGGGTTTGAAAGGTGATGGAAGCCCTAATTAAGGAGAACACAAAGCCTGAGAAGTGGGTGAAATCATGTCTGGGTAGAATCTGAAATTCCAGGTGCCAAACCTGAGTACCCTTAGGCACATTAGTGAATCGCTGAAGATGACCAAGGGGCTCATCTTGAGAGTGGCGGATTTGAAGATATGAGTATAGCATAGGGGGGTGGAAAACAATCTGGAGGAAAAGGTAAATAGTATTGTTTTCACAAAACCCGACGGGAATGATGTCATAATCCCATACAACACCATATACACCTCTCCCTAGGGGATGCAGGCCAAGGGGCGAAGGTTAAAGGGAGCTTTCTAAGAGATGGTGCTGGACTGGAAGTCTAGATGTTCGGGCAGTCCTACGTATCCCATGAGGATGGGAATCAAGCCACACAAAGTTCTTGAAGATGGTAATGTGCAGTTTATCGTCATGAAGTAAGGATGAAAATGGGTAAGATACCCTACATACAAGAGGTGTACGACGTGGCGAGTAACCCGATGTGAATGAGGACATAATCCCATACCACACTATACAACCCTAAGTGAGAACCTGGCCGACGTCCCGAAAATCCCATGGGGTCTGAGGCTAGGACTCAGACAGAAAGGCCTGACTATTTTGCAGTTTAACATCTTACAGTGAGGACAAAGAAATAGCTGAGATACCTCAATCATGGGAGGTGTATGGTGTGATGAGTAAACCAACATGAATGAGGACATAATCCCATACCACACCGTACAATCCTGTAAGAGTTAAGACTTGGGCCTGGGGCCCGAGATTGGGCACGTGAAGCGTGACAGGGCCTGTGCTCGCAGTATGGACAATAAATGATAGGAGGGATGTCTCAACGGGATATGTGTGGCATTGAAAAATAGCCTGATCTGAATGAGGACATAAGTCCTCTCCACACCACACAACCCCAAATGAGAAATTGGACCAGGGCCCGGAAAAGGACAAGGGGCCAGAAAAGGCCAAGGGGCCTAAGGCTGGGCATCCCAACCAATGGTATCTATATGAACTCCTATGTGGTTACCTTCTCATCACAACTCCTAAGACCACGTGAACAGTTCTCGTTATGGTAAACAAGGAGTCGGACTCGGCTTTACCTTTCATATAAGGGTCAGATAGTTGGCATCACCCGAAGGGAGTTTGTTGCATGGAGATACAACAGGGCAGAATGAACCACTACACTCAATGTTTGGGGAATCTTGGGGTGGATATAATGACAATGGATAGCTTTAGACCAAGTTTGAAACACAACATACCTATAGTGACCTAGATTGGTAACAACAAATGAGCATCAACCGCGGACTATATTTGCAATGTAGGACTTGTATCAATTTGTTTCTCAACATCCTTGTGGGTATTGGCCCGAAGTGGTAAGAGAGCCCTTGAGACTAGTATCCCTACCGTTCGAGGGCCCTTATGGATTGGAAAGATGATGGAGTCACAATCAGTGGAGAGGGGGAAGCATAGTTGTACCCATCTGTGAAAGAGGTGAACACCTCCGGGGTGTGGGACATATGGAGGGATTGAGATGAGATCGACATGAATTGGGGAAAAATTCTGCACCACACCATATGACTTTACCCAATGGAAGATTCTAGCATTTTAGCTGGGCCAATGGATGGAATGTTTGAGCATTCCTACGTATCCCATAAGTATGGGAATCAAGCCGTACATAGTTCTTGAAGTACATACAGTTTAACATCGTACGGTGAGGACGTGAGAGGATAGAGGAATAGGGAGTGGGAGCATGGTGCGATTGTCATATTCAAGACATGAGTGGGGCTAAGCAATCCTATACCATATCATTCAAGGACCCTCCGAGTGAAATATACGCAGGGGGATAGTCAAAGAGGGGAGTTTGGGGACTGGGCCAAAGACATAATTCTTGATCATTCTTACATATCCCATACAGATGGGAATCAAGCCACACCTAGTTCTAAGGGTGTAGTTTAACGTCTTGTAGGACAACATATAGTTTAACATCATGCAGGACGTTCTATAGTTTACTGTCATGTTAGACCAAATAGTTTAGGTTCGTGTTGGACTGAATAGTATAGGGTCATGCTAGACAAAACAATTTAGTGTCATGTTGTACTGAATAGTTTAGCGTCACGCCGAACCAAATAGTTTAGGGTCATGCTGGACCTAATAGTTTACGGTCTTGTAGGAAAAAACTATTTACGGTCATGTTGGACCGAACTGTTTAGGGTCATGTTGGACCATCTGTCTTATGAAAATTATTACATGAGAAACTTGGCATTTGTGGGAGGAGTTATACACTCACCATCCATGGAGACCAGGGAGTATGCACCATTTGGGTAAACCTTGTGAATCATGTAAGGTCCTTCCCATTTAGGCTCCAACAAGGGTGGTTTCCTGCTAGGGATCATTGGTGTCCGGGAGGCCAATACCAAATCTACTTGAAGGAAATAATGAAGGAGAACCTTATTGTTGAATGCCCTAGATATCTTATTCTAATGCCTTTCCAGATTGTGCAGGGCACGAAGCCTGTTCTCATCAAGTGATTCCAATTTAGCTAGATGAATTTCCGTTATCTTATCTGGTTCCTTCTGGTCATAGACCACTGTACGTAATGAAGGCAGCTAGATCTCGATGGGCAGGATGGCCTCAGTTCCATACACCAGGGAGTATGGAGTCACCTGGGTGGAATTACGAGCCATTTTTTGGTAATCCTAGAGAGTGTTGGGGAGCTTGTCCGGCCAACTCTTCTTATTTTGACCAACCATTTTCTGCAGAATGTTAGAGAGGGTTTTTTTGAATGCCTCAATCTTCCCATTTGCATGCGTGTGATAGCCGGAGGTATGGTTTGAACGGATGTTGTACATGGTGTACAACTTATTCAACTTAGCTGATCAGAAGTTGGTTCCATTATTAGTGATGACGGAGTGAGGGACTCCAAACTAATAGATGATATTGTATCTCACGAAGTTGAAGATAGAATGGACCTTGACCTCCTTTAGCAGAACTGCCTATTCCCACTTGGAAAAGAAATCCATAGTGGTCAGGATGAATCTGCACTGGCGAGCAGTCGCCGGTGGATATGGTCCTACAACATCGATCCCCCACAACACAAATGACCAAGAGTACATGGTGGAGTGGAGGGGTTCTAGAGACTGATTCATAAAGATAGAATGAATTTGGAATGTGTGTCACCATTTGGCGAACTCGATGAGATCGTGGATCATGGAGCGCCAGAAGTACCCCAGTCTCCGGATCTGATGGGACAGCTTCAGCCCAGTCTGGTGGGCACCGCAGGAACCGGAATGTACCTCCTACACGACCTAAAAAATCTTGACTCCTTGGATGCAATAGAGGAGAACAACATAGAACCCACGATTTTAGGGGTTATGCTCAAGACCGGGACCACTCTGGATGGTAAACTGCAGTGTGCGGCGTCGGATTCACTGACGGTCAGCCCGATCTACCGGGAGGTAACCATTTTGGAGATACTCGAAAAAGGGGGTTCTCCAGTCAGGAGTCACTTCAAACACTATGTCTGGGGGACCTAGGGATCCTGATGTGGAGACCCAGTGGTAAGATAGCTTATCCGCAGGTCGTCGTCATCTACTAGGGTGACATGATCAATTACTCTCCGATGTTCTACGTGTATAATCAGATCATCCTGCTTGGGCTCTGCAAGTGCTTCACCCAAGATGGCCAGAGCATCATCTCGACCGTTCTGAGGTCGTGGGACATTAGTAACTTCTGGTCGAGATGGAAACTAGGCCATTAGCTGGAGGGTGAACTTCAACAATGGTACGAGCTCTAGTTTTTTAACGACATAGTCCCTGTTAATCTGTATGATGACTACTTCTGAATCCCCATTCACATGAAAATGGGGCACATCAATATCAAGGGCCAGCTCGTGGCCAGTGATAAGAGCCTGATACTCTACCTCGTTGTAGGTGCAGCCTTCTGTCAATATGAATGATTAGGGTAGAATGGATTGTGTCGGGGTAATAAAGACAATACCCAGGCCTACTCTGTTGAGTCTGGGATCATTGAGCCTCCTACTAGTGGGTATTTGGGAAGCACCATCAAAGCGAACCTTCCAACACGATATGTCATGATCTACTGATAGGATTTCCTCCTCAGGAAAATCAAGATCCAAGGACTGGTCATTAAGAGTTGGATGGGAAACAAAAAAATCTACCAATGATTGTCCCTTGATAGCCTTATGAGGCAAGAACCTGATGTCAAACTCCTAGAGGATTACCACCCATAGTGATTGTCATCCTATCAGCATGGGATGACTCCGGATATACCTCAGTGGGTCAACCCAAGACACTAGTTGTACCTCATGGTGCTGTAAGTAGTGTCACAATTTCTTGTACTGCGAATACCAGCGCAAGGCGGCTCATTTCTATGGGGGGGTATTTGGTCTTAGTATCAATGAGCATACAACTGAGGTAGTATAGGTTGTTCTTTGTTCCATCATTATTTTTCTGGGTGAGAAGGGCGCCAAGAGATTGTTCCAGGGAAGTCACATAAAGGACCAGCAGCTTTCCGGAGATGGGTGGCATCAGAACCGGAGGCTAGAAAAAATATTGCGTGATTTCCTCAAATTAATTCTAGCACTCTTCATCCCATTTGTAGGAAGATCGCTTCTTCATGAGCCGATAAAATTGATTACACTTGTCATCCAGATTCGCAATGAATCGGTGTATGTAGGATAAGTGGCCTTGGAAACCTCGAAGCTCCTGAATATTTCCTGGGAAAGACATCTGAATGACGGCCTTGATCTTCTCTAGTTAAATATCAATTCACCGTTACCTGGAAAAAATGCCAAGTATCTTCTCATAGGTGACATCGAAGGCACATTTCAATAGGTTCATCTTCAGGTGGCAGGAACGGAGCAAGCCTAACACTTTCTCGAGATCCTTGAGATGGTCCTGACGCTGGCAGAATTTGACCACCAGATCATCCACATAAAATTCAACCAATGTCCCAAGTATTGGTTTAAATATGTGGTGCATGGCATGTTGATAGGTGGAACCCGCATTCTTCAATCCTGAGGGCATGACTTGGTAACAAAATGTACCTTGTGGAACCCTGAATGGTGTAGATTCCTCATCCTCAAGGGCCATCTCGATCTGATAATATCCAGAGTAAACGTCCATGAAGGAGAGGGCCTGTAACACAGCCGTAGCATTGATCAACAATTCTATCATAGGAAGGGGAAAATCATCCTTCAAACATTGACAGTTGAGATTGAAGAAGTCGATGTAGACCCCGATCCATCTATTCTTCTTCCTAAATAGAACAATTCTGGCTATCCACATGGGGTAATATACCTCCTTGATGAATTTGGCTCCAATGAGCTTGTCAAATTCAGCCTTGACCATGGAACCGTGAGAAGGGTGCATCGTTCTGGGAGGCTACTTGAACCCGCGATGATTTTTCAGGAGACCAAGGTGGTAGACAACTACCTGAGGATCTAGCCCTGGCATCTCATTATAGCTCCAAGAGAACATGCCACGGTGCTATTTAAGGAAGTAAATGTATCATTGTTGGTCCTCGGGGGGCATGGTGGCATTGATAAATGTTGGTCTTGGGTCTACCTCGCTACCGAGGTTCACCTATACCAATCCATCAAATGTGGCGGAGACACCCTCTTCAAAGGCGGGGGAGCATCCTCAACATCCTCTTCTTCAATTGCGAAGGAGGAAACCCCAGTGGGAGGAGCTTACTCTGGGTCAGTGAATTCCTTCGGGAGGTCGTACCAGCCTGAGCAGCAGTAGTCACTGAATCGGGAGATTCTGGTACTTCCGAAACCATAACGATAAAGGTTGTTGACCCGATCCCATCTGGTCTTCAGCCCAAGGAGCCACGCTTAATGATATCAAAGAAATAGTGGCACATTTTCTTGATCCGATTGATCCTAGCTCAGCAAAACAGGCACGTATGACGTACAGATATTTCAATGGGGCGAACATCCCGATACCTTATGAGGGTAGGAGGCTCCGGGATCACCTGAGAATGATTTGTGTAAGAACACGAGGTGATCTTCCTCCATCACTTAGACATGGGAATATGATTACCCCTCATACTAGAGACAACAAAACATTTCCCCATATTAGGGGTCGTGACCTCCAATCTATTGTTGAGAAGACGTAGGCATCATCCAGACCTACCCAGGGGTCAGTTGCGACCATGACGGGCTCAATTTCACTTGCCTGAATCTGTTTATCCTTGCTCTTGTAAAAGTCATCATCTAGGTAGCAGGATTCACAAGAGGAAATATGAGACATGTCCCCTTGGAGTATGCATACTTGACCATTAAGGGAGTACATGAGGCATTGGTGATACAATGAGGGGACCGTCATGTGCAGGTGGAGCCATGGTATTCCCATATATGCATTTTATGCGGTGTCTTGGGAGACAACCATAAACTCAGTGCTGGAAACTAGGCCACCAAACTGGGTCATAAAATAGATCTTACTAACTAGGGTCTGCTATGTCATGTCATATACCGGTATTCTTAAATTAGAGGGAGTCAGGTCATCTTCAAATAACCCCAGCTTCTACACTGTCTGTGTCGGGATAAGGTTAATCCTGGAGACGATGTCAACAAGACATTGGTGAACATCCACGCCGTTAAATTGGACGGTGATATATAGTAGGAAGATGTTCCGCTATATGTGAGAGCCTTCGTCTTCTCCAGAGAAAGAAATGATGGTCGCGAATTCAGCGTTCTCAAGAGCCTCCACATGAAAGGTCTTTGTAGCTACTACCTCCATCTCAAACTAGAGGGGGCTTCATAAAGCCTTAGTGAGGACCTCATACATATTTGACAACAGGTGGAGGGACTCAGGGATAGAAAGCCTTACTAGGATTCTGGAAAGGTTCTTAATAACATCATAATTTTGTGCCATGTGTGAGTTTCTGCTTGCAGGAGTCTGCTCTGTGATAGGAGGCATGGCGGGCCCTACCGAATGGGCTAAAGGCTGACTGGTACTGGGGATATCATACTGCTAACTAGTAAAAGCCTCCAGAGTAGCTACTGAAGGAGGTCTGGATGACTGAGTTGGGCCTATAGTAGGGTGAGGCTGGTCGCATCTTGGTCGAGGTTTCTCTTCCTGATCCAGTAACACAAATGGTGGTGGAGGCGGGACCGAAGACAGTAGATGAAGTGGTTGCACATGTTGATTTCTACGTTGGGCCTGTTGTCTGGTCTCAGTGGCATGAATGACCTGGCTGGAAGTGACAACTAATGTTCCTCAATGAACTATATGGGTGCGGCTCTACCGGCTTCAGCATTGGCTAGGAATGTTGGGGAGGTTCACCTGGTTCTCCCTGTCATCGGAAGTCATATAGGGATTTACCAACTCCACGGTATTAACTGAAGCGTAGCCTTGAATATCACTTGAATATTCTTCCATTACTAGGTGGATTTTGGAAGGAATCCCCATATTTGGAGGAATAAAGTCACCGAGAGTGCGGGATGATGATGGCATTGGGGGTCATGTTGCTTTCCCTTGCGTCGTCGATGTTTTCTCTTCTATGAAGAGGTCGGCTGAGATGATGATGCAGAAGTAGTGACTGTAGATTATAAAGGCTCCATCTGATTCAGGCATGCACGAATGATACCATGGGAACGAGAAACCATTTTTTGAGCCATCCAATCATCATACTTCTAGGAATCAAGGTTAGAAACCTTCTGCCACTTGCCCTCATTGTCGATGCTACTATCTGGCCTTATGAAGACGCCTGCCACTTGTGTTGGGGCTGGGCCCAGCTTGACTATGTGGTTATCGACCTGGTCTTGATGCCAGTCTTTAAACACATAGCACTACTTGAGGGTGTGCCCCAGGATTCGATGATAGGGGCAGTAGTTGGGGCGATCAATGATGTTCGCCTCTTCTGGCCTTCTGCACTCAAGAAAACGCACAATCCATTGTTCCAAGGCACTTCGGAAATAACTGGGGACCTGATTCTCATGGAACAAGTAGGTCTGGTTTCATCTGTTCGGAAACGGGGGCCTTGGAGCCTGGCCCTGATGAGGAGCTGGAGGATCCTGTTGAGGAGGCGGAGCCTGGTTATCCCGCCTAGGCAGTAGCAACGCATTTCACGGGGAAACTACTGATTCTAAGGAAGCAGCTGATGGGATCGAGGTTGCGCTTGTGGTGGCGGGCCTCTCTGAGGCTGGGGAGGTGGACCCACCGGTAATAATTTCCGCTATCTGGGGGCCTCTATTTAGGCCACCGTGGAAGGCTCGACTCTGACATCCCTTCTCACGGGAATTGTGTGAGGCAACAGACATGACTCACTGGCCTATTACAGGGCTTCTTCTAGTCGTTAGTCCTTATCAGAGAAGTCTCTAAATCACCCGGGGTAGTTCTGGGTTTTCATAGAGGGAACCAACTCCATATTAAAATTTCCTACACACATCGTCAGTAATATCTCTTCAGTCAGTGGCATGTCAGGGGAATATCTAAGCCCTTTCCACCAGGTGATAAAGTCACTGACATGCTCATCGGGCCTTTTTATGAACTTAAAGAGTTCTTCAATGCTCGTTTTCCATGTGGTGGAGCTGAACTGGTAGAGAAATTACCTGGGAAGGTCCGCCAAGCTGGTTACAAATCTAATGGGAAGCTGGTTGTACCTGATGAATGTAGGACCCTCCAATGTCTAAACAAAACATCGGATCTTGGCAGTCTCTTGCTATGATGGAGTCCCTAACATGGGCCCACACCTTGAGTTGAAGTAGGCCAGGTGTTGTGGAAGGTCCCCAATCATGTTAAAGGGGGAGAAGGTGGGATTCCCGAAACCCGGAGATGCTGGAATATCATCCACCCATGTTGGATATGGCTTTCCATCAGTTAGGATTTCCACCTATCGTGTTTCCAACTCCTCAAGGTAGGAAATTAGTACCTCCATTGGATCATCTGGGCAAGGGTCCCGGTCTTGATGGGGATCCCTAACCACAAGCGTGTTGGTGGGTTTATCAATAAATTAAGCAAGCCCTGCAGCTCATGGAGCGGTTGGCGGCACGACCCTTGGGGAAACTGGGGGAGCCTGAGCTGAGTCCCTTGGATTTTTATGTTGTTCAATAGGGTGTGGTGGGACATATTGGGACCTATTGTCATAGTTTTCAGCCTCAATCCTGTTTGTGGGGGTTGTACTGTCATGGTTTTCTAGAGGCAGCTCACCGAGGGAAAGTTGTTCCTGCCCCTGCTGTACTGGCCTAGGATCACCGTTGTCCGTTCGTCGCTCTGCAGTGCATTCAACAAAGAGTAATCGATCAACTTCTTTTTCTTGGAAAGTTTCTGGCACAATGTGGCCTTCTCAGGGTCGTCCTCTATCTTTTTCAGTAAGGAAGATGGGTCGGAGTGCTTGAAATCTTCGATGTGCTCTATACTCTTACTTGAATCCCATCTATGTACTAATGCCTCATTGGGTGTTGGGATACCTAGTAGGTTCCTCTATTGATGAGAAACCATCCCCTATGGGTCCAATAGTAGTGGCATGGCCTCAGGGGGTAATTCCCCATCAAGAAGCTCCAACTCATCCTCTTCTTCCACTATATTGCCCATGTAGACCGTGACACTTCCTGGGGGCATGTCCTCGATATCATTAACCAAGTTCGACTGCCACCAAATAGGATAGAAGAGGAGGGCATCATACTTCCCCCAGCCATGGAATTGTGTGTGGGGAGAATCCTCCTTGATAACCTTGGGTAGTACCTTGAAACTCTGAACGCATTGTTGTTGGAGGGCCTTACAGCTACCTGGTGACTCGGGGCGCTGGGCCACAGGGAGCACAACCAGATTGACTAGATAGAATTTCTTTCCAATGTCTTCAAGATGCACTTGGATCCTAGGCTAAACCACTCACTGATGAAGAAGGAGAAAATGTGCCTCCCAGAAGGTTTGGCAGAAACATTCAACCTCCTCTAGGGTGAGGGATTCTAGCGCGCGAAAATTTGGCGCTGCCATGGGCCAAAACATATCAGGAAAGTTTTCCACTGCAAGGATGTCACATAAGCTCCTCAGCTCGGATTTAGGGTCTATTCCTTGATTTCCCCATTCATCAACTGGGGGTGGCTAAGGAACTGGAAGTGGTACTGAGGCAGACTATTGCGATGGAAAGCTGTCCAGTGGAGAGTATGGTGAACAGGCTGACTGTCCGTCAAATCTTGGGTTGTCCTCTGAAGAGTGTAGCAACCTAGCTGCTATATCAAGATAGGAAGGGATGACAGTTTCAGTTCCTGGCTTAGGGTATGGGGCTACTGTTTATAGTTCGTGATGCTTCTCACCCCCATTGGTCCCCAAAATAGTTCTCGGTGATCTCTTGTCGAGGTAAAGATCACTTCTGGTGGCGACGACGGTGATTGCACGACTATGACCTATGGGGTTACCAGATATTCATCCTCCTGGATATACCTACAGAGGGAGAAAGGAATCCTATGGACCTCGCATTCTGAGAGTATTAGGCTGATGCGCCTCATTCCTGCCCCATCCCTTGACTCTATTGAGCTAGAGGAGGGTTCTTGTGCTGAGTTGTACTCTAATTCAGAGTCTGAGAAGAGGATTGGTTTAATCAATATTGATAACATCCCAAAAATTTTCTTCTGGTGGAGAAAACCTGCCTTCTTTCCCCTGGGTGGCTCCTCGGGATAGGGATGGTTTCTGACATGAGGTTATATGGCTGTATTGGTGTTGAGGAAGAGAGGGTTTCCACCTGAGTATGCCGGGGTGAGAGGATCACGGGGAAAAACTTCAAATGGGGCATAGGGGGACCTCCATGGATAGTGATGGTGTTGGAATGACCTCTTCTAGAACTAGCAGAAGCATGGAGAAGACCTCCATACTTTTTTCCCCTAGTGACCCCAGTTCGAGGAGGATCCTTGTACCGGTCTAGATGGACACGGGTAATATGTCCATGTTGGGTGCTAGTGAGGTGAGGCTGGCCTTCAACCCTCTGGTTTCCGAGGTGAGGAGGACCTTCACCAACTTCTAAGAGGACATGGGTAGGATCCCCATGTTGAAGAGAGACTGGATGTTCAATTTCCCTACACTGGTGGTCAGGGGAAAGGGCAATGACTCTATACCTAGTGTAATGGGATCGGGAGAGACTTCCGTACCGAGTGTCACTACTGCGGTGAAGACCCTCATTTAGATTGAGGGTGTCAAGGGGCGGATATCCATAGTGAGCCTCGAATCTGGGAAGGGTCTCACTCTCTATGGTAGTTGTATGGGGAGGACCTCCATACCGGGTGGCATCGATGCAGGTTAGTTCGCGGCGACCACTACTTGTGCCGATGACCAAGAGAGTCGACCCGGCCTACCCGTGGTGCGGTTGGGGCCTCGATCCTAGTTGGGCATATAATTTACCATACTCAATGTATATAGGGAATTGATGATATGCATCAATGGTGGCTCGGGCCACAGGAATCGTCGACGTTGACGCTCCTTGGTGGGCGTCCTCTTCAGCTTTCACCTGATACTGGCTTTGGATCGGACGAACCAAAGCATGTGGTGTAGGTATAAGGCTTACATGCTCCTCATCCAGCAAGACCGGGCAGCGGCACTAAAGCATCCAGGTGGGAGACCTCTCTGGGAGCCCCTGGAATGGGACTCTGACCGAGCTGGGTCAGACATCGCCTACCTCATCAGTGTAAGGAAGGGAGTCATCAAAGAGTTCCGATGAGAGGTTCCCGAAACAGTTATATTTTGGCATGGGGAGGAGCATCTCCCTGTGTGGCCCTCGGGGGAAGCATTGGGGATGAGGCACAAATTCCTCCAGATCTAAGTTGGCCATATCCCGAGTCGGTATTATGCCCTCCTCCTTGTAACAGTGCATGAGGTCGTTGATTACCCTCCACTGAATAACCTCATACCGGGATGTGGGGAGTGGTCACCCCAAGGCCATGGGTGTAGATTCCATCGTGGAAGAGACGGAAATTCACAGGACTACTGCATTTGCACTGCCCCTGCCCATGCGTCGGTGTGCGGGCGATGATCGCGTTTCAGGTGCAACAACTTGATTCCTAAGGATCAAGGAGATTAACTCATCAATGTTGAAAGAAAAAAGGAATCGAAAACCAAATCCCCAACACCATTCCATCTTCCATGACCTATAAGAGGGATCCATGCTGACAATGTCACAAAATGGGATGTCCAACATTCTACTACCCTAACTTCTGGTGAGTTTCATGCCTGGCCCGCTATTTTCCTTGTGGGACCCGGCACCGAATAACTGGTTTTGGGGATACACTAATCCATTGATGCCTCAATGGATACTAATCTCCATATTGAGGAGAAGATCTTCACACTAAGTTCTCCATTTCTGTTTCCGATGCTTTCGTTAGGGCACGCGTGTCCGTCTTGTTTGGCGGGACGGTGGAGCTGTCTGTTACCCCGCATTCCCAATTTCTAAAGTTGGGTGGCTTCCGCTCCTTGTTTAGGGACGTTTTATCCTTGATCAAAATGGGATTATGGGATGTAAGTTCTTCTTTCCTTGGATTCCTCCTCGAAACTCATCACCTAGTCCGGGTCTCCCTTATAGATTTAAGACGTTGTTCTTAAAACTCTTCCTGGGTTCATATCTTCATGGACACCAGTTAATTACACTGCTTCTATCAGGACATTCCAAGGGGTCCAGTCAGGGTAGCTACCATTGTTCAAGGGAGTAGTCACGTTGCACAACACTAGCCTGTCTGGATTCTAGGACACCGGTGCGTCTGGGTTTATTCCCCTTATTATAGGTCTTCTTGAGGGCACAAAAGCCCAAGGCATACCTCGTTGAATGCAAGGAATTATATACCATAAGAATGTTTCTGAGGTTTCCCTTAGCTTCCCACGTTTAACACGAGGTATGCCGCAAGTTTAAATTCCATTGGAGATGGATCAGACTAATAATAACATTGATTAGAGTGGATCTCATGGGCGCAACACCTAGAGGGAACACTGAT
Source organism: Viscum album (assembly GCA_963277665.1). NCBI lineage: Eukaryota > Viridiplantae > Streptophyta > Magnoliopsida > Santalales > Viscaceae > Viscum > Viscum album. Next base: position 1,519,466,531 of record OY728131.1, read on the forward strand.
GATGGAGAAAACATGTGGTTGACTACCTAGAGGGGAATGGGGAATGAGATGTCATGATTTCACCGGGATGTGGCGGACCTGATAAGAATTAGGATGGATGATATAGTGGTTCAATGAAGTGTATAGTGAATTGGATGGAACAATCATGAGGATGACGATGGTTTTGGGCTTGAGCCTGGAATAGGATTCCTACATATCCCCATGGCATGGAATCAAATTCCACATAGTTCATTTAACAATGACTTACCGCTGATTGGGGTTATCAACGGCTTATCGCTGGATGAGGTAACAATGGATTACCGCTAGATAAGAATGTAACGGCCTACCACTAAATAAGGTCACAACGGCTTACCACCAATGGGGTAAAGACGACGTGAATGGGGGCCTGGGGCCTAGATAGATGGTGGGCTTTAACCTCATGTAGTCTTCCAACGTACCCTACCTTGGCAAGGATCAAATACCACGTAGTTCATAATGGTGTGTGGGGATTACACTCTAGGATTCCCAGGGTGTTGGTGAACTGGCGTGAATGAGTCCGAAACGACCAGTTGAATGGTGGTATTGAACTTCATGGAGGCTTCCTACGTACCCTGCCTTGGCATGGATCAAATTCCACGTAGTTTAGGTGGGGGTTGGTGAACCGACATGAAAGAGGACCTGTGGTCCAATTTTTGTTGGGCTTGATCCTCGTGGAGGATTCCTATGTACTCTACCTTGGCATGGATCAAAGTCCACATAGTTTAGATGGGTTTGATGTGCAACGGTTTACCGCTAACTGGAGAAACAACAGCTTACCGATGATTGGGGTCCACAATTTAACGTCATGCAGGACGAGGGAAAACTGACAAAAAGGAGGTTGGAGCAACATAATGTTGTGCTTAAACATCTTGGAGGATTCCTATGTACATCGCCTTGGCTAGGATTAAAGACCTCATAATTCAGGTTATATAGGAATTTGGGGGTTATGCTCTGAGGCGGCCCAAGGTGTTGGTGAACTGACGTGAAGGGGGTCAGAGCGAACTATGGGTGGTGGGATTGAACCTCATGAAGGCTTCCTATGTACCTTGCCTTAGCAAGGATCAAATACCGCATAGTTTAGGTGGGTTTGGGGATTACACTCTAGGCCTCCCAAGGTGTTGGTGAACTGACGTTAAGGGGGTCAGAGTGACCAATGGGTGGTGGTCTTGAACCATGTGGAGGCTTCCTACATACCTTGCCTAAGTAAGGATCAAATACCTCATGGTTCATCAGGGTTTGGGGCATACACTCTAGGATTCCTAAAAAGGATTTCATGGTCAGTGCTTGATCTAAGCCCATGTGATTCATACTCAGTGTGATAAGTAAGAGACATCAAAAACTTGACTATCACATCGCGGAAGGTGCATCCAAGGGAAATGGAGTGGGGCTTATGCATAGTTAGTAGCCCAAAGAGGAAACAAGGGATTATGCATGGTTAGCAGCATGAAGAGGAAATAGGGGCTTATGCGTGGTTAGCAGCCCGAAAAGGTTGGGACTTACTCTATGATGGAGGCCTAGTGGTGAAAAATCCCAATGGGAGAGGGATTTTGCACCGAAGAAAGGAGGGGTAGGGTTTCTACCTCCTGCATGAAAGGCTATGGGATTACACCAAGATGGTTCCCCATTCCCCACGTAGGATGCATGGGGGGAAGTCACAGTTTAACATCATTTGCTGAGGATAATGATGTTTGGTAGTTTAAAGTCCTACAGCTTAGACAAAAGAGGGTTCACTCTGCATCCCTAGGATATACATAAATGGTACGCTCTGCACCTTGGTGAAGAGAAGGGATAAAAAAATATTTGGCTAGGGGTTTCATAGATTGAACCATTGGGGGGTCCACATTAGCGTGGATATGGGAAGAAGCAATAGACGTTATCATGCCTATGAAAAGAATCATGAGGTGAGGCAACACAATGTGAAATGTCACCCAAGGGACTTTGAAGTTACTTCATGCGAACCTAGGAGGTTGCACGGGAGAGGGAGTTGTAGAGAAAAGGGGTTTATGATTAGAGGCCTCGTAGAGATCTGGTGATCCATCCAATGGAAGGGCTTCATGAAGGTACGAGATTCGTGAGGTGAAATGGCCTAGCCTAGGAATATGGCATAGGTGCATACAAGAGGTGCTTTGTGAAGTGGGAGGGAATTTGTGATGGAAACCCCTATGAAGCATGGGTGTCTCACGAAGCAAGGTCTTGTGAAGCAATGTGCTTCGCGAGGCACAATGACTTTGCCTTAGCTTTTGGGTCAATTGTGCATGGGGGGTCCTTCACGAACCATAAATGCTCTGCGATGACTCGAGTCCCCGTGAGGATCTCCTTCCTCCATGAAGGCCCGTGGGCTTCGTGAAAGGAATCCCTCTCAAAAGATGGGGTGAAAACATGGAAAAGGAGATGCACTTTATAGAGAAAAAGTCCTTTGAGTAGCTCATGGTTCGTAGAGAAGAAATTGTTTCATGATTTGAGTGCTGAGAAGGTGAATGGTCGGATGATACATCCTTTGGGCCTAGGGGAGGCCATTATTTATAGGAAAGAGGAACCTCGAAGGAGATATCGCTCGGTGTGAGGATAGATTCTACTCCATGGAGGGATTGAAAACTTCAAAGGGGCTCGCAGAGCATCCCTCCTCCTCACATTGCAGCAGGCTTGCGAATTTCAAAGGGGTTTGTGGAGAATCCCGCCTCCTCACATTGTGGTGGGTTCGCGAACATTAAAGGGGCTCATGAATCATCCTGCCTCCTCGCTTTGCTGCGGTCTCACGAATGTCAAATCGGCTCTCGAAGCATCCCGCCTCCTTGCTTTTCGGAGGTCTCCTGAATGTCAAAAGGTCTCATCGAGCATCCTGCCTCCTCACTTCGTGGCAGGCTCACAAACGTCAAATCGGCTCATGGAGCACCCTGCCTCCTTGATTCAAGATGGGTACAGGGCCCTGGCGCCTCCTGAAAGGTCTTCGTGAGGTAGCATCATAGGATTTCTTATTATTATTCTCCCTTCTTATTTCTGGCACCAACAGGAAGAAAAACCACAACAATACACTAAAAACACCCCATCTTTACCATTTGAAACCGAAATGTTTGTACCCCCAAATGATGGCCAAAAATATAGAAATCTAAATCCAAGAAATGTCAAAACCAAAAACCACTAATTGAATTATTTACCTTGAGTGTGTCTTGGGTGTGACAGTGAGATTTTATTGATAAGGATCCTCATGTAATCCTCCAAATGTGTTTATATAACCCCTTATTTTGAAGATTCATGGGAAACTGGTAGTTATATGATATGAACTAAATATATTCTTCACTAGTGGACTCACACACTTTTAAGGGTTCTATATATAATGTGAAAGGGTAAGGCTATAGATATGTGTCCAGGAAAGTGGGTGTTCATGGAACTAGTGTTCTTTATATCTATGAGACTTGATGTAGGCCAAGGAATTATCGATTTGATTCGATATTCTAGTGGTGGAATCATAGTCATACCTCTTTTGTGACCATTAATTCCATTTACTTTATCTTGATACCATATTATGTTTACTGTCACTATTTTTTTCCCTGCTTGCTTCATTAATTGTTATTTTGAACCATGACTCTATTGTATTGAAAATTGTTCATCTTTCTATATCTCGTGCATATTATAATATTTTATTGATTATCTATCTTCATTTTGTGAAATTGATTTAAAATATTTTTAGGAAAATTTTTATTTTTTAAATGGTGAAATGGAATGTGTTTTTTGCTTTATTTTTATAAAATGTTTATAAATATTTAAAACAATATTTTTAAACAAATCATTTTACTCTCTTATTTTTACTCATCTTTTAGAATATTTGAATTCCCTTATGTAGTAACTGCATATATTATTTGGGGGAATCCTACTAGGCACATTATCTCAAACCAATCTTGTACCTATTGGTTTTTTCAACCTTTTTTATCATATAGAATGTATTTACGCTATCATATTTCTTTGTGGGTTCATGGTAGGGTGACCAATGGTGGGTGAATTGGGACATGGTGGGAGGTCATGGACCAGCCGGAGATGGGTTTTGGTTGCTTTTTTTTATTTCTAGTTTTGACTCTCTCTTTATACCTTGATATGTATATATTAATTTATATATCTGATGATGTTTCTACATTTTAATTTGTTATTGAAAACTTATGAGGTTGAAATAATTCCAAAAGGATAGAAATTGGTTCTTTTGTTCTTGTCTCTAGCCTATAGAGATCAGTAACATTATTCAGGTTAGTGGGGAATTAGATCACGTGGTGATTTAGAAGTTATTTTGGGTTATTTCATTACAAATGGTATCAGAGAAGGTATTTCCTTTAATGAAAATACTTGAGTTTGAAATCCATATGATATTTGGGGTGATTCATGGTAGAAAAAATATAAAGAATGTGTCGGTACTCAAATGTTTTTTCCTTAGAAATTGCATCATCACAACCCCTTCATGTTGAGACTTGAGTTACCATGGATGTTAGGAAATGATTCTTTATTTTGAGTGATTTGTTTTTATATGATAAATTATGTTTAGATTACTATGAGAATATATTTTTTCGGTAATATCTTATGTTTTTTTAACTAGAACGGAAGGATGTCTACAGTCACACCATGTTTTTAGGGTCAAGTAAACTGTGAGGAATCGATGGAACAAATCAAGAAGTCCAATCATTAATTGTTGGGAGGTTGTCTATGGTTTACCAACCCATATAAAAAATCATTTTATAGTTATAACTTGTTTCTAAAATTGAAATCTTATCCTTTTTATTACAGCTGAATTCACTTGCGTGAGGTTGGTTATATGGGTTATGGATGTGGGTTGTTTCATGATCATGTTTGGTTAATTCAAATTTAATACCTTGTTAATAACTTTAAATAATTTATAAAGACAAAATTGTTTCTTAAAATAAGATTTGGTGTGTTTTTTGAATAATTTGTTCAATTACTATCATGTTGCTTTTATGATGTTGTTGGTTGGAAAAACTAATTATCAAATACTTTTATGATATGGGAATAAAATACTGTTTTAAGAAGGAATTTTGGATTATAATTTATTTAAAACTAGAATGGTTTAGATAATAGGAAAATGGGATTAATTAATATAAACCATGGAATTATTTTCAAGGGTTGGTAAAGGGTTTTTTTAATCGTGATTGATTTAAAACAAGATTAATCATTTTTAATGGAAAGGGTAATTTTTTATAAATTCTGAAATTTTTTTGGTTATAAAATGAATTATGTATTGATTGAAATAGGTTTTGACTTTCTTTAAACCATTTTTATTATGTTTTAATGTTCTTTGATGATTTAATTGATATTCCTATGTTTTTTATGTTTAGAAATTTCTTCCTGAAATACCATGAAGAAATATAGAAAGTCAGTCCAACAGACTTGTCCTCATGGTTGTTCATAATATTTTGTAGAAGTAGAATCTCATGTTGTTGACTCCACACATACACCATATATAGAGGTGGGGTATATTATCTTCCATCATTTGAACCCCATCCTTGACTTACTGAATTTCCATCCACAATTGTATAAATGTGAATGTGGTTCTCTTAAGTTAGTGAAGTGTCTTGAGGAAGTTTATTTGATATTTGATACTCTCAAGACTCTTGAATCTCTAGAATTCAAGTCTATACACTCTTTATTTGAAAAACTTTTCCAAGAAAGGTGGGAAGTTGTGGTTCCATATTATCTATAGGAAAGATGTTCTTAAGAATGCTTCAATTTAGTCTTAATTCAATGGAGTTATCCAAAGGATATGAATAAGGGGAATGTTACCATGTTCATAGTCCTGGGTTTTGAGGAGTTGTGGGTTGCAAAGTATTCCATCAAATTCTCTTGTTTTTCATGTTTCATACTTGTTCCTTTCGGTGATTATTTTAGTAAGTTTGTCTATTTTATAAAAGGTCTCCACATAGACCATATAATCACCATGCCTATAGAATGGTTGATCACTTATCTAAATATGCTTAAATGGACTTTCTCATCTAAAGTTGGGCTAAAAACAATCGGAATATCTAAATCCCACATTCCCAGTTGAAAAAGATCAATTTCCATTGTAAAATAACATTACTACCATGTGTTTCTAGTGTGGAGAACCTGGTCATTATAATATTTTTTTTTTGGAAATCTCTATGATTTTTTAAATGGTGTGGCAACATAGGATAGTTTATGAGGTTCTATAAGTTGGGAAACCAAAAAGGTACATTCAGGTCGAGTATAAAAACTCTGAACTATAGGGAATAAAATGATTCATGATACCGGGTATTCATCCATAGGCCATAGAGTTAATATTTTCATGCAGTAGACGCGATTCCAGTTTTCAATGGTAAATATTGATCCAACTTTTTGTTTCTGTTGAGGAAGTGGAGACTCTTGGAGTTTTTTCATCTTGTGGATTGGATGTTTTTGGAAACCATTTTGTTTCAAGATATTTGAGAATGATATAATGTAGACCATGGTTGTGGTCAATGGTGAATTTTTTAGGTTGTTATAGTTTCCTGGATAAATTTTTATTGTTTTTTCTTTTGTGTTCTTCTTTTTTTGACTTTATAGTTGTAGCTCAATTCTTATTTGATGGTTGATCTCCCTCATCAGAGCATATTTTTGTATTGTGCACTGAGATAATGGTGTGTCCTACTTCAAATTGAACAGGTATATACCTTGGGATTGTATGTGGGTGACTAGTATTATATGGATTTTTTATAAACCAGATGTTTGGTGGTGTAGGAATTTTAGTTGATTAGTTTATCATGGTATGAGGCTCATTTTGAAAAATCCATGGTTACCATCTAGTTCATACCCATTATAGAAATACTTCTCAGATCTATATATTTCATGAGGATTTTTAATCTCTTATTTTTTCCTTATTCAATTATTTAATTATATATTATTTGGGTGTAAGGGACACTCTTTTCTTGTGTTACACCATTTTAGTGAATCATTAAATGGTTGGGAGACCTAGGTTAGGACTCTAGTCTTTCTATTATTTGGAGACGTGTGAAGGTATCGGTATGTTGATCTTGGATTTATGTGTGTTTTTAACCTTTGGGTAAGTATAATTTCTAGACCATGGACCATTCACCTACTAAAATAAGTGATGGAGTTCTTCTCCATCATCTTATTCTAGTTTTCAAACTAAAATATTTATTAGGATAGAAAGTCTTATGGTGGGGAGGTTGTAACATCCTGGTACCTATTTCTTTGTTTTTTAATAATATGATTTATGAACCCAATTTTTTCATCTCTTTACAGGTTTTTTTCAAATTTTAACAGTCCTTTTATAAAGGTGTATGGGAATTTTCATGGTTTTCAGATGATTTGTTCAAGGTTAAACAATGTTTAAAAACTTGTGTGCATGATTTATACATGGTTTGTTCATTGTTAAATAATTTTTTCTACATTTTTTGTGGATTTATAATGGTTAAACGATGTTTGGAACAATTTTAATGGTTTTTTTATGGTTTTTTCATGGTTTAGTCAATGTTTCAAACCAGGGAATAAGGGGTTGCACGGTTTGTGCATGGTCAAGAACTAACCATGTGACTTGACCTATGAAACATTTTGAACAATAATTAATGTTATGAAAATTGAAATTAAATTCCTTAAACCCACCTAATTAACCCTTAACATTTCCCACTTGAACATAAATCAGTTAATTGGCTATTAGGAACACTCTAGATGGATTTTTGGCTCCCCAAACTTCACGTCTTAGTGGATAGAAACACCAACTGAAGTGGTGATTTTCTCTTTCTATGAGTTATTTTCTTCATAATATTGGATCTCCCTTATTCTCTGGATTCCTTATTCCTAAATTTTATGATGGCCTTGATTTTCTTTGGATTTTGGTTGCTTTACGTGTAATTGTATATCTAGATTTTATTTTATGTTCTTTCGAGAAATATCTTCATATATCCAGTGATCACCATCAGAGGCAAAACATCTTAGATCGATTATGGTTGGATTCTAGATATTCTATGTAGACATTTCTAATCTTTTACACCATTTTGTGATTCATTGTTTCTTGATAATTCATATATACATGTTTATTAATTTCTAACAAATTTTCTTTAAAATTTATCCATTAAATTATTCATAAATTTTTTTGGCCCTATTCTCTTTAAATTTAAGATAGAATTAATTGAATGCCTATAATTTTGATATTTATAACCTTATTTTTATTCTATAAATGCTATGTTTGTTTTGATTTAATTTTAAATAGCTTTTAAAGGATGTTTTTCTTAAATCAAGGGCTTTTTCCTTGTTTTGGATTTATTAAATGAGCTTCCATTACTTGAATTAAATATATTAAACTATTTAGTATTTTATAAATATTAAAAAATCGATGAATTTATTAAATTACCAAGAACCCTTTTTAATGAATTTATGCATGTTTTGAAGTTGGTGTTCTTGGTATATTTGAAATAAATGATTTTTCGTCTTGGAAAGAGGGTGTAAACCCTTATTTTAAAATCTATTTAATATTTTTAAAATTTAGAACATCCTTTAAATTTATTAGAGGTTCTTTGAAATAAATTATTGTTTTAAGGGAACCTTTGAAAATTTTAAGATGAATTGTGAACGGAATAAGGTATTATGACCCATTTACTCAAAATATCTATTTTTGATTTCCTAAAATACCCCTTATGTTTTTGTGTTAAACGAACATTTAAAAAAATAAAATTCAGAAACATTCAACACTTTAAATAGAAAATCATCAAAAAAACATAATAAACAATGACCATATTTAGAAAACATGAGCAGAAACCCAAGACTTCTCTGTCATCACTGGATTATCGGTATTATACCCAAAGACCAAGATGAAGCCACAATGAGATCTGCCTCCTACAATGTTGTAAAACACTAGAACTATACAACCCAAGACATCTTTAAAACCATCACATGAGTCTGACTGGAAGAAGAGTGGTGGAATCTGAGAGAAAGATATAAGAAAGGAGAAGACCAAGACCTTGACACATGGCTCCAACTATCTCCATGGCCACCAAACCATACCTTTGAATCCACCATCGAGAAAACTACAACCATTGAGGTACAAAAAAAACACACAACTAAAATACCAAGAAAAAGTTATCATGTACGTAGAAGAAACACTTTATCCTTCTGCTTCCAAGACACCATCATCACCATTTAAAACCTAAAATTTTTAACCCATTTAATGATAGCCACTCACTTATAAACCAAAATCCATGATAGGCCAAAACCAAAAACAATTGAATAGATTATTTACTTTGAGAGAGACTGGGGGTGAGAGTGAGATTTTATCAATGAGGATCGTCATATGATCCTTGTAACTTGTCTTTCTCATGCATTATTTAGACTAATCGTGGGAACATTGTAGTTATATTGGATTTCCTAGATATGTACTTTAGTAGTGGAATCACACCCTTCTATTGGATATATAGATAATGTGAAAGGTTCGGGCTATGGATGTGCAGTTAGGAAAGTAGGTTTGTGTGGAATATTTTTTCTTTAGACATGTGAGACTAGATATAATCCCCAAAATTAGTCATTTGATTAAATATTCTAAGGTGTACTCACTTTCATACCTAGGTTGTACCCATGACATCCAAATACTTCATGATACAAGATACCATTCGTTGTCACTATTTGGCTTTGATGTTTTCTTACTTACTTCATTTGTTGTTATTATGAACTTGGAATATGTTTATTAAATCTTTTTCATATTTCTATATACGGTTTATATTATCAAATTTTATTGATTATATTATTTTATATTTTGAAATAGTTTTCAAATATTTTCCTAATTTTTTTTAGTTTTTTAAATGGTTAAATTTCATATTTTATTGGTTTAGTTTGAAAAATGATTTTAAAGTGTTTAAAACATTATTATTAATCTAACAATATGAATCTTTTATTTTTAATCCTATTTTAGTAAATTTGAATTACCTTATAAATTAACTACATTTAATATTTTTTTGGAATCCTACTGGGTTCTTTATCTCACTCTCATCTTGTACCATTTGGTGTTTTAGCACTTTATTATCTTATAGTAGGTATTCATGATCTCATATTCCATTGTGGGATTAGTCATGGGTGTCCAATGGTGGGAGATCAGGGACATGGTGTGTAGTTTTTGACCACTAGGAGATGGATCTTTTTTGACTTTGTTTTATTTATAGTTTTTTACTATCTCTTTTTACATTGATATGTATGTATTGATGTATATATTTGATGAAGTGGTTGAATTTTACACTTTTTTTGAATTTTTTTTCGGGAAAATCATCATTAAATGTTTGAAATTGATGGAACGGTTCTTTTCACTGGCCTCTAGATATGGAAAATGATTTATGGGTCAGTGGTGAATTAGCTTGGGTATTAGTTTAGATGGTATTTTGGGTTATTTCATTACAAAAATTCATCACTTGTTTCTTTTTTATGGTGTATATACTTTCCATTAAATATTTTTATGATTATTATAATTAAAATTAGTGTTATTTGCATATCCATAAAATTTTATCCTTTTCATGAGTTTTTCATTCAAATGTTCTCCAATGGTATGTGATTTATGTTTCAATCTATTTTTAATATGGATTGTTTATGGTTGAATTTCCATTGAAGGTAATTATATTAACATTTCCCGATAAATCCCTTTAATTTCATTTTCTTGGATTAAACTCTTAATTAAACATGTTTTCTCAAAATTTACTATCATTAAGTATGCAAGACACCAAAATAATGTTTTTAGGGAAAAATAAATTTATTTTCATCTTCAGTCAAAAACCATTTCTATCTCACCCATGTTTCCTAAAGAAATAAAGAAATGTTTTAATATATTCCATTGATTTTTGAAATTAATTTTTTCCAAATTTTTTCTTTATACAACCAAAAATTAAAATGAATCTTCATGTCCTTTTTCAATTATTTACTTTTAAAATTTTATAGAAAACAAGAAAGAATATTTATGTTAATTCACATGTCTCGAACGGAACTTTCTATCATTATGAACACAAAATACTATGTATATTATTTTTAGAATTTCAAAGAATTTTTTTCATTAATATTTGTAATTTTTTTAGATTTTAAAAAAGTTATTTTGAAGTGAAAAGTGAGTTTTCCCATGAAATATTCTAGTGGTCATATAAAAGAATTTATCATCCGTGTTATCATATTTTGAGGAAACTTATTAATTACTGGGGATATTATCCAATGATACAATCCACTTAAAATATTTTTATGTATTATAATGATATTTCTTTAAGTACGATTCTCTGAAAGCTATTTCTTTTCCACGGGTTGATTAAATTATGATGAAAACTGTACGAAACCCATTTCATTTTCATGGGTTATTCTTCGGTGAAATTTTTATGAAATCTATTTCTTTTTTATAGTTTGTGAGATAATTAATGTTTTATGATATTTTGGAACACATATGTAATATTTTTATTATGTGATGGGTTTTCCCAGAATTATGTATCCCTTCGATGTAATGAGTAAATATGGATATCTCATGAGATAGTAAGGACTGAAATGGGGAGCACACTTAGTTCAGTAAGGGACATTTTTCACTATGATAGTCCTGGGAGTGAACATTGAATAAGGATCTGATGAAAAGGGGAGTGAACTCAATCCCATATGATAGTATTAGAAGTTATTTGTGACCATGGAAATGATTTTACATGCATAATTATATTCCATAAACTTATGTATTTTTCTAATTTTATTCCCTCGTAGATCAAGTCATTTTAATCCTTTATGCTCTATATCTTATAAATGTACCTACTTTTTTCCATTACTCAAGATTGTGATCTATGATATGTTGGGTATGGTTTTAAATTGATAATATAATGTTATCATACCCTTATAAACAAGTTATATTTATGGGAACATTGATATCTCCCTGGTTTACACATACTAAGAATCTGATCTGGCCCATTATTATGATTCATTTTCTCTATGATATGAAATAAAATTTAAGAATAATTAGTATAAGAATGGTACAAGTTAAAAAGAACTAAGTGGGGGATTATGTAGACGTTTTATGAACTATTTTTTTATGTATACATGTTTCTAAATACACAACACTTTTATAGTTCTTGTGAGGATCATAATGTTATTAATTGAATATTCATCTAATAAGATGTGATATTTATGTATGGAATTTATGGGACACTATTGAATGTATATATATAAATGGTTTACACGTATGAAAACATCCACATGGAGGGAATGATAAATGATGCTTAAAATATGAAAATGGGAGAGAAAATAATGTATAAGGTAATGTGATCATGAGAAGGTTAATAACCACAAAATCAAAAAACATTAAATAATTAATGAATAACTATAATTCATCCTAAATATTGGTTTTTGTATCAAAACCAGGCCTTTTAGAAATAGAATATAAAATAGAATAAAAAATAAAAATAAATTCCATGCAAAATTGTACAAGAATAATGTAATTGGTCTCATTGAAATTATTATTTATTCTATTAAGAAAATAATTAAATTTCCTTATAGTATCGTAAAAACTAGAAATTCCAAGAATATTGACCAAAACATTATTTGAAAATACCCATTAAAAATTGTAATGGAATATTAAAGGTAAATAATGCTCACTATGGTTGTAAAATTCATTCATGTTCTACACATTAAAATATATCATTATTTTCATCCTATTTTAAAAAGAAAAAAAATTGTTCCTAAAATTATTGAGAAGGATTCTATTTATACCTTTTTAAAAAAATTAAATGTTATAAAAAATTTCCTTTTTAAAACATTTCACATAGTAGAAAAAACATCTATAATTTTTTTATGTGCATGGATATGGAAGAAAAAGTTCATCAACCAAAGAAGAAATATGGTCAGCTATTCTTATAAAACATTTATGAATAATTCCAAGTACCAACAAGAGGAAAAAATTAATACTAATTTAAAATTAAAAATATAAATGGAATAAAATAAAAAAATTATTTTAAATTATAATAATTATTTAATTTACCTAATTGGAAAATTCAGAATATAAAATCCCAAAAATAAAATTACATTCTAACATTAAATGTTATAGATTGAATAACTTTTGAATCAAAGACCATTAACAAGAGTAATAATGAATTAAAACAATAAAGGTAATGAATAAAGTGTAATTAATTATATAATAGTTTAAATGGGTGTAATATAAACCATATAATCAATAATAGGTCCAAAATAAAAATATAATCTTGAAGGAGAGAATTTGAGATGAAATTTCCCTTACCTGGGGACTCTTATTAGTCGTATCTATAAGATAGTCATGTATATGGAAGTAAAATTTATTAAATAATTTAATAATAAAAATCATTATCTAAATTTCTTTTTAATACCCTTTTTATTCATTTCAAGTCCATTCATTGAATAGTTCTTTCTTACATTGAACACTAAAGGTTGTTCATTCAATTCCTCAAAAATGAATTTGGTATACTATCTGTGGTTAAATGGGATATGAAATGGTTATATTATTTCAAGAATGATTATAATTTCATGAATATAATTTTTATTCATTATATATAATTTTTTAACCATCAATGTTTTTTGTTAATATAAGAAGTATCACATCACTTCCAAGACGTGGTTGTCCACATGTACGCATGAGTGACATTATCATTTTCCAATAGATGGAAAGGTAAATGTTATATCATTAATAATCATCAAAAAATTGTAATTATTTTATAAAAATCATATATATATATATATTCATAAATTCTATTTTATAACCATCCATGTATAGATCCGATGAAAAATGAATTGCATCGTTAGGGGGAGAATGTAGGTCATATGTACGAACAAGTGATGATTTCATTTTTTATATGATTTAAAAGATATGAATAATGGGTTTTCCAAAAAAATAATATTTTAGTTTATGGAATATTCTAAATTTATTATACGAGTACAATTATAAAATATTTTAAGCTGTTAGAAGAACAAAAAAACATTAAATGAGTCACTAAAATGATTATCATTTCTTTGAGAATCCTATGTTGTCTTACACATCAACCCTTCCAAGGATTGTAATAGGGTCAGACCAGGATATCAAAAATGAATGGATAGGATCTATGAAGGTTTTTTAGATGGTATTTAATTATATAGAGGAATTAATTATTTTGAATAATAAAGGATAAGTGGTTCTCATTTTTATGTGAGGGGAGTGTCACTCTTATAATTATTCAATGTTAAAAAATATTAGAAGTCTTTACTCATGGTCAGGCATCACAAAGAAACAAAAATTTGTATATAACATTTTATAGTTTCAAAAAACACTCAACTAATTACATATACACTTGTTTCGAATACATTTTTGTATTTATTGCCTTATTAAACCCCTATAAACTCAATTTAACCTCCACCATGATAACTGGACTTTTTCCACGATAACATATTTTTGTAGCCAAAGAAGAAGAATTCTGAAACATTTAAATGATGATTAAATATACGTAATACATTTTATCAGATAAATAATCTATAGTTATTTAAATTTATTATAATATAAGTGCACAAAACACATGAAAACATGTTTTTAAGAAAATACCTCATTAAAGTATAAAATTCATTTTACAAATAAATCAAGTAAAAAAAGTTTACTATCATAAATTTATTTTCTTATTTAAAAAATTTATTTTAAAAAAAATTCAACTTGAAATAATATAATGGAACCTTAAATCCATACCATTAAATATAAAGACTTGAAAATAATTTTAAATTTGAATATATTACTACTTTTATTCATTAAAGTCAATCATGGGTTCCAAAATGAAAGAAATTTCTTTAAAATGAATTATAAAACTCATTAAACTCATATTACGTGATGAAAAATGTTTTAAAATTTATTAATTCATTCCTAATAAATAATAATTTCAGAAAAGTGATGGTAAATTTAAAAATCCATATTTTCACTATTCAACCAAAAATAAACTATTTCTAAAAAATCTAAAAAATAAACCCTATAAAAATTTTAACAGTGTTATTTTGAAAATTAAATCCATTTAAAAAAAATGTTTCTAAAATATTTCTATTTTTTTTAATTTCCACACACAACGATAAATAAAAATTATATTTTAAGAAAATGAATTATCGAAGTATAAAATAACATTATGCTCATTGCATGGGTGATAACCGTAATTAAATTAATATTAATTCATTAAAATTCATATATAATCTAATTATATTTTTGAAATAATTTATAAAATGTAATTAATTTAATATATTAAGATAAAAATACATTTCATACATAAAAATAGATTTAGGAAAAATATCTCTTTTACATTGAAAAGATTTTTTTATTCATTTACATCCAATTAATAAGAAATATTTGATTGATTATTAAATTTAACAAGGAAAAACATTATCCATATATTTCATTGTATCCTAATTCATATTCATATCTACAAACTGAATACCTAGGTTATAAAAGTCATATTTAAATAATATTCTTTAGTGACTCATTAAACATCGCAGTTGCATTTGGTGTGCTATGTTAAACGCAATGTTCTTTTGAAATAAATTATTAAGCAAGATCTTGGTATATTAAATTATTCCCTATTTAGAAAAATTTCATCCTTATAATTACAATTCTTCTTTTCTTAATATAACATAACATAACATAGTAATAAAATCAAATATAGATTTCATCATGAACTTTAATATCTAGATTATTACCAAAAATATTATTATGAAATTACATATATAAGACCCATAATTGAAAATATGTTTCTAAAATTTTAACATGGTAGTTGAGTGCTAATTTCCACATAATACTTGAGAGAAATATATTCTGTTTTCTTGAGCTTTAATAATTCCATTACAATTATGGAAGAAAATATTACAAAATTTACTTCATTTATTCCCATTATATAATAATGATTACATGTTTAAATTTTCATCATCATTACAAGGAGGTATTTTTTATGCCTGAACCACTAAGATTAAATTTTAATCAAATATAAAATCCGAAAAATGAGTAAAATCTTTTCCTCATGTCTAAAATTGAAATGGTCAAAAAACCAAAGATAATAAACAATATGAATAAAAATTTGTAAATGTTAATCTCTAACACATTAATAGTTTTCAAATATAAAATAAAAAATCCTCAATTACGTTACATTAAAATTTTCAATAGAATAAAAAATGTTTGATCACTTATTATTCAAAATTGGTCTCATTTTGTTCCTTAAACATCCATTATCCCCAAAATATATATACATCAATTAAATATTATAACATGTGATTTTTCCCTAAATAATAAAAAAATTAGAAATTTTATCAAAGGATAACCTTTTCATATTACACAATAACTTTATTGGTCATTTAAATATTCATCAAAAAATATTGTCACAAAACTAATTTTCTAGGCGATTAATAAAATTCAACTATGTTTCAAAAATACACATTTTCTATGTCTTCTATTCAAATTAATATTAATAGAAAAATATTTGTACATTTTATCTTAATCCTTATACCAAACTATAATTGATAAATACCACAACATTAAATTAATACATTCCCCATTATAACCATAATTTCCAAAAATTGAAATCCCTAAAGGTTGAAGTCTTACATAAGGGATATCCAGATGTTTCCTTTTGAATTGTAATGATCGGTATATTTTCCACCAATGGAAAATATAGTTCCATGAAAAGAAAATTCCAAAAAGGAACATTCACAATTACTAAATTTCTCATAAAACGTTTTTTCACTAAACTATTAAAGACTAATTCTCAAGTGATTCTCAGGATCATCATATTTAGTAGTGTATCTAACAATGTAATTGATAAATACCAAAAAAATTCACTTATTATTCCATAAATTAAAAAGGAGTATACAGTATCTTCATTCATTAATTCATCATCCAAAGACAATGAGAATCACTAATTTATTCCATATTTTCATCAAGAATATTTATGAATGGAATAAAAATCTTTAAAAAGTTCTCAAATACTTTTAGGGATTATAATTTTCATATTAGGTATCATTAACTCAAATATAGTTCCCAATATTTTTTATAAACATTCCTTGATACCAAAATATGAATCCCATAAATCTAGTAACACATAGTTGTTTCCTTATTTTACAATGTTATTTGATACAAGTGATCACACCACCCATGGATGATATTTTTATAAGACGTGGAAAACTATATACATACAAGTCTACCATATTAAATTATAAATACAAAACATAGAAAAAATTTACGTATATCCTTCAAAATAATTCAAATATTAATTCTTCATATATAGGGGTAATGGAAAAAAATAAAGGTCGATATTGTATTCTCTGTAAGGGTTATATATAATGGAATCTATCATGAGAAAATAAGGAACAATCAATATGTCTAAGTGGATAAAAAACATATTAAATTAAATCAATAAGATTACTTCATTGAACTTTCATAGATAATTTCAATATGGAAATTATATGTATAATAGAAATAGAATTATCAATAAAGGAAATGTATAAATATAGACATTCAGGAACATTCAATCAAGGCCTGAACCATGTTATCATGAATCTCACTATTATGGCCTCTCAACTAAGAAATCATTCTTTATATATAGGTAGATACAAACAAAATACCCATATAATGTGGACTCATTTTTTGTCTCATGAGACCTATTAATTTTTTGAGGGGATATCTGTAACCAGTTCCCAGTTTTCACTTTCACATATTAAACATTCCTTATATTTAGAATTATTAATACAGTTCATTCATTATAATCCTTATAAGGCCACAATAATCCATATTGAATAAGGAATATAAACATCAATATTCCCCTTCATATGCAATAAAATTGTTAATAAAATTTGTTCAACTGATACCATAAATCTAAATAGTTTATGGAAAAGACAACATTATAGTAGTGTAATTGATCCATGATACTTAAAATATGGAAATGGGGGATAAAAATATGTCCAAGGTAGTGAGATCATGAAAATGATAATGACTATAAAACCATAAATAATTAAATATGAAATAAGACCATCAATTCATTATAAGTGATGTGTTTATAGTAAAACAAATCTATTTAGAAATAGAAAATAAAATATAAGTGAAACACTAAAAATAAATTCCTTTTAACATTGTTTAATAATTAATTTATAAATAACTTTAAAAATATATTTTATTATAATTATAAAATAATACCCTTCTCTTTGGGTATCTTTTAAAAATAAAAATTCAATGATTATTTAAAAATTATATTTTCTTGAAAATAAACATGGAAATTTATAAAGGAAGCTATAAACTAAATCACATCCATTGTAATGAGGAAATCTATTCATGCCATATATGAAAATGGAGAACATTCTTTTCATACTTTTTAAAAATGTTAAAAATTAGTTACTTAGAAACACTTTTAGAAATATTACTTTTAAAACATTGTACAAAAATTAAATGCTAGTAAAAAATTCTCTTTAAAAAATTTCAATAATATATAAAAACATTAGTAACATAATTTTAATGAGAAATTAAAAGGATGAAGAACTTATTAAACAAAAGATAAAATAAGGTTGTGTATTATTAAAAAAATAATCTCAATAATTTCATGTGGCGAATAGTGTAAAATGATAAAAATAAGTTAAAATTATATAAAAAACCAATTTTGAAAAATATAATTTGGGATTTAGGGACACATATCAAATAATTTCCCATAATGAGAAATTTAGCAGGTCAACCTTAAAATGAACTCTGTTTGGTACATAAACCCATACATATTTATAATCATTTGAATTAAACCATCTTAAAATATTAAACATGAATTTAAATTATAAATAAAATTAATAAACCATAATCCATGATATATTAACTCAAAATGGGGTTATATACACCATATATAAAAATATAGGTTCATAATACAAAGCACATCTCAAAAAATATTATTTGAGATAAAATTACCCTTTCCTTGGGTCTCCTCTTAATCATACATGTTCAATACTCATATATAAGGAATTTATATTATTTAAATACTTTATTAATAACAGTTTTAATCAATATTCCACTTTTTATAGACCCTTTATAATCATTTCAAAATCCATTCATTGAATAGTTTTTTCTTATTTTGATCACTTATGGTTTTTTGTTCAATTTCTCTAAAATTAATTCAGTATATTGTCCCTAGCTAATGGAGTTATGAATTTTTTACATAATTTACAAAAAAATAAAATTTAAAAAAATTAATTTAAATTAATTATATTTAATATTATAATCATCCATGCATTTTGGTAATAGAAAAATGAATCACATCACTTAGTGAAGGTGGTAGTCCAAACATATTACTAGTGATGTTATCATTTTCTAATAGGTGGAAGGGTAGAATGTATATGATATTTTATATTCCCAAAATCAAATTTTTCATAAAATCATATATATTCATTAATAATAAATTTATAATCATCCATGTAATGTGGTGATGAAAAATAAATTACAGCGTTATGTGTTAAGGGTAGGTTATACATATGCCCGAGAAATGTTTTCATTTTCCAAATTTTAGAAAGAATATGAATAAGTTTAATAAATCTAGAATAATAAAATTTATTTATATTGCTGATAGGTGTATTTTTATATGATTATGTATATATAATATTTTAGGGATGTATAAGAATAGATAATCATTGAATGATTCAGTTAATATGATCAACTCTTCAATGAGAGACCTCGTTTTCCTTACACCTTAAGAATTATTAGGATCATGTTAGGGTAATAACATGAGATAAATAATGATTTAGATTTAGATATAAATTATTTTGGGTAGTTATTGACGGAGCTATAGTTCTCGACATTTGTGAAAAAGTGAGGAGAAGTTGTTTCCTTTTATAAGTGAGGGGACGAGAACTCTTGTAATTATTCAATGTTTTAATATATTAAAATATATTACTCAGGATCAAGTGGAACCATGGAACCAAAAATAAGTTTCAAATATGTTATAGGGTATAGAAACAAAAATAATAATAATTATATTTGGGTAGTTTTTTGAGACATTTAAAGCTTTATCACCTAGTTAACCCTCTTAAACCCAACTTATCCTTAATTGTTGCAACTTAACTGTTTACCATGATAACGTATTTATGTTAACAAAAATAAAAGGGAAATTATAAAACATTATGAAATAATAATTCTAAATATTGAATTCATTTTTTCATACTTTGAATCTATTGAAATAAAAAGGTTAACATTAATATAAAAACAATATACACATGAAAAACAGTTTTCAGGAAAAAACTAATTTAAGAATAAAATTTATTTTTCCCTTTAAATAAAGTAAAAAAGTTATTTTATAAGAATTAAATTGTCTATATAATAAAAATTAAAGTTTTTAAACTGTTGGATGATGAAAAAACTGAATTTATCCTTCCGACCATACCACTACATGAAAAGTTAAACAAATAGTTTTAAATTTGAATAAAATAAAACTTATGTTCAAAAAAGTCAATCAAGGGTTACCAAATTAAAATTAATATTTTTTATTTAATTATTTAACTCTTTAGAAAAGTATTTTTTCATTAAAAACATTATATAATTCATTAAGTCATTATTACATCATAATACTTTCAGAAAAGTGAATGTTACTTTTTAAATCGTATTTTCACAATTCACCTAAAAACTACCATTTCTAAAAATCTAAAATAATAACTCCAAGATAAATTTGACCTGATTATTTTGAAAATTATATCAATTATTTAATATAATATTTATAAAATTATTCACAATTAATTAAAATATCCATGCACAAAATTCTATTAAATCATTTTTAAATAAAATATATTTTATAAGCATAAAATGACATTATTCTCATTACTTTTTTAATAACAATAATTAAATGAATGTTAGTCAATTAAATTATATATATATATAATATTTTTATATTATTATAATTATTTATAAATAGTCATTAATTCTGTATATTAATATAAAAATACCATTCACACAAAAAAACTATTTTGTAAAAATATCCCTTTTACCATGAAAATAATTTATTCCTTTACAACCAATTAATAATAAATATACAATATATTATTAATCATAATATGTAAAAACCCTAAAAAACAAATTTCATTATATTATTATTCCAAGACATACCCCCAAACTCAATGACCAGACCCTAACAATAAAATATCAATGATATTATTCAATGGATCATTTATGATTTGGGTTGTGTTTGGTGTCTGATGTAGATAATAGAGTTATTTGAAAAGAAAATATAAAATATTATCTAATGGTATCATATTATCCCAACCACTCACAAATTTCATCTTATAAGTTTAATTCATATATACTAACATGAATTTAAAATATAAAGTAATAAAATTAGATGTGGATTTTATCATGAACTATAATTTATTGGGTATGAACAAGAATACTTCTATACAATTGAATATATAAGAATAATATTTTCAAATGAGTTTCTGAAAATTTACCTTGGTATTTGAGTGATACTTTCTCTATAATACTTTAATGATTTACCTTTGGTTTTATTAAATTTTATAAATTCAATTATAATTGAGAGTGAAATTATAATAAAATTCACATACTTGATTTCTTTGCATTATATAAGAATGATTTCATCCTTAAATGTTTATAATCATGATCATGAGGAAATTTTCATTCCTGAAGCAATAAAATTAAATTTTAATTGAATATATTATTTACAAAATTAGAAAAATATATTCCTCCAATCTAAAACTGAAATGTATAGAAAACCCTATGATAATAACTAATATTAATAAAACATAATAAGAATTAATCTCAAAATATTAATTATAATATTAGATTAATTTAGAACTCCTCAAATATGATTGATAAAATTTGGACCCAAAAATCAAAAATGTTTTATCACTTATTCTTCTAATACCATCTCATTTTTTAACCACCAACAACATTTATCACACAAATATGTATATTCTAAAATTTTTTATTAAAAAATGTGATTTATTCATAAATAATATATAAAACAATTAGTAAAATTCACCAAGTAACACCATTTCATATCATATAATAACCTTAAAGGTTATCTATACATTCTTCCAAAAATATTGTTATAAAATCAATTTTCAAGGGGATTCATACCCTTTATTGTATATTTCAAAAATTCCTATTATCTAAATTTTACATACAACTAATTTTTTTTAGAAAAATAATTGGATGTTTTATATTATTCATCATAGAAAACTACAATAGATAAATACCCCTACATCATAATAATATATTCATCAATTTTAAATTAATTACCCTTAATATAAATCCTTAATGGCTACAAACATCCATGAGGTATATTATTAGATTTACATTTTTTATAGTAGGATAAATTGATATTCCATCTATGAAGAATATATTTCCATGAAAGTAAATGCAATGAATGAAACATTCATGATTACTAAATTTCCCATATAAATCTTTTTACTCTAAACTATTTAGGAATTATTCTCAAGTGATTCACTTTCAATTCATAATCATTAGTGTTTCATATGATATCATCAATATAATTTCTTGGGACGCGCCCGTAAGGGGCTCACGGCTCGAGAGCTCCCCTCAGCGCCGCCTCCTTCCGCTAGGGTTTCCACAGTGGTCTCCCTCGCGCTCGGCGTGCCTGGCACTTTCTCCGGTGAACTTGTGGTTTCGATCACCCCCTTTTCCCGCTGTTTTCCCTTATCAGCCTACTCCTCTTGATGGATAGGTTTTCTTAGCGGCGCGGTGCTGGTGCTCCAGATCCAGTATAAGGCCCCAGCCTTAAACCTTACTTAATCTTGAGTTATTACAAGATTACACATTGAGGATCTTTTCAGGTTTAGAGTTTTAGAGAATTAGATCATGAAACTTGCATTACATTCCACATTTAAACAAGGTGGTTACATAAAAGACAATATTCATTCTTCCCATCAATGGAAACCTATTTTAAAAAAACACGGATTCTTTCTTGACACATCCTTGACATTATCGTCACATCATGTACCTTTCCCTTGACCTGTGAAAAGCATTTCAAAAACTTGGGATGAGCATAAAAATCTCAGTAAGGGTTATAAAAATATGGAAAGGAAACATGAGTTCATATATACATAAGAATGAAATCATACTTTACCCATAAAACATAGGCATATCAAATCATGAATAAATCATAGAAAACATAATACATAAAGGTAACTTGAGGCATTCATAACATTCTTGCGTAGGGAGTAACCCTCTAGGTTACGTTTGGAATACCCATCATAGTATATTCCCTACATCTCTTCGTAGAAACCTTAATGTTTCACTCCTTCGCGTTACCCAATGCATTGGAGAGCTATATCGGGCTCACCCGCCCTTAGTTTATCACGGGACCACCCGTTCTTCAAAACAATGCCCAAGAACCATAACATAATCGTATCACATAAACATGAAAAAAGGAAACATGATATTTCCACATTTCAATCACAATATAACATTTTAGGATATTGAAATAATGAATCCATTCAAAAAGAAACCATTTCCAAAACCATTTAAAACATTTGATAAAGAGATTTTTGAATCAAAGTGTCCCATACCACCTTGAAGCTTTTAACATTTTAAACCATTAATATCCATATAAATAAATCCTTAAAACCATTTTGAAAACATGGATATTAATAAGAACAAATAATTAAAACATTTAAAATGATATTTTGGTTAAAGGGGTTTTACCAAAATCAGAGACACTTGAATACAATAATTGAGGAATAACATTTAGTCAGAACTTTATAATATCATGAGAATAAATGGATTCATGATATAATACTCCAAAGGATAGTATATACACCATATAAGAGTGAATTGGTGCATAACAACAATGAACCCTCAATAGAAATGTCAAATGTAATGAAATCCCTTATAAAGAAGGTATCCTTAAATTAAGGACAAATCAATCTCAAAAATATGTGTGACAAATATAAATACACCCAATATAAGTGGATATTAAGTGTAAAACAATAAAAGGTCATTCACAAATATTCAATGGATGACATATTCAATGACTACATGTTGAACCCAAAGAAATCGAAATTGGGTTAAAAAGTACCCTTGACAGCCTAACGACATCACATCAAAATGAGTTGATGAGAGATAAAAAGAGTATCTCATCACTTGGACATAAAATTTACATCAATAAGGATATATGAGAACATATCCCAACATAACAATATTTATATTAAAAGACCCAACAAAAGAAGTCTTTTAAAAAAAGAGGAGGGTGAAAGGTTCCCTTACTGACTTGGGTATCTTTCAAAACATACACCCCATGAAAGAAGGACAAAAGTTATTTGATTTAAATACTCATAAACAAAAGTATATTACACAAAGAGTAGAATAATGGGCAGTACATACACCACTCAAGGGAATTTGTGGCAAATGTAGCATAAATCTCACGGGAATAAAGGTGAGATGAAAAATCCCTCACGAAAACTCGGCAGCCTAACACTGCCACATAAAACTTCCGAATATGGATTGATGAGATCAAATAGGGTATCTCATCACATTAAAATATAATTTACAGCAAGAGTAATATAGAAGAACATCCCCCAACATTACAAAGAGGAGATTAAAAGAAGTGACATAAAGGAGAGTACTTAAAAAGAAAGAGAGGAGTAGGATCCCTTACCTCGGGTCCGACTTTACTCGATCGTTCTTTAATCTCCTGAATAATAAACTTGAGTTAATTTATAATTACTTAAGAACCTTTTTCAAGTTCATTATTACTTTTATACCACTTATTACCATGTCATAAACATTATGTAATCATTTAAGTTAATAATATTTGTTTTGCCGATATTTGGTTCTTAAGTCGAAAGTGGACTTCTTACAATTACATGTTGTTCGTGTGGCCAAATGTTTATTATATCCAGAATTGTATTCATTATATAGATATCATATATGTCATATATATCCAGTACATTCATGCATTTATAACATTACATAATCATTTAGAGGTAAGAAATGAAATGCACCGTTCATGGAGACGGTAAGCCGTACGTACGCATGAACGCTACTTTCATTTCTATTTCGTATTTTATAGAATGGAATAATAATGATATAAAGGTATATTATAATTCCAGTTTAATATCATATAAAATATCATATTTCCATCCTTTATACATCCCACATATGGTATTTAATGAATCAAATCACTTTGAGGGGGCGGTAGTCCGCACTTCCTTAAATGAAGATATCGCGTATACCCATAATGGAAGCCATAAAGGTAAGACAAAAATGAAAAATACAGAAGCATAAATAAAACATAAACATATTATATATCATATATAAAAATAGTGACATCATAATGGCCACCTTTGAAGGTGTTAAATGAGTATTGAACAATCATCGTTTCGGGAGGCAGAATTTCACCATCCACGGAAACCGTATGTTCTTTAACCATTTGATGTAGTTGTGTGAGAGTGTAGCTTGAATAAATCTTATAACAACATCCTAGTATATTTAAGATACTGGTGTTGTTACAAAAGAAGTAAATAAAAAGAGTTTAGGGGGTTGGAGAAGCAAAATAAAACAAATGAACATGAGAGAATGAATTACCTTTAAAAGTGTAACTCCTTTTGATTTGAGCCTAAAGGCTTCCATTGAAAGGATTCTGCCCAAAGGGAATACTCTAGGATGAGGAGAGAGATGTGGACAGAGTAAATGGGCAGTGGTTGGCCGAGCCAAAGGCTTGAGGAGTGTGTGAAATGAGGTAGAGGTGGGGGCCTTTTATAAGAGGAGAGGAGGGGCACTTTTAGAAAGTAAGAAATATTACTTTATTTGAAAATGTGTTTCGGTTTTAAAAGGTCCCACATTGATATAATTCGTGGATAAGGTGATAAGGCTTCTAAATCCACTCATCCAATAAGTTTTGGACATGTGTAGTTCATATATTTTACATTTTCTTCCCATTTTATTTAAATCATCAAATAATGATGTCATCGCTGCATCATTATTATGTCATAAATAATTTAATTTATTTAATGTCTAAAAATTATAAAAAAACTACTATGATGTAGGAAATCTGTTTAGCTTTCCAATGAATATTTATAATCAAAATTATGACTTGTATAACCCCACTTAAAAATTGTTTTAGTAAAACATATCATGTTTGTGTCAATTTTACTTTTACATTAAATAAAATGTTATTTATGTCATTTCCCAACCAAAGTGGATCCATGGGGTCCCCAAGTTGACCCATGGCTTGTCTTGGTCGGCCATGACACAACCAATAAGGTTGTGACATGTGTCTAGGTCATTTCATATTATTAAAGCATTATTTATACCTTAAACTACACTAATTACCAGTAATCGCGATTAAAAACTTAATAAGTTACTATTCACCAAAAAATTATTTTTATCCCATTGAACCACATTTTACTTCTTAATGACAACCATGTATGTCGGATTTTTTTAAATTCAAAACACATAAGTGGTAAAATTTCATTTAAACGAAAAATCAGCTTTTATAAGTACCACTTAGTGGTTTCACTATTCATCAAAAATTGAAGTTTTTCAGAAAAATCCCAAAAATTTACCCTAAGCTATATTTGATATTCTGAATTCAAAAATGAAGTCTTTTTTACTAAATTCAAAACATATTAGTCACATTAATTAATTTAATAATTAATTCCCGCTGTCAGAGCAAATAGCGTGTTTTTATAAAACAATAAGTATCAAAAGATTGACACTAGTTTAAGTCTGATTTCAAAGTGAAATTAATTCAAACGACCACTATTGGATTTAATGGTAAAAATATTTTCTAATTTCACTTTAAAACCAATTCAAAATATAATCTAATCATATAAATAAATTAGATTAAAAAGTGGTTTTGAATTAAAATACAACATTTTACACTATTCATTAAAAAAATGAACTTTATCGGAAAGATACCAAAAATTTACACAAAGTAAATTTTGATGTCCCGATTCTTAATAAGAGTTTTATTTGGTCCAAAAGAATGTTTAAGAGTGAACAAAACTATATTTAATGAAAGTTCTCCATCAAAAGATGATAAGTGAACCTTTAGTGAAAACTAGGGCATATACGCCTAAAATTGAATTCTTTCCGTATTTTAAGCCTTTATCTTTTATTGTATAAATGTAAAAACATTTAAAAAATATATATAATCATATTTTAGTTATTTCTATCCATTCCCGCCAATACAACGGCTACATGTTAACTATCATTTGAAATAATATTATTTTATTATTAGAGTGCAACGTAAGATTCCCAAGAAACTCATTGTTGCGTGTTGGGTACGCCATCGAGCATAGCGCCCCCTTTAAATTCATTTCAATATTTTATTCAAAAATATGGATAAATATGAAATGCCATATTCTTTATTTACCTGGGGTGTTACATCCTTCCCCCCTTTTGGGAATTGCGTCCTCGCAATTTTAAAATTGCGCTTGGAAACATCCTTGAAAGTCCCACATCGGAACAAAAGTCGGTAAAAAAAACACTTTAAAATAAAGAAAGATAAGTACAAAGGTCACCCGAGTTAACCCATACTAGGATTCCAAGTATGAAAATATGGACATGGAGGAAAAAACAAGGGGTCATGTTCTGATGGAGAGAGATAGAAAACATGTTTAGGAGAAAGTTAACCACGAGAAAATCACAAACTTGTGATGGGTTAAACGGTCTTTGATTCCCCAGTAGGAAAAGTTAATAGACAACATTTTTGTTTTAAGTTACTTTTTATTGAGGAATTTATTCATAAGGAAACATAATCACTTATCATATTGACTTTCAACTTTTATTAGATTCCTTACACAAACTCATATTTTCTCCAAAAGACGAGTATTTAGGAAGACTTGTTCACATTAAGAGTACTATAATCAACTTCTAGAGAATCACCTAATCCACAAAATAGAACTATATAATTCCCATGTCTTTAGACTTTAACCAAAACCAAACCCAAAAAGGCTAGTACAAGATCAGATAATCCAGAAAAGGATAACCCTTTATAAAAAGAAAATCTATCCTTAATCTCCAAAATTTGTCCAACAAAACCCAAAGTTCAACGAGGACCATTCTATAATCAATTTGTCCATAAAATTATTCAAAGTAAACCAATATAGGATTGAAACCCAAATATTTTAAGGATTTAGTCGCATAGTCTTCCAAGATAAATTGTAACATTTATCTCCAAACAATATCAATTGCTCCTAAAGTCTCGTTTTGAAAAGTAATTAACCTAATCACATATTCTCCATGATAGGTTAATCATTCTCATAAATAACCCAAAATCAACTTACTCTTAATTCATAAAATCATATAACTAGAATGAATCAGTCAAACTAACCAGGGACTTCTCGTAGTCCAGTGGTAGGCGATAAATACCAGTCGCACATTGGTTGTGGGTTCGATTCCCGCAGCTTTGTCCGACGCGACGGGATGTCACACGGTCTACGTGTTGTCCTTTTTCCAAAACTATAAAATTCTTAAAACATTCCCCAAAATGAGATAAAATATTCAAGAATAATCATAACATATTTTAACCTCAATTTTATCTCATTCCTTTCATTTTCCATCATATCATAGAGTAACCCATAATTACCTAAAAATTAAGTATCATATAAACCCTAATGGTCACCTTAATAATTATTACCTGAATTTCCACATCGAATTGGCCATCTCGTACCTGATGCATTAGAGAACTCACCAAGGTTGAAGTGGTTGATCATGACTCCTTGATATTTGGTTTAGAACAACCACGAGTTTCCTCATTGAATCCTCCATTTTATTTAGTATCTTAATCATAGAACCACCACAGTTTCCTTCAAACCTGTTGTCTCTTTGGTGCCTGCTAGATCCATCCATTCACTAAAAATAGAAATGTCAGTGTGAGTATATCAACAAAACCATCATGTACTAATGAGTAAGATAGACAATAAGATATACTTACTCATTCACTTTATCTAAAACTAAGACTCTTTCTGAAATCCTAACCATTATGGTAATTGTCAATTATGCATAAAGAATACCCTAACCTCTAAAGTTATCTAAACCGACCTTTGATACCAACTATAATGCCCCAGGCTTAAACCTTACTTAATATTGAGTTATTACAAGATTACACATTGAGGATCTTTTCAGGTTTAGAGTTTTAGAGAATTAGATCATGAAACTTGCATTACATTCCACATTTAAACAAGGTGGTTACATAAAAGACAATATTCATTCTTCCCATCAATGGAAACCTATTTTAAAAAAACACGGATTCTTTCTTGACACATCCTTGACACTATCGTCACATCATGTACCTTTCCCTTGACTTGTGAAAAGCATTTCAAAAACTTGGTATGAGCATAAAAAGCTCAGTAAGGGTTATAAAAATATGGAAAGGAAACATGAGTTCATATATACATAAGAATGAAATCATACTTTACCCATAAAACATAGGCATATCAAATCATGAATAAATCATAGAAAACATAAGACATAAAGGTAACTTGAGGCATTCATAACATTCTTGCGTAGGGAGTAACCCTCTTGGTTACGTTTGGAATACCCATCACAGTATATTCCCTAAATCTCTTCGGAGAAACCTTAACGTTTCACTCCTTCGCGTTACCCAATGCATTGGAGAGCTATATCGGGCTCACCCGCCCTTAGTTTATCACGGAACCACCCGTTCTTGATAACAATTCCCAAGAACCATAACATAATCGTATCACATAAACATGAATAAAAAAACATGATATTTCCACATTTCAATCACAATATAACATTTTAGGATATTGAAATAATGAATCCATTCAAAAAGAAACCATTTCCAAAACCATTTAAAACATTTAATAAAGAGATTTTTGAATCAAAGTGTCCCATACCACCTTGAAGCTTTTAACATTTTAAACCATTAATATCCATATAAATAAATCCTTAAAACCATTTTGAAAACATGGATATTAATAAGAACAAATAATTAAAACATTTAAAACGATATTTTGGTTAAAGGGGTTTTACCAAAATCAGAGACACTTGAATACAATAATTGAGGAATAACATTTAGTCAGGACTTTATAATATCATGAGAATAAATGGATTCATGATATAATACTCCAAAGGATAGTATATACACCATATAAGAGTGAATTGGTGCATAACAACAATGAACCCTCAATAGAAATGTCAAATGTAATGAAATCCCTTATAAAGAAGGTATCCTTAAATTAATGACAAATCAATATCAAAAATATGTGTGAAAAATATAAATACACCCAATATAAGTGGATATTAATTGTAAAACAATAAAAGGTCATTCACACATATTCAATGGATGACATATTCAATGACTACATGTTGAACCCAAAGAAATCGAAATTGGGTTAAAAAGTACCCTTGATAGCCTAACGGCATCACATCAAAATGAGTTGATGAGAGATAAAAAGAGTATCTCATAACTTGGACATAAAATTTACATCAATAAGGATATATGAGAACAAATCCCAACATAACAATATGTAGATTAAAAGACCCAACAAAAGAAGTCTTTTAAAAAAAGAGGAGGGTGAAAGGTTCCCTTACCGACTTGGGTATCTTTCAAAACATACACCCCATGAAAGAAGGACAAAAGATCATTGATGTAAATAATCATAAACGAAATTATATTACACAAAGAGTAGAATAATGGGCAGTACATACACCACTCAAGGGAATTTTTGGCAAATGTAGCATAAATCTCACGAGAATAAAAGTGAGATGAAAAATCCCTCATGAAAACTCGGCAGCCTAACGCTGCCACATAAAACTTCCGAATATGGATTGATGAGATCAAATAGGGTATCTCATCACATTAAAATATAATGTACAGCAAGAGGAATATATAAGATTATCCCCCAACATTACAAAGAGGAGATTAAAAGAAGTGACATAAAGGAGAGTACTTAAAAAGAAAGAGAGGAGTAGGATCCCTTACCTCGGGTCCGACTTGACTCGATCGTTCTTTAATCTCCTGAATAATAAACATGAGTTAATTTATAATTACTTAAGAACCTTTTTCAAGTTCATTATTACTTTTATACCACTTATTACCATGTCATAAACATTATGTAATCATTTAAGTTAATAATATTTGTTTTGCCGATATTTGCTTCTTAAGTCGAAAGTGGACTTCTTACAATTACATGTTGTTCGTGTGGCCAACTGTTTATTATATCCAGAATTGTATTCATTATATAGATATCATATATGTCATATATATCCAGTACATGCATGCATTTATAACATTACATAATCATTTAGAGGTAAGAAATGAAATGCACCGTTCATGGAGACGGTAAGCCGTACGTACGCATGAACGCTACTTTCATTTCTATTTCTTATTTTATAGAATGGAATAATAATGATATAAAGGTATATTATAATTCCAGTATAATATCATATATAATATCATATTTCCATCCTTTATACATCCCACATATGGTATTTAACGAATCAAATCACTTTGAGGGGGCGGTAGTCCGCACTTCCTTAAATGAAGATATCGTGTATACCCATAATGGAAGCCATAAAGGTAAGACAAAATTGAAAAATACAGAAGCATAAATAAAACATAAACATATTATATATCATATATAAAAATAGTGACATCATAATGGCCACCTTTGAAGGTGTTAAATGAGTATTGAACAATCATCGTTTCAGGAGGCAGAATTTCACCATCCACGGAAACCGTGTGTTCTTTAACCATTTTATGTAGTTTTGTGAGAGTGTAGCTCGAATAAATCTTATAAAAACATCCTAGTATATTGAAGATACTTTTTTTGTTACAAAAGAAGTAAATAAAAAGAGTTTAGGGGGTTGGAGAAGCAAAATAAAACAAATGAACATGAGAGAATGAATTACCTTTAAAAGTGTAACTCCTTTTGATTTGAGCCTAAAGGCTTCCATTGAAAGGATTCTGCCCAAAGGGAATCCTCTAGGATGAGGAGAGAGATTTGGAGAGAGTAAATGGGCAGGGGTTGGCCGAGCCAAAGGCTTGAGGAGTGTGTGAAATGAGGTAGAGGTGGGGGCCTTTTATAAGAGAAGAGGAGGGGAACTTTTGGAAAGTAAGAAATATTACTTTATTTGAAAATGTTTTTCGGTTTTAAAAGGTCCCACATTGATATAATTCGTGGATAAGGTGATAAGGCTTCGAAATCCACTCATCCAATAAGTTTTGGACATGTGTAGTTCATATATTTTACATTATCTTTCCATTTTATTTAAATCGTCAAATAATGATGTCATCGCTGCATCATTATTATGTCATAAATAATTTAATTTATTTAATGTATAAAAATTATAAAAAAAATACTATGATGTAGGAAATATTTTTAGATTTCTAATGAATATTTATAATCAAAATGATGACTTGTATAACCCCACTTAAAAATTGTTTTAGTAAAACATATCATGTTTGTGTCAATTTTACTTTTACATTAAATAAAATGTTATTTATGTCATTTCCCAACCAATGTGGATCCATGGGGTCCCCAAGTTGACCCATGGCTTGTCTTGGTCGGCCATGACACAACCAATAAGGTTGGGACATGTGTCTAGGTCATTTCATTTTATTATAGCATTATTTATACCTTAAACTACACTAATTACCACTAATCGCGATTAAAAACTTAATAAGTTACTATTCACCAAAAAATTATTTTTATCCCATTGAACCACATTTTACTACTTAATGACAACCATGTATGTCGGATTTTTTTAAATTCAAAACACATAAGTGGTAAAATTTCATTTAAACGAAAAATCAGCTTTTATAAGTACCACTTAGTGGTTTCACTATTCATCAAAAATTGAAGTTTTTCAGAAAAATCCCAAAAATTCACCCTAAGCTATATTTGATATTCCGAATTCAAAAATAAAGTCCATTTTACAAAATTCAAAACATATTAGTCACATTAATTAATTTAATAATTAATTCCCGCTGTCCGAGCAAATAGCGTGTTTTTATAAAACAATAAGTATCAAAAGATTGACACTAGTTTAAGTCTGATTTCAAAGTGAAATTAATTCAAACGACCACTATTGGATTTAATGGTAAAAATATTTTCTAATTTCACTTTAAAACCAATTCAAAATATAATCTAATCATATAAATAAATTAGATTAAAAAGTGGTTTTGAATTAAAATACAACATTTTACACTATTCATTAAAAAATGAACTTTATCGGAAAGATACCAAAAATTTACACAAAGTAAATTTTGATGTCCCGATTCTTAATAAGAGTTTTATTTGGTCCAAAAGAATGTTTAAGAGTGAAAAAAACTATATTTAATGACGGTTCTCCATCAAAAGGTGATAAGTGAACCTTTAGTGAAAACTAGGGCATATACGCCTAAAATTGAATTCTTTCCGTATTTTAAGCCTTTATCTTTTATTGTATAAATGTAAAAACATTTAAAAAACATATATAATCATAATTTAGTTATTTCTATCCATTCCCACCAATACAACGGCTACATTTTAACTATCATTTGAAATAATATTATTTTATTATTAGAGTGCAACGTAAGATTCCCAAGAAACTCATTGTTGCGTGTTGGGTATGCCATCGAGCATAGCGTCCCCTTTAAAGTCATTTCAATATTTTATTCACAAATATGGATAAATATGAAATGCCATATTCTTTATTTACCTGGGGTGTTACATCCAGTCACTGGAAGTCTCTGCCTGGCTTCCACTATGTGCGGGTGGTGTTCTGCTTCGTTCCTTGAGCTTGAAATGGTTGGCGGTGACGGGCTCTGGATTGCAGGAAGTTGTTTCCTTGATGGTGGATTGTTGGTGAGGGAAATGATGGTGAATCTCATCCATGCAAGCTTTGATCTCTAGATCTGCTTCTTTGGAGGCTACGCAATGATTTTGGAAGGTAGGGTTTGGCTGATGTTGGTGTTCCTCTCGCGGTATGGATTTGTTCTCGATTTTTTCATTTTTGTTTTTTCGGACCTTCTCAAGGTGTTTAATATGGTGTCGTTATGTGCTCTCATCTCTCGTTTTGATGAGGAGATTTTGAAATCCGAAGGAGTTTTTATTTCTTGTAATGTTATGATTGTGCTGATGGTTCTCGATGGTGTGGCGTAGCGGAGATTTCCACTGATGGATGTGGTCATGCTGGTTTTTGGTGAAGGTGGAGTGATTTTGTTTTGGGGTTTTGTTGTTAGTGACTGGTATCAGAATCAGTTAATGGTGGATTTGACGAAGTTTTTGTTGGAGATGACTGACTCCGATGGAAAGGCTTATCGGTGATTTGGTTTGAAGACATGGGATGACGATGTGGTCCTGATGGTTGGTTTTTCTAACATTCTACTCCGGTGGGGGGCGCCCGATGGATGGGTTCACGGCTCGAGGCGGTAGACTCGAGGTGTATGGTGTTGATGGTACGTGATTTGGGTTGGAATTTGACCGGTTTTGAAATTTGAATTTTGAATGTTGAAATGTATGTTCATTTATGTCATGTTATGGTTACTGGTGACCCATAAACTGACTTCTTAGAAAATGAAAAAAATGGATTCCAGGTATATGATATCATCAATAAAAACCACAACTAAATAAACAAGGTAATAACTGTATTGACAACAAGAGTTTATTCTCTTTCTTATTCAAGGATACATCCCCTAGAAAAGGCAAAAACATTGTTATCCAAAACTATTTAGGAATATTTGTTCAAGTATTAAAAATCCCTAAAGGGAATTAAATTAATCTCTGGGATTATAATAATCATGTTAGCTATGTAATTATGAAATCTAGTTCCCAAGGATCCTATTAAAATTCCACTGATACCAACTATAGAATCCCCCTACTCTAGTTTCCCAGATTTGGTTCTTAATTATTTTGTTGGAATGAGATACAGGGGATCACACCATCCAAAATTGATAAGTTTAGAATTCATGAAATCAACACACAAACATGACTTCAATATTACATTATAAATTGAAATCATAAAAAAACCCAAATTATGAATTCATTAAAATCATTGAAATATTTTTATTCATATCATGGTTAAATTAATACAAATAAAGGGTGAGTTCAGATGCTCAGTACGGGTTTTTTACAACCAAAGATATCTTTCGTAAATACGAAATAATCAACAAGCTACATGTGGTAATGAAAACACAACATATTAAATCAACAAAAAAATTCAATAAAACCCTTGGTTAATATCATCATATAAATCACACTAATAATAGAAACTAAAATGTAATGCCCCAACCCTAGTTACCCAGAGTCAGTGCATTATTACATAACATTGGCATGATCACAAAAGATCAAGTCTCGAAATACCGATTAGTTTAGTAGCCTGGGAATCACTAGATACATTCATAAAGTTTACATTACATCATAAAGTGAAAAACTACAACAACATATTGTCTCCATAGACCATAATCATATCCCCTCATACTATCCCTAAAGGTCATTCATAAAATACATC
Source organism: Viscum album (assembly GCA_963277665.1). Taxonomy (NCBI): domain Eukaryota; kingdom Viridiplantae; phylum Streptophyta; class Magnoliopsida; order Santalales; family Viscaceae; genus Viscum; species Viscum album. The sequence continues at coordinate 1,519,501,965 of OY728131.1, forward strand.
TTCACATCCTGGGAAAAATAAAACATAGAATGGGGTGATCTCATATGCCCAGTAAGGATAACAATATATGGGAAACTTTCATAAATAAGCGTAAACATTTTAGGCAGTGTATAACAAAAACCAAATCCTTTTAAACTTGAAATTCAGCATAATATGGCAGAAATAAAATTAAATAATTCCCTTTACTTAGTCACATGGATATTCTACTAATCGAATAGTCACATGCAATATCAATAACCACTTTCATAATGATGGAATGCATAATGCCAGAATATCATAACCACATAGTCAAGGCCTTGTGGCAAGACTACAAATAAAATTTTTTCAAGGCCTTGTTCCAAGACACTAGTTTGTCTCATGAGACCTATCAATTCATCGAGGAGCTATAGCGGGTTCCACCCGTCACTTATTAAGTCCAATTCATTCCTAATATGAACAGGTTTAAACATAACATAAACATTCGTATTAAAACTAGCATATGAAATGTCAATACTTTCTCCATAAACTATGAATGGTATAAAAATAACAAATCCACATTCAAACATATCACAAAACCTTCAATACAATATGGATGTTTTGTTCATAATAAATCAACTTAAAATGAGCTTAAAATCCATCAAAGGATGTTGACATAGATGAAATCAAAACTATTAGAGAGAAATATATCTTTTTTTGAAATCATTTAAAAGTCACATAATTATAAAAGGAAAAATTTACATTGAAAATATTCTTATAAACTTGTAAGGGAAGATTCTACGATTTTATAACGGTGTAAAATAGCCAAACCCTCCATATAAGTTTAAAAAATACATTCTTACCTTAATTCTATTGAAAAGGTTAAAAATGACCTTGTTGGGAAAACGAAAAAAAGATTCCATTACAAAAATATTATAAAAAGTCAAACAATGTAATAAATGACTTTAACACATATTGTATAAAATATTAATAATGTTTTGAAATGCATTTTTAAGACACATGGATGTGGATGATAAAGAGGTCCCAGTAGATAATTACGTATAAACAGCCTCAGATAATGAAGAGATTGTGGAATAAATACTTACCTTGTACTTTTCCTTGGTCGAGGGTAGGTTAACCTCTTGTATAATGGTGAAATAATTATTATTAAATTATTCAATAATTATATACATTAATATGATATCATATATGATCTTTTAACATTGCTTTGTTAATAATATCTTAGTATTATCATCGTTTCGGGTGTTAACATACTCATTTTATTTTATATATTTTGTTACATAATCAATGTTTGTTATGGATAGGGTGTATCTTATTAATATCTAGAATGAAATAAATTCCTTAAACATTATTTTTAATCATCAAATGAGAATTACACTTCAATGGATATGATGGGGAATGAATCTCATCACGTTCGTGGAGACGGTAGTTCGTACGTACGCACGGGCAACAATATCATTATTTTGATATTAAAATAATATATAATTGGATGGTATATCATATATACATTATCATTATCATGCTATATTTATTATTTACATCAATTACACATCACTATCATACCCATCCAAATATTAATGTTTTGAATAACAATTACACCATGACGTGGAGACGGTAAGCCTTACGTACACATGTATGGTGACATGTCATTCAAAGGATGGATAGAATAATGAATATGGTTGTACCATATTTATAATAATATCACAGTATGTAGAAGATACTGGAGTTATTATTTTATAATGGAAATAAAAAATAATGAAAAAGTGGAAGAAGAAAGAAACATGAAAGAGGGTGGTGAAATCATTACCTTTTCATTGGGTTCTTCTTTTTAATTTGATAAAAAGGGATCCTTATGATGGCTTTCTGATCAAACTAAAGACTCTAGGTTGAATTGAAGGAAGTTGAGAGGGTATTTTGGTAGGTTTTGGTGGAGCCAAAAGGCTTTGAAGTTGTGAATTATAGAGAAGGTGGAGTTACCTTTTATAAGAGGGGTGAGGGGTACCTTTGGAAAAGCTTGAAATATTAATTTGTAAAAAAATTTGTATTCAGTTTGTAATGGATAAAAAGTGTATTATGTAAAGTTAAAGGTGATTATATGTCTAAAACCACTCAACCAATAGGTTTTAGACAGGTTTGGGTCACTATATTAACTTTATCTTTTTTATTTAACTCTTAGTAAAATAGTTTGACATTTACGATACCTCTTTGTATTTTTATATTATATAGTTAATAAACTTACCATATACTTCCAAGAAAATCCCAAGTGGATCATTATTAATATATATTACCTTATCTAAGTCATTCAGCCTATCCATAGATTTTTAGTAATAGAATATCAATTAATAATATAATATTTGTTTTAAATACTCCTTTATGTCAATTTTGACACTATTTAGTAATTGATTTTTTAAAGTTCTAAAAACTTTATTAATATGAAATAAATTCATTTAATCAAACCTAACATGTCATATTAACCTATAAAATTAGAATATGGCATCAAAATTTTCAAATTATATTTATTTTAACATTTATAATACCATTTACTTGATTCTTTCATTAATAAGTAAAATACAGCATCATCATTATATCATAAATACATTTAATTATTCAATGTATAAAATTTTTAAATAAAATATAATTATGTAATTTATATCATTCTAATGAATACTTATATTATAAGATATATAATATATAACTCTATGTAAAAATTGTTATACTAAAAGATATATACTTATGTCATTTTTGTTTTTACTTTAACTTAATTAATATAAAGTGTCATTATCACATAAAAGTGGCTCCATGGGGTCCCAAAATGGACCCAAATATACCCATGGTCGGAAATGTATCAACCAATAGGGTTATGACACGTTTTAGGGTAATTTAATATTATTATAATATTATTTGTTTACCATTATTTATCGGATTTACCATTTAACCGTGGTAAATAAAATAATTACCGAAGTAATTATTCAAAATTTCTAAAAATAAAAGTTACATATTTAAACTATTTGGACCTTCTAATTAAAAATATGAAATCAATTTTTCTAAATTCATACCACATAAGTGGCAGAAATTAATTTAAAATTAATTCCCATAGTTAAAACATAAACCATGTTTAAAAAAAATCATAACTATCAAAAGATTGACACTTGTTTATGAATAGTTTAAATGTAAAATTACATAAAATTACCAACATTGGATTAAATGGTAAAAATATATTCTAATTATACTTTAAATTCACCCAAATTCATAATTTATCACTATTAATTATTTCGATTAAAAAAGTTGTTTTTAATTAAAATTTAGTAATTTTTACTATTCATCAAAATATGAAAGTTATCAGAAAAGTACCAAAAATTCACCCTATGCTAATTTCAATATTCCAAGTCCAAAAATGAAATCCATTTTGAAAGATAAAATTTATAAAATTTCAAAAATTGTGTATTACTATTCATAACGGCTAGTTTGATTGGTTGTGGTGTGTGTTAGAACTTGACGTTGCGTACAACACATGCTACTGTATTATTCAAAGAGAAGCATATCATGGAATCTTGGGGTGTTACATTCTCCCCTCCTTTAAATAATTTCATCCTCAAAATTTCTAGAATATTACTGCGTAAAAAGACACGGGTGGTTCTACATAATAAGTTCCTTGGGTTCCCATGTTTCCTCTTCCATCTTAAGGTTTCTCCATAGAAGTTTTACCAGACGAGTCATCCAGTTTCTCATCACTTGTTCTCTAGTATCATGAATCCTTATGGGATCTTCTCAATAAGATAGATCGGGTTCTTGTCCTTCTTCCTCATAGGTGAGTACATGCATTGGTTCAGGCATGTATTTTCTCAACAGTGATACTTGGAACACATCATGAACATTGGAGAGACTTGGTGGCATTTCCAAATGGTAAGCTACAGCCCGAATTTGTTCTAAAATTTTGAAAGGTCCGATGTAATTGGGACTCAATTTACCTTTCTTATCGAAACGTATAACTCCGTTCCATGGAGATACCTTCATGAAAACAAGATCTCCTACCTGAAATTCCAAATCCTTCCTTCAGTTGTCAGTATAGCTCTTTAGCCTACTTTGAGTTTCGTTGATGTGGTTTTGGATTACCTTTACCTTTTCCATTATTTCCTCAACATGTTCAGGGCCTACAAGTTTTCTTTCACCAACATCATCCCAACAGGTTGGTGTGCGATATCTCTTTTCATATAACGCTTCATATGGTACCATCCAAATACTTGAATGGAAGCTATTGTTATAGGAAAATTCCACCATAGGTAAATATTGATCACACATACCGTGAAAGTCATGTGATAAATATCTCAACATGTCTTCTAAGGTTTTAATAGTCCATTCTAATTTTCCATCAGTTTGGGGTGGTAGGTAGTTCTCAAATGAAGTTCAGTATCTAAGGCTTTCTGAAGAATTTTCCAGAATTTCGAAGTAAAACAGGAATCATGATTATAAACAATTGATATGGGTACTCCATGAAGCCTCACAACTTCATTAATATATAGTCGTGCTAGATGTTCAAGTGGAAAATCTTCCCTTATAGCAAGAAAATGACTTGACTTGGTAAGATGATCAACAATGACCCATATTGCATCGTTCCTTCTTAGAATCTTTGGTAGTCCCATGACCAAGGACATCGTGATATTATCCCATTTCGACTCAATTATGGGAAGAGGTTTCATGACTCCTCTAGACTATTGCCTTCCAGCTTTCACATGTTGATAAACCATACATCTTGATAGAAAATCAGCAGTATCCTTTTTCATGGGGTCCCACCAAAAATGTTCCTTCAAATATCTATACATTTTGGTGTTCCTAGGGTGTATAGAGAAATTGGAACTATGAGAATCATCCAATAATTCCCTTTTTAGATCAGGTATATCAAGGAAACAAAGTATCTTCACAAATTTTAAAATTCCTTCTTCATACACAAAGTCCCTCAATATCCCATCATTCACAGCTTTAATCTTCTTTTGAAATTCTTCATCATCGGTCTGATAACTCTTAATCCTTTCTAATAAAGAAGGTTTGGCAACCATTTGAAAATGTATCGATGTTTCACCTTCCATGGTTATTACCATATCCAAATTTACTAGATCCATGAAAATTGGATCCCTTTCAACCCTCATTTTGTTCAAAACTCCATGATACTTTTTGTTCAAAGCATCTTCCACCTTATTTTCCTTCCCCAGGTAGTAGTGTATCATGAAATCATAATCCTTGAGTAGTTCAATCCATCGCCTTTGACTCATGTTGATTTCTTTCTATGAGAAAATATACTTCAAACTCTTGTGATCGGTATATATCTCACATTTTTCACCATAGAGATAATGTATCCATATCTTCAAATCAAAGATTACAGTTGTTAACTCAATATCATGAGTAAGATAGTTTTTCTCATGAATTTTCAGCTATTGTGATGCATATTCAATAACCCTATCATTCTATATAAGGACACAACCAAGTCCTTTCTTCTATGAATCACTATAAATAAAGAACCCATCATTCCACGATGGTAGAGTCAATATAGGAGCATTGACTAATCTTCTCTTCAGTTCTTCAAAACATTATTTACACTCTTTTTTTCCAAACAAATTTAAACCCTTTACGTGTGAGCTTAATTAATGGGTTAGCCAATCGAGAAAAATTCTGGACGAAAATCGGTAATAACTTGCTAAACCAATAAAACTGTGTACCTCAGTTATACACGTCGGTGATGGCCATTCATGGATTGCCTTGGTCTTAGAAGGATCAATGGAAATTCCATCCTTAGAGACATTATAACCAAGAAAAGAAGTCTCCTAAAGCTAGAATTCATACTTTCTAAACTTCACATATAATTCATTTCTTCTAAGAGTCTTTAGGATAATTCACAAGTGATTTTCATGATCTTCATAGATTTGGGTATATACCAAGATATCATCAAAAAATCCACCACAAAATCATCGAGATATTTCTTGAATACTCTATTCATTAGATCCATGAAAAGAGAGGGTGCATCAGTCAGCCCAAAGGGCATTACTGTAAACTCATAATGCACGTACCTGGTTTGAAATGTTGTCTTTGGAAAGTCTTCCTTCTTTACACACAACTAATTTTATCCAGATCGAAGGTCAATATTTGAAAATTATTGATCTCCATGCAGTTGGTCAAATAAATCATCAATGTGAGGTAGGGGATACTTGTTCTTTATTGTTATAGCATTGATTTCCCGATAGTCGATAAATAACCTCATAGATCCATCTTTCTTCTTAACAAAAAGGACAGGGGCTCCCCATAGAGAAACACTAGGGAGAATAAATCACTTATTTCTAAATTAATCTAGTTGTTTATTTAGTTCAACTAATTCCATTGTGGCCATTCTATAAGGGGTCGTCAATATGGGCCTTGAACCAGGAATTAAATCCATGGAAAACTCAATTTCTCATTCTGGAGGATGTCCAGGTAAATCTTCAAGAAACACATCTAAATATTCTTTCACAATAGGTAGATCCTCTATTTGAACATTCCTTTCCTAACTCACAGTTATTTCATTCTCTTACTCCCCGATAATTGAATTTAATTAAGCTATTGGGGGTGGATCTAGATAAGAATCAGGTGGTGATGATTCTTCTATAAAGATAAGGTGTTCTTTATCATCATCATAAAAAATCGTAGCCTCCTTATTATTACAATAAATCTTAGCATCATGGTCCGAAATCCAATCCATATCAATGATTATATCAAATTCAATCATAGGTATAACGATGATATCAGTGGATAAAGAACATTTATATGCCCTAATGGGAACTGGTTCACAGAACATTGTAGCAATGATACTTCCCTTAGGAATTTTGACTGGAAACTTCCTTGTTAAATCAAATTGAAAATATCTAATTTTCATAGAAAAATGGGAATATATGAAACATTACAATGATCTAGAATCAAATAAAGAATTTTCTAAACTTGAGGAAACCATTAAATTACCTACCACCACATCTTTTGGATCTTCTACCTCAGCAGTAGTGATAGAATAATCTTGTCCATGATCCCTTGGCCTTTTCTTAGGTAATTTCCCCTGATGCTTAGGGAATTCATTTTCATAATGTCCCATACCCTTGAAATTATATCATTGAACATCGATAGCTTTTTTCTTCCCCTTGAAATCATAAGATTGGTGGCCTTTTCCACAACACTTGTAACCAACTCCCATTACCTTCAAGCAAGTACGAGGGTGTTTCATCCCACATTTACTACTGGATGGATATTAAAATTTTCCCTTCTTCCCCATATTTTCATTCCCTAAGTGATCAGAAGATCTCTTCTTCTCTTTCTTAGCTTTAAAGTCATAAGACTTAGATAATTCCTTTTTTGTCCTGATAGCACATAAGACAATATCTTCGTACGACGAGAAGGATTGTGAGACTAATGATCGATGGAGAAATGGTTTTAACCCATCAAAGAAACAATAAATATTACTCCTTGGGTTACGTATATAATTTGTTTCATGCCTCGCTAACCTTGTAATGTTAGCCTCATATTTTGCGACATTCTCATTCTCATTTTGCCTCAGACTCAGAAATTGCTCTTTCATATCTGCTCGATGGTTATGGGGAAAGTATTTTTCTATGAAAATCTCTTGGAACTCCCTCCATGCTATATTTGATACTTCATCATCCTCCTTTTTGTTTTTAATCAATGACCACCAATGGTCGGCATCTCCAGTGAGGCAGTATACTACCATGACAACTTTTTCCCCTTCACTAATCCCCAAGGCATGTAATATTTTCTCAGAAAAATTTATCCCTTGATCAGATACTAATGGATTTGTAATCCCATTGAATGCCTGTGATTTTTTCCTCATGAAGCAATCTAACATTTATCCTCCACGCTATGGATATGGGTGCTCCATACGGGTAAGGTTATTATTAATAACCTGAGTGAGTTGTCCCAGTATGATGATTAGTTGATCAGCACAAGTTGAATCACCAGCTCTACTATAATTATCTTGAGAAGGAGGGAAATACCTACATTGAGTGTGTTCATTTATATGGTTTACATTTCATCCACTGGGTTCCATTTATAAAAAATTTCATACACAAGATTAGTTTATTAATCACAATGCATAAATCCAAACTTGTAAAACACTCAACATGAATTGAACAGTTTATGAATATAATCCATAATCATAAAAATATTTTCATTGAGGATGTATATACTCAGAAAACCTTCATAATGGTTTGTAAAGAAAATGATAATTATCCTATGAATATCCCACAGGAGTGTCGTAACCAAGAGTATAGCAAGGCTTGTTGTCATGCACCAGTTCTGGTTCGAGTCTAGCTCAAATCAGTGTTTTCGGTTTTTACCCCTATCTATGCCAGAGCCGCCTCTACCTGCTCGTATCCAGACAGGGATTTATTGCTCTGAAAACTCAGAAAATCTCTACAATATCCAAATTCTAAGAAGTTATTAAATACTAATCCTCAAAGTTCATCTTAGGTCTATGTGCTCTAATCAGAGTTTATCTAAATCTAGATTCCAATGTTTGTAATAAACTTCTTCTAATACCAACTGTAATGCCCCAACCCCAGTTACCTAGAGTCTGTGCATTATTACATAACATTTTCATGATCACAAAAGATCATGCCTCAAATGACCGATTAGTTTAGTCTCCTTGGAATCACTAGATACATTCATAAATTTTACATTACATAATAAAGTGAAAAACTTCAACAACATATTTTCTCTATAGACCACACTCATATCCCCTCATACTATCTCTGCTGGTCTTTCATAAAATACTTCTTCACATCCTAGTAAAAATAAAACATAGAAAGGGGTGAGCTCAGATGCCCAGAAAGGATAACAATATAGCAGAAACTTTCCTAAATAAGCATAAACATTTAAGGTAGTGTATAACTAAAACAAAAGCCTTTTAAACTTGAACTTCTGCATAATATGGAATAAATAAAATGAAATAATTCCATTTACTTATTCACATGGATGTTATACTAATTGAATAATCTAATACAAAATCAATAACCACTTTTATAATGATGGAATGCATAATACCGGACTATCATAACCATATATTCAAGGCCTTGTGCCAAGACTACAAATAAGATTTTTTCAAGGCCTTATGCCAAGACACTAGTTTGTCTCATTAGATCTACCGATAAATCGAGGAGCTATAGCGGGCTCCACATGTCACTTATTAAGTCCAATTCATTCCTCATATGAACAGGTTTAAACATAACATAATCATTTGTAATAAAACTGGAATAAAAAATGTCATTACTTTCTCCATAAAATATGAATGGTATAAAAATAAAACATCCACAATCAAACATATCACAAATCCTTAAATACAATATGCACGTTTTGTATCATAAAAAATCAACTTCAAATAAGCTTAAAATCCATCAAAGGATGTTGACTTTAATAAAATCCAAACTATTTGAGAGAAATATCTCTTTTTTGAAATCATTTAAAAGTCACATAATTATAAAAGGAAACATTTACTTTGAAAATATTCTTATAAACTTGTAAGGGAAGATTCGACGATTTTATAATGGTAGAAAATAGCTGCACCCCCCGTATAAGTTAAAAAAAGACATTCGTACCTTAATTCTGTCGAAAAGGTTAAAAAGGAACCTGTTTGGAAAACGACAGAAATATTCCTTTATAAACATATTATAAAAAGTCAAATAAGGGTATAAATGACTTCTACCAATATTCTATAAAATTGTAAGAATGTTTTGAAATACATAATTAAGAATCATGGATGTGGATGATAAAGAGGTCCCAGTAGATAATTATGTATAAACAACCTCAGATAATGAAGATATTGTGAAATAAACTCTTACCATGTACTTTTCCTTAGTTGAGGGTAGGTTAACCTCTGTTATAATGGTGAAATAATTTTTATTAAATTATACAAGAATAATATACATTAATATGATATCATATATGATCTTTTAACATTTAATTGTTAATAATATATTAGTATTATCGTCGTTTCTGGTGTTAACTTACCCATTTTATTTTATATGTTTTGTTACATAAGCCACATTTTTTATTGATAGGTTGTATCTTATTTATATCCGGGATGATATCGCATCCTTAAACATTATTTTTAATCATCAAATGAGAATTATACTTGAATTTATATGATGGGGAATGAATCACATCGCGTTCATGGAGACGGTAGTTCGTACGTACGCACGAGTGACAATATCATTATTTTGATATTAAAATAATTTATAATTGGATATTATATCATATATACAGAATCAGTATCATGTTATATTTATTATTTAAATCAATTACACATCATTTTCATACCCATCCAAATAATAATGTCTTGAATAACAATTACACCACGACGTGGAGACGGTAAGCCGTACGTACGCACGTATGGTGACATGTCATTCAAAGGATGGATAGAATACTGAATATGGTTATACCATATTTATAATAACATCAAATTATATAGAATATACTAAAATTATTATTTTATAATGGAAATAACAAAGAAATAAGAATTGGAAGAAGAAAAGAACTTGAATGAGGGTGTTGAAATCATTACCACTTCTTCGTGTTCTTCCTATTGATTTGATCAAAAGGGCTCCTTAGGTTGGATTTATGATCAAAATAAGGACTCTATGTTAATTTGAGGGACTTTTAGAGGGCATTTTGGTAGGGTTTTCCTAATCCAAAAGGCTTTGATGGTGTGAATTACAGAGAAGGGGGAGTTCCCTTTTATAAGAGTGGTGAGTGGTACCATTGGAAAAGCTAGAAATATTATTTTATAATAAATTAATATTCATATTTTAATGGATCAAAATTGAATTATTTAAAGCTTAAGGTAGTGATAGGTCGAAAAAAACTCAAAAAATAGGTTTTAGACAGGTTTGGGTCACTATATTAACTTTATCATTTTTATTTAACTCTTAGTAAAATAGTTTGACATTTACCATGTATCTTTATATTTTTATACTATATAGTTAATAAACATACTATATACTTCTTAGAGAACCCCAAGTGGTTCATAATTAATATATATAACCTTATTTAAGTCATTTTTTCGAATATTATATTTTTAGTAATAGAATACAAATTAATAATATAATAATTTTTTTTAAATACTCCTTTATGTCAATTTTGACACTATTTAATAACTGATTTTTGTTAAAGTTCTAAAAACTTTATTAATTAAAAATAAATTTATTTAATCAATCCTAACATGTAATATTAACCTATAAAATTATTTTATGGCCTAAAAGAATTATATTATATTTATTTTAACATTTATAATACCATTTATTTGATTTTTTCATTAATAAGGGAAATATTGCATCATCATTGTATCATAAATAAATTTAATTATTAAATGTATAAAAATTATAAATAAAATATCATCATGTAGTAAATATGTTTACCTTTCCAATTAATATTTATAGTCAAAGAGATAACACAAATAACCCTATGTAAAAATTGTTTTACTAAAACATATATGCTTAAGTCATTTTTGTATTTAATTTAACTTAATTAATATAAAGTATCATTATCACATACAAGTGGCGCCATGGGGTCCCAAAATCGACCCAAAGATGCCCATAGTCAGAAATGTATCAAAAAATATGGTTAGGACCCATTTTAGGATAATTTAATATTATTATAATATTATTTGTTTACCCTTATTTACCGGATATAACCTTTAACCATGGTAAATAAAATATTTACCGAAGTAATTATTCAAAATGTCTAAAAATAAAAGTTACCTATTTACACAATTTGGACCTCATGATTCTAAATATGGAATCCATTTTTCTAAATTCAAACCACAAAAGTGGAATAAATTAATTTAAAATTAATTCTTATTGTTAAAAAATAAAACATGTTTTTAAGAAATAATAACTATCAAAGGATTGACACATGTTTATGTCTAGTTTAAATGTTAAATTATGTCCAATGACCTAAATTGGATTAAATGGTAAAAATATATTCTAATTATGCTTTAAAATCACTCAAATTCATAATGTTTCACTGTTAATTATTTCGATTAAAAAATTTGTTTTTAATAAAAATTTAGTAATTTTCACAGTCATCAAAATATGAAAGTTTTCAGAAAAGTACCAAAAATTCATCTTAAGCTAATTTCAATATTCCAATTCCAAAAATGAAGTCCATTTTGAAAGATAAAATTTATAAAATTTCAAAAAGTGGGTATTACTATTCATAACGGCTAGTTTGATTGGTTGTGGTGTGTGTTAGAACTCGAAGTTGCGTACAACACATGCTACGGTATTATTTAAAGAGAAGCATATCGTGGAATCTTGCGTGTTAAAAAATTTTCTAAAAAAAGAAATGCATAAATATGAATATTCTGGCTCATTCCATGATGGCCTCGGTCAGGTTATCATGAATCTTATTATCAATATCTCTCAACCAAGGCATAATTCTTAATAAATGGGAATGTTTCATCCAAATACACACCTAATGTCGCAACATTTTATATATAATAATCCTTGTCTATGAATCAATGGGATATCTATAATGAAACCCAAATATCCACTTGAACATCCGATGCATTAATCATATTTTTAATCATCAATAAAATTCACTCTCTAAATGAATTATAAGGGAAAATAATTATTGAATCAAGAATACCTAACCTAAATATTTCTATGGTAAATGGAATAAATTTAATTATAATCTCATATTAATTGATACCATGTATTGAAATGGTATAATGTTAATCAAACATCAAACTAGTAAAAATTATCAATGATACATAAAATTTGGACATTGAGGAGAAAATAATTTACATGGGAATGTGATCCTAATAATGTTAATGAAAACAAAACCATATATCATTAATGGATGAAATAAGTCTATTAATTCCTCAAAAAGGATTTTTTTATAGAAAACCCAATCCTTTTAAAAGTAGAAAATATAATATAATAATAAAATAAATAATAAATTACACATAAATTTGTATAAAAGTGAAGCTGTAAATAACATTCATAATACATTTTATTATTTTAAGAAAATAATACCCCTCACATACGGAATATTTAAAGATTAAAAATTCCAAGAATATTAAGATATATATTTTCAATGAAAATGACCATGAAAATTCTAACGGAACCTTCAAACTAAAAAAGGATTAAGATAACAGGAAAACATGTTCATATCTTATATGATAGAGATAACACTTTTCACACAGTTATAAAAAGTAAAAAAACTTATTATGAATACTTTTTCAAAACAATCATTTTAGAAAAATATTAATAAATTTTGTGGTAGTCAAAATAAACTTTTTCAACATTTCTGGTATTGTTAAAAACATTTGTAGAACAATTTTGAAGAACGTGGACATGAAAGAATAATTTCATCGACCAAATAGAAAATATTGTTTTTTTTCTTTAAAATTTTTGTCAATAATTTAAATTACCATATATAGAAATATGATACTAATAATTTGAATACCCTAAAAATAGATTACAATAAGATAAGTGTTATTTAAAGAATAATGATCATATAATTTTACTCAATATAAAATTTATCAAAGACAGTCATGAAAAGAAATGATATAATAACATAAACCCTTATGAATTTAATAATTTTTAAATAAGAATCAATTTAAATATTAATCATGAATTTTTTATTTTAATACCATGAATAATCAGTAATTCATGATATAATAATAGAAATTTTTGGTATATAAAAAATAAAAATAAAAATATATGAATTAAAATAAGTCTCAAATTGATCACCCGAATTTATCATACATATTTTTCTGGACTAAATGGTGACACATAGAGTCACATGGAGTTTACTTTTCCATTTTATTTTGTTCACATTTTTAAAATTGATCAACCAAAGTTATTGTACATATTTTTCATTATTTATCTTATCAATTTATTCCATACATATGAAATTCTGGAAATTGAAACTGGGAATTTTGTATATTAGGGAGTTAAAGGTAGGTAAAGGGATTTATTTTATATTATAGTACATTGTATCTTCATTTTTCTACATATCTGGTTTGGTGTGATAATCCAACGTATGGATTCATCATGGTAGTTTTTATTTAAATTTATGTTTTCCAGTTTTATTTATTTTTTTGCCTAAATAATTTCCATTGTGTTTTTTTCATACCCTGATGCTTGTTTCCAGCCTAAGGGGGATCATGAATGTCCCTTGAACAATGTCATGATATAGATTGAAATTCCACCCACAACATTTGAATATTTTAGTCAACTTTTAATGGGTGTCAACATGGATTTTCAATCTTCCTTTGGAAATATGTAAAACACTTTTGTCACATGCATGGATTAGGGAATAAATATCCATAAATTTTATGAGTAACCTATAAATGATTGAAAATTTCAACTCACTAATCAAAAACATTAAAAAATTGGTCATTGTTAACGTAGAGAATTATTATCATTGTTCATATCATGAATCTCTAAATATAATGTCATCCACATTGAAAAACACTTTCAATATATCCATAAAATTATTTGTCATGTAATTATTATGATCAATTCCTCATTATTTTAAATTACTGTTTCCAACATTCAATACCAAGATCTTAGTTCTTGTTTCAATTCATGCATCACCTTTTTCCTTGGGAGGATTCAGTGTGGTGATATAACATACCATGAGTCTTGAGATGATTTAAAATATTTATATACCATTAATTTTAAATGTAATAATTTATTAGGTTTCTACAACACTTGATCCAATACATTTATATATATTCTACTTGATTGAATGAGAGTTTATTATTCTTGTTTATCATATTTTAGTTTCGTATTACGCCTTAATTTTCTATATTGTATTTAAATTTTTATGGTATTTAGTAATGATTTTATGTGGAGTAATTGATCTCATAAATTCAATTACCCATTTTCTTCAACACACTAAAATTATTTGAAAGAATCAAATGTTGATTTCCCTTATTATAATTATCTATAAACTTCACTTTTGATAATGAATTTATTATGTATATTTATTTTTATGTTTTATAAAATTAATCTTTTATGAAGCTAATAAGATCTATATAAACTAAAAATGTATTCATATTAATATTCTAACAAAAAAATATGAATACGGATTTAAAGATTTCATTAAGTTTGCAATAGAGCATGTAGAAGACCCTTTTAAAATCCTATGTTTGTGTTTTCATTGTTGTTATTCAAGATAGATTAGTCTGAAAGAGTTGGAATAATATTAATGTCCATTTGGATCCATTTATCAATAGAGCCAAAACAAGGATTAGAGTTTCATTACTCACAAATCTAATAACAAAACAAAGGATTCCATGAGCACTTCAATACAACTGGTTAACTACAGCTTAGCATATCATATGACCTGAACTTCCTACCCAGAATCCCCATGATGATCTCATTACACACATAGAGAGAAACAATCTAATTATATTCTTTAACATATAGATAAAAGTTTATTAAACAATATAATTCATTGTGTGAAGGTTTTCTGTAAAACACATATGACTGAAGAAACAATATGAGAATCAGAAAATGCTATGAAGGAAAAATATTCCCACTTCTTTAAATAATAAATAAAATTGAGAGGAAGAGAATTAAAAGTGAATATTTAATTGTGATATGATGAGATGGTGGCGAGAAAGTGTGGGATGAGAGAATCATGGGGATCCCAGAAAGGATATTCAGGCTAGATGCTATGTCAAGTTGTAGTTAACCTACAATACTGAAGTACACATAGAATACTTAGTATTATTATTAACTCTATGAGTGATGCATAACCAATACATGTTTTGGATCTATTGATCAATGGAGCCAAATGGATAACAATGTCGTAACTTTTCTCCATGTTTCTTGACAACCATATAGTCTTCTAAACTGTAATGAAGTGCATAGAGAATCCTTAGTTTTGTTATTAGCTTATATCTTGACCAATGAAACCCTTTGGAAATATGTAAGGGAAATGTTACGATATACTTTCCATATTTTACTAAATTATTATATAATGAAATGGTGATTTATTATTCATTATTCCTTGTAGAGTTCATTTATTTTTGAAGATTTTTGTCCATCTGTCATGCCTTTATAAGAAGATCAACGATGTTTTCTATGCTCAGTCACAAAGGTAGTATTGATGTTTGCATAGTAAAATCTGTTTCCATTGAATTAATGTATTGTTCCATATTGATATTTAATTTATTTCTTGTTAGAATTACTAAGATAATATTTGTTTTCTAGGGTGGATTCTTTTTTTATTTGGGGTGCTTTGTCCAACATTCATGTTTCTACTCCATTGAAACCTTTTCACCCATGTAGTGGTGCATTTATCGCATTCTTTAAAATTACCTCAACCAAATTTACAAGAAGACCAATGACCCCATCTCTACTCAATAACTGAGGTAGTATTGATTTTTTAATAGTAAAATACATATCCATAGAATTAATATATTTATTATATTTAATGTTTAATTTATTTCATTTTAGTATTACTCACATAATAATTGTTTTCTTATACAGGTGGATTCTTTTGTTCGATTTGGGGTGCTTTTTCCAACTTTCATGATTCTTCTCCCTTAAAACCTTTTCACCCCTACAATGGTTCATTTATAACATCATTTCCAAATTCCTCAATTACCTTTTTAGGAAGAGAAATGATGTCACCTCTGCAAAATTACAGAGCTAATATTGATGTTAGATGGTAAAATCATTACCCAAAGAATTAATGTATTATTTTATATTAATTTTTTAGTTATTTCTTTTTAGTATTACCCTCATAATAATTGTTTTCTTAATCAAGTGGATTATTTTGTTCGAGTTTGGGTTCTCTTTTCAAATTTCACGCTTCTTCTCCCTTTGAACATTTTCACCCCTATAATGGTTCATTTGAAACATTCTTTAAAATTACCTCCATTACCTTTGTTGGAAGTAAAACACCACTACCTCTGATCAATTGGAGAGTTAATCTTTATTTTTTCACAGTAAGATCACTTTCCATGTAATTAATGTATTTTTTAAAATTTATGTTTAATTTGTTGATTTTTATTATTACTCACATAATAATTTTTATCTTATAAAGGTGGATTATTTTATTCGATTTGGGGTGCTCTACCCATATTTCATCCATTTATGCACCAAAACATCCAAAAATTTCTTCTTCCTCAAACGCTTTCATCCTTGCAGTGTTGAAATTTATCACTTCCCTTCATGTTCCTTCTACTGCTCAATCATAGTGGTAATCTTGATATTTTCACCATAAAATCATTTTCCATAGAATTAATTTATTATTTATAATTTATATTTAATTTCTTTTTAGTGTTACTCATAATAATTTTTTTCTTATAATGGTGGATTATTTTTTTGAGTTGATATGGTTTTTTCAATGTTAATCATGCAGTGTTGGTAGTTTGAAATAGAATGTCAATGGAAATCCTGGTAACATTGAATATTAGGATTGTTTTGAGACTTTTGGATTTGTAGGAATCAGTTGCACCTCAATCCGATACAAAGTGTGACTGGTATAACTCCATGTAATTTTTTCTATTTTAAATTGACATTAATATCAGTAAAAAATACAAATGACTCAATTTTTTTGTTATCAGTTTAAAATTGACATTTTACTTTAAAAATTTTCCCTTAGTAAAAACTAAAAAAATGGACTTATATTTTCCTAAAAATTTAGGATATCAATTCATAAAACATTTGTATTGTTTAGGAGTCAATCTAACAACAAATCGATAAAAAATGTGATATGTATTAGTCAAAGTGTGTGTTTCATGTAAAATATGAAATTTTAGTAGAAATTACATCTGATGTACTCAAAATCATGAAAAAAAATTTATAATGTTTTGATAAATTCTAAAAACAATCCATATGTGATTTGGAACATCTATGAATCAACCACACCTCAATGTGAAGCATAGTGTGACCTGGATGACTCTAAGTGTGTCATTATTTAAAAATGATATCAATTTTGGTATGAAAATGGCCTACACCAAACCAAAAAAACTCATTAATATTTTTTTGACACATTATTAAAATTATACATAAGTGAGTTGAGATTTTCCTGAATCATTCACACCATAATCTGATGCATGGTGTGACTGCTATGACTCCAAGTGCATGTTTTTATTTAAATTTTGCATCAATTTTAGAAAAAGGGGAACTAACCAACTCAAAATCATGGAAAACCATTAAATTTTTTAAATACTTTAGTAAAATGATCCATAAGTCATTTTTAATGTGTAAGAATCAGTTTCACCTTAATCCAATACATAATGTGATCATTATGAGTCAAAGTACATGTTTCAATTTTAAAATGAAATTTTAGTAAAAAAGATAAGTGACATACAAAAAACCAAGAAAAAATATTCAGATTGTTTTGATACATTAGGAAAATGATCCATAAGTCATCTAAGACATGTAGGATCATTCAAACCACAATCTGACATATGATCTGGCTAGTATGACTAAATTTGAATCCTTTTATTTAATTTTTTCATCATTTTTAGTAAAATGTAAAATTTTCCTACACAAAACCAAGCTAACATATTCTAATTGTTTTGATACATCTCAAAAATGATCTATAAGTCATTTTTTAAATATAGGATTCATCTGTAGTTCAATCTGAAACATCATGCTCCTAATATGACTCAAAGTTTGCGTTATCAGTTTAAAATCGAAATATTAGTTCAAAAAGTGGCATTCACAGAAAATAAATAAAACACGTTCATATTTTCTTGATAGTTTATAAGAAAAATTAATATGTAATTTTTGATTTATAGGAGTCCTTTTCACATCAAACCTATACATGATGTGATCAAAATGAGTCAAAAGTGTTTGTTTCCATTTTAAAATGGAATTTTTGTCAAAAAGAAAGCTGACATACTCAAAACCAAGAAAACACATTCAGATTGTTTTGATACATTAAGACAATAATAAAAATGTTATTTGAGATGTTTTGGAATCAGTCTCACCTAAATATGATGCACAGTGGGACTGGTATGACTCCATGTATGTGTTTTTATTTAAAATTGACATCAATTTTAGTAAAATTGACACACAGTTAATTTATTTCATTATATTTATACTAATATATGAATTTTTTACATATACAAGTGTGTTATTTTGATCTAGATGGGTTGGATTGATCGTTAATAGAATGAGTCATGTCCGGATTAAAAGATAAAGGAATATTGATGTATTTGAATGTATATAAATTTTTTTATGTAACTCTGTGAACAAATGCTTGAAATGTCTGTAATATAGTGATTTGTTCTTGTGTTTGTGTTGTAAATTTAATCACATATAAATCTTGTTTTGGGACTTGTTTGTTTCATGATATATGGTGTCTTTCTGGTTCTTGGGTGTGATGTAACAACACATTGAAGTGGTGCAGTAGTGTGGCCCTTTATCAGCACTGATAAAAGATTAAGGCTTTTAACCTCGCTCATGTACTCACCGCATTTCTAACACTGACAATGGTCATTTCTAGCACTGTTAAAGTTATGTTATATAGAAGTAATTGAATTTAGTTGACCATTAAGAATCATTACAATTGATAATATTGTTTTAGAACAATAATCACATGGTTAGTATAAATATAGGGTTTTATCAAATCCAATTGTCAAGGACAAATGAACTGATGGTCTCAACTAGTAGGATCATACCCTATAAATCCCATTTATTAGAGTTTCTAAGGGAAATATCATTTTTGGTATTTTCCATTGACCAATCTTAGGTTGATATACAACAACTTATACATGATTTAAATCGTTATATGAGAAGTTCAAGCCTATCGAGATCAAGGCCCAAACCATGTCTGGTGAACCCCCCGATGAAATTCACACCATCACACACTATAACCTTATGGTGTTTGTTAGTGCATTAAAGGGATATGTAATAAGAACCAATAAATATGGGTATGTATATTATTTTTAAAGAACAATAAACATATTTCCATTCTATTATTGTTACTTTATAAATGATTTCTATTTTGTTTCAGTAAAACACAAAAAGTATTTTTTGTCAATATTAATATTCAATTAAGATATATATTTTGATAAATTAATGGATTTTTAAAATAAATAATATTTTAATAAAATATTATTATTATATAGTTTTTATTATATATAAATTATCATGTAATTTTTATGAAGTAAAATTTAATTTTATAGGGGTACAAAAAATATTACGGTCAAAAAACCGTCATTTTCAATAAATATCGGTATTTATTTTAAAAGTGAAAATAAACATATTTACAAAATTATTTAGATAAAATGAATATAATTTTTGGAATCACAATGTTGAAATTATCCAATTGGTAATTTTTTATAATTTCCTTAGACAATAAAATTTTTGGGTGAAAATTAAATACCGTATAAATAGTCTTTGTGTTTTATGACATCGCAGTTAATAAAAAGTTAGGTAATGAGTAAAATAAATGGTATAAATGAGAAAATATATGTTTTCCATTTAAAATATTGTATATTATGTTTATTTTGATTATTTTTTAAACCAATTATCAATCCTCTAAGACATAATATATTTTAAGATTTTAAAATCAATTCTTTAAGAGTGTGACTCACCACCACATAACCAAGGGTAATATTCTTATAATTTCTTCACCTGAACTTCTAAAATAATAAAAAAACACTCCCCTTTTTCATAAAACATGGGAAAAACCATGGCATGATTTTTTGTTTTGGTTAATTTATTATGTGGAATCCATGACCAAAAAATTTAAAAAATCCCCATAATTTCTAATATAAACCCAACCAAGATCCAATTAATCTTCCCTCAAAATACATAGAGCACATCCACACTCTTCCCTTAACTCCCTATAGTCCTCCCAAGTCTCCATAAATATTTTAATAAGCCCCTCCCATGCCTTTTGATTCACACACTCGTTTAATGGATCTTCCACTCTTCACTTTTATTAAGTACTCCATTTAAGTAATGCATTTTTTTCATTTTCATATGATGGGATATGAAATTACATATTTCCAATTATTTAAATTTTATTTCAAAATGGTGATAGATTCCTTTCACCCTCATTAAACTTCCCATAATCGTTTATGTACACCTATTACCGTGCCAAAATTTCATATTGATTATTTTCTTTATTAATGTTTCTTCATTACCTTATGTGTTAAATCTATACATTTATAATTTTGGGATATTATTTTACATGTACCTAATAATTCAGATTTTATTTCCAAATAATTAGTGACCCATTTCTCTCTCATCAACAATTTTTATGAGTTTTTAAGTGATGCATTTATGCTGCCGAAATGGAACCGCGATTTCGCATGAAAAAACAATTTTGTAGTGGATACCCTAACCATTATTCTATCAAGGGTATTCACCTTTATTCATATAAACTTATTGATAGGGGACTTACATGTATGTATAACACATTCCTTAATCATAGAAAAAATTATGATGATGAATGACTCTATTTCGTATGATATATGTGGCACACTTAAGCTGATAATGAAATGATTATGATGGGTACAGTAAAATAGTACTCAATGCAATGGATAATGTTTAGTATCCTGATACATAATGTTGGGATTAGGGTGTACCTATTTTTTTATGTGAAATTTCCCACCATGAATTCTTTTCATTTTATCCTTGACCTATGCTTATGATTCAGTGTTTTAAATTATATCCACAATTCCCGTGTGAAGATTATCCTGCTATATCAGGCCTTATTATTCATGTTTTTTATTCCTTGTTGATATGCCTATATTCTTACATGTATCACTTATTCCATGATTATTCTATTACTTTAAATTAATTTGTACCCCTTTCTTATATATCTCCCCAGTTTATCCCATGTAGTTTTAGGTTCGAAGGAGTACTTTGAGCATGTTATATAAGTTTTAAAAAAAATCATGTTAAGGATGTTTTTAATAATTTTGTTTCATCGTATGTTTAAGATGTTATGTTTTTTTGCCTAATTCCCAAAGGAACTAGACTTATCTATCTTTTGGTTTGTATTAAGATTAATTTTATGTAATAAATCATGTTTTAATTTGTAATAAATAGAATGGCTTTTATAGATAGACTATTTGAATTAATATTAAGATCATATATTGGTGAATTTATAAAAAACACGAAATTATAATTTATGTAGTATGTACAATGCTTAACATAATAATTTTAATATGTTCTAGATACAAGATATCATTCCACAATATCATATGGTGGAAACCCATCTAGATCACTATATGGAAAAATCTATGATGCTACAACATATGAATATCCACCCAAAAGATACTCAAAAGATATTTTATATAGAGAATTGAGATGTAATTAAATGGATAAATATGAAGGTGTTCCAAGCAGAGAAAGGATGAATAAATATTGATATGAAGTTGAAATGTATTGGATGGATATCAATATTAAGTTTAATAGACAAAGAAAGTTGGTGATCAATAAAACTTCAATGGATAGATTCTTGATAAGATAAAAAAATAGACAAGAACAATATAGTGATGCATGATGTATCACCAAACATAGAGAAATGTGATGTCCTCATATGGAAGATTCCTGAGTCCTCAATCAGAGATATGTTGATACCAACATATAAAGGTTTACTAAGAAAAGGGTAACTAATGAAATCTCCATCAATGGATTAATTTTTTTGAAAGACAAATATGAAGGTATATTAGATAGTTTTCATTATAGATATGAGTTATTATGAAGACCAATCCTAAAATGATACTAATGTTTTCATACATCATAAAGAAGTTTTGTTTAGATTTATAAAACATTGTAACGTCATAAATTGTGAATATTTTGAGCTATTATTTCAACATTCATTAGTTTTACTGAAATCTAATGAAGTATGAAGATTTTTCTAACCAAGATATTTAATTAGAATATTTCTAATGGTTTTTATCAAGAATGTTCTAGTAATTTTGAGAAGGGTTATATTGAATTTAATGTGAGCGCGAGAATTAAAATTTTGAATTTTGGGAGCCCACACATGCTCTTTGACTTTTGGAGGAAGAGTACCAATATAGATGGATCAGGGAACCATATTATAAAATAGTGTTTTCTCATGATTAAGATAAGAAGAGATAAATGTTTTGTGTCATGTGCTTCCAAACAAATAATCAGTTCTTTAAGAAGAGGTGTATAATAAAAAGTTTCAATTTATGAATTAAAATTATGATGAGTGTTACTAACCATGTTCCTACTTGGTTAAAGAAGTGTGGATTAGAAAGAAGAGCTGTGTATAGAGAACAAATAGACAGAGCTCTATATGGTCTATATCATCAAACCAAGGAACATAGATATAAGAGAATCAAAGTGAAGTGTACCAGATATAGGGTATTAGATAGAGAACAACAGACTATGGAGAATTAGATATATAGTATTGGATGGAGTTCTAATAAATAGGTTATTTATAAGGAATATTTTTTAAAAAATTTCTATAAAGCTGAGTATGGATTTATCCTACTATTTGATATATCGAGAAGAATTTTCATGTCCAAAAAATTCTAAAGAGAGTTATAAAATATATTAAATAAGTTATAAATAGGTGAAGGTGATCTGATGTTCTTAATTATAAAAGGGTATTCACTAAACCAAATTATATACTCCTCTCAAGCCATTTTTATCAACCAAACCTTACCAAAATAACTTCTCAAATTCCCTCTCCTCATAATATAATCCTTAATTTGGTCATAAATCCAACCAAAATTTTTTTTTTTTGTAAACCAAAAGGAGATACCTGAATTAGACATAATGTTCATCAACGAACATTTTTGTTTTATTTCATCCTCAAACCCCTTAAATTATTTTAATATCATAATTATAGATTATAATAAATATATTAGAAAACCTGAGACATTTTTATGTTAAGTTTATGACATAAAATTACACACACTTTCATCATATGGAATATGAAATCATAGTTCATGTGTTTGATGGAATACATAATCGTGAAATGAAAACATGTATTTTTCAATTTCATCCATTCAATGATGGGAATAATGATGGAAATAAAGTTTATATATCATATATAAGATAATAGTGATGTATTTAGGCTTATTTAATTATTTTATAGTGCACAAATCTGTCATTTCATTATTGTGGGAATATGATAATGTTGTTCATGTGTACAATGGACCGCCATCTCATGAAGTGATGTGATTCATTCACGCTTTACATAGAATGTATTAAAGAAGGGTTTATTATAAATATTTGATATATATATTTTTAAAATTATATTATAATTAATTTATAAATATATATCATTTTATTTTATTTTATTCAATATGATAAGAAAATGGATACAATGTTCATGTGTCAGTACGAACTACTATCTCGATGAACGGTGTATTTATTTTATTATAAATAAATTTTATATATTAATATAAATATATATACTTAATATATGTTTTATTTAAATCATGATATTAATTTAGGGGATGATTAAATAATGATTAAATTAATGGAATAAAAAACATAAAAATCAAAACATTTACAAAAAACAATGTGTTTATTACCCAAAACATAACATTAACATGGAATTATTAATTAAGATAAAAAGAATGTAATAATAAAGTAATATATGGTACGATATATATTAATATGGATCTATAATAGATTTACAATAAACTTATATTTATTAAACTTGATTTTGAATTAATATGACGGATGTTAGGTCTTATGGTAAGGTATTTTTACATCAATTTTCCATCTTTGAGAGGTACATTATATTGTGATCCGATATTCTTTCAAGGGGGTTATAAAAATCCCTATTGACATGTCATATCAAGGATATAATCATCCTCGTGATATTTTATGTTTAATTTTATGTTATTCCTTCATGGATCTTAAGATTCAATATTACTAAATTGGTGGACATTTTATATTACAATATCATCATTTATCGGGATTGTTTATGATTATGTATCCCATGATGAAATATAATTTTCTACCTCTAAATAATTATCATGAGTTATCTACTCCTATGGTTATTTATAATATATTAAATTATTGGTACCATTTTTACTCTTTATGTTACTTAAGGTAATTAAGAAAATATTTAAGAAAATATGACTTTATTTTGTTATTCGTTTAGAAATGTTTTTCTTTCAAAACTGTGTTTTCTAAAAATTATTCCAATTTTTTTTTACTACTCTATTAATATTTTTGAAATAATTTTTTACCCAGTAATGAATTTTTACAAAAAAACTTTTCAACAAAATAATCATGTTTTTTTCTAAAAAAACATGTTTTCCTTTAACCACATATGTGAAAAGAACCATCTCTGTAATACATACAGCATGAGAGTAACTTATGAATTAATTAAGAATAATTTATTCAACTCTTCTGTTATATTTTTTCTAGGTTATTTTAAAAAAAGTTTTAAAAAAGTTTTATGTTCAAAAAAAAATTCAAATAAGAAATGATTTTTTCCTCAATAAATTCTTTTAATGGTTTTGCAAAACTATTTTCCATATAAGATGACATATGATGGTGTTACCTAATCCAAATGGGA
The DNA here is from genome assembly GCA_963277665.1 of Viscum album. NCBI lineage: Eukaryota > Viridiplantae > Streptophyta > Magnoliopsida > Santalales > Viscaceae > Viscum > Viscum album. Next base: position 1,519,527,474 of record OY728131.1, read on the forward strand.
GATATGATCTAGGAATTCCATTTACATTCATTCTATTAATGGTTTATTTTTTATAGTATTATGTGTATAAAATCAATTTCTCTTCTACGGGTTATACAATGATAAAATGGTAATGAAACCCGTTTCATTTCACAGGATATGAAATAATTAATTGATTATGAAACTTTTATATTTTCCATACTTTATGATATGATTAAATTTTTATGATATCCCTTTCATTTAATGTGTTGTGACATGATGAATTTTTATGATCTTGTGGCACATATATAACAAACCTATTTTTTATTACACACTTAAACATAATTTATTACATAAAACCATCAATTTATAAAACATATAATATCAATAGTTATAGTTTATTTGGGTATTATGAACATTACATAACAAATTAAAACATGAAACACAAAATCTTATTGAAAACATCTTTTACAGGACCACATCTTTCCACTATACATAGCATTGCATGGGATAACCTGAGGACATGCATAATAAAAGGGTGTGCTATAAAACCTAGTAAGGGAGTAAAAAAGGCATAAAATAAAGAATAAATTACATGTTAGGAAATAGGTATATCAACGGATCATAAAAGAAACATGAACATGATGGAATGATATAGAATAACATGAAAGTATGGAAACAACATTTAACATTATATTAGAGCCAAGGCCCATTGCACATGGATCATGAGTAACACATCATGTCACTTTAATAATCATGAGTAAACCCTCATTGAACATGACGTATCATGATACTAATCGTTACCCAATGAATTAGAGTGCTATTTTGGAACACCCTTCTTAATCATTTCATTTCACGCATAAGTGTCCCACTTGGATCATATAACATAGATTCATTAAAAATCAACATTTATTCCCTAATAAAGGAATATTGAATTCATACATGTATCTCAATAATCAATAAGTAAATGTTCATAAATGTGAATACCCTTGATAGATAAATAGGCATGGTATTCACTACACAATGACTTTGGCTTGGAAAATCATGGTGCAATTTCTACAGCATAACAGCATGACATAAGATTTAATAAAAATGGTTGAAGAGAGAGAAAGGGGTGTCTCATCATATGTATGTTAAATAGACAGAAAGGGGAAATATATATACATGTATCAACATAAATAATGTAATTTGGATTCAAAATAACAAAAAAAATCTTGAATATAAATGAGGAGGGAGAAATTCCTTAAGGAATTTTGTCATGTTAACAGGTGTACATGGGAGGCATTAATGAGAGAGAAAATGGGTATCTCTTAAATAAAACATAAAGAGGGATGTATGAGGGAGTTGTTAAATCATACCCCAACATTTTAATTGAAAATAAAAGGGTATAACAACATGATTAAAATTAGAGAAAAATGAGAAAGGACGAAATCCCTTACTTGGAAGTGTGATCCCAAATGCTTGGAAGAGGCTTAATAGAGGATTATTGGCAGATTGGGGAACCTTTGGAGTACTATATAGATAAGAGGGTAGATTTTGGTTGAGATCCAAAGGCTTTGAGTGTAGAGTAAGTCGGAACACGGGTGGGTTTATATAGGAAGGGGAAAATTCTTTGTTATTTATGTTCTGGACCTTACACACTAAACTAATCAAAACCACCAACAATGTCATGGTTTTTTTCCTATGGTTTTTTCTAAATAGGTGTGTAAAACGTTCTTTCATTAGAAAAATGTCCTAATTTGTTAAAATATTAGATTTTCTAATGTGAAGGTGAGTCACACACACAAGGAAATCAATTTAAAAAGTTAAAATGTTTTATATGTCTTGGAGGGTCCACTAAGGCACCCTAAAATTAGTCAAAAAATTTTAAAATCACATTATTTTAAAGATAAAAAATATTTTGGCCTAAAACTTCTTTTATAGTACTTTATTATATCACTATTAAATCATTATTATGTCATAAAAGACATTATATATTTAAACGGTATCTAGTTTTACCCAAAAAATCGATTGTCTCAGAAAATTATAATAAATTCACTCTTGGATAATTTCGAAGTCCTGATTCAAAAAATAGCTTTCATTTTATCTAACTAATGTTCTAAATATTTGAATTTTTTCTTTTAAAATAAAAATATATATTTATAAAAAATTCATGCGTTTTGACAGAAACAGCTTTCAAACCTTAATAAAAATTATTATTGTATTCATAAAAATTATATTATAATTTATATTTAATAAAAATTAATTTAGTAATAATATTTTATTAAAATATTATTCAAATAAAAATCCATAAATTCCTCAAAATATATTTCTTAATAAAAAATACTCTTTGTTCTTTAAAAATTATTTCCAATGTAACAATAATAAAAATAATGTATATTCATTATTCTATACAAAAACTAATGCACATAATAATCTTGCTAGGGTCTTGTTATATAACCCCTTAAAACACCCACATAAGACCTTAGTGAAAGGTTTGTGATGGTGACATACTCTTGGGGTGGCTTCGATAACATTGCACGGGTGGTAATCTCTATTAACATCCACTTCTATCATAGACGGTTTCGCTCAAGATTAACATGTTCAAGATCATCCTAGGCATGGTCAAGATAAAATCCCAATGAAGCTATCTCTTTTCGATGCTCAGAAAAATGGGCTTTGTACCAAGAAATTCTACTAGATGAGGCCATCACTTCATTTTTCTGAGTAAATTGGATTTGTTCAAGCCCTGTATTTATACTAATCATGTCATCGCTATTCAATTCATATATTAGAAATGGTAATAATTCTTAACAGTAATTTGAAATCCAAAAACATAAAACCAAAGAATCTATATAACCATTTAATATAATAATACATTTAATTGGTTCAAGAGGAATTTTCATTAATAAAATTTGGTGTCATTACCATTTTCTCCCCTTAAGAAATTTCACCCTCGAAATTTCCTTTTCCCACAACAAAACAGATGACTGTAACTCTTCTTCATCACTTCCTCTGATTCCCACATTGCTTCTTAAAACTTTTTGGATTCTCCATAACACTTTCACGAGGGGAATTTATTTATTTTGTAGAACCGTTTCTCTATGATCTAAGATCTTCACCAGATTTTCTTTATAGGAGAGGTCATTCTCCAATTGTAGCACCTCTAGATTTAGTTCATGTGATGGGTAGTTTATGTACGTACTCTAGAGTGATGTATGGAATACATCTTGTACTTGAGATGGGTTCAGATGAAGTACCAATCGATAGGCCACTGCTATAACGTGATCAAAAATATCAAAAGTGTCGAAGTACATTGGACTAAGCATTCCTTTCTTCCCAAATCTCATAACCCTCTTCCACAGTGATATGTAGAGGAATGCCAAATCTCCAACATCAAACTCTAGGTCTTGTCGACGATTATCAGCATTGATCTTTTGATGACTCTGATAAGCTTTTATGTGATGATGGATGTTCTAAACCTTCTCCACCATTTCCTCAACCATCTCCAGACCTAGCAGTTTTCGATCGAAAATTTCATCCCAACATGTTGGTGTTCTGCACCTCCTCCCATAAAGGGATTCATAAGTATCCATTTGGATTCTTGAGGTAGAAATATTTTTATAAGAGAACTCAACCCAAGGAAGATGTTGATGTTATCCTCCTTTGAATTCCATTTATAATGCTCTCAACATACCCTCATGTGTTTGGATAGTCCGCTCAGATTGGCCATGAGTTTGAGGATGATAATCCATACTAAAGTTCAACTCATTATTCAGAGCATATTAAAGAATCTTCCAAAACATATAGGTGAATCTTGTATCTTGATCAGATATAATTGATAGTGGTACTCCATATACCCTTACCAAATCTCTGAAGTATATCCATTCGAGTTTTTACAATGAGAAATACTCTCGAATTACAATGAAGTGTAGAGTATTTGTAAGATGATTCACAAAAACCCAGATAGCATTGTTCCTTTGGATGTATTCAGAAATCTAGTGATAATGTCCATAGTGATGTTCTCTCATTTACATGATGTTATGGGTAATGGTTTCATCATACCATTAGACTTCTTGCTCTCAACCTTCACTTGCTTACATACTAGGCACATTGATATATACTCAGTGATCTCCTTATTCATGTAATCCCACCAATAATGCTCTCATAGATCTTGGAACATCTTTGTGTTTCCTGGGTGAATGGAGAAATTTGAACTATGTGAATCATCCAAAATTTCTTTCTTTATATCTAGATTTTATGGAACACATAGTATTGAACAAAATCTCACAATTCCCTTTTCATTAACATTGAACTCTGAGGATTTCCCTTTTTTGATAGTTTCTACATTCTTCTGAATTCCCACATCATTATTCTAAGCATCCTTTATATTATATAAAAGAAATGGTTCATCAGTCATTTCTGAAAGAATTGATGATGTTCCCTTATTTATTATTCCCATGTCTATCTTCATAAAATCTAAGAGGTTTGGATCCTTTTCAATTATCATCAATGATAAAATTGTTGGGTCCTTTCAACTTAGAGCATCTTCCACCTTGTTCTCTTTCCCAGGGTGGTAATGGATTGAGCAGTCATAATATTTGATAAGCTATAACCATCTTCATTGGAGCATATTCAACTCTTTCTATGTGAATATATACTTGAGGATTTTTTTTATTCATTTATATTTTACAATTCTCCCCAAAGAGGTAATGTCCCCAAATTTTTAAAGCGAAGATCACTTCTGTCAACTCCAGATCATGTGTGGAACTTCCTTGAGGAATAGGCAATGACTTTGTATTTTTTGCCTCAAATTTCATCTGAGTGATCCTTATAAAACATTAAAGAAGAACATTCCCACAATCTTTAACTGGTGATAAAACACTTATAGAAGTTTTTCCTAAATAATTTAATATCATTTCTGACGGGGGATCAAGGTTCATAGATAACATAAAAGATATACTAATAGGACATAAACTGAAATACATTATGACACACACTACATTTAAGTAGTGGTTACATTTAATTCATTCATCATAGTACATCTTAGCAATGGACATTCTATTCTCCCTTGATCAAGGAGATTATTGATTCTCATCAATCTTCTTAGCACTTCAAATAGATCATCGTCTTGGATAATGCCCGAATTCTCTATATTTATGGAATAAAACCATGTAAGATGCCTTAGATGAATCTTTTTTTCATCCATCACATTAACCATTATTTCATGGAAATTAGATACTTTGTGCCCTTCCTTTCCACACTTAAATCATCTCCTAGTCCCTTTTTGTCATTTCCCTTTGTGCCTCTTTCCACAATTTTTGTATGAAGGAAAATGGGTCTTTTTTCCCTTATCACCTTTATCAGATGGAATTTCATGAGATTTCATATTCCTCTTCCTGGATTTCCTTGGGCATTCAAAAAATTACCAATTATTAAATGTGATTTTTTATATCTATTCTAGCATAATCACGACATGTCCTACTTGAGCTCCCATTTGATTAGAAATCTCACTAGGACATTCATCATGTTACCCTTCGCATCGGTTGTTATCCATATTCCTCATTTTACTAGATATTAGTTGGAATAAAAGGAATGTTAGGGGTAACACATAAAGGGTAATCCAAAAAATAAAATGGATGGCTTATAAATTACTTTTATTTCCTTAACTTAGGAATTTATAGGAATTGGTCTATGTTATCCCTGATATACTTCCCAACATATATTCATAAGGGAGTTTTTTTATTCCCTTAATAATGGTTTATACTCAGGTAATAAATTTACCAATGAATATCCCCTGAGAGTGTCATCACCAAGAGTGCAGCAAGGCCCAGTGTCATGCACCAGTTCCCATTTGAGTCTAGCTCAATGCGGTGTTTTCAGGTTTTACCCCTAGATACGTTTGTGCTAGAGCCCCCTATACCTACTCGTATCCTGACAGGTATGTATTTTCATGATAAACCACTTACTCAATAATCACCAAAATTTATGGATTTTTTTATTATACTTATTCTTATCCCTAAGACTTTCACTATGGTTTTCTAATCCGAATCCCAAAAATAACCAAACTTATCTTCTAATTAGAACTATAACAACCCTATATTTTTTTACACACATAAACATAACTTATTACATAAAAACATAACTTGATATCACATAGAATATCAAGAGTTCTAGTGTCTTTGGGACTTAGGAATGTTACATAACAACTTAAAACATGAAACACAACATCTTATAAAAAACTTCTTTTACATGACCACATCATTCCTTCGTACTTAGAATTGAAAGGGATAACCTGAGGACATGAATAATAAAAGGGTGAGCTATAAATCCCAGTAAGGGAGTAGAAAAGTAATAAAATGAAGAATATAATACGTGTTAGGAAATATCAATATCAATGGAGCATAAGAGAAACATGAACATAAAGTCATGATAAAGCATAACATGGAAATGTGCCAACAACATTTAACATGATATTAGCATGAGACAAGGCCCATTGCACATGGAGAATGATTAAAACCTCATAAATATTTAATTATCATGAGTAAACCCTCATTTCACTTCACTTACCAGGATACTAATCTTTACCCAATGCATTGCAGCGCTATTTGGGTGCACCCATCTTAATCATTTCATTTCATGCATAAGTGTGCCACATGGATCAAATAACATAGATTCATTAAACATCAACATTTATTACATGATAAAGGAATTTGGAATTTATACATGAATCCCCCTAAAAAATAACTAAATGTTTATAAAGGTGAATACCCTTGATAGAGAAATGGGCATGGTATTCACTACATAATGACTTTAGCTTGGAAAATCACAGTGCAATTTCGGCAGCAAAACGACATGACATAAGAATTCATAAAAATGGTTTATGAGAGAGAAATGATTGTCTCATAATATTTAAAATAAATGTAGAGTAAGGGATCATATATATACATTTACTAGAATAATTAAGGGAATTTGGATTTATAATACAGAATAATTTCTAGATTGTAAATGAGGAGAGAGAAATTCCTTACTAAATTTCAGTGTGGTAACAGGTGTACATGGGAAACATTAATGATAGATAAAATGGGCCTCTCATAATTAAAACATAAATAGTTCATTATGGGGGAGGTGAAAAATCATACCCGGACAATTGTAATTGAAAATAAAACAGTATAACAACATAATGAAAATAAGACAAAAATTAGAAAGGAAGAAATCCCTTACATGGAATTGTGATCCCAAATGCTTGGGTATAGCGATCCAAGCCTTTTACATAAAACATTTCATGATTTTAAGCATAATTAATCATAGAGTACAAGCCAAGGATCGTTAAGTCCAGTGTCTTGGAAGACTAGGTACATATAACATAAAAAATGGGACTAAAAAAACTTCTTTATTTAATCTACATAAAGACCTTCTAACTTATTTTGAGCTCTTACATCTGCATAGGGTACCCTGGGGAACACATAAACAAAGGGATGATCTAAAAATCCCAGTAAAGGAATGAACATAAGGATACATATCAAGCACATGAGTTAGGAGGCATGGAATAATGATATCAAAAGCATAAAACATATAAAATCATTTAATATAAGCATGGGATCATATAAACCTGGAATTAAATTAATGTGGAAGAATCATAAATCATATCATTAGTATGGGTCAAGGCTAACCGCCAATCCCGTTTCCCATTTTAGTACGGGTCAAGGCTAACCGCCAATCCTGTTTCACATCGCATATCATGAGACTTATCCTTACCCAATGCATTGGAGCACTATATGGGCGCACCCATATCAACATATTCATTAATATTATTGCCACATAAATAATCATACATAATCAACCATACATAAATATATGGGTGCCCTTGGAAAGAATTAGGTACCACAATCATGACATAAAACATATCCAATGGGAGTATCACGAATGTGGCCATGAAAGGAAGGGATTAGAACATACATGAACGTTTATAGGGTAAAATAGGAATATAAAATGGTAAGTGGTGTCAAATATATTTGACAACATATAAAAATGTATTTTAGAAACATTATCATTAAAAACATTCTGTGATGTTTTAAGGAAAACACTCTACAGCTTTTCAAATAGAAAAGAGGACATTCTTTTATATAAAATCAGAATTGAACAAAAACGATTTTCATAATAAAAATACTTATTTTATAAATACAATGGTATTTTATAACATAGGATATAGTCCACTTGAAATTTGGGTAAAAATTTGGGAAGTCCCCTTAAAACAGGTTTGCTTATCGGAAAGTTCAAAGGAGGTTGTCCTTCAAAATCATGTATATCCCCAAAAGAATGTGATAGAAGGGTCTTGATATAATAATATTGTACAAAGAACCATAATTCAAAAGAATCACATAGATAGATAAGATAACACCATTTTGAAAGAAATATAAGGCAACCTGAAAGAACAAAGAAGGTTCGGGTAGAATTCGTTACGATTTTATCGGCATGGTGTGGGGTGTGACCAAGTGGGATTGATGAGAGATAAATGGGGTTTCTCATCACTTATAAATCCAGAGGAAAGTATGGGGGAGGTTCTTAAACATACCCAATAATTTTATAGTACACATAAAACAGAATATTATAGAGGAAAATCTTGATTAAGAGAGAAAAGGAGAGGATCCCTTACCTTAAATCCGGTGTTATTCTCCACTTGTTATTAATAACCTGAATAAACAAATTAGGATTATTAATTAAAAGGACCATAACCTCTTATATATGTAATTTATTTATTATAACCCTTTTTAGTTCATTCAAATCCTTTTTTATTAGTTATAATGTTCAATTTCATTGTTTGGGCTCATTTCTTTACTTGGCTTCAAAAGATCGGTTCACTTATATTCAAGTTTGGATTATATGAAATATGAAAGTGGTTGTTTAGAACTAAAGTTATAATCTTTATTTAATATCCAGGAGATTACATGGTTTTATTTTTAATTAGGTTACTTAGAGTGGAGTTGAATTATTATATATATATAACCATAGTGATAGCCATTTTTGTTGATCGGGGGATTTGATTACAAAGAATGTGTTTTGATCAATTCCATTTTTAACAAAAAAATTAAAGAAAAAAATAGGATATATTAAATATATAATAATCTGTTTCAACCAAACATAGATGTTTTCATTACCATAATTAAAGACAATAATATAAAATAATAAATTATTGTCCTTGAATGTTCTAAATTAGCACATCTCAGACCGTACTTCCATTTCCTTCAAATAAAATGATTGGGAAAGAAGAAAAGATAATGAAATATACCACTAGCATGAAGAAATTACATTACATTTATGTTACTAGATTTATCATACTATTATGGTGAAGGGAGGTGAGGAAAGAAATAAAAAATAAAAGTACTTAATAGAAAAAGAAGAAATTTGGGAAGAGGAATTTGCCTCTTGAGACTTCCTCCTTTGAGAACCTCTTAAGTGGAGAGGTTTTGGTATTTGGAGGAGTATGAGAGCTTTTCGACGTGGGGGAGGACCTTGGGGAGAGATTTGGGCATAATTTTGAGAAGTCTTGGTGCTTGAGAGGAGTGGATAGAAGATGGAGTGAAGGGGGTTTTCATAGTGGAGGAGAGGAGGGATTTCATGATATTATAATCATTAATTTATTATTTCTTCCCAAGACAAGGAATTCTAAGTATTACATGACCAATAATAGTCAATGGGTCATGTGAATTCGAAAAAAGTGGGCTTACATCAGCATAACATCATCTATGACTCAATTAATCCATTATTTAGCATTTATTGTGAATTATCAGATTCTAATATTCATCAAAAATTCAAGTATTTCAAAGAAATCCCAAAAATTCACCATAACCATTTTTTGACATGTAGAATCCAAAAATGAAGTCCATTTTTTAAAAATAATTTTCTAAATATTATTATTATAATATTTAATTAAAATAATAATTTATTATCAATACCAGTTTTAAAACATTCATTAACTCATTCTAAAATATAGGTATATCGTACTTCCAACTTGAATATTAATTTTATACCACCATAGGTGAGGTTATAATTCATTTGGGTATATCACTATTAATTAGGGTATCTAACAATTCATTAGGGTAGGTTACTATTCACCAAAAATTATTTTTGTTTTATTGGACTCCAAAAAACATGTTGAACACAACCGTGTATGCCGAATTTTCGAAATTCCAAACACATAAGTGACAAACTTATGTTTAAAGGTAAATTATCACTTAGTAGTTCATTATGTTGTGTTTTCATGTGATTTTATGACACAAATATAACAAGATAATTTCCATTTAAAACTTTCGGTCGTTACATTCTTCCCCCCTTAAGAAATTTCTCCCTCGAAATTTCATTTTACATACTTAGCCAAAAACAGGTGTGGGTACTTTTCCTTCATTGCTTCCTCCAATTCCCATTTTGCATCCTGAAACATATGCTTCCTCTACAAAACTTTGACATTATGGGTTGTCTTGGTGTGTAGAACCTTATATCTCTAATCCATAATCTTTACTGGATGCTCCTCATAGGGGAGATCATCTTCCAGCTGTACCACCTCTGACTTTAGTACATGTAAGGGATCAGGTATGTAGTTCCTCAAGAGTGATACGTGAAAAACATCATGAACTCAAGCAATATTCGGTGGAAGGGAAAACTAATAGGCCACATATCCTATGCGGTCAAGTATCTCAAAGTGGCTAATATACCTTGGTCTTAGCTTCCCTTTCTTTCCGAATCACATGACTCTCTTCTATGAAGATATTTGAAGGAAGAATTTATCTCCAACGTCAAACTCCAAGTCCCTTAGACGGTTGTCAACATAGCTCTTTTGCTAAATTTGGACATCTTTGATGTGTTTATGGATGACTTGAACCTTCTCTGTCATCTCATGAACAAGATCGGGTCCAAGTAGCTTTCTTTCTCCAACTTCATCCCAACAGGTTAGAGTTCTACATCGATTTCCATACAGAGCTTCATATGGAGCCATCCAAATACTTGAGTGGAATCTATTGTCTTATTAAAACTCAACCAATGGGAGATGCTGATCCGACCCACCTTTGAATTCTAGAGATCATGCTCTAAGCATATCTTCAAGCGTCTGAATAGTTCTTTCAGACTGGCCATCAGTTTAGGGGTGATAGGTCGTGCTGAAATTTAATTAAGTACTCAAAGCATGTTGAAGACTACTCCAATATTTAGATGTGAACCTTGGATCAGGGTCAGAGACAATGGAGAGTGGAACACCGTGCAGTCTCACCACCTCCTTCACATATATCTTTTCAATTTGGTCAAGTGAGAGATCTTCTCGAATAGCGAAGAAATGGGATGTCTTGGTGAGTCATTCAACCACAACCCATATTGCATTATTTCCCTTTGACGTCTTCAGTAGACTCGTGACAAAGTCCATAGTAACATTTTCCCATTTCTACATGGGTATAGGCAATGGCTGCATCATACCTTTAGAATTTTGTCGCTCATCTTTAACTTGCTGACATACCAAGCACCTTGATATATATTCTGCAATCTTCTTCTTCATGTTATCCCAACAGAAGTGTTCTTAGGGATCACAGTGCATTTTGGTACTCCCAGGATGGATAGAGAAGGTCGAGCTATGTGCATCATTCAATATCCCTTTCTTTATCACTGGATTATATGGTACATATAATCGTGTCCCAAATCTTACAACTCCTTCCTCATCTATTTTGAAATTAGAGGATTTCCCATTTTTAACAGCTTCCACCCTTTTTTGAATTTTCACTTCCTTCCTTTGAGCAACCTTTATTTTCTCCATGAGGGATGGTTGAGCAATCATTTGAGAAAGGACTGATGATGTTCCTCCCTTAATGATTCTCATGTCCATCTTTGAAAATCTAAGAAGATCGGATCATTTTCAATTCTCATCATTGATAAAGATGCATGGTCCTTTCTACTTAGATCATCTGCCACCTTGTTTGCCTTACCGGGATGGTAGTGGATTGAGCAGTCATAATCCTTAAGGAGCTCTATCCGTCTTTGCTGGTGGATATTATGCTCTTTCTGTGTGAATATAAATTTGATACTCTTGTGGATAGTATATATCTCACATTTTCCCCATAGAGATAATGCCACCAGATTTTCAATGCAAAGATCACAGCCTCTAACTCCAGATCAGGCATGGGATAGTGTTGCTTGTGGATTTTCATATTCCTTGAGTAATAGGCTATCACTTTATCATTTTTCATTATCACACAGCCTAATCCTTTCTTAGAAGAATAACTATACACCACAAAGAGTTCTCCACTTGAAGGGAGTGTGAGTATCGGCACAGTGATAAGCCTCTTTTTCAACTCCTTGAAAAAGTCTTCACATTCTTGTGTCTAGATAAACTTTACTCCCTTCCATGTAATCTTGGTCATTGTGTTTGAAAATCCTGAAAAGTTCTTCACGAATCATCGATAATACACATCTATACCTAAAAAGCTGCCAATCTTCGTTAAAGAAGTTGGCCTTAGCCACTCTTCAATTGCCTTTGTCTTGGAAGGGTCCACAGATATCCCTTTCCTGGTGATAACATGCCCCAAGAATGATACATCCTCTATCCATAACTCACATTTACTGTACTTTTCATAAAACTTCTATCTTCGCAATGTCTTTAACACAGTTTCCAAATGCTCCTCATGTTCCTCTTTACTCTTGGAGTATATCGTAATATCATCAATAAAGACCACCACAAATTTATTAAGGTAATCTCTAAAGACTCTTTTCATTAAATACCTGAAAATTTTTGGAGCATTAGTGAGCCTGAAGGGCATCACTATTAACTTATACTGTCCATACCTCATTTGAAAGGTAGTCTTGGGAATATCTTCCTTCCTCATTTTTAGTTGATGATATCCCGACCGAAGGTCCATCTTAGAGAAATAACTGGGCCCATGAAGCTGATTTAACAATTCATCTATCCGTGGAAAAGGATACTTGTTCTTTATAGTGATTTTATTGAGCTCATGATAATCAATGTAGAGGCGCATCGATCCATCCTTCTTTTGATGAAGATGACTGGAGAACCCCATGGTGAAGCACTTGGGCATATAAAACCTGTAACACCCGAGATTTTTATGAGTAATATTTTATTTTTATATCATCAAAGAAATATTTCACTACACACTTGCTTGGATTACTTTACACGCAATCACGACCTTCCTTGATAGCTTGCGTCGTACGCAATACCGAGTTTCACTAAACAAGGATATGCTATTAAAATATTATTAAAACTAGCCGTTATGAATAGTAATAACCACTTTTTGAAATTTTATAAATTCTATTTTTCAAAATGGACTTCATTTTTGAATTCGGAATATCGAAATTAGCCTAGGGTGAAATTTTGGTATTTTTCTGAAAACTTTCAATTTTTGATGAATAGTGAAACCACTAAGTGGTAGGTTAAAAACTAAATTTTGCATAAAACTTAATTTTACCGCTTCTGTGAATGGAATTTCGAAAATCCAACAGACACGGTTAATATCAGTAAGTAAAATGTGGTTCAATGAGATAAAAATAATTTTTTGGTGAATAGTAACTTTTTTACTTTTTTTACCGCCGTTAATAGTAAATAGGGTAACTAAGGGTAAATATGATATTATTATTACCCTAACACATGTCCTAATTCTATTGGACAAGTGTAATTCGACCAAAAACAAACTTAGGAATAAAATATGACCATTTAGGCCCACTTGGATTAGATTAGGACATTTATTATTAATTTATTTAAAGAAAGGTTAAAATAGTTAAAATCAAAGTTTAATAAGTAAATCATTTTTAATATGGGGTTATACATAAGATAAATTCGACTATAAATATTCATTATAAAGCTAAAAATATTTCCTACATAATGGTATTTTATTTGTAATTTTTAGACATTAAATAATTTAATTTATTTATGACACAATGATGATGCAGTAATTATCTTATTAATGAAATATTGACATAATTGATGTTATAAACACCAAAATAAATGTAATTTGAGACTTTTTATGGATTAAACTAATTTTCTAGGTTACTATTATATATTAGTGTTGATTTAATCAACTTGGTTCGAACATATAATTCTGTTATGACTTTCACAAAAATCATATATCAAATGGTGTCAAAATTGACACAAAATAGTTTTTAAATCAAATATTATATTATTAATTGTTATTTTATTCCTAAAAATCTAAGGTTCGGCCAAATGAATTAGATAAGGATATATATATTAATAATAAACAATTTGGGGTTCTTTTGGCATGTTATAGTAAGTGTATTAACCATATAGTGAAAGAAAACAAAAAGACATGGTAAAAGTTAAATTATTTAACTTAGAGTTAAATCTAATTGATAAGGTTAAAATAATACCATAAACATGTCTAAATCCTATTGGTTGATAGGATTTAGAACCATCCCCACTTTATCTTCGAAATAAGACCCTTTGGAACCATTATAAACCGATTTTGACTTTAATATAAAATAATATTTTTAGATATTCCTAAGGTGCCCCTCTCCTCCCTTATAAAAGGGAACCTCCTCCCCCTCCTCCTCACACCAATTTGAGCACTCAAGCTCGGACAACCCCTGCCATTTTCTCCTCTCCACTTCCCTAGAATAATCCTAGAGGTCCTGGTCTTCTTCAAAGGCCAATCTTAGTTCCCAAAGAAGAGGTAATATCCATTACCGATCTTTTCAATTTCTTTCTTCTTCAACTTCTTCTTCTTTAGTTGTTTCATGATAAAGTAATAACATCAGTATTAATTACATACTGATATGTTATTATAAATATGAAACAACCCTAATTCACCTTCTATCCATCCTATGGAAAAATGAAATCACCGCGCGTGCGTACGTACGGAATACCGTCTCCACGCCGTGGTGTAATCTATTTTCCACCATCACTTTACAAGGATGGGTATAATGGTGTAATGAGTAACTATTTATGATTATTATAAAGTAATATTGATACTAAAATAATATATATATACTCCAATACAGTTCCACGATCATAGGAACGATATCATCACTCGTGCGTACGTACGGAATACCGTCTCCACGATGTGATGCGACTCGTTCTACATGATCATCATTACATAGTAATTATATAAATTGAATGAATAAATATGATATATGTTACACTAATACCATTCTGGATATAAGGTATCTATAACCTTAAAAGAAGAATAAGAATGTATTCGGGAAAACACGCATAAGAACAAAAGGCAATAAAGACCCGAGTAACAAGTAACAATGAAATATTACTATCAAGAAGCTAAGAATATGACCATATATGATATCATATCAATATGTATGATTCTGGAATAAGTCAATAGCATTATTTAAACCATTATACAGGAGATTCGGACACGTACAAAGCAAATTGGACCTAAGGTAAGGGAAATATGACTATCTCATTTTTATCCGAGATTGTTTATTCGTAAGTATTTACTGGGGTGTATTTTATCATCCACATCCATGTTTCATCAAAATGTAATATTATTTCCATCCACCTACAATTGTTTAAATCCATTTTTACCCTTCGGTGAGTTTTTAGTAATATGTATGAAAGGAATCTTTTGTCGTACGAAGTACTTTTTGACTTTTCTGACAAACGTACGAAGAATGTTTTTTTTAACTTATACGGCATGAATGGATTTTTAAAACATTATTTACAAGAAGCTTCCTTTACAAGTTTTCAAGTTTATTTTTAATCAACTTCTTTTATTTTAAAGTCTTTTGACATGTTATGAAAGGAAAAATGTTTTTGAAGTAGAAAGGATATTTTCCTCAAGAATGGAGTTTAAGTATTTTATCAAAATTATTTTCCATCTAAGATAATAAAATGGTTCTGTTTTTATCCCTATTATTACATGGATTTGATTATGTTGTGATGGAAACATTTTTATGAATTCCTTTATCTTATATGAATTGTTTTATGATGTCATTTTGTTTAAGAATCCCATTTTTATTACATGGGTTACACTATGATGTATGGTTTATGATTATGTGGCACACATAAGAAAGGATTCATTATAAGATGGGTGGGACCTATATCTCCCTCCAATGCATTGGGTAAAGATTTTATATCTCATGAGATAGACATGGCTGGAACGGTAGGTTACACCGGTTCAGTGAAACAGGACTGGAACGAGGGTGAATCGGTTCAGAAAGGGACTTTGTCCACTAAGATAGTCTTGGAAATGAGTCATAACTAACAAGAAATGATTTTCCATGATTATGTGTGCATGCCACAATGTTTCAAGTTTTATGTTATGATTATGGGGATCTCATTTTCACTTCTATGATTTATTCCATGTTAAGATATTATGATCTCTTTTGCAGGTTTTTATTTTCAAAAAAGATATGATATGATTTTTATTTCCTTTATTTTCCCTTGCTGAGCATTTGAGCTCACCCTTTTATGTTTTCTTTTACCTAGGTCAGGAAGATGGATATTAAGTAGAATATGCTAAAAGGGACCCTAGATATGATGAAATAAATGGGAGACACTGTAGAAGATTTATGAACCAGTTGTTTATGTTTCCCAGTTTCTAAAGACACTATACCTATACGGTCCTTTGTGGTTTTGTCATATGTTGTAATAAGTGTGCTTCAATTTTGAAGTATTAACAATGTATGTAAAGTATGGGTCGTTATAGTTGGTATCAGAGGAACGGTATAGTCAACCTTTGGAAACTAGGATGTGAAATCCTTAGTAAGAATCCTAAGGATAAGTCTAAGCATAGAACACAATCTTAGTGTTTTAGAAATGGCCATGACTAACCTAGGATAAGACCTTAAGCATGAAAATTTTATTCTTGAATTATGTGGTTTTCCTATTATAATTAGTGTTGCTCACACTATTCTTCTTGGTTTTAGACAATGGCTGGAAACCGAAGGAACCGTGTTAATGCGGAATGCGATTGGCAATGCAATGATTGTCCCCCTGAGCAACCAAACGATATGGGAGCTAGAATGCAAAATCTTGTAGCCATGCTCACACAACTTTCTCAAGCTATGAATCATGTAGGACTTCCAAACGAGCAAAGGAAGGAGCAACATTATGTTGAATCCTTCATGAGGCAGCATCCACCGTCTTTCAGTGGGTCTACTGATCCATTAGTTGCTGAACAATGGATTAGTACTACTGAAAAGATATTTTCAGTTCTTCAATGTTCTGAACATGATAAAGTCATCCTAGCAGTGTATCGTTTGGAAGGAGATGCTGATCAATGGTGGAATCTTATTAAGAATACGAGGCAAAGGGATGAAATTGAGTCTATGGAATGGGACGAGTTCAAGAACTTATTTTTCAATAAGTACTTCCCTCGTATTCTCCGAACAAAGATGGAGAAAGAGTTTCTTGAACTGAAGCAAAGGGATGATGAATCTGTTGGTACCTATGAAGCAAATTTTACAAGACTTGCAAGGTACGCTTCTGGTATTATTATCCAACCTGATAGTAAGATCGATCGATTCTTTAGTGGCTTAAAACCAAGTCTTCGAAGGGCGTTAGCCATAAGGGACTTCAATAGCTATGAGGAAATCGTTCGATGTGCTCTCAAAGTCGAGATGGAGATTGGAATAACCCATCAGTCACATGGGTTTGATAAGAAGAGGAAGATGGAATTCAAAGAAAAATCTAAAGAGCACACGGAAAAGAAGATGAGCTTTTCCTTATGCTCAAAGTGTGGAAAGAAACATGGAGGGAGTTGTCTTAAAGGTACAAGTAAATGTTTTAAATGTGGAAAGGAAGGTCATCGGGCATTTGAATACCGTGATAATGGGAAGAAGATGTCTAATGACGCAAACAAAGGAAGGGATACACAGAATGAACCTACTACACTTCAATGTTTCAAGTGCAAGGAGATGGGGTATTATGCCAATCAATGCCCAAATCCAAGGGTTGATGATGATGGTCGACGTCAACAAAATCTTAAGGCTAAAGACAAAGGAAAGTCACATGCAATTTCTATCAGCGATGTGGAGTACGATAACGAAGTGGTGAAAGGTACACTTACCATCCACTCTAAAGTAGAAAATGTTTTATTTGATTCTGGATCCACCCACTCTTTTATTTCTAAAGATTTTTCCAAGGGTATCACAGTATTACCTCAACAATTAGATGTTGAGTTATCTGTGACAACACCTAATGGAACAACAGTCGCATCAAAAGTTTATAATTCTTCTCCGATCGAAGTTTGTGGGAAAGTGCTTCCTGCAAATCTTTTGATCCTTCCTTTAGTGGAATTTGATGTGATTCTTGGCATGGATTGGCTTTCTCTACATGGAGCTCATATCAATTTCCAAATAAGGGAAGTCACATTTCATATTCCAGATCAATCTACGATCGTATATCAATGCAAGGATGAACATAACCTTCCAGTGGAAATTTCTTCCATCTTATGGGTATTGATTCCACTAAATGAAGGTTATTTATCTCAAATGGTTGGTGAGAAACTCATGATTAAGAATATTCCAATTGTACGGGAGTTTGATGATGTCTTTCCGGAAGAATTAACGGGTCTTCCACAAAATCGTGAAGTTGAGTTTTCAATAGAACTCGTTACGGGTGCTTTGCCTATTTCGAAGACACCATATAGAATGGCCCCAATTGAGTTGCAGGAATTGAAGAAGCAACTCCAAGAGAATCTTGATAAGGTATTCATACGCCCTAGTGCCTCACCTTGGGGAGCACCTGTTCTATTTGTTAAGAATAAAGATGGATCAATGAGACTCTACATTGATTATCGAGAACTTAACAAGATCACTATCAAAAACAAATATCCTCTCCCATGCATTGATGACTTATTTGACCAACTACACGGAGATCAATACTTTTCCAAGATTGATCTTCGTTCAGGGTATCATCAATTAAGGGTAAAAAGGGAGGATATACCAAAGACGGCTTTCCGTACAACGTATGGACACTATGAATTTATAGTGATGCCATTTGGTCTTACTAATGCCCCTGATATCTTCATGGATCTAATGAATAGAGTCTTTAGAGACTATCTTGATCAATTTGTGGTAGTATTTATAGACGATATTATTGTCTATTCAAAGAGAAAGGAAGAGCATGAAGATCACTTGAGAATTATATTGAAGACCCTGAGAAAGGAGAAGATTTATGCCAAATTTACCAAGTGTGAATTTTGGCTTCAAAAAGTTGCATTTTTGGGTCACATAATCTCAAAAGAGGGGATATCTGTGGATCCAGCAAAAACAGAGGTTATCGAAAGATGGTCGAGACCAACAACAGTAACTGAGATCCGAAGTTTTCTTGGTTTGGCTGGATATTATCGATGTTTTGTAAAATATTTTTCACGATTATCTAATCCACTCACCAAGTTAACTCGGAAAGGAGTTAAGTTTGTCTGGACAGAGGAATGTGAAGAGAATTTCAAGGAGTTGAAAAGAAGGTTATCCAGTGCACCTGTGCTCACACTGCCTTGTAGTGGAGAAAGGTTTGTGATCTACAGTGATGCATCCAAGAAGGGATTGGGGTGTGTTCTTATGCAAAATGATATGGTGATAGCTTATGCCTCATGACAGTTGAAAATCCCTGAGAAAAATTACCCAACACATGATTTGGAGTTGGCTACGGTAATCTTTTCATTAAAGATTTGGAGGCATTACCTTTATGGTGAAAGGTGTGATATTTATACTGATCATAAAAGTTTAAAGTATATTTTCACACAAAAGGAGTTGAATATGCGTCAAAGAAGATGGTTGGAGCTGATTAAGGATTATGACTGCTCAATCCATTACCACCCTGGGAAAGCAAACAAGGTGGCAGATGCATTAAGTCGACAAGACCATGCTAGTTTATCCATGATGAGGATCACAAAAGATCCAATATTTATGGATTTACAAAGGATGGATCTTGGAATTATAATAGAAGGGGAAAAATATTATCTTTCTCAAATGAATGTTCAACCATCTATACATGTGAAGATTAAAGAGGCACAGAAAGAAGATGTCGAGTTACAAAAGAAGGTGAGAAATGTTCCTGAATTCAACCTTGATTGTGATGGGATAATAAAGTTCAGGAATCGGGTTTGTGTTCCTTCCATCCCCGAATTAAAGAAGGAGCTGCTGGATGAGGCTCATAGTTCTTCATTCTCTATTCATCCTGGAAGCACGAAGATGTATAGGGACCTGAAAGAGTACTTCTGGTGGGATGGCATGAAAAGAGATGTTGCTGAGTATGTCTCTCGATGCTTGGTTTGTCAACAAGTTAAAGTTGAGAGACAGAAGTCTAAGGGGATGTTACAACCATTACCCATACCCGAATGGAAATGGGAAAACATCACTATGGACTTTGTCACAGGACTTACTAAAACATCCAAAGGAAATAATGCTATCTGGGTCATAGTTGATCGTCTTACAAAGTCTGCACACTTCATTCCTATTAGAGAGGATTTCTCTCTAGATCAGATTTCCAGGATATATGTAAAGGAAGTGGTAAGATTGCATGGAGTACCACTTTCTATTATATCTGATCGGGATCCGAGATTTACCTCGATGTTCTGGTGAAGTCTTCCGCATACTCTGGATACAGAGTTGAGTTTCAGCACTGCTTATCATCCCCAGACAGACGGTCAGTCTGAGAGAACAATTCAAACCCTAGAAGATATGTTGAGAGCTTGCTCTATGGATTTCAAAGGATGTTGGGATCAACACCTACCTTTGGTGGAATTTTCTTATAATAATAGCTTTCACTCCAGTATTCAGATGGCTCCTTATGAAGCTCTCTATGGAAAGAAATGCAGGACTCCAACTTGCTGGGATGAAGTTGGGGAAAGAAAGCTATTAGGATCTGATCTCGTTGATGAAATGGCAGAAAAGGTCAGATCTATTCAACAACACATAAGAGCAGCTCAGAGTCGACAGAAAAGTTATGCTGACAACCGAAGAAAAGACCTAGAGTTTGAAGTGGGTGATAAAATGTTCTTACGAATATCTCCCTGGAAGAGGGTTATGAGATTTGGAAAGAAGGGGAAGTTGAGCCCTAGATATATCGGTCCTTTCGAAATACTAGATCGTGTTGGGAAGGTAGCTTACCGATTGGTGCTTCCACCGAATCTCTCTCAAGTTCACGATGTGTTCCATGTATCTCTCCTGAGAAAGTACATACCAGATCCTTCACATGTACTCAGATCAGAAGTTGTACCGCTGGATCAAGATCTTTCTTATGAAGAACAGCCGATAGAGATTCTGGATCATAGTGAAAAAGTCCTACGAAACAAGACCACTCGATTGGTGAAAGTTTTATGGAGGAACCACCAACTTGAAGAAGCTACATGGTAGCTTGAGGATATGATGAGGGAGAAGTATCCTCATCTGTTTGTTACAAAGTGACGAATTTCGAGGGCGAAATTCTTTTTAAGGGGGGTAGAATGTAACACCCGAGATTTTTATGAGTAATATTTTGTTTTTATATCATCAAAGGAATCTTTCACTACACACTTTCTTGGCTTACTTTACACGTAATCACGACCTTCCTCAATAGCTTGCGTCGTACGCAATACCGAGTTTCACTAAACAACGATATGCTATTAAAATATTATTAAAACTAGCCGTTATGAATAGTAATAACCACTTTTTGAAATTTTATAAATTTTATTTTTCAAAATGGACTTCATTTTTGGATTCGGAATATCGAAATTAGCCTAGGGTGAAATTTTGGTATTTTTCTGAAAACTTTCAATTTTTGATGAATAGTGAAACCACTAAGTGGTAGGTTAAAAACTGAATTTTGCATAAAAATTAATTTTACCGCTTCTATGAATGGAATTTTGAAAATCTGACAGACACGGTTGAAATCAGTAAGTAAAATGTGGTTCAATGAGATAAAAATAATTTTTTGGTGAATAGTAACTTTTTTACTTTTTTTACCGCAGTTAATAGTAAATAGGGTAACTAAGGGTAAATATGATATTATTATTATCCTAACACATGTCCTAATTCTATTGGACAAGTGTAATTCGACCAAAAACAAACTTAGGAATAAAATATGACCATTTAGGCCCACTTGGATTAGATTAGGACATTTATTATTAATTTATTTAAAGAAGGGTTAAAATAGTTAAAATCAAAGTTTAATAAGTAAATCATTTTTAATATGGGGTTATACATAAGATAAATTCGACTATAAATATTCATTATAAATCTAAAAAGATTTCCTACATAATGGTATTTTATTTGTAATTGTTAGACATTAAATAATTTAATTTATTTATGACACAATGATGATGCAGTAATTATCTTATTAATGAAATATTGACATAATTGATGTTATAAACACCAAAATAAATGTAATTTGAGAATTTTTATGAATTAAACTAATTTTATAGGTTACTATGATATATTAGTGTTGATTTAATCAACTTGGTTCGAACATATAATTCTGTTATGACTTTCACAAAAATCATATATCAAATGGTGTCAAAATTGACACAAAATAGTTTTTAAATCAAATATTATATTATTAATTGTTATTTTATTCCTAAAAATCTAAGGTTCGGCCAAATGAATTAGATAAGGATATATATATTAATAATAAACAATTTGGGGTTCTTTTGGCATGTTATAGTAAGTGTATTAACCATATAGTGAAAGAAAACAAAAAGACATGGTAAAAGTTAAATTATTTAACTTAGAGTTAAATCTAATTGATAAGGTTAAAATAATACCATAAACATGTCTAAATCCTATTGGTTGATAGGATTTCGAACCATCCCCACTTTATCTTCGAAATAAGACCCTTTGGAACCATTATAAACCGATTTTGACTTTAATATAAAATAATATTTTTAGATATTCCTAAGGTGCCCCTCTCCTCCCTTATAAAAGGGCACCTCCTCCCCCTCCTCCTCACACCAATTTGAGCACTCAAGCTCGGCCAACCCCTGCCATTTTCTCCTCTCCACTTACCTAGAATAATCCTAGAGGTCCTGGTCTTCTTCAAAGGCCAATCTTAGTTCCTTTAGTGGAGGATTCAAAGAGGCGTTCCAAAGAAGAGGTAATATCCATTACCGATCTTTTCAATTTCTTTCTTCTTCAACTTCTTCTTCTTTAGTTGTTTCATGATAAAGTAATAACATCAGTATTACATACATACTGATTTGTTATTATAAATATGAAACAACCCTAATTCAACTTCTATCCATCCTACGGAAAAATGAAATCACCGCGCGTGCGTACGTACGGAATACCGTCTCCACGCCGTGGTGTAATCTATTTTCCACCATCACTTTACAAGGATGGGTATAATGGTGTAATGAGTAACTATTTATGATTATTATAAAGTAATATTGATACTGAAATAATATATATATACTCCAATACAGTTCCATGATCATAGGAACGATATCATCACTCGTGCGTACGTACGGAATACCGTCTCCACGATGTGATGCGACTCGTTCTACATGATCATCATTACATAGTAATTATATAAATTGAATGAATAAATATGATATATGATACAGTAATACCATTATGTATATAAGGTATCTATAACCTTAAAAGAATAATAAGAATGTATTCGGCAAAACACGCATAAGAACAAAAGGCAATAAAGACCCGAGTAACAAGTAACAATGAAATATTACTATCAAGAAGCTAAGAATATGACCATATATGATATCATATCAATATGTATGATTATGGAATAAGTAAATAACATTATTTAAACCATTATACAGGAGCTTCGGACACGTACAATGCAAATTGGACCTAAGGTAAGGGAAATATCACAATCTCATTTTTATCCGAGATTGTTTATTCGTAAGTATTTACTGGGGTGTATTTTATCATCCACATCCATGTTTCATCAAAATGTAATATTATTTCCATCCACCTACAATTGTTTAAATCCATTTTTACCCTTCGGTGAGTTTTTAGTAATATGTATGAAAGGAATCTTTTGTCGTACGAGTTACTTTTTGACTTTTCCGACAAAAGTACGAAGAATGTTTTTTTAACTTATACGGCATGAATGGATTTTTAAAACATTATTTCCAAGAAGCTTCCTTTACAAGTTTTCAAGTTTATTTTTAATCAACTTCTTTTATTTTAAAGTCGTAAGACATGTTATGAAATGAAAAATGTTTTTGATGTAGAAATGATATTTTCCACAAGAATGGAGTTCAAGTATTTTATCAAAATTATTTTCCATCTAAGATAATAAAAGGGTTCTGTTTTTATCCCTATTATTACATGGATTTGATTATGTTGTGATGGAAGCATTTTTATGAATTCCTTTATATTATATGAATTGTTTTATGATGTCATGTTGTTTAAGAATCCAATTTTTATTACATGGGTTACACTATGATATATGGTTTATGATTATGTGGCACACATAAGAAAGGATTCATTATAAGATGGGTGGGACCTATATCTCCCTCCAATGCATTGGGTAAAGATTTTATATCTCATGAGATAGACATGGCTGGAACGGTAGGTTATACCGGTTCAGTGAAACAGGACTGGAATGAGGGTGACTCGGTTCTGAAAGGGACTTTGTCCACTAAGATAGTCTTGGAAATGAGTCATGACTAACAAGAAATGATTTTCCATGATTATGTGTGCATGCCACAAAGTTTCAAGTTTTATGTTATGGTTATGGGGATCTCATTTTCACTTCTATGATTTATTCCATGTTAAGATATTATGATCTCTTTTGCAGGTTTTGATTTTCAAAAAGATATGATATGATTTTTATTTCCTTTATTTGCCCTTGCTGAGCATTTGAGCTCACCCTTTTATGTTTTCTTTTCCCCAGGTCAGGAAGATGGATATTAAGTATAATATGCTAAAAGGGACCCTAGATATGATGAAATAAATGGGAGACACTGTAGAAGATTTATGAACCAGTTGTTTATGTTTACCAGTTTCTAAAGACACTATACCTATACGGTCCTTTGTGGTTTTGTCATATGTTGTAATAAGTGTGCTTCAATTTTGAAGTATTAACAATGTATGTAAAGTATGGGTCGTTATAAAACCCTTCTCCATATTCTAATGTAACTGCTTCTTTAGCTCTTCCATCTCTACGGTGGCCATTCTGTAAAGTGTCTTTGAGAGTGGAAGAGATCCAGAGATAAATTCAATTGAGAACTCAACCTCTCGGTCAGGAGGAAGACCAGGAAACTCTTCAGGGAATACATCAGTGCAATCCCTCGTTAAGGGAATGTCTTCAAGAATTATTCTCTCCTTTGTCTCAATCATTTGAGATAGATATGCATGCTCATAAGGAATAAATATCCACACTTGAGATTATGCTTCTAAAGGAGACACATCTTCCTCCTTGCACTTGTAAAGAATCGGAGGATGCTTCGGGATGTGAAGAGTAATCCCCCTTTCCCCAAATTTGATGTTGGCCTTGTACAAAGATAGCCAATCCGTGCCCAAGATAGCTTCGAACTCCACTAAAGTAAGTATGAAAAGATTTTCTAGGAGGTTTATTCCACAAACATTAACAGGGTAGGAGTTATAAACCATGGATTCAATAATTGACCCATTCGTTGTTCTCATAGAAAAATTTTCCACTAAATTTTGAGGTGGTGTTTGAATAGTTCTACTAAACTTGCAAGATATGAAAGAATGCATAGAACTAGAATCAAATAGTACGTTCACTATTCTTGATTGAATAACAATCCTACCTATCACCACATCATTTTCTGGCTCCACCTCAGTATTAGTGATAGAATAAGCCCTTTCTTATTTCCATGGAGGTTGTTTCTGATTGCCTCTGACAACCCTCAACTTAGGGTAATTGTTCGCATAATTCCAAAGCTCCTTGCAGTTAAAACATTGCACTTCAGGATGAGTTTTGATCTGAACCTTCCGTTCTTCTTCAACATTAGTGGTATTTTTCATATCCCTTTGGATGTTCTTGGCCAGATGACCAAAATTCCCGCATTTGAAGCAATTTTGGGTTCCCTTGAGACAATCACCAAGATTATTCTTCCCACAATTCTTGCAATGGGGAAAGGGAGGCATCTTTCCATCATGGGATTTGTTTGATGAACCACCCATGTTGTTCTCCATTTTCTGCTTCTTGTCACTAGGCCCATGAGACCACTGAGAGTCTCCAATCTTCATTTCAACATTGAGGGCATAACTAACAATCTCCTCATAGTTTTCAAAGTCTCAAATCACCAACACTTTTCGTAGAATCGGATTTATTCCGCTAAAGAAGCGATCCGCCTTGATTTTGGTCTTCATGAAAAAACCATAGGCATACCTTTCAAGCCTTGTAATGTTCACTTCATATGCCGCGATGGACTCATCTTCCTTTTTCTTGAGTCCAAGGAACTCTCTTTCCATCTTGATATGGAGGGTTTGAGGAAAATATTTGTTTAAAAACATCCTCTTGAATTCCTCCCAATCTTTGGAATCAATTTCCTCTTGGGACATTGTATTCTTGATCCGTGTCCACCACTGATCAGCTTCCTCCTCAAAATGATAGACTTCCAGTACAACTGTCTCTTCTTCCAAGCACTGGAGGATAGAGAAAATATTTTCAATGGAGTTACCCCATTGTTCTACGAGGATGGGATCAGAAGACCCGCTAAATATGGGATTCCTTTGCCGCATGAAGGATTCTGTGATAACTTGCTCTTTCCTTGGAGGAGGTGGACGTTCCACCTAATTCATGTTATTATTAATAACTCGAGCCAGTTGAGCAAGTACTGCCATGAAGTTTTGAGCACCCACTTCGGTCACATCAGGCATTTCATTAGGGCAGTCATTACATTCCCTATCACATTGGTTTTTGGAACGTGTTCTTCTATTTCCCACCATTAACTAAGAAAATTAATGTATAATTAGAGTTCTTGAACACATAGATATTGAGCATAAAAATAAATTTTGAACATAAAAGTATGAACATATAATTAAAAAGTATGTCCTGACTTGTGATTCTTTAGGTTTATATCTTGGTTATCCTCGATCTATTTCTTAACTTATATTCATATGGTCTTCTTTTTGTCCCTTAATGATGGTTTGTACTAAGCTCATGAATATACCGAAGCATATCCCCCAGGAGTGTCGTAACCAAGAGTGCAGAAAGGCCCGTCATCATGCACTAGTTCCCATATGAGTCTAGCTTAAAGCGGTGTTTGCACGTTTTACCATAAGATACATCTGTGCCAGAGCCACCTATACCTGGTCATATCCAGACAGGGATTTATTTTCTTGATAAACCACTTACTATATACTCACCAAAATTTAGGATAGTTTTCTTATACTTAGTCTCATCCTTAAGGTACTCACTAAGGTTCTATATTCTTAATATCCAAAAATAACTAGATCATCCTATGGTACCAACTATATAGACCCATGCCTTTTACATAAAACATTTCATGATTTTAAGCATAATTAATCATCAGTGTGCAAGCCAAGGATCATTAAGTCTAGTGTCTTGGAAGACTAGGTACATATAACATAAAACATGGGACTAAAAAAACTAATTTACTTAATCTCTATAAAGAGCTTCTAACTTCCTTTTAGCTCTTACATCTGCATAGGGTATCATAGGGAACACATGAACAAAGGGATGAGCTAAAAATCCCAAAAAAGGAATGAACATAAGGATACATCTCAAACACATGAGTTGGGAGGCATGAAATAATGATATGCAAAGCATGAAACTAATAAAATAATTTAATATAAGCATGGTATCATATAAACATGGAATTAAATTAATGTGGCAGAATCATAAATCATATCTTTAGTATGGGTCAAGGATAACTTCCAATCCCGTTTCCCATTTCAGTATGGGTCAAGGCTGACCGCCAATCCCGTTTCACATCGCATCTCATGAGAATTATCCTTACCAACTGCATTGGAGCTCTATCTGGGCGTACCCATCTCAAAATATTCAGGAATATTCTTGACACATAAATAATCTTTCCACATAAATATTCATATATAATCAACCATACATATACATAAGGGTACCCATGGAAAGAATTGGGTTCCACAATCATGACATAAAACATATCCAATTGGAGTATCATGAAAGTGTCCATGAATGGAAGGTATTAGAATGTACATGGACATTTATAGGGTAAAATAGTCATATAACATGGTATGTGGTGTAAAATATAAGTGATAATATATAAAAAATGTATTTTAGAAACATTAGCATTAAAACATTTTTGTACGGTTTTAAAGAAAAAACTCTAGATATTTTCAAATAGAAAAGAGGAAATTATTTTATATAAAAATAGAGTTTAACAAAGAAAAATTTCATTATAAAAATACTGATTTTATAAATACAATGGTATTTTAAAACATAGGATATAGTGCACTTGAAATTTGGGTAGAAATTTGGGAAGTCCCCTTAAAACAGGTTTGCTTATCGGAAAGTTCTAAGGAGGGAATCTTTCAAAAGCATGTATGTCCCTGAAAGAATGTGATGAAAGGGTTTTGATATAAGAATCTTGTAAAACTAAACAGAAGTCATAAGAATGGCATATATAGATAAGATAACACCATTTGTAATGAAAGATAAGGCAGCCCGAAAGAACAAAGAAGGTTCGGGTAGAATTCATTACGATTTTATCGGCATGGTGTCGGGTGTGACCAAGAGGGTTTGATGAGAGAGAAATGGGGTTTCTCATCAAATATAAATCCAGAGGGAAGTATGAGGTAGGTTCTTAAACATACCCCATAATTTTCTAGTACACATAAAAAGGCATAGTATATAGGACAATCTTGATTAAGAGAGAAAAGGAGAGGATCCCTTACCTTAAATCCAGTGGTGTTCTCCACTTGTTATTAATGACCTGAATAAACAAATTATGGTTATTATTTAATAATTCCAGAGCCACTTATATATGTAATTTATTTATTATAACCTGTTTTAGTTCATTCAAATCCTTTTTGCTTAGTTATAAGGTTCAATTTCATTGTTTGGGCTCGTTTGTTTACTTGGCTTTAAAAGATCAGTTCACTTAAATTCATGTTTGGATTATATGCAAGATGAAAGTGGTTGTCCAGAAATGAAGTTATATTATTTAGTTAATATTCAGGAGATTACATGGTTTTAGTTTTATCTTTTTTACTTAGAGTGAAGTCGAATTATTATATATATATATAACCATAGTGAGAACCGTTTTTGTTGATTAGTGGATTTGATTACAAAGAATGTGTTTTGATTAATTACATTTGTACCAAAGGATTAAAGAATTGAAAATAGGATATATTACATATATAATAATATTGTTCATCCATAACACAAAATGTTTCATGACCATAATTAAATATAATAATAGAAATTAATAAATCGTTTTCCTTGAATGTGCTAAATTAGCACATCTCAAACGGTGCTTTCATTTCTTTCAAATAAAAGTGTTGGGAAAGGAGAGAAGATAAGGAGATATAACAATAGAAAGAAGACATTCTAGTAGATGTATGTTACTAGATTTATCATACTATTATAGTGAAAGGTGGTGAGGAAAGAAACAAAAAAGACAAGTACTTAAAAGAAAAGAAAATACTTGGGAAGATGAATTTACCTCTTGAGACTTCCTCCTTTGTGAACCTCATAATGGGAGAGGTTTTGGTATTTTGAGGAGTCTGAGAGATTTTTAACGTGGGGGTGGAAATTGGGGAGAGATTTGGGAAGAATTTAGAGAAGGCTTGGAGCTTGAGAGGAGTGGAGGGAAGATGGAGTGAAGGAGGGTTTTTATAGGGAAGGAGAGGAGGGATTTAATGATATTATAATCATTAATTTATTATTTCTTCTCAAGCCAAGGAAGAGTAATTATTCCATGACCAATAATAGTAAATGGGTCATGTAAATTTGAACCAAGTGGGATTACATCTGCAGAACATCATCGATGACTCAATTAATCCATTATTTAGCATTTATTTTGAATTATCGGATTCTACTATTCATCAAAAATTCAAGTATTTCAGAAAAATCCCAAAAAATAACCCAAACCATTTTTTGACATGTAGAATACAAAAATGAATTCCATTTTTCAAAAATAATTTTCTATATATTATTATTTTAATATTTAATTAAAATAATAATTTATTATCAAAACCTGTTTTAAAACATTCATTAATTCATTCTAAAATATAGGTATATCGTACTTCTAACATGAATATTATTTTTATACCACCATAGGTGAGGTTACTATTCATTATGGTATATTACAATTCATAAGGGTATGTTACTATTCATTAGGGTAGGTTACAATTCACCAAAAAATATTTTTGTTTTATTAGACTCCAAAAAACATCTTAAACACAACCGTGTATGCCAGATTTTCAAAATTTGAAACACATAAGTGACAAACTTATGTTTAAAGGTCACTTATCACTTAGTAGTTCATTATGTTGTGTTTTCATGTGATTTGATGACATAAATATAAGAAGATAATTTCCATTGAAATACTTTGGGTCATTACACTGGGAGAGGCCTGATATAGGATTATTGGGAGCTTGGGGAACCTTAGAAGGATTCTAGAGAGAGGAGGGAAGAATTCGTCCGAGCTCCAAAGGCTTTTATTGAAGAGTAAGTGGGAGCATAGGTGGGTTAATATAGGAAAAGGGAGGGAATTGTTTGTTATATAGTTTTAGGACCCTACATGTTAAACTAATAAAAATCAAAAACCATCCCTTGGTTTCTACCCATAGATTTTTCCAAAGCAGTGTGGAAAACATTATTTTATAAGACTAATGGGAGAAATTATTAAAATATTAGTTTTTCTTATGTATAGGTGAGTCACACTCTCAATTAAATAAATTTAAAAAAGATAAAATGTTTTATAAGTCTTGTATGGTTAACTAAGCAACCATTAAATTAATCAAAAAAATATAAAATCAAATTATTTTAAAGATAAACCCTATATTGGCCGAAAATCTCATTTATATTTTTTTATTATATCACTATTGGGTCATTATGATGTCATAAAAGACACTATATATTTAAACGGTATATAGTTTTAAACAAAAAATTCAACTACCTCATAATATTATGAAAAATTCACCATTGGATAATTTCTAAGTCATTACTCAAAAAAAATATAAATTTTAGCTATATAATTTTCTGAATATGTGAATTTTTACTTTTAAAATAAAAACTCGCATTTATAAAAAATTCATGGGTTTTGAAAAAAATAGCTTCCAAACATTAATAAAAATTATAATTGTATTTAAAAAAATATACGATCATTTATATTTAATAAAAATTAATTTAGTAATATTTTTTTACTAAAATATTATTTAATTAAAAAATCCATTAATTCTTCAAAATAGATTTCTTAATTTAAAAAATATTATTTGTTATTTAAAAACTATTTACAATGTAATGATAATAAAATTAATGTATATTTCATTTATTCATTAAAAAAATATTGCACATAAGAATAACGCTAGGGTATTGTTACATAACCCCTTAAAACACCAGCATAAGACCATAGGGTAAGGTGCGTGATGGTGACAGACTCTTGGGGTGGCTTGGATAACATTTCACTGGTCGTAATCTCAATTAACTTCCACTTCTCTCATAGGTGTTTCTGCTCAAGCTTAACATGTTCAAGCTCAACATGGGTTTGGTCAAGAGTGAATCCTAATGACGCTGTCTCCTTTCTAATCTCTGACAAATGGGCTTCATACCATGAAATTCTACTAGATGAGGCCATTTCTTCCTTTGTCTGAGTAAATTGGATTTGTTAGAGCCCTATATTTATACTAATCATGTCATCATTATTCAATGACTATATATGAAACTGTGACAATTCATAAAGGTATTTTGAAATCCAAAAACATAAAACTAATGAATTTATATAACCAATTTATATAATAATACATTTAATTGGATTAAGAGGAATTTTCATTAATAGTGGTTTGGGTCATTAAAACATATATGTATTATTTAATTATTTCATTGGTAGTACCTCTATCTTTATTCAATGTATTGGGTATTTAATTTTATCTCATGAGATGGTCAATACTTGAATATGTAGTGAACTTGGTTCAATAATACAATGATGGAACGAGAAGTGAACCTACTATAGTAATATAGGGCTGGAATAGGGACTAAACCCAGTTCAATAAAGGACTTGTTTCTACTATGATGATCTTAGTAGTGATACTTGACTAATATGGAAATGATTTTCAATTCTAATGTATATGCCACAAATTCCAAGTATTATTATCTCATGGATCATGTTATTTTATTCCCATATAAATTCTGTCTTATGAAACACCTATATTTATTCCATGACTCATGATTATGATAATTGATATGAAGGGTGTGGTTTAGAAATTTTATGCACGTTTCCTCATACCCTTATGTTAATTTTATGCTTATCTATCTCCCCTGTTATCCCCTACTGAGCATCTGAGCTCACCCATTCTTATGTTTCCTTTCCCAAAATTATCCAGATATGTATTACATATAATATTTCTATGAAGGGTTATCATTATTAATAAAGTGGTGGATTATGATTTATCTCACTTATTGTCCATGGTTTATGTTTCTGAATTTACAAAGGCACTAAACTATTATGATTCATGGGCATGATTTTATGTAATTTAATAAATATTCTACAAAAATAAGATAATGTTTATATATAAAAATATCAGGTTGTTGTAGTTGGTATCAATGAAAATATTAATTTGAAATTTGGAAACTATGATGAAAGAACGTTAGTGATATCCTTAAGTAAATGAATAAGGAAAAGTATATGGATTATTCAATTTATAAGAAATTTTCATAAAATTTTGGAAAAGGGTAGAGTGATTGGTTTCCTAGTAATACATTCATATCTGGATACTAAAAGTGGATATGTCTCTGGAACAAATGTGTAACACCCTGAGATTTTATGAGATATATTATTTTTAATTTCCTTGATGTCTTCTGTTTTATGCTACACCAATATACACAAAACCATATCAGCTTATAGTATACGCAACACTATACTTGGCTTATGTTAGCAACAATTTGATGTTCTTTTGATAGAATTCATTTCACACAACACCAAGTATAGATTTTGTTCAATGTATACAAGAACTATTTTTGATCATGTTATACAAAACCCCAAAGGAATAATGAACTAAACATAAATCTTACTTGGCTTATATTACACGCAAGAGCGACCTTTTCTTGATAGCTTCTGTTGAACGCAATACCGAGTTTCACATCAAAATGATATATTATTAAAATATTATTATTTAATGGGATATAAACAAGTTTTTATGAATAGTATTAAACACATTTTGAATTATATATAACATTAACATTCAACTTATCTATTTCTGGACATGATATAATAACAAATTCAATTTTTCAAATAAAGGAAGTATTTTCTAAAAATACAACTTTTCCATCTTTTGATAGCACACCCATTTCAAATATAGTATTCAAAAATTTTATATACTCTATTTATCAAAATAATCTATTTCTTTAGAAGCAAGACATCAA
The DNA here is from genome assembly GCA_963277665.1 of Viscum album. NCBI lineage: Eukaryota > Viridiplantae > Streptophyta > Magnoliopsida > Santalales > Viscaceae > Viscum > Viscum album. The sequence continues at coordinate 1,519,560,877 of OY728131.1, forward strand.
AATTTACCTTGGTTCAATTTTTGGTGTTTTTTTGAAGTAATTCATTTTTTAATGAATAGTGAAATATACTGCATTTTAATTCAAAACATCCTTTTCATCTAATTTATTTACATAATTATATTTTCTTTTTAATTAGTGTTAAAGTGTAATAAGATTGTTTTTTTATAATTTAATCCAATTTGGTCTATTAGATGTAATTTCCTATTTAAATTGGTCATAAACGCATGTCAATTCTTGATAGTTTTTAGTTCTTAAAAACCTACTTCTTAGTTTTCAAAATGAGAATTATTTTTAAATTACTTACTAAAAATATTTTGCTTTGAATTAAAAAAAATTTTTTCCATATTTCGAATCAGTTAGTAAAGATTATGTTAATAGATTGATATTATTGTTTTGGATATTATGAATAGTAACTGTGGTAATTTTTATTTACCACATTTAAGGGTAAATATGGTATATTAGGATAACAAAAAATATGATAAAATTAATAAAATTACACTAACACATTCCAAAATCATATGGGATGGATTAAAGTCAAAAAATATCATTTAAGGGTCATAATTGATATATTTAATGGACTTTTTTCCATAGAAGTGATGTAATTATAATTGAAACTAAAGAAAGTGAAAACATGTCACTCTCTTATCTATTTTAAGTATAATAATTTTAATGTAGTGATAAAATTGATAAATCATCGAGAATAAATAGTATCTAGAATGATAATGAAATTATATACATCATGTGAATTTATTTAAAAAATTTAGAGATTAAATAATAACCATTAATTATGACACAATAGTGATTAAGAATTTTTTTTATAAATAGAAATATCAAATAAATGGTTTTAAAAATATTAAAAAATATATATATAACTAACATATTAATGTTATCCATGAATTTTATTGGGGATTATGAAATTTTATGTTTATTAAATTTTTTTTTTCAAATTTATCTTCTCTTTGGATTTTATTTAAAATCGAATAAATGAAACTTGTTAAAATTGACACTATTGACAGTTTATAAAAAGAAAAAATTATTAAATTATTTAAAAATCACAAAAAAATATTTAAAAATTAAAAATTGAACATTATAGTCTATAATTTCATAAAGTATTCAATTATGGGAAATCTGCAACACATAAGTAAATATTTATAACCATATAATATTTTGGATATTATTCCCATAAATAAAATTAAATAGAATAAATAAGGATAAATCAGAATGATAAGATTTAAAATAAAATCAACACATATTTAAATTTTATTATTTGAGATTATTTTGACCCATAATAATATTATCTTATAAATAAATTTTTTTGAGACCATTATAAACTGAATATCAATTTATAAAAAATTAATATTTCAAGACATTCCTAAAATTCACCCTCCATCTTATAAAAAGGCCACCATCTCTATCCACTTAATCACTACATAAATGAACTTTGGATCATCAAAAATCTACTAAAATAATCTCCCAACATCCCACCATTCCTCATCGAGGCTACACTTTGGGAAGAAATTTAATCTAGGGAGCCCTTTTGTGCAAATCCAAAGGAGATACTCAAAAAATAGGTAATTGTTTTATCACCTCTTTCAACATTATTTCTTCTTATACTTTCTCTTATTATGTTTCTACCATAATAAAGTATTAAATATATTTTCTTATACATTCTTAGATGTTATTATATTTATGGGAAAACTTTATACATCCTTTTATCTATCCTATTAAGAACAATATCACCATGTGTGCCTACGTACAGCTTACTGTCTCCATCGTAAGGTGTAATTTTTTATTCAACAATATATAATTTGGATTTGTATAATAATGAGTGTAATAGATTTAAATAATGAATATAACATGGTAATTATTCTTTATAATTAATATATCATCCAATTTCATACAATTTAACAATTATGTGAATGATATAGTTGCTTGTACATACGTACGGCCTACCATCTCCACGATGGGATAAGATTCATTCTCGATGTTAACCATTAAATAATGATTATAAATTATATATATAATAAATATCAATGAAATATATTAAATAATAATTATACTGTATTAATGTGTGTATATATATATTTCATTTACTTTCTTTCATTCAATTCAATAAGAAAACGAAAACAACGTTCATGCATACGTATGTCCTACCGTCTCCAAGAACGGTGTATTTTGTTTCCTTTATCTATCTATTATATATATTTCTATAATGAAAATTTAGGATATATATATTATTCATGTTTTACTTTTTTTATGTAATTAAATCATTATCTAATTAATAAGATCAATAATAACAAGTCAAAACATATACGATAAATAAAACGATTTTTACCCAAAACGTTGCATTAACGTGGAATTGATAAATACATGGGTAATATAAATTCATAGGTGAATCATATATGATATAATAGATATTATTATGGTTTATTATAAGTTAATAATATGTTTAAACCCACTATATAGATGTTTTAGATACATGCAAAGCATATCAGACCTAAGGTAAGGGATAATTTTGCAATCACACTATTTTCTGAGATTGTTTATATGTATATATTTACAAGGTTATATTTATCATAATATTCGTATTTCCGAAATATATAATATTATTTTTATTCTTCAAATATTTTTTAAAGTAAATTTTACCCATTGGAGAATTTTAATTAAATGTTATTGAAGGAATCTTTCTTTTGTTTTCCATATGAGGCACTTTTTGACTTTTTCAGCAAGAGTATGAGAAGAATCTTTTTTTATCTTATATAGAAAGAATGGGTTTTTACATATTCATAAAACCTTATTTCTATGAATCATACTCTACAAAATTTCATGTTTATTTTCAACTAAATTCTTTTCTCATATAATTTAACTTCATTTTGATAAAAGAAATCGTTTTTGAAGAAGAAAGTATATTTTCCTCAATAATTATGTTCGAGTGTTTTATCAAAATTAATTTCTATCTAAGATGACATAGGTTTCTATTTAAATACCTAGTATTAATATGATTTTATTTTTTTATTATTGAATTATTTTTTTGAAATACATTTATTTTATATGGATTATGATGGAATTATGTTTAAGAAACCCATTTTATTTCATGGGTTATGCTATGATGAATGGTTTATGTTTTTTTTGGCACATGTAAGAATGATTTCATTAAGAGATGGGTGGGACCTATATCTCCTAAAAATGAATTGGTTAAAAATTTATATCTCATGAGATAGACATTAATGGAAGGGAAAGTAAATCTTAGTCAATAATATAGGGCTGGAATGACAAGTAAATATGGCTTAGTAGTACATGGCTGGAATGGAAAGTAAACTCGGTTCAATAATGGACGTTTTCCACTATGATGGTCTTGTAAGAAATGAATTTTCTACTATAGAAATCATTTTATGTGATTATTTTTTTCCCAAAATTCCATGTTTTATGCCAATGCTATTTTATCATGGTTAATTTCCTGTTATGATCTATTCCTTATGAAATACCAGGATTTAATTCCTGAATCATGATTTTGATATTTAAACATTATGTTCATGTTTTCAAATTCTTATGTTTATGGTTTGGTATATGTTCTCCATGTTTACCATTACTAAGAATTTGAGCTCACCCTTTTTATTTCTTCTTTCCCCCCGGATATAAAGAATGGTTTATGGGAGATGTTAAAAATCATTCACTAAGTTAGAATATTATGTCACAAGTTTCCAAATACACTAAAACAATATGGTATTTTATTCCTATATTTGTGTAATGTATTAATTACTCCACATAAATTAATGTAATTTCCATGTATATCAAGCTTGGGCTTTTATAGTTGGTATCAGAGTGATGGTTTAGTCAACTATTGGAAACTTGGATGCGAAAATGTTAGTGAGTTCCCTAGAGATAGTTATAAGTATGTGTCTAGGTATTTACTAAGGAAAAGTCAAGTATAGGATAAAATCCAAGAGTTTTTAGGATAATCATGAATAACATAATATTAAACCGAATATATCATAGTTTGAAATATTATTAGTAATTTACCTTACTTATGTGATTTTAATCTCTGATATGTATGTCCAACACTTTTCATTCCTATCTTAGTCAACAGCCAAAACTGTATAGAACATTGTTAACCATTGAATGTTTCCCATGTCGAAATTATGGGAATAATAAAGATAAATTTCCAATGTAGAAATATTAGGAAGAGAATCATAACAATGGTACGAGTATTGGTTATACTATTGTGGATCATGAGATTTTAAATGACATGTGAATGGAACGTGATGTTATTCAAATATTTTTTTGCATTAAACCTAAGAAGATTGAGGTTGAGAAACCTCAATACAATATATATATTTTAGGTAAGATGATGTTGATGGATCTTGAGTAATGGTTTATCAATAAAGTGGGATGACTGAGGTTCATTTGTTTAAGAATTCATAGATTATGTTATACGAATCATGAAATATATATGTGTTTTTACTATAAGATTTTACATAAGGTTTGGATTGGATATGTTGAATAGTTATAATTATCCAAAAAATTGATTCAAGGGTAAGGTGATATACTTTGATAACACATGATTAAGGTAAATATAACCCGTAATATGTCCCTTTTGTTCAGATAATGTTTTTTGGATAAAGATATGTTAGATTTGAGTAAGTAAATTGGATTATGCTAGTATCTTAGGAACTAATTATGGAGTTATTGACAGGTTATTTATGCTATTGTGGATGAATTATACCTTTTTGGGGACATAAGGAATGTATCTAATAAATTTTGGAATAAGTTTACATGCATTTATTCAATATGGATATAAGGTGATTTAGGTTATTACCATTACTTAAGAGAATTCATGATTAAGTCATTGAAATGTTTGGAATGTAACTAACAAGATATATCTTTAGATATATGGGGAAAAATAAATGTATTCACATGCTTGTTACATGACCTTCCTTGTAATTTGTTTTTGTAAATTTTGTTTAGACAGATGTATTTTGGATAATACAAAAATTTGGAAGCAATTAACATGGACATCGGATAGTATTGTTTATGGCTAAGACTTTTTTAAATATTATTTTAGGAATGTTATAAAAGTATAGTTTTAAAAAAAGACAACCGATAGGATGGGTGACGACCCATCGCGTATTATAAGGCTATAGTAATCAAACTCACAACTAGATTATGATATGCCTTTATCACCTACCACAGGCTTATGGGATGTCCCTGGTGAGTATAAATTAGTTTTATTTTATTTAAGCGATATGGTAGATGAAATATAAGTCCATTTTTTGAACCATATAGGATTAATCTCACCATATATAGACTTATGTAAATTTGATATCTTGTGGTAACCTTTTTTTGATAATGAAATATGGAATGACGTATCATTTTATTTATGGATCGCATGATATACTAACACTTCAGGAATGAAAAATTCAACTTAATTTCTTTAAATAAGAGATGAAGCAGAAATTATTCAATGCATGACAAATGATGATATTGTACTAAAATCAAGTAAGTATTTCTTCTCATGTTCCTCAATTTTAGGGAAAGGATCTTGAAAACCAAAAATTTCATCCTAGTACATTCTTATTCGATTAATCAAATGGTCTGTTAAATCCTTATAGATTTATTTCATTCTAGTTATTAACATTCTCCCACCTTTTTTCTCTATCACTATCTATCAGACCTTGATTGTTTTATTTTTCTTTAAAATCCATGTTTTCATATCCAACCTATTCTCTATTATTTAGAAACCTAGTGGTGAGTTACATTGGGTAACAATTACATTCCTAACATTCCTTTTTAAAATTTAGTTTTACTATTCCTTTTTACGATGTGGGTTTCTATGAAAGAATTTTTCATGAAGTGAACCTTTTATAAACTTGATGAATTTTTAGGGAAAAATTAATTTTTAGGGGGGTATAATGTAACTTCTAGAGATTTTATGATATATATTCATTTTAATTTCTTTTAAATATTGTGTTGTATGCTAAACCAAAATTATATTGCACTATATGCGACACTGTATTAGCTTAGAGTATACACAACACTATACTTGGCTTATGTTACACACAATTTCATGTTCTTTAGATAGAATTCATTTCATGCAACACTAATTATAGATTGTTTTTCAATTTATAAAATAACTATGTTTGTATTATGTTATACAGAATACTAAAGGAATATTTCACTAAATTCAACATTGACTTGGCTTGTATTTTACGTAAAAGAGACCTTCCTCGATATCTTGTGTTATACGCAATAATGGGTTTCACAAAAAAATGATATATTATTATTTAATGGGATATAAACTATACATTATAAATATTATTAACCAAATTTTCAATTATATAATATATTAACATTCATTTTATGTATTTTATATATATGATAAATGAACAAATTCAATTTTTTGGATAAAAGAAGTACTTTTAATGAAATTTAATTTTCTGAATTTTAGAAGAACATCCATTTAAAATCAATTTTTTAACACTTATATATTTTATTTGATAAAATAAACTTTTTACTTAGAAGCGGAACATAAAAATATACTTTGGTTGAATTTTTGTTATTTTTATGATGAAATTCATTTTTTAATGAATAGTCAAATATAATGCATTTTAATTCAGAACTACCTTTTGATATAATATATTAATAATGTTGTATTATCTTTTTAATTGGTTTTAAAGTGTAATCCGATTAAGTTTATATCATTTAGTCCAATTTTTTTATTGTATTTAATTTCATATTTAAATTGGACATAAACACATGTCAATCTTTTGATAGTTTTTACTTATTAAACACCCACTTTCTTATTTTGGCAATGAGAATTAATTTTAAGTTAATTATGAAAACTTTTGTGTTTTGAATTTTGAAAAATGTATTCAATTTTTAGAATCAGTGGGTATAAATTATGTTAATATGTTACTTTTATTTTTTTGGATATTATGAGTAGTAACAACAGTAATATTTATTTACCACAGTTTATGGTATATCGGGTAAATTACAGTAACAGACAATATGATACAGATAATAAAATTACCCTAACTCTTTAAAAAATAGACTAGGATGAATTAAAGTTGACTAATAACACCTACGTTTCAAAATTGATTAATATAACAAAATTGTGTCCATGAAAGTGATGTAATTATAATTGAAACAAAAGAAAGTGAAAACATGTCACTCTCTTATCAATTATAAGTATAATAGTATTAATGTAGTGATAAAAATGATAAAACATAGAACATAAATAGTCTCTAGAAATATAATGAAATTATTTACATCATGTAAATTTATTTAAATTTTTTAGATATTAAATAGTTACCATTACTGATGACACAATAGTGATGTAGAAATTATTTTATTAATAGAAATATCAAATAAATGGTTTTAAATTTTTTAAAAGAAATATAAAATGAACTAAGTTATGGTCTCCAAGAATTTTATAGGTTACTATGAAATTTTATAAGTGTATTTAATATATTGTATCTAATTTATATTATGTGTGGATTTAATTTAAAGTCAAATAAATGAATAGTGTTAAAATTGACAGTATTGATATTTTATAAAAATAACATATTATTAAATTATTTAAAAATCACAAAAATATTTAAAAAATATAAATTGAAAATTATATGGTCTAAAATCTCATTAATTATTCAATTATGGACAATTTAAATCCCATAAATACATATTTATAACCGTTTAATATTTATAATATTATTAACACAAATAAAATTAAATAGATTAAATAAGAAAAAATAAACATTATAAAGATTAAAATAAAATTAAAACTTATGTAAATTTTATTTTATGATATTATTGCGACCCATACACATCTTAACTTATAAACTAATGAGTTTGGGACCATTAAAACCGAAAATATATTTATAAAGAATTAATATTTCATGACATTCCTAAAGTGCCCCTCCTCCCTCTTATAAAAGGAAACCAACTCTACCCACTTACTCACACCATTAAAGCCCATTGGATCATCCAAAATATGATCAAATAAGCTCAAAAAAATCTCTAAAGTAATCCTATAGGCCACACATTGGGCATAAATCCATCCTAGTGATACCTTTTGGGAAAATCAAAAGGAGATACTTGACAAAGAGGTAATTGTTTTATCACCTCTTTAAAAATGATTTTCTTCTTATACATTATATTCTTATGTTGTTACCATAATAAAGTAATATATATAGTATCTTATACATGATGATATGTAATTATAATTATGGTACAACCTTATACATCATTTTATCCATCCTACGAATAATAATATCACCATGTGTGTGTATGTACGGTTTACCATCTCTGCGTCATGGTCTAGTTTTTTATTCAAAAATGCTTAATTTTTATGGGTATAATTAAGAGTATAATGGATATAAATAATGGATATAACATTCTAATTATTATTCATAATTAATATACCATCCAATTCCATACCATTTCACTATTAAGTGAATGATATCGTCACTTGTGTGTACGTATGGCCTACCATCTCCACGACGCGATGAGATTCATTCTCCATGTTAAACATTCAAGAAATATTATAAAAGTATATATAAAAAATAATCATAAATTATATGAAATAATATTTATACCTAATTTATGTGTATGTATATATTCCATTTACTTTCTTCAATTCAATTCAATAAGGAAACAGAAATGGGGTTCATTCGTACGTACGACCAATCGTCTCCATGAACGGTGTATTCCATTTTATTTATCTATATATTATATATATTTATCTATGGAATATTTATGATATATAAATCATGTTTTACATTATAAAAGTAAGTAAATCATGATCAAAGTAACAATTTCAATAATAAAAATTCAAAATTGTACGATAAATGAAATGATTATTACCCAAAATGTTGTTTTAAGATGGAATTGATAAATAAATGGGTAATATAAAGTCATAAGTGAATCATATATTATATAACTGATATTATTATGGTTCTGTTACAGGTTAATAATATGTTTAACCAACTATACAAGAGTTTCGGATACATACAAAGCATATCAAACCTAAGGTAAGGGATAATATTGGAATCTCATTATTTTCTGAGGTATATTTATCATCCACGTCCATGTTTACTAAATATATAATATTTTTTCAATTATAATACTATTTTTTAAAGTAAATTTTACCCATTGGTGAATTTTTATTAAACGATATGGAAATAATCTTTCTTTTTTTCCATCTGAGGTACTTTTTTACATTTCTAGTAATAGTATGAGAAGAATGTTTTATTAACTTATACAGAATGAACAATTTTTTATGTCTTCATAACACCATATTTCAATGATGATTCCTCTAAAAAATTTCATGTTTATTTTAAACTATATTCTTTTCTTAAAATATTGTGCCACATTTCAAGAAAATAAAACATTTCTTAAGAAGAAAGGATATTTTCTTCAAGAATTAAATTCAAGTACTTTACCTAGATTATTATCCATATAAGATAACACAGGGTTATGTATCTATACCTATTATTACTTTGATTTGATTGTGTTTATGATGGAATTAAATTTTTTAAATCCATTTATTTTATAAGGATTACGATGGAATGATATTTGAGGAACCTATATTAATTCATGGTTGATACTATGATTAATGATTTATGTTATTGCAGCACATATAAGAAGGATTTAATTATGAGATGGGTGGGACCTATATCGCCCTACAATGCATTGGGTAATGATTTATATCTCATGAGATAGACTTGAAAATAATGGAATGTAAATCAAATTCAGTAATACAGGGATAGAATGGAAAGTAAATATGGTTTAGTAATACATGGCTAGAATGGCATGTAAAATCAGTTCAGTAATGGTCTTTGTCCATTAAAATGGTCTTGGTAGAAATGACTTCGATATTATAGAAATCATATTATGTGCTAATTTGTTTTCCACAATTCCATTTTTTATGAAAATTATATTTTATCATGTTTAATGTTCCTTTATGATCTATGGCTTACATATTTCCTAGCTTTATTTCATGACTCAAGATTTTTTTATTTAAACATTATGTTCATGTTTTTAAATTCTTATATTTATGGTTGTGTTTATGTTCTCCATGTTTACCCTTACTGAGCATTTGAGCTCACCCATTTTGTTTTTTCTTTCCCTTAGAATATAAAAACGGTTTTATGTAGGAAAAAAATGGGATGATCTTTATGGTAGATGTTGAAGATATTTTATGAAGTTAGAAGATTATGTTCAAGGTTTCCATAGACAGTAAACTAATACATTCTTTGGGAATATATTTGTGTAATGTATTATGTTTTTTTAAATAATTAATGTAATGTCCATGTATGTCAATATTTGGTATTTAGAAGATATACCTAGGGGAAACATCCCTAAAAACACCATATTGATCTAGACTCAATAGGGGAGTATTGCATGAAAACTGGCCTTGTTGTACAACTGGTTTTACACACCTTGGGGATATGAACTGAAAATTCCTAAACACTTTACAACCCATCCTCAAAGATTTAATCACTAAATTTCTATGAATTACATAGGATAATCCTAAGGTGTTATGTATAAAAGAAGGTTTCATAATTTATACATCCTATAAGTTATTTTCTATGATTATTTATTTCCCCACTATGATTATTATTTCAAACTCTATGATTTATGGATTTAATCAATGGATATAACATAAAGGAATCATGTTAACACTGATTGTGATGGACAATGAAATGTTTTCCTCCCTATAATCCAAATTTTATGGGAGATGGAATGAGAAATCTCATTATTACGTTCAAAAAAAATTCTCAATATTTTAGTCAAGCTCAACTTCAAAATGAATGAAGTAGGGAATTACAATTTTTGAGCCCTTTATGAGAAAAGGTCCACCTTTGTTTTATAGGTCTTATAATGAAATTGTTTCTAAAAAATGGATCAAAACTACAGAAAATATATTTTTCATTCTCCAATTTTAAGAACATGAAAAATTATTTTTTTTGTTTACTGTTTGGTATGTAAAGCAAATCAATGGTGGAATCATATCAACAATTTGAGGAAACATGAAGAAATTTACTCATTGGATTATGATGAGTTTAATAAATTATTGTTGAATAATTACATTCCTCATATTCTTTATAAAAATATGGAGAAAGGGTTTCTCAATCTAATGAAAAAATATGATGAGTTTGTTGGTACCTATGAGGTTAGTTTTATAGGACTTGTGAGGTTTGCTTCTTCTATTCACATCCAACCTAAATGTAATTTTTATCAAGTCTTCAATGGCTTAAAACCAAGAATCTATGGGAAATTATCCATAAGATAGTTCAATAGATATAAAGAGATCGATCAATGTAAAATCATGGTAAAAATGGTGGTTGAGGTTACATATAAATCTCAGGGCTTTAAAAAAATAGAATTATGGAGTTAAAAGAAAAATATAATAACCATGTCGAGAAGAAGATGAGCTTACCATTATTCTATTAGTCTGGGAAGAAACTTATAAGAAATTTCCATCGGGGGACTAGTAAATGTTTCTTGTGTGGAAGAGATGTTCATCAAGAAATTGATGGTAGAAGTGATTTTAATAAGTTAGATAACAATTTGAATAGAGAAATGGCATTATAGAGTGCACCACCCACACTTCAGTGCATTATGTGTAAGGAGAATGAGAATTATCTTAACCAGTACCCAACATGAGTACTAATGATTATGATTGATGCTAGAAACATCTTAAGTTGAGGGATAAGGGTAAATCTCATGAGATCGTTATTTATGAATGGGGTTTGATAATGACGTGGTGAAAGGTACTTTTAACATTAACTCTAGAACTATTAATGTATTATTTGCCTCTGGATCTACCCATTCTTTCATATGTAATGGATTTGTTAAGGGTATCAGGATGCTTCCCAAATGATTATATGTAGGATTATAATTAAATTTCCATAATTGTATGATGATAAAATCTCATGTCTATGATTCATCTCCGGATGAAATTGTTGGGAATTTGTTACCCATAAATAATTTCATTATTCTTATAGTTTGATTTGATGGAATCTTATGCATGTATTGGTTTTCTCAGCATAAATCCTACATCAATTATCGAGGAAGGGAAGTAATGTTTTATATTCCAAACAACCAATAATCATATATCAATGTGACAATAATTATGAACTTATAATGGAGAATACATCTTTTGTATGGGTATTAATTCACATTAAAAATTGGTTTTTATCTCAAATGTTTGGGGAGAAACTCGAAATAGATGATTTGCATATTGTTTGTTAATTTTTTGATGTATTTCTTGTAGGAGTTTCCAAACATTCCACAAAAATTTGAAATTGGTTTATTAATAGAACACATACCTAGAGCCACACCAATTTCAAATACTCCATATATAATGGACCCTATTGATTTGTAGGAAATGAATAAGAAACTCCACGAAAACCTGGATAAGGGATTCATTTAGCCAAGTGTGTCACCTTGGGGTACACCAGTTCTATTTTGGAAAAAAGAAATATGGGTCAATGTGACTCTGCATTGATTATCCTAAGATGAACAAGATCAAAATAAAGAACATGTACCATCTTCCCCTTATTAATGAATTGTTTGATCTACTTTGTGGAGATCAATACATTTCCCAGATTCCCCTTTATTATTGATATCATCAATTGATGGTTAGAAGGAGGATATATAAAAGACGGGATTTTCTAAACGGTTTAAACAATATGAATATATAGTGATTCCTTTCGTTCTTACGAAGGACCCTACTATGTTCATGTATTTAATGGATAGATTAATCAGATGTTACGTTGATCAGTTTTTTGTAGTATTTAGAGATTATATCATTATATATTCAAAGAGAAAGGAAGATTTCGTAGAAAATCTTTTTTTTTCAATGCAGTTTTCATATCTGTTATTTATAACCGACCTGAAAATATGGACATAATATTATTTCTTTTTCTTTTTATAAAAACCGATGTGAAAATTAAATTTTACGTTGATTTTTATCAAAACTGATGTGAAAAAGAGAATATTCATCGCTCTTTATCATCAGGTTTATAAAATAACCAATGTGAATGAGTGGTTTTTATGTCATTTATAGAATAAAAGATGGAAAATGCTAAACTATTAATTTTTTACATTGGTTATAATACAGCTGATATAAAAACATTTTAAAAATTTATATACATCTCTTGGGTTTCATTTCACATTCTTTATGTTTCATGATGGACCTCTGGTTTCTCTGTCTCTAAAGCCCTAAATTTCTAGATTTTTTGATTTAGGGGTTGCAATATCACCTTAGGATCTAAATCGATCAATAAGGTTTTTTCCGCCTCAGTTTATACATCTAAAGTAAGCCTCAAACTATTTTTTTCTCTCATTTTAGTCATACTTTGGCTTCACATATCTAACAGAAAATTTTTCAACGAGATTTTTATCATTCTTGCATTACCATATTCTTACATTGAGGTTTTTCATCTTCATTTTTTCACATTTAATTATAGATCTTCTCATCTACAATTTCCACGTAGGTTTTAATAAATTTTTTATTATATTAATTAGTTGTTTTTGGATTTTAATTTTGAATTTGATATACATTTATCTATTGTATTTAGGTGTTTTTATTTGGATTTATGGTGTTTTATTCATAGTATGTTATAAAAAAATGAGTTTTATTTCTTTGGAGATTAAACATATTATTACAAGGTACTAGTAAAATCTTCAATGAGAGAGGGGATTATTTAATTGGTGGAAAAAACAAAACTTTTAGTGGGTAATAGTTCATAGGGTCTAGTTTCTTATTATAGGAGATTCATGTCTGATTTCCCTTAGATTTCACCACCTTTGACAGCTTTTACCTTGAATGATCTTTCATTTTCATATAAATATTAATGCTTGGAACATATTTAGTACATAAATAAAGTTTTAATTAGTGCATCCTTTATTTTTCTCCAAAACATTGAATCTTTTATATTGAATTTTAAGATACCTAAAAGACAATATTTATGTTTATAATGTGATGAACGTCTAGAAGATCAATGGATTGGGAAACGTGATGGGAGATTTGAAACACATAAGTCACTAGAAAATTTGGGAAAAGTTTTCATTGAAGGGGTAAAACCTTATGAATGTTCTAATATAAGGATGAAATTTCTAATATTTGAAAAGGTATTGGGATGAATAAGAGTTCCCAGAATCCCATATGTAGGATTCACTCAACTAATGGAATATTCTTTCTTAGAATATTTTCATTCTTAATAAAACCAAAATCTCAAGTGGCTTCATCTCACAAATATTTTTTTATGATTTTTTTTTATTTGTCAATGGATTTAAAAAACATGCATACCTTATTGTATTTAATTGGTTTCAATAACCCATATGATTATTCTATATGGACATCATCCATATTTTTTAAATAAGGAATTTTTTCTCTATACCATACAACCAAATATAATGATAATTAAAGGTGTTCTAACATGTAGAATATGAAATTATTGTAGCATGAAGATCGGTGTACTATAAGTTTTATTTTAAAATATAAATTACTTTTTTGTTTTCCTACTTTATTTATTTGATTATAATAAATGAAAATTATAATAAAGTAAGATAATAATAAAATGAATTGTGGTAGCTATTTTTTAGGTCAGCAACTTGTTGGAAGAAGTCAAAGTCGAATTCTTAGTTCATGCCTCTCATGATTGAGATAATATATTCTAATTATGATTTTATCATGTGTTAATAAGTTACTAATTTTATCTAATGTG